>OX451209.1:18561497-19205302 GCA_949628255.1 Macrophya alboannulata | reverse complement strand
GCATCTGACCCGAGGAGGTGTGCTAAAATTTTTGGCGGGAAAACCCCCTGAGTGTATGTCTAAGCAAGCATGCATTTGTATAGATCTTTCTCTCTCTCTCTCTCTCTCTCTCTCTCTCTGCATGTCTCATTCGCTTACGAAATAAGGAATTTCTGAAATTTTTAGTCGAAAAATTGCTCCTAGTATCAGGAGAGCATCTGACCCGAGGAGGTGTGCTAAAATTTTTGGCGGGAAAACCCCCTGAGTGTATGTCTAAGCAAGCATGCAGTCGTAAAGATCTCTATCTCTCTCTCTCTCTCTCTGCATGTCTCATTCGCTACGAAATAAGGAATTCCTGAAATTTTTAGTCGAAAAATTGCTCCTGGTATCAGGAGAGCATCTGACCCGAGGAGGTGTGCTAAAATTTTTGGCGGGAAAACCCCCTGAGTGTATGTCTAAGCAAGCATGCATTCGTATAGACGTGTCTCTCGCTTTCTCTCTCTGTGCATGACTCATTCGCTTACGAAATAAGAAATTTCTAAAATTTTAAGTCGAAAAATTGCTCCTGGTATCAGGAGAACATCTGACCCGAGGAGGTGTGCTGAAATTTTTGGCGGGAAAACCCCCTGAGTGTATGTCTGAGCAAGCATGCAGTCGTAAAGATCTCTCTCTCTCTCTCTCTCTGCATGTCTCATTCGCTTACGAAATAAGAAATTTCTGAAATTTTACGTCGAAAATTGCGGAAACGTGTGTTTTTATGAATCCATACTTCCTGTTACGACAACGAATTTTCTACGCTTCGTTTTTTTGCGTTTACAAGAAAAATATGAGAATTGTTGTCCTACAAATGATCCATCAATCACCGACAAAGAATTTCACGTCGGGATAATTTATTAATTAATTTATTAATTAACAAATCATCGACAAACGTCCGGATTAGTCCATCTTTCACCAACAAACGACCGACAAACGATCAAAAATAAAATCAATTTCATCGGGGTAAATGAGGGGCTAACTATGGGGAGTTCGCCAAATGGTATTACCATTTCATGATCGAATTAATAAACAACTCTTGCAACAGAAATCAGTACGCCTTATTATATGCAACCAAGTTAGAACTACAAGAATGGCATGCGGGTTGCATCTTAAGCTTATATCCCGTTGCAAAGCGGCCAGGGTAGAGTTAGGTTGACACAAGATATCATGGGTTATGTCATGTTCGGTTAGGGTCATGATTCCGCGAGATTTATTTAACTTTCGGTAGAAATTCACCGAATATATTATTATTCCTGATAGGAGCATTGTGATAAGAAAGTAAGTAAAAAGAAATTGATTAATTGATTAATCTTCATTTCGTACGCATAGTGCTTCACTACTGTCAATAATGTTTTATTTCAAAATGATCGCACTGCAGTATACTATGTATATAAAATTTCCGCCAGTCAGAGAATATCTGTTTCATTCAATCACCCTGAATAATATTCTCGGTCATCAATTATCATACACGAACGTTTCCGAACTAACATAATTGTCCAATTTTCAAACCGCAGTGGATACTCAATTCTCTTTACATCAGCCCTAACCTAACGTAACCTATCGCAATGAATCTAATCAAACGAATTAATTGCAATGATTTTGTTTTCGCTAATTACAGATGTGGCCACTTCGTGCCCTGGCAAAAGCTTGTGCTTATGGAACATTTGGTATGGTTGGGGTAGTTCTATTAGTACATGAAGATTTACAGGGACGAATTCGTAAATCAGAATGTTACATTGAGGCTTTTAGGTATCTCCATGAAAACAATGGGGCTGTTAAATATTTTGGAGAACCCTTAAAAGCTGGCTATGCTACAACTATCGATGAATCCGAAAATCAAAATGGTTCGATTTATTGCTACAAAGTTCCACTCAGAGGACCAGATGGCAAAGGGTCCTTATATTACAAAACTGTTAAAGGAGAGAAATGGTTTTTATCAAAGGTAGAAGTTGAGCTAGAAAAGCTACCGGATAGAAAATTTTTACTAATGGAAACGAACAAACTGTCCGAAAAAGAACCTAGTGAAGAACACACTAAAGGAGAATTTACTGAAGGAGAATTTGCCAAAGGAGAATTTACCGGAGGAGAATTTGTCAAAGGAGAATTTACTGAAGAAGTTTGAGAAATTGGTATAATTATCAATAGACTAAGTTATCCCCAGAACATAATTTGAAAATAAAATGAAAGAACTGAACTTAGACCATTTAATTTATTTTAAATATCCCTACAAACTTACTTTTCTTCATTTAGTGTAACTGAGTATCAAACGCTAAATATTCAATTTTAATTACATATAAAACCAGGTTGATAGTATATAAAAAATCGGACCGCAAGTAATGATAATTCATTTATTTAAGAAGCAGTATTTATTTTATAAAATGATGCCGAGCAATAATTCTTTTGAAAAATATCTCCATAACGGTATTTTAGCGAATAGTCATCATGGTACATATATTGTAATCTATTTTCAATTTTCATTATGATGAAAATAGTTAAAATTCTTGAAATCAAATGGCTACCCATTTCATGTAAAAAATGGGAATGATTAAAGAATAGCAATAGCAGAGATCCTGTTGTATAACTTATGAGTCGAACGTTTTCACATATTCAAATCTTCATTTTCTTCTACCAATACTTGACAATGGTAGGGTGGTGACCATATGGTAGAGGACTTCCCCAATGCGGTCCTACAAGAACTGGTCCATGGATGAGAGGGGCTGGTGCGAGTAAAGGTACTGGAACTACAGCAGGTGCAGGTGCAACAAGAAGATGCCTTTTGTCTCGTGCCTCATCGTCCACCGGAGCACTCATGGCAAAAACCACGTAGAATAGAACAGCAAAAAGTGTCAGCTGTAATATCAAATTGCACAAAAGATTAGATTAGGCTTTTACAATTGAGAACAAAATCCTTACTTTTTGATGAAATCGTTCTGTCAATTATAGTCTTGTTTTTTGTTGTAATAATTCATAATTTAAGGTCCAATAAGTTTTTTTCTTAGAAAACTTAATAGTATCTCATTTCAAAATTTAAATTTTTTCCGCCTTTCTTCAAGCTTATTCCGAACATGTAAGTCATTCACAAAATTTTCAGAATATTGCTACTGCAGTTCATAACAATTTGCAGATTTTATAATGGTCTAATTGGATGTTATACACTATATAATCGCATAGTTATATAATGGGATAAAATAAAGTAAACCTTACCAAGAGCTTCATGTTGGCAGTTGAATTGTGTATGCTACTGTGTAGTTTAACTTGAACTGTACTTTAACTAATCAGTTTCCTCAGTTTATATAGGCTGCAGACAGCTAAGAAACAACATAATGATCAATATCTATACCTTGATATATTACAGATATTTCATTGTCTGATATCCATATATAGTTATACTTATAGTCATACATATAACTCGTCCTTAGGTGCATCTATTGAATATGCGTATAGCTATATTATTTGTCCTTAACTGCAATCACATGCATATATTAATGTTTTTATAATCACATGTAGAGAATGACTTTTACTATTTTATGTAGCAGCTGTATACATATCAGATTACAAATGGATCTGCAAAGGTAGAAACTGTTAATGATGCTCCTAAAATCTGTATTTTTGAAGAGAAAATATTTTATATTTTCTTTTGATCACTGATCTGCCCTTGCGTTTGAATAAACATATTAAGCTAACAGGGACATAAGAGTTAATTGAATAACTACCTAGACTTTTTTGTAGAATCAAAGAATTTGGCAATATTTTTTTGCGAATGTATGTGGAGCCGATTTAATTTTTTGCTTGAATAATGTCATTTATAGCATTTCAATACTCACGAAGTAACAATAAATTGTCTGGAAAATTTATATCCATTAGTAATACTATGTCAGAGACCTTGCTCTGTGGAAAAATGATTATACGATATGTTTACCACACCCTTTTCCATACGATAATAGTGTACCAGACAAGGATGTATCTAGGAAGAAATATCTAGCTGGAGTTGCTGTTTTTCTGCATACTTAATCTTCATGTAAGCAGTCAGTTGTAGAATACATTCACTATAGATTTATAGATCTAGTGTACACCCATTTTTAATTCCAGACGAGGAGCATAATATAAATAATTTACATTGATTAAGTAAATATAACAATGATTAAAAGATGTAATGCATCAGGATGCATGAAGAAAACAATTTTCTCAGATCTTGAAATCTGTTATTCAGAAAACTTTGTTAAATATATTTATATAAATTGAATTGAAAGGCGAGGAAATTCTTAGGTCTCTCCAACACTTTTGAATTTCTCTTGAAATCTCTATCTCTGAAATTGGTGGACCATCAAAATTTCCATGTATTTTCCGCTATTCATTACTCTGGTAGATGCAAAGTTTATTCCCAGATCAGTAAACTTGTCTTGAATCATGAAAAACAAATACATCATCACTACGAGTAAAGATTCGGTTTATCCTGAAACATGTTATACCTTATGACACAGTAAATGAGCACATGATCTCATCCCGTTTTGAATGTATATCTTTACTGGATTGGAGCTTAGATAGTATGACAGTTTCATGGTACATGAACGAATTGCATTGATCAATTCCTGAGTATAGCATGTACAACTGTTATCATCGTACAATAGACTATATGATTAAAATCTAGAGTTTGGGTGAATGTTAAAATCAGATCTGTTGTACTGATATGAGAATTTGAATACGCCGTTTCGGAACCAAAAATGAGCAAATAATTTATTAGACTGATTTTTTTTTTTTTTTATTATACAATGTTACAAGGCTAGCATACGTTCCCTTTTCATCTTAGTTTCATTCTTTTTGTGATAGGCTCATCTATGAAAAATGCATCACCACTCTCTATTAAGGAAAGGTCCCGACTCAGAGTAATACAGAAGACTAACACGTTTATAGTTGAAAATAAAAGAGAATACGTAATAACATAATGAGATTATAGGTCAATTTCGATCATGACGTGTGAATGATGTATAATCATCAATCATATACAAAATAAGAACATCTTGGCATATGATGCTTAATAAAGATTTTCTTCAATTCACGAAAGTTACAATTAACATTTTTCGCCCAAACAGAAAGTGCCGAGTAAGTTTTGATATAAATATAATAAGCAGAAAAATATAATTTTTTTTTAGAATTTTCATCGGATACTTATGAAAATGAAGTAATGTGTTTTAATGTGTAAACTGTATTTGGCACATAAAGAGTTTTTTTGTTTTTTACATAGAAAATTTTTCGAATAGAATACTGCACAATAAATTTTATTTCATTTACTCTCCAATGCAGTAACGGATTTTTAAGACAGCAACTGAATATTTTGAAATCTAAACTATAAACTATTATGTTGGTCAACCGTATTAACCCGTTGTACCGAAATTGGTTTTTGCGTTTTTCTTCTACGAAGCTTACATAATGCCTACTCGTCCATATATTTATATATCAAATACAGATAACGTATGACACTTTACGAAAATTACACATACATTTCAGGAAATAGGTTTATCTAACTGTACCCCACTTTCTCAGAGTATTATAATGATGCAATACTGCATGTATTTCTATAAGAATTCCTTCCTATTATAATTTTAGACGCTTGCTCGACAGGTAATTAGCTCTATAACTGGAGATTACGAGATGATAGAATAGTAGAACGGCTTTCATGAAATACCTAAGCATTTGGAAAATATTCTATTGAGCTAAAATTGATATTAGTCTTCATAAATATCATTTCAGGCTGTGTTATTTGTAAAAGTGTCATATATTAAACAGTAATGATTTTTTTTTTTTTTTTTTTAATATACATTATTCATCTCGTCAATTATAATAATATATTTTGTATTCTAATTATCTAAATATATATAGATTTATATATATTATTTTTATTCTAATTCTCGTGTAGAAATAACTCTTTTTTTTTTTTTTTTATTGTATTTGTATATTTGTTACGGCACTGCTATTTGGTTTGCTGTCTTGTAATAAAGTAAACACAAAAAAATAAAAAATCAAGCACAACATTTTAAATTCATCAAATACTATTCCTTAATCTTATTCGAGTTGGGTATTTAATTCGCATTTTTTGTAATATTTTCAATTATTCAAGTAATGATATACCTTATATCATACATATTTGAGATTCAAATAGACTGGAGATCTCAAAAAAAAAAAAAAAAAATTCACTAGCCGAGACTAGCATGACCAATTAGTAATTGTATGAATAGATATATTATACACATATACTGGGTCAATTTTGGAAAGATTCGGAAACTGGCTAATCGACAAAAAAGCTACTGCCAGTATAGGTATGAGCTCCACTACTATCGTGAATTATACAATAAGCAAACCCTGTATGTATGTACATGCAAAAGAGTTGAGAAGTAGAAAACAGTTTACAAAAAAATATACGTCTGCCAGATTTGATCTGAAAATCCGAAGTTTTGTTTTTCACTGCAAAGTTTGATGAGAAATGAACACACCGGATTTTATTAAATTGCGTAAAGTGCGGATTTTGCTATTTACATGAAGCTCTCATTAGCCGCAAGTTCGATTGATATTTTGTATGCATTATCTAAGAATTGCTTCTTTGGTATTTTGTCATTACTTATTACAATACACGAAAGAACGAAACAAAAAAAATTATATATATTTTTTTTTTTCATTTTTTATTGCATTTAACTCAAATCTTTAGAGACTTGTAGTTCAACGCGTTTTATACAATTCTTTTTTTTTTATCAGGTGGATAATTTCGTAGGCTGAATTGCTTTCATAAAGTTCAAGGTATCAGCGCAAGCAATTTCGATGTTACGAGTTTAAATTAAATTTTATTTATTCAACCTATCGCACCTTTTCCCATGAATTATTGAGGGGTCAATATAGAACTTCATAGAACGAAATTAATGAATTAATTCTACCTAGTGAATTGTAACAAATAAATAGGATATATCATATTACTTTACTTTGTTTTATAAACAAAATCTATGTAATTATTATTCAGATGTAGAAGGTCACACATTGTCAATGCGGCATAACGTATTGTTCTAATCGATAAATGTGCCTGAAACTATAATCGAATCTACTATCAAGAATACAAATGAAATTTCATAAAGTTTATCAGATAAAATAAGTTATGATATATTAAACAGTTACTATAATGAAAGAATAATTACAGCTGGTAAATTGTGCTTATGAATAAATATAGGCGGATGAAAAATGTGATTTGTTACATAACATAGTTATGCGTATTGTGTAAAGATATAGTTGATGAAATTACAACACATATGTTTCGGCTAGTTAAATTGGTAATAAGAATCTTTCTGAATAATATTTGAACTGAAAATTTCAACAGCGAACCATCAAGCGCCATAAAATGGAATTTATTAAGTTATGTTTCACAAACTGTTTTTTTTTTTTTGTATTTTGATTAAAGCAAATGCAAGAGCCAGCATCATGGCTTTAGTTTTATTACTAGGCTTAAGAATAAATTATGGATACAGTTGGTTTTTTAAATTCATCCCTATGTATGAACAGAGGATATGCATTTTTGTGCAATGTTCCCATGTTAACCGTTCTAGGAATATTCTTTATTTCATTAAATTAATCGTCACTCTGCACTCGGCGATCTTCGACATGGCTGCACGTCTCTTATTATTTCATTGATAAATTTTTATCAAAAATTACACTTTCCGTTTTTCCTTACACGATAAAAAGGAATATAAAATTAACTACTTAAACACGCTGTTTGTTATTAGGTGTTTTTAAATAATAACATAAATTATAAATTAATAAAATATATTAAATCATGATCAAATGTTTTTTTGAAAATGAAAGAATGTTTTGGTATCATGGTCTTTCAAATGTTTTTTTGTTTGTTTTCTTTTTTTTTTTTTTTGTATTTTTTGTTTGTTTTTTTTTTCTTCCTTTCTTTTGGAAATAACTTACAACCTAAGTCCAATATATTAGATATTAAATAATCATCATCAATAATATATTAATTTTAAATAATATAATTTTTAACAAAACACCTACTGCTAACAACGTAAATGATTAATTAATGTTCATGATTTTCTATTTGGAATCGGTTGTTTTCTTTTGCAATCATTCTATATCTCTGCTTGACTGATATATCTCACGTGCTGTACAATCTGGAATCACCAATTTACTTTTAACATATGTAAAACCAATGCCGAATAAATATATCTCAATGCAATTATAGGAATTAGCGATTCAGGTTGTATACAATATCATTTTAAATCTTCAATAAGATTTGATCTTGTTGATAACTTTTTTTTTTTATTGGAAATCATACTGTCCTGATACTTCCTAGACCCAGATGTAATGTTGTTTAGAAAGTTAAAATAACTCCTTTTCAAAACTGGTATATCTTTACTTGGTACACATACATACTTCAAATTTATTAGAATGGTACTTTTGATTTCTACAAAAAAAAGGAAGTTATCTTCAGTCCAATATTAACAAGAAAAATTTCATCTTTTTTTTCCAATAGAATAATAAATTAATTATCTTCGTTTAACATTAGCATTTGGATCTAAAAGTATGAACTGTGTGATCCAATTAACATTTTGAAATAATTTTTATTTTCCTTGCGTAGACTATTCGCTGATGCAGAATAATTTCAAGCCTTAGACCAATAAAAACATACATTTAGAGAATGGAAGTCTCTCGTAACGTGTTAGGACTAAACTATTAGATATCCTTAGCTTACCTGGATAGAGGCTTATACTATTTTCGCTAAATGGTCGTGTTTGCGTTTGATTCCCATCTGAAACTGCTCGAAGGTTTACAAAAATTGTTACAATCAATAATGGAATCATTCGCCTATTTTAAAAATATATTTCAAACGTGTAAATATCTATCTCGCAAAAAATATCAATATACTCTCTATAAAATTATGAAATTCTCTAAAAATGTCTATTACAGTAATCGATACAGAGCAGTATCAATGATGAAATAATAGACACGTAAGGTAGCAAAACTGCAAATATTATCAATCTCAAAAAAAAAAAAAAAAATAAATAAAAATAAAAAATAAAAATCACACAATCAGAGTGCCACTTAAATAATATCGCATCATTTTTACCCCACAAATTGCAGCTCAATTAAATTTGTAATTTTAAATTTACCTCTTTTGTTAGAGTAATTAATTATATGTACAAAATGAATAGCTGAATTTTGAGACGAGGACGTACTTATTATCGAAACCTAGATGTTCCTTCCATTCGTGGGAAAAAAAGCTAGTGAACTGAATAAAACTATTTCAATTTGCTTTTTCCAGAATTCTCACTGGGGATCATCATCACATCCTACGTTACGAAATAATGTAGAAATCGAACTAAAAAAAAAAATAAATAAACCACTTCTTTAGAGACAGTTACAATGACCGTCGGTCTCCTGTGCCGGCACTTGCGATTGCAAGTTAGTATGCAAATATCACAATACATACATTAACCTTATGATGTAATTATTTCATCAGTGTAAACTCTGGCCATAAAACATGCCTATAACAATAAGTGATAAGAGACCTGCGTGCAGTTTTACACGGTTCACAATTTTTTTTTTTTTTGTTTTTTTGTTTTTGTGCATTTCATTGGTTCCTATTCACATTGCCTCACAAAAACTCGAATCATCCAGGATTCTTCACCAATTTCTTTCCACGATAATCGTAAACCCGACGACAAAATAACACAATTTCCGCGGGTACTGGTATTGGTGGTAAGCGACTGACCCTTGGATATAACTGATCTCCAGGTGGTACAATCAAACCGGGTGATTCCAGACCTTCTTCTACTCTTCGCAAGTCCTTGCGATATCTAATAATAAGTAATTTTTATCAATTGTGTCTTCTTTGAAAACTTTTCAATCAAATATCAGTGATAAATTCATAATTTAGAAATAATAGGTAATTATCTCCGTTCTTACTCATTTACTTTATTAGAATCGTTTAATCTTTTACTCACCGACAATATTCATTGAATGTTAAAACATAGCACTTGTCCTCTATGCATGCAACGCTATTCGCGTCTCTGTGCCTCGATGCAAATACTTCATCCTCTGTGTCGTATTGTGTTCTCCCCTGTTCCGTGTGTTCTGGCCGATAGTACCACAATAAAGAGAACATCATTTCACCTGTGTAGGAAATATATTATGTAGTGTATGTGCTTAATTCAAATAATTCAGGATCCTATGCTACATTGAAAGAAACATATTTTTTATAGTGCACTATGGTCAACTCTCGGGAAATTTGTATGAAAAATCATCAAACAATTGATTTATTAGTATTCTGTACCATCATGTGGATTCTCCCACAAAGCAGCAATCTTTGCCACAAATGGTAAGTCTGCTTTTCGTGGACCGCTCTTCAGTAGTACACAATCTCGAGGTTTCAAGACATCGCCGCTTATGTGCCTCATACTTGCGTAGCAACGTCGAAATGCCGATTCCTCATTCTGAAACAATTTCAAACTGACATGTAGGTATGTACTTCTTGGATGCTTATCTAAATATCAGATAAAATTTTTTACAACAGCCAAAAATTACAGTTAATTTATTTTTTACTTGAACTAACGTCAAATAAATGACAAACATTATTGCAAGGATAAATTTCGGTGAGATACCAGGGACAGTTAAAGAATGTTTCATAACATTTGCAAAGAATTAGGCAATTTATCTCAATTATTTCCTCAATTATAGAGCTTGGTTTACTTCATTAGTTAAATTTTTACTGGAAGCTATGCTTACCGTTAAGTAAACCTTAGCCTCGTACGGTTCTCCTTCCCAACTCCAACCATTGCTCCATTTGGGTTTCAAACTCGGTCTTCTAATAAGTGCCAAATTTTCTTCAGCTGCTAAGGTTTCCTCTGACTTGATACACGCCTTTTTGTTGACAGTTTTTTTTGTACTTTTACGTCTGTTTTTAATTAGTGTCGGTTTCCTAATATCAGTACGATTCGAAATACCGTTTATAACTTCGTTTACTTTGGCTTTAGAAATAGTTTCAATTTGCTTAAATACTTCAGACGTTAATTTCGAATCCTGTGTCTTTGATTTGGCATCTTCGATCTTGGACTTGAAGTTTAGAATTTTAGATTTAACTTTAGATTTCGACTTAGTGTCCTGTAACTTAAGTTTTGATTCTTGATGAGGTCTCACGTTTGTTGCCTCACATTGAGTTTTAGACTGACCATTCTTCAATTCAGTTCCTTTACTAACGCTGATTTTACTAGGCACTGTTTTATGCAAATTTGTTTTTTTAGCAACCCTCTTCACCGTTGATAATAAGTTAACGACTTTCTTCTTTTCATTTAGTTCGCTGATTTTGAATTTCTGTTCATTTTTCTGTGTTATTTGTAAACTTTGTTCAATAACGCTGGTTATAGTTTCCATTATTGAAGTTTCACTAGCATTTTGTTTAGTATTACAAATGCTTACGTTTGTCGGTAGTTTAGAAGTCTTAGATTTCTTTATCGCAGGTTCGCAGATGCTCAGTGATTCTAATTTTCGTTTTTTATTCTGCACTTCTTTCTTTGTATATTTCTTTTTTGGAACATTTACATCAGGAACATTTTCTATAAATTGAACGACCGTATCGCTCGGAAGTGATAATTTTGAGCTTTGGTCACTATTAGCTAAATCTCGCACCGAACCAACCGACAAAGTTCTCTTATTAATTTTACGCTTCTTCTTATTGTCTGACAGACTATCCAGTGATAACTTTCGCTTAATTACCTTCTGACATTTTGGTTGTTCCTCAGGATCTATGGATTTCTCACCAATTTCCGTATCCTCGACTGTTTCTGGCACCGTTGACTCGTAGTCAGGTTTCTTCCAGTTTTCATTATCAATTAAAACAACATCATTTAATTCCTCTTTAACCCCATCACCCTCCAATTTATCATCAATTAACAGGATTCCAGAATCTTTATCAATATCTAAAATCGCCATTTGTCCTTTAACGCATTGTTCGCATTCCAATATTTCACATTTATACCCAGATTCACATTTGACATTGCAATTAGCTTCGCAAGGTATATTCTCGCTCACCTCGTCGCTACAAGATTCGCATTTAACGTTATTATTTTCAACTTTGAAGTTAGGTAATTTGTTATTCGGACAACGAACCGTCGACAATTTTTCATTCGGTGATAGAGTTTCAGTCTTTACTTCGCACGTCGATGTGCAGGCATGTTTCTGGCAGTTGCATTTGGACATCTTGTTGTTCTGGCAACTTTTCTCATCCTATAAAATCCATCAGAAAATTATCATTAGATAATCCAAACGATCCCTGCCTTTTTTTTTTTTTTTTTTTTTTTTTTTCATCAATTTATTCAATAAAGAATATCCCAACATATGAATATCGCATCTCCAAATGATAAAACTTCTAGGCTTCGTACCTTAGTTCTACAGTCCTGATTTTTTGTGTGATTGTGGCCACCGTTGGAATTGTGTTGTAAAGGGGGCGGTGGTTGATTCAGTGTGAGATTACGATGATTGTTGATTTGGACGCGATCTGTGTCCCAGGCAATGGCACCATGATGGGGCGCCAGTCCAGCAAGGCCCCTCGCAGGTGACGGGGGCCCTACCAAAGCACTGGGCGGCAATGACAGACCGGGCCCTGAGCCCACTGGCGCCCCCTTACCATTACCAATAAGGGGCCCAGTATCCACGTTTTTTGGACACGACTGCATCGGGCATGGACAACCTTGGAAGGCTGCGTCTGCAAGAATTAAGTTATCAAGATATTTCCTTAACAAAAACTGAAAACTAAAATGTAACTGAGAACTTTAACGGTCTTTCTAAGCTTCAACACAGCTTTACACATCCGTTATTCTTTTTACTTTGTAATGGACCACTTACAACGATTTCTCATCATTATCTCATCATAAAACCTTGTTAAAAATATCAATGATACTTACGATCTACAAAAGGTCTTCCCTGAGGGTGCATATACGCTGGATTTCCAGGAGGTGGAGGGGGTGGAGGTGGTGGTGGATAGCCTCCGTAGTATGGAGGCGGAGGATATTCTGCAGGAGGTGGTGGAGGCGGTTGGTATTCAACAACCCCTGGACCACCCCCGCCGCCTCCGCCACCAGGTCCTCCGCCGCCAGGTCCCGTTGACTCTTGGTACCCATAGTACTGACTGAAAGAAATCAAGAAAATCCATTTCAATATTATATAGAATATAAATTTTAATCTATACGTAAAAAAATGTTTAAATGATAATTCAACAGTTGTATGTACAGTTGCTCCGACATAGATGAGTGTAGATAGACAAATGTACATTTGAGCTAGTGTAGTTTTTCGTACTTTGCTAAAAATCCTGTTTAAGAAACGTTACAATTTCTATATTAAGAATTTTCATCAGGGCAGGGTTGGCCAAGAATTCATCTATAATGAATATAATTCAAGGAGTTGAGAGAACTATTCATTCTTGAGGTCTGCACCATTTGTGAAATGAAAAGATTTATGTATGTCAGCTATGGATTATTTTAGCCCACGAATTTTGATAATTATAAGAAAAATTATTGATAAAATCGGAGCAGAAAGCTTGGAGGAAGAGGAAAATAGAAGAAAGCAAAAAAAAAAAAGTTTTAATGGTACTAAAAATCAAGCAAACTCAAGGACGTTTAAACAAAATTAATTATGCTCTATCTACTTCGCCTGCAATCTCGAGGGTTCAGCAAAATGAACGGTATAAGGTTTAGATTAGTTTCTTCTAACAAGCTGCGAATAGATGTCTTGAAGTTTCGAAAAAGTTTGCCAGAGTTTCAAGGCAAGCTGGTGGAATATATAGAGGGTAGGTATATATACGTATATACATATATATGTATATACTGTGTGAAGTATAGTGAAGCTAACGGAAAGCGGTTCGAGTGGACAAACAAGCCGAAGAGACCCGGAGTGCTGCATAATATAATGTAAATTATGTTGAATTTGAGATCGCCAGTGGAGAGTCTAGATACTGAGCTAAGATCCTTATCCTATCAGTAAATCTTTCTATATAAAGTAATAAAAATAACCGATATTCTATGAAACGTTATACCGATATTTGCACAAACTGCTAAGACGTGCAACAAAAAAAAAAAAACTAATTAAAAAAATACATATTATACATATAGGTGTATATGTATATATAATCAGCCCAATAACCACACGCGATAATTTTTCGAAACTTTATAACGTTCACTCGAGATTTCTCATTTTACTCGCTCTCTCTAATTACTTTTTTAAATATCATATTCAGAATTGGGACACAGTGATTAAGTAGCGAAGAATTTCTTCCGAAATAGGTATAGGTATAGGTACGATAAGATATAAATTTGGCTAAATAATCTACAACAATATATTGGAGAATCATAATGAAAACAAAGTTTTTGACCCATGTTCAAAAGTTTCAGTCATTCAAGAAGAGGAAAGATCCCATCTCCATCTCCGCCATGCATAATTTATTTCAGCTATAAACCGTGAAAATGTATTATATCCTGTGCCCCGGCACAGGTCTGTACGTTGAAAATATGTAAGTATGGTGAACAATAAAAAAGTCTTCAATATAACTTACCGTCTGTAAGTCGGCGCGTACTTGTAATAAGGCGGTGGATGAGAATGTGGATGAGAATACGTCGGCGGGTAACAGAGTTCTTGATATTGCGGTGGGGTACCGTAATACTGGGGACAATATGCCCTGTAAAAGCTTCCACCACCTGGAAACAGATTTGAAAATCGTTTATAAATTATACCCATGTAAAGTATGTATGTACACAGTGATATGCATATTCCCGAACATGCATCTCAGTTCCGCTGCTCGATTCGCCGTGATATATCGTAATGTTCAATATTATTTTTACCTGCACCACCGCTTGTCGTACCTCCGGAGGTAGTTGAAGTTGCTACGAGGTCATCAGAGCCTTCAGAATTTTGTGGAGGTGTAGGTGTCGGTTCAGGAGGAGGTGCCTTAACCGGGGGTAACGTTGGAGGATGCTGTATCAGTGGTCCAGCCGGCTGATAATATCCTGTAACGCAAACAACTTCCGATAAAGATAAACGCAATAACAACATTATATACATACACATGATTCATATCCAAGACTGCATATTATAGGTACAAATAAACTACGCAGAAGAGTATAGTAGCAGGTTGTTATATTCAGTTGGTTGGTTCCGTTACTATACGACCAACAGAACACAGCTGTCCTACACTGTCGATTCAATTCTATAAAGCAAATAATGACGCCGCGGTTAAAGGATCTTATCAACGATGTTTACAGATTCTCTAGCAATTCATGCGGATGAGTTATCAACGCTTACGTACGTATCGGTATAATATCTTTGAAATCAAAGCTGAAGACTCGCGATAATGAATGATCAAAAAATTGTATAAATTTTATTATCGAACGGGGATACGGTTTGTACAAGGAGATTCAATGATTTCTGACCAGACTTTTACTTTTCCAAACGACACTACCACCCACGTAGCAAATACTGTGATGGGAAATGAGGAGTTCAGTGTCAAAAAAAAAGACAAAAAAAAAAAAAAAGAAAAATCAGCTCGCATCTAAACGAAGTTCAGTCCCACAAAGAGATCGTTAATATTCAGTGGTAACATCGCGCGGTAGAGGTGATTGTCCCCGTTTTGATGTCGCCTCGGTGTCGTTGTGGATTTACGCTTAGAATGAGATAGAGAGAAAGAGAGAGGGGCCCCAGCTATACGTATGTGTGTATAACGCTCTACAATACGAGCACCACAGATGTTTATATCCGTCGAGATTTGTTTGCCTCAGTTTAACGGAATCCGTGGGGAATTTTCGACCATATAAGATCAGAGTATCTTCTTCCACGATCCCGTATTTCTTCTAATGATATAAAACTAAAAGTATACTTAGATACGATGAATAATGAACTTCCATAGACGTTTGTTAGTTCGATGAAATACGCCGGACATTCGCAGGAATATCTAGGTGTAATTTCGAATATAAATTAGACCGATTCATGGTCACGTTGGATACTTTTTTCCGGGGTTATTAGACGCGGATTGTTCAAGCGACCGGAAAGTCGAGGAAGAGTCAAGGAACCCGGTTGTTCCTTGAACAGCGTACCGAAGTGAGCTTGAAGTTGAGTATCCTGCAGATATTGCCGGTTAGTCTAGAGTGTTAGTTCCTGTTTTCGGTCTGTGACCTGGTCAGGTCCCGCTTGGCAGTGCTTGGACAGGATGACGTCACGTTGCGGGCCGCGAGGTGAACGCACCGTTTTTGTGCGGCTTGTTTACGCTTCTTAAACCGCGCGAACTAGGTATGTATTTACGTACGCGCCGTACGATTAGCCCGGACTACGTAACACCGTAACGTTGATAATTGTATCGCTACTTAAACTACGTATTACCGTATTCTTACGATGACGCGTCATTTTCCGGTCGCCTCAAAACTCCGCGCTTCGCCCCTCGGCCAACTAGCTCTTGACTCGCGATTTTCCTTCCCATCGATTTGAACAGGTCTTTAGTTAAGAATACTTAGCATACATGCATTATTCACACTTGTGCTCAGCCGGGGCAATAAGAAAAATCGATTGATTTACTCCTCAGTCTTCTGCAGGCCTATAAAGATCTGATCCCTTGAGTCGAAAGGTACCAAAGGTACAGTCAACGCCGTTACTTCGTTCAGGGTTGAAATTCTAGTTTTTATTTTTAATCATTTTCTTTACGGAGGTAATCTGATTCAAAAACTGCAGGCGGACAGCGACTCGGGTATAACGTAATCGCGGTCAATTTCATCTTCTTTTCAGGTCTACGCTGACTCGTATCGTCTAACGCTTTGATTATAGTTTCATGAACGTATATATGCTAAAGTATATTATGCACGGCGACGAGAGAGAATCTTCCAGGAATTTTCTGCCGATGAATATATATACATATATTTTTTTTCTTTCAGCGGTGAAATGATTAGGTTCAATTGAATCAAAGATTCGAGATTTCAAAAATTCGTAACATCAAATTTTACGTATAATCGAAATTTCGTAGAGAAGTGATTCAATATTTTTTGTTAATCTTATCAATAATCAGAATTCAAATATACCCTATCGAAGGATCCAGGAATAAAATTTCAAGACCGATAGTGAGCCTTCGAATGGGATAAGAAACCCGGAAGCATACATATATAAACCTACAAGCAAATTATTTCTAATCTCATTTGAATTTGCGGATTCTTCAAGCCGTTATAATTACACGGTTGGTCGTCTTGCTAAAGAAGTTCCACGCTCTCTTGAAAGAAGAAGATCAATTCACCGAAGAAACGATCCCATATCTCGAGTTCAACATCGGTCAAAAAGCACCTGGTCTTTTATCCCGTTATTTACGCGGTTTTCAGAAGCACGACCTTCACTATAGAGCCTTTTATCGTTATTGTCCGTTCTTGCCCAGGTTAAATTCTAACACTGACTATATCTACCGACTTACCAGGCGTGAAAACTTACACGTAGCCCGATTGCGAATCTTAAGAGATTATAGATAGTAGGGTAGGTAGGTATGTATGTACGAGTATACCGCTCGCGGTCACTGCTCTACTTAATTGTAATGGTCAACTTTTTTTTCTTCGTTCTCTTATTTTCAACATAAAACGTTAAGATTTTCACAAGTGCAGAGTTTTCTTTTTTTTTTTTTTTTTTTTTTTGTAAATGGAACTTAACGGAGTTAATTTTCCCTTCGCTCACGCTCGTTGCATTGCAAGAGAAGACGTTGAGTGTTAAAATTTTCAATACGAATGAAATTATTCTGGTATTCTTTGAGAGGTCGATGAGATTATTCGATAGCTATCTCGAGCGAGTCGTTTCGTTCGACCACATATATATATATAATTATGTATATATAAGTGTATATATAGCTATATATGTATGTATAACGGCGATTTCTAAGAGGCCCCGAAATCTTATTTCGCCGAAGAATTCGAATTATAACGAATGATGAAAGCCGAAGAGTAATTCGGAATTATTCTCATTCGAAAATGCTATTTCCACGGCTGGCTAACATTTGCGTCCCTCCTTGACCTTCCTGCTCCGCCCGGGAATAGAAAATTTATTTTTAGCCGACGTTCAAAAGTCGCTTTTCAGCACGCGCCGTATCATCTTAGTCTTGATCCAGGATTCAGAGGAAATTTCGAGAATCCTTGCTTCTGTAAATCGGTCAGACAGCTCGGTATACACGTGTTACGGTTGACAGAACCGAGCAGCCCGAAAAGTTTCTTAAAAAACTTGAAAAAAAAAAAAACATACAACATTCGTATATGTATACCAAAATACACGAACGTTTCGAGTTCGACCCTGCTGCAGCGATATCATATCATCTCTGTTCCCCGGTGAATCCCAGCGTGATTCCAAACGACGTCACACGCTGTTAGAGATTATCAAAACCCAGCTTATTGCGGTCTATACGGTTAAGTATACCCACTACAAGACTGGAGCGGTAGGATTTTCGTAATTGAAACACGCCAAACATCGACGTCTACAATACGTCCACGTCCTCTCAACATCGTCGTCGTAGTTTTCCCCCGACGAGTTTTGAGCCACAAGACGCGTGGCTTATCGGCACTCAGTTGTTTACGCGAAAGCGGCACGTATTCAAATGCCACTAACGAAGTTATATATCCATGCATACAACACATACATATATAGACGGACGTTTAGAGTCTCGAGTAGCTGCAGGAAGCGCGCTTCGAGCGTAATAGTGCTCGGTAATGCGACGTTAGAATAGCAATGAAATACCTGCTACACGCGGAGTAGGAAAAGAGAAAAAAAATTAAAAAAAAAAGGATCGTGGACAAGGGTGACGAATCTTGTTTGACAAAAAATAAAAAAAAATCATCTCACCGGGAGCTCGATGATCAAATTCATCGAGATACCTATCAACGAAAATATACACGTGCATTACACGTATAACCCAATACCCATGATGATATGTACTTTTGTATATGCGGATCGCGCACAATTAGTAGCTGCAAATGTAGGCCGCGATATATACGGAGATAAGTCTTCCCCCGTTATTATCCGCAAAGAGTGGGTTATAGCAGGCTGCGGAGATAGATATACCTGAACAACGTTTAGTTATATGTTGTATGTACATAATGTGGTGTATAGGGACACTAACCAACGGCAGCAAGCAGTAAGAATAATATTGCGACCTGGTTTTTGCCATTGGCGTCACCTCCCAGCCGACTAACCTTAATAGCCAATGCTCGTCGGTGCCCAATAATCCACGCCTACACGTTGTTCCCAGCTTTCTGCGAGCCTTAGCCCGCTGCTTCTCTCCCTCGTATAACGAGAGGGCGAATCTATAGTACATATACACAGGTTGAAATTGCGCACGCCGACAAACTCGAAGGTCATAGGTTACTCGTTGTCTCTAAGTTTTAATTTTTTTTTTTTTTTTTTTTTTACAGTCACGTTCGAATCTCCCGTCAGTTTTAAGGAAAGATTGTACGCCAGAGATAATTTTTCGATATATAACTATTTTATTCGATCACAATTATCCGCAAAAAAAAAAAAAAAAAAAATTAGCTGCAGCTGTATATCCTACTGAGTTATTCTCAATGAGAATGAATCGGGTTTATTGACTCCGATTATTATTCGCCCGTATCAAGTGAGAGGACTCTGCTTTTGAAATGCATATATTATAATTACAGTGTCATTATTATATGCAGAAAGAACGTGTATATGTACATATATATATATATATATATATATATACGTATACATATATAACACAGACTTGTGTAATTGCTCTAGTTGTTTGATGACCTCGCGGTTGAGAAACGTGCTGCAGGTTTCTACACATATACAGACACGTATACATAGACATCATTGATACAGGGAACCCTGAATCGCTCGATCGAATAGATAAAATTTTTATTCTCAACCGATCTGTGAAAATCTTTGCCCGCCTTGTTATGTTCGTGCATAAGGATTGAAAAAAATAAAAAATCAAAATGTACGTACAAATGTACGTACACCTACAGACTGTTAAGGTGGTCCGCGTACTCCAGGGTTTGCCACTTTCCCCAGTGAAATGCCAACAGGTTAAAGCCGTACGTGAGAGGACATTACCGCCGCGTGCGTATACCCGAACGATATACACGGACATCGGACACGGTTAGATGTTTTACCAGAGTCACAGCAAGTCGGTGCAGCAGCAGCAGCAGCAGCAGCAGCAGCAGCAGCAGCAGCAGCAGCAGCAGCAGCAGCAAGTAGATACATACATACGTATTTGGGCACACATATATATCTAACGTGGACCATGGATCCCCGCCTCTCTGTGTGCTCGATTACCCAATTGAGCGGAGGCCAAGTTGGACCAGAATCTACCTGGTCGATTATTTCTTTTTTTTTTGGCGAGGTGAAATTGATTCTCGCGCGTTTGAGATCGACGAGCAGCACGAAGGAGAAGTAAAGAAGAAGGTCGGGGCCTGGATTACTTCGATTTACTCGCTAGATGCACATTTTTATCTCGCTTGAACGATGGCTCGTTCCTTATTTCCGCGTACGTTTTAACATCGAAATAATTGAACAGAGATCGAACAAAAAAATAAATAAATGAGTTAAAATGAAGCGGGAAAAAGGATACTCTTGCATAATAATTTTGAAAATATCTACATGAAACTAACGCCTTGGATATTCAGGCTCTGGCATCATCGTTTCGGGTCAAGATCCGAGAATGGTAGATATTATTACGTAGATCGGTCACGCGATCGCGCGCCGTTTCATGTGTGAATTATGATACAACGCAAATTCCAAAGCACATATACCTATTCGTATACATACATATATACGATCCGAACGTGTCGACTAGCTGCGTTTGCGGGTGAAAATGCACGAGGGAATGTGAAAATACGCTAACGCATTGGTTACTTTGTCCCGCTCATTATGTAGATTAGGATTATCTACAGGCGATGAGGGGTTATCGGTATAGCTGCAGCACAGAAATTAACGACGAATCGCCAAAATATAAGTTTATAACTTGGAAACTCAGAAAAGGAACTAAATTTTTTTCATCCATCTGCCGTTTTTACTTTTTTTTCAAACCGATACGATGTACGGATCGTTTGTGTCATTTTTGCAATATTTAATACAGTTTATTTGATGCATATTAAATCTAGTTTTTTTTCGGGAAGAGGGCGGTGGACAGGAACGGTTATTGATTGAAACAAAAAAAAAAAAAAAACTGATTTTGAAGAGGTGGAGCATTTTTCCCGGTTCCAAATATATAAATGAAATGATTTATACCTTGGCTTTAATATTTTTGCGAAAAAGACGGTACCGTGAGTAAAATTGCCCGCGTCCTTCTCGCCCTCGATGCGTCAGATAGGATAGGATATCGCGTATTCGAATCGTTCGAAAGTTGGAAGCAGGTCGTAGGAGGCCATGGCTGATCGTGAGCCAAGGCTGGCGTATAACTAACTGCCAAAATATCATTCGTATTCTCTTGTAGAATTATATATCTATGATCGGAGTCGGCCTTCTGCAGTCGATCTAATAACTAATGATTCTTTATTCAAGATCGATGAAGCGTGTCGAACTGCAAAGACTACCTGCTTGTGCGATTTCTGGGTCCTTATTGTTAGCCGGTATTTGATCGTTGCAAAGTCATCGTCAAATCTTAAAACGCGGTATACCGACGTCCGTGCAGATACTTTGATTTTATCAACGCGATCGCGAGTGAGCCCAGAATGATCTTGTACAGTTTAAACACGTACACTTCATATTGTTAACTTGAAATTTTTACACATCTTTGTTCAAACTCGCCTGCAGTATCTGGTTAAACTGCATCTAGGGGATATTTGGCAATTAAATATCAACGTTTATATCAGTGGCTCAACCTCATGCATTTGTATTCCGTACGTTCAATTACAGAAGTGTTAATTTTCGGTCAGACTTTTGCGTTGCAGATTTCTGCATTTTTCGTCGCGACAATTCAAGAAGATTTAGAATAGTTTCGTCTCGTTGTCAGACCGTCAATTGGCCGAAAACATGCTAATTTTCCCAGAAACTGAAGGTGACGTATTCCTTCCTTGACAAGTGAAAACCAAGCAAATTTCCACGAAACCGTACGAACGATTCTCGAAATATTAATACTTCATTAAAAACACATTTTTACCTATAATTTCTAAACCCCTGGACCGATTTTTTCCGAATCCAATATCGGACTTGAGAATTATTCAAGATATTTCTGTATCGAATTTCGGCTGAAATTGTTCAACTCTGTCGAAAGTTATTCAACAGATGAGAAGCACGAGCGGTCAAACAACGTGAGGAACTTATAATAGAACTTACAATCGTCACACTTGGGACACGAAGATTGTGGGTTATGAAGAATATACAAAATGAATACTTTTATGAGTTACCTACTTCAGAGAAACAAGAAAAATGTACCATCCTACTTTAGAAGGTAGTGTTTGCTTCGAAATAGAGTTAGAGTTTAGGAATCAAATGACTTTCAACACATGCGGTTGTAAAAGCGCGATATATCCTGGGGCAAACGTACATTAGATATGACATCAGTACCTAGTGCGTCATCTCGTATTCGCAAATACACGCAACTTCGGTTTGCGCAAGTTTTGTAGATTAATTCAAAGATTGGCAAATCGAAAATTCGTTATACCTGATAAATGACCCCGACTGTACCAGCGATCGCGTAAATCTCCGATCCCGTAACCAGGATGAAAATCATGAACCTGGTCGGACATGGTCATTGTGTCGTTTATAAATGTGGATATTTACGTAAAATATATAGTTTTAGAAGAGAAATAGCAGAGTTTACGTTCAAGTAAACTACACGATTTGAGAAACTCAGATTTCATAGCATAGATTTCGATATTTCTCAGGCACGGTTCTCGTCTCTCGATCTTCCTGTATCTCCCCGCTCGTATCAATAGACCGAAACGATGAGATCCGTTCGCGTGTATCTAGACTGTGTTAGAATATCGATGGGGGCCTATCCATACTATAAAACCTACCTACTACCGAAGAACACCAATGTGAAAGTTTGCAAGAGGAATCGCGTTAGGATTGCTACTTTCTTTTACGAACTGTGCTGCAGCCACCGCGCGCCGATTGCCAGTATACGTATTTCCTCAATAACGAGGAGAAAAATATCGAAACAAATTCGTTGACTGTTCGATTTTCTATAACGCCATGATGTAAAAAAACGAATGGGACGAATTCGAAACGCGATAATTATTGACACAATTCGCAAAATTTTAAGCTGTAACGATTCAGCGAGTTTGTACAATCAATTGGGAAAAAAAAATATATACATATAGGTATATATATTATTTTTTATCCACGCACTTTCGAACAAATATTTCGATTATCTAACAAAACGGAGAAAGCTGTACGGACGGGGTTTTTAAATATACCTATACCTATATACGTAGGTGTTGACAACAATCCGTAAATCCTATTTGCGAAACTTGTACCGAATTATTTTGTCATACGTAATGCAAATTAAAATTTTACAGACACAACCGTGATGCAGTGCGATCGGTACGTACGTACATACGTAATCGGCTGATTCGATTATAAGGTTTAATCACAGAAGTGGTTCAATTTCTCCGGTGTTTTTTTTTTTTTTTTTTTTTTATTTTTTTTTTTTACGACTATTTTTACACCACGCAACAGATATGTTCGGCATCAAATCAGCCTGCAATCGATCCAACGCCTTTACAGATTGATTCCTGTTGTTGTTGTTTCTACCTAAATACCGATAGCCTTAAGTGTCTCCGCGGATAGATATCAAAGAGAAACGCATATATATGAATAAAAGAAACGAAGAGAATTTTTTGGAAAATCTGTGTAAAAATCTTTTCTCCTTTTTTCGATTTTCTAGCGAGATTGTATAGATTCCTTTGTATAAAAAAAAAAAAAAGAAAAAGTAACGGGATGATCCTGCGACATATACGTATATAGAACGTGCATGACGATCAGACACCAATCTATCGACATTACCATTGCCACGTCGCGGTCGTCTCGATCAGGGAGGGGGCGGTTCCTCGGTAAGGTTCCGTGACAATTGAACCGGCAGTCTGGTGACTGTTTGCGACCCTGAATACAAATCGCCACTTCTATCCAGTAGTAGTAGGTATTCGTGCGTCGTTCGTTTCGCGAATGAACATTCTCAGACAATCTTTTTTCTTCTTTACTTTCTCATACATATGTATGTATAGGTATATACATGTATATAGGTTTATATGGTATTTTTTTGTTTTCTTTTTTTCACAATTGGAGATCACGGCTGTTCTATCTCTATATTCTCTATACAACCGCAATTCTCAAAGAGTTTAGATCTAAAAAGAAATTTTTTGTCTCCTTACTTTCTTTCTCTTCTTATCTGATTTTCAAAGTATTTGATAAAAACTCTTTCTGCAGCTTTTGGAAGAGGAAACGGAAAGAAAAAAAACTTGCATCACAAAAAAAGATTTCTTCAAACGTCATAATTCTCTTTTTCTCATGAGACAGAACAGTTCCAAAATAATTCCTCATATATCGCTATAAACTAAAGTCATGAAAATATGCCAATAATATTACAAGGAAACTTCTTTTTTTAGTTACCTCGGAGCAAGTAGGCTGCTAACATCATGTCCTTGAGTTGTGGCAAATACAATCCATTTAGCAAGCCATGGTTTAAATAGTTCATGTTAGGGATCGCACTGTAGTTTAATCCTGGGTTAAGGTGGTTTAAGTGGTGTAGATTAGACAGGTGACATGGATGATTTAGACCATGATTAACCACTTGATTTTCGCCCAATAGTTCGCATATTTTGCACCTGTTTTTCGTCATTTTGAATCACCGTCTATATTTTTTTTTTTGTTTTCTTTTTTTATTTATATATTTTTCTCTCTCGTCTTTCGCACACTTTCGTTGTAAGAAAATATTTACCAAAATATATGTGTATATATTTATATTATATTAGACACGTACTCTCATATATTTTTATTATCACTATATTTAATCGTTTATATATATTCATATATTTATTTATTTATTTATAATTGTCAAAATTGTCCATTCACATCTTTTCTCTCCGATTACTGTAGCGTTTTCTCGTTAATCGAATGTCAGCCTAACCGTATCAAAATCGAAAATTAAAAATCATTTATTTATCCTCACTGTAACGTGACGATGATAAATATTTGAAAGAAAATTTTCAATCGATTGCAAATTTCTCTCCTCACGGGGCTTTTTTGCCCCCCCTGCCACGAAATTCAAACATGGCGAGTTGATAGAAAAAATAAATAAATAAAAAAGCCTTCAGGATACCATAGGGACTATTAGCTAACTCGATAACGAACGAATCAAAGTACCTTTTCAACTCTTTGTTGTAGGTATATATACTTTGAAGATATATATTTAAGCGTAAAAAGTAGTCGGCGAGAGTACCTACGCCATGCAACCTTTCAATTCATTATCCAATTAATTACGACAACGACTCTGAACGTAACTGGTACATATAGGTATTATTTAAAAGTTATAATTATTTATACAGAGAAGAAAATTGCGACTACGAGGATCGAAGCTGACAAATTTAGTTGTTCAAATATAATTTATCGACTCGATTTCAAAACCGTGGGGAATATCAAGAATTATCGATATATACACCGGCACAAATAAATTCATTCATTGGTAGTACCGAATGTTAAGATATAAAAGTCAACTCTGCAGGTTGACTGCGGCATTTATGAACTTTTGTCATATGCCTGCAATTGTGTAAAGGTGATATACGAGAAAGAGGTTGTACGAGGTAGCGCTTAGGGGACGTTTACCGATTAGCGATAGGTCCGCGATAGTGATGCAAAAGTTTGCAAGTGTACCCGAGCCTTGCGTAACCGTCCGCGGAATAGAAATAGGTATAGGTAGTAGTTGGGTACCCAAGTTGAGCGGGTTTCTTTGTCGTTAGTAAGAAGTCTCTTGAGATTGTAAGACTTCGGGGTAAATTTAAGATCATTACTCGCCTTCTCTGCTTGATATTAGAGAATGAAGAGAGAAAAAAAGAAAAGAAAAATGAAGTGAGTTTACCCAACGCTCGTTAAAAGTACTTTAAATTATTGATAACAGATTTCCAATTTAAAGAATCAGTTTATCATACGTTTAAACCAGAATTAAATAAAACTGGGTATAATCCTTCTCTCATTCCGTCATATATAATGAGATATTACCTACAAAGGGTGGATTTCAACGGTACAGCAAAAGTATACAGCGTATAATTATCATCCCGCGGATATAGGTATATGTTGTAGCCCGAGAATGCGAGAAACACTATAACAGTATCTTTACGGCTTATCGGTTGAACGTATCGCAATCGCGGATAGATAACAAGTTTAATTGATAATCAAAAGCAGAAAACTACGTCTCGTAGTCGAAAACTTTGCTAATTTTATTATCCGCTGGTTTTGTTTCTCTCAAGTTACTATATACGGATTGCGTATTAAAGGGTTAAGGGCTGACTAACTCGGTGAGCGATTTCGCGTCTGATCATAACGATATAATCCTCCCCCGTATCCTTCTCCTTAGCCCCTGTAACGAATCCGCGACTTGTTTTACCGCGAAAAAAAAATGGAAAAAAATAAAATAAAGATCAATGAGGAAAAGAAAATTTAATAAAGCAACGCAATCTAGAATAATACCTCGCCTTCTCATCATCTTCACTTTACAACGAACAGTCTCGAACTCACGCGGGCGTTGGCACCGTCTAGGATAGCCGTAAACCAGTCGACTTGACTCCGGTACTGTCCGAGTACTGTCTGACTTTACTTCGTAACGGACGTTATAACTGCTAAAGCAGTTTCAACCGTACTTGGGATACGAGCATGCAAGTGACACATCGATTGCTCTGATCGCAGCTGCTAGTTACTAGTCGCGGATATGACGATGAATTTATTTATAATGACTATCAGTCGCAGGATTTATAGAATATTGGGAAAAACCGGTGATCGCAAATGAGGATAAAGAATAGACAATGATAAAACAAATATATATGTATATATTCCTGGAAAAATATACTATATGTATAATACACAAGAATTTCATAACTATGAGCAATAATCCGATTTTCAACAATATGCGCAACAAAGAAGCGCAATTTCATTAGTCATTATTTCGTATACTCATAGTGCTCTAGTCCCAAAGCATAGGCGTACAAAGGCCCCGCTCGTGATATCCGTAAATTAGCACTAAGCTGTATCTTGTACTGTAATCTGTTTCCGGTCAAGTTTATATCCCTTTTTTGAGTGCGTCATTCGTATGTGACCTAAGACGTTATCACCACGCCGTATAATCGTTTGTAGTTTCTCAATCGAGACGAAAGTTATGGAAAAGTGAGAAGAAAAAAAAAAAAAAAAAAAGTTTCAAGTAAAATTGTAAATTTTTATATTCGATCGATTGTCATCGGTGCTAAAGATGCCTATACAAAAAAAAAGCCGTGAATATATCCAACACGCGATATATATATGTGTATATACATATAAATAACTAATTCGTTTTACAACTATTTAACGATTCTTCCCGTCTCTTATATTCTCTATTAATTTGACACGTTTGAATAAATTATAGTCGATTACAAGTACCCGGTTTACATATACGTTTAGCCCCGTAGTATGTGTATGTAGATATAACCCGTGCATACATATGTCCTCGTTAAGAACTACACCAGTAATAATTGCTGATCAACTAAACCAGTGGTCATTAGGAACGGCCGCAGATACCACACTGTAGTATCTCTAATTAGCAATTTAATTTGTTAAAATTATTGTCCTCAATTTGAAATCAATTCTCCTAAAAATGAACAAAAAAATTTTTAACCAAACTAAACGTGTATCATTTTATAATAATCCCCGAAAGTTGCGCCTACGTATAATCTATCTGTATAATATCTATAATACACCTATCTATACGTATATTATAGGTATACGCCTACGTACGTGTAGGTATACCTAGATAAGGCGAGAGCTATTGTTAGATCGTCAATCAATCGGTCCTTTATTTCTGATCAAGTTCTCGGCTATTGTCAGGTGGCTGGGTGTCAAGTAGATTTATCAATGCGTCCCGCGCGTTTGTGCAGCAGTCCGATGTGCACGATACTGGATGCATATAGGTATAGGTACCTATTATATACGGTCAGATAATATAATGTGTGAATATGCGAACTTGGTGATCAAAATTTGTCAAAAATATTATACGGAAGCACGCAGAAAATTTGCTAGGAGATGTATTATAACAAAGATTTTCGTTGTGTATGTAGTAGTATGAAAAATATTCAGGATATTTCAATCACGTAAGAATTGCAAAGAAATTTTTCCTATTCAGTTGATATTTGTGTAAAAAAAAAAAAAATTGATATTATACCCAAAATTTCATTATTTTTTTAATTTTTACACCGGGTACAATACTACGAATAATTGTGATACAATTATTTCACGCGAACTATATACGAAGAAGTGATCAATGAATAAAACAATAATTATATATATGTATATATATATATATATATATATATATATATATATATATATATATATATATATATATATATATATATATATATATATATATATATATATATATATATATATATATATATATATATATATATATATATATATATATATATATATATTTATAGAAATGATCGTAAAAAAAAATAATGATTCATTCTTATTTCTTAGTTTTTCCTTTTGATTTCTACTGTATTTTTAACTTTTTTTTTTTTTTTTTTTGTTCTTATCGCGCGGGGTTTTTACCGCAGTCATAGCTGTCGCGAGGGTAGAACAGGACACGTGGCGATAAGTGGTTCCCCCCTCCGTCCGTATATACATATACTATATACATACATGTACGTCCGTAAGTTCATTCATCACGTGCATAATGTGACTAACTAGCAACAAAAAAAAGTAAACGGTCCGTTAATTTGTTTCCCTGTATTATAATCTGTCCGCTTATAAGTATGATTATAAATTTCCATGATACTTTCAGCAGCAATCATTTTTATACACATTCGATAAATTTTTATCCTTTACGCATACGGGCGATACCCCCGGCGCGGATTCAAACTTTTAAAAATGTTTTTTCTTTTCTTTTTTTTTTTTTTTTTTATACAATTTGTGAACAGATTTAATTAGGAGATATATATACGTATACATAAAAATCCACATATGTATATGTCGAAATTTGTATACATTAAAAAACAAATTATTTTACCAATGATTTCTACGTATATCATTCGGTCGGATCTTATCATATCTCGTATAATAATTATTCCACGAAATGAAAATCGACGAATGATTTTAATCGACTGTAAAGTACGGGATCGTTATTAGACGTTTGTATATGATATGATAATTAAGGAAATATCGCGGTACGGTTTTACTCGCAGACTGTTCAGCTGATTCAGCAATTAGTTTTCTTGTAATTATTATTAAAGATTCTGATACACGCGATCGTTCAGAATAAGAAAAATTTGTTAAAAGTTTAGTTTTACGACACCGCGGGTCTCCCTCTTTATATACCCTTTCCTATTCTCTCTTTTCTCATGACACCCTCTTCTTTCACACGACCTCGCTTCACGTCACGACCGACAACCTCTTTGCTCGTCTTAGCTTCATCCGACCGTTCCTTATGTACATATATGTATACACATGTACCGTGTATGTGTCTCATCACTGTACGTGTATATACCTATATATACGTATATATGGTATAACGTTTGTAGGTGTACCGTGTTTTCTCTTGAGCGAGAAGCTCGCCCTGCTCACCCCAAGACTATAACTATAACAACGACGTTTTAATAGGAGTTTCTTCGCGCGGAGGGCCTTTTGCCTTTGCGGTGTATGGTGACAGCTAGGCTGCGTAAGTATAAGTAGTAGAAGTATTAGTGGTGGTTGTTGTTGACGAAGTAATAGTGTGCGCGTGTGTGTGTGCGTGTATGTAGTGCCAAAGTTTCGACCGCGATCCGCGTCGGCACTCGCGCGAGGCACCTCGCGAACTAACTGGCCAGCTGCCGTTGAGGCGGGATAGAGGTTGGTCGGTTCGTCCAGCCCGATGTTTCGCCGTGGCCGCCTTCCCACTACCGAACCTAACAACGACCACCGCAGCTACTACCTCGCCAAGGACGTACAAATAAATCGCGGTGCCTGTCTGCCACGTATAAAGACGCCTCCGTGTGGGTCGTCGCGGAGACGCACGAGTAAAAGAATTACTCTTTACCTTTTTCTTCATTTTTTGTTCTTCCCTTATTTCTTTATTTTCTTTTCTTTTTGTACACATATAGGTATACATATTTCAAGACTGTAGACAGTTCAACTGCACCGTTTTCGAGGCCTCGATTCCGTTTATACCCTATACCTTATACCTCTACTCCGTGTATTCTTGATTATAATTCTCTCTCGTTGTACTGCACGTATCGAGGTGTAGCCATAGCCACGGGTATAGGTACCTGCAGCGGATTCGAGTTTATAAGGTACTATACCAACGAGGACAAGGAGAAGGACAACCGCGATGGTATGACCCTGACGCAAAAGCTGCGGGCTCCGCGTATAATCAGCAGCTAGGCAAACTCGATATGTAAGGTGACACTTGAATATGCTAGACTATGTGGAAGTCGTTGATCTTATCTCGGTAACAGATTACATAACGATAAACGAAATTTCATTACGGAAATTTACAGGTAGGTAAAAACGCGAAAAATTGTTGAACCTGTACACCTTTCGTTCATCATTTTTGCATCTTTGATAATCTTTTCATACTTTTCATTCATATTTTACATCAAAAATTGATAAAATCAGAATTAGAAGAAAAAAGATAAAGAAATTTGCGATTATTTTATACGAGGATAATTATAGGTTATTCGTTTCTATTTGTTTCTTGGACCTATCATTTTTGAAATATCGGGTCAGTAGAAAAATTCATTGGCTAATTTTGCGTTTGCATTCGGTGAAGAATAAAAAAAAAAAAAAACCAGCGAAGAAATGTAACTACACCGCATATATATTTATATATATATATATGACGGCGTCACAGCTATACACGTGATCGCGAACGGTTACTGCGTGACCGCGTGTCTACGTTTGATGGTTTAATCAAGATGGCTTCCCCGCGGCTAAAAGAGAGGCGAAAAGCTCAAAGTGAAATCGACTTTTATACAAAATAATGAAAGTCTAAGATTTAGAAATCTTTTTTCAGTCGCCGCATATATATAGGTGCATATACATACACATGGATACATGTACATCATACCATTATACATGCAAAGTTCAACTGCAGGGGAATTAATAGAATATTTTTCCAATGCATCGTTAGAAATCGGAATATATACCTATGTATATGGCGTAGGTATATATTCAATAACTTCGGACAGTAAAACTGCTGCAGCGATAAAGTGCAGGACTTTGGAGTTTTCCGTTCGTATAGATATATGTATATTCATATAACGACTGTTCGATAGCTTCCCGTTATACTCGACGTAAGATTACGCTCAAATAATGAATGAGGGAAAATGTATTAAACGTATTCAAGGTATAGGGTATGTAGATTTTTAACGTTCAAATTCAATAACTGCAGCAGGAATAGTTTCCTTCAAAAATTTCTCTCTTAATCCCCATACGGCGAGGCATGCATATCATCATCAGCATCAATTTGATATAAATCGTACTACTATAATTCAATAATATAACGAAGTATCAAATTATTGTTGAGCAATGCGAAGGTCGCGACGTCTCGTCGCGAGCGCTTATAGTATATATATCGCGTGGGAATTTAAAGTAATTAGATTTCAAGAACATCCCGGTGAGTACGGATCGAAATAACTGGACTATACTCTGGCTGGCTGCAAGGTCCGAAGCCGGCTGCTGCTGCTGCATCGTACCTTGGCTAACTGAGATAATACTGGATATGAAAATTTTCTCACTATAGGTACGTATAATACAGGTACACGTTATAAACCATGCACTTAAGAGTTAGGCGCCAAAGTTTCGCGATCTAAAAGTTTCACAATTATCTCGTATATACACTTGAATCTTATTTCGTCTTGAATATATTTGCGGTTTATATAGTCAAGAGGCGAGTTTCTGTAATACCGAATGCGACTCGCCTACGCAGATCACCGAGAGCGATTACGTAAAAGATAAGAGAAAAATTACCTCTGATTCATTCGGAATGTAAAAAAAAAAAAAGCAGAGTAAAAATTAATTAAGATTTTTCGATTATTTCGAGTTGTCGCTGCGATAGGTATAATCAATTATCGCATTTATTCATTCCACATTCTCGACTACTGTAAATTGGTATTTACGTCATCTATGATATTTTCAAGTACACATATAGTCGGTATATACCTACAACACCAAGGGGTTGAATATCTGACGTCATGATAATAAACCAACGTCCGTCAGCGGCACGCACACATACCTATTCGCGCCATATATAGTACATATGTATATGTATATACCATAAAGCTTATCTAGTTTATGAATAACACGATGTATATATATATATATATATATATATATATATATATATATATATATATATATATATATATATATATATATATATATATATATATATGTGCAGTATATAGCTGTATATGTATGAACAGGATATACGTATATACGATGTGCTGTAGGATCTTCCTACGCAACCTGCAGTGACGTCACGACTGACGAAAGCCGACGAGTTCGAAGTGGAACTATAATACAAAAGTTTGTCAAAACAAAATGGCCGCTGTTAATTATCAGCTAAAGTCATTTTACCTATTATATACATTATAATATATGTTCGTTCGTATAGCGGCCGTCGAACATATATACTTCCCTCTCCGGAGACGTGCAACATATCAACTGATTTACGTCAAATTTAAGCAAATTATTCCATCGTTCATTATTTCATTGTTATAATACATTTTTTGCTATTTTTCTTTATCTTTCTACTAATGAGAGACACGAGCTGCACATTTTTTTTTATTTTTTTTTATGTAAGGAGGAAGATCAGCTGAGAAGAATAATATGCGAAACTACTTATACAATCTGCATACAAGGAAATAATATGCAAAGATTTTTATTATTTATTTTCCTGCACGCACTGCGTATAGATATATATTGTGGTCTGGAAAGTATTGAAATGTTATTTTCGATCACGGAGAAACGAGGAAAGACCGCAGAGTCTTAATTAAAACTGACGTTTCGGCATATTGTATATAACCATTCCTGCAGGTTTCGCAGAACTACACGGTCGAAACATTTCCTTTTCCTCTATACCAAAACCCCTGAGAAATGAATCATATTATCAAGTTTTATGACCGTACTCTCGAAATACACTTTATGCCGATTTATTTTTAAAGCAATTTACATCTTGATAGAAAATTGATATGCACTTTTCCGCGTTTTTGTTGACCAATTTTGTACCCTTACATATATTTTACGCGTATTATATTGTATATACATGCATATAGGTATGCCTATTCAGAGAAAGAAATTACACAGCGAATTAAAACTGAAAAAATATACTCCGTCGATTCCAAAGATCGGTATAGCTTTTAATAAAGCTTTTTATTTTTTGAATCGTCACGATAAAAGAGAGTACAAAATAAAGTTGAGAAAAAATTGGGTGTCGGCAAAATTTTGTATTTCAGTGAAAATTTCTGTTCAAACTGGTTTTTGAATTATTATAATTACCGCGGAGAAGAAGAAATAAAGACAGAAAAAGAAGTCTGGTCGATCAAAAAGTTGGCATATACTTATCCATATAATGAACGCGATTTGTTAATAATGCGATAAAATTTAACGATGTAAATAACGACGTCATCTCGGTATATATACCTATATACATGTATACGTGATAATCGGGAGAATATTAACCTGCACCGTCAGAAATTTCTGTATCTCCACAATTATTTTGAATCGCGTTTTACTTAATCGCGTATATACTTATAAGTATATAGCGGCGAAACCATCAACTTGTCAAAAATACTTGTGATATGTTCTCGTGCAAGTCTTGCTTGCCCATGTATCACGAGAGTCCCACGTGCTCCTTAAACCTGGGCTACATCTCTGTGCAGACTGACATACAAGCCAAATCGCACAAACTCGCCATCCAGTTGTGGTGTGGCAAAAAGAGAGAGAGAGAGAGAGAGAGAGAGAGAGAGAGAGAGAGAAAGCGAGTAAGGCCGGAATTATTGTGTCCGGAGGGAGGGGGGCACTTTGTACAATGTGCTTTGTACAGCTGGTTCAACTCGTATACCCAACTGCGAATAGCGATCAATAGAATAGCCAGTAACCTGGTTGGAAACTAATCAGGCAACCATGCCGCGCCATTTCCGTATGTAGTAACTATTGTTCTCTCACTTTAGCTCGCGTTAGTCAACCAATATGTTTCTCTGTCTATCTACCCCGTTCCCCGTTCGCTATAGTTTGTTCGTTTTTGGCTCGTCCGCAATTTTTTCGCACATATACATATACATACAAACCTATATGCACTATGGCATGTCATGTAAAGTACGTATATACGTTTATCATGAGCTTTGTTTTTTTTTTTTTTTCTATTATTTTTTTTTCTCTCCACGCCGTCTCACTTCCTCGCGGCAAATTTTCCGAATCTTTCCAATCGCGTCTCATTTACCGTCGTGTGCCTGGTATATTTTTGGTCCTTGTTTCCACGATCTCTTTTGTCTGCTGCAGCATATCGTGCCCGCTGGCACTAAGCCGAAAAGAAAAAAATTCGGGACATCGGAAATTAGAGAGTTTCCGAAAGAGAGAGAGAGAGAGAGAGAGAGAGAGAGATGAGAGAGAGAGGAGAGAGAGAGAGAGAGAGAGAGAGAGAGAGAGGAGAGAGAGAGAGAGAGAGAGAGAGAGAGAGAGAGAGAGAGAGAGAGAGAGAGAGAGAGAGAGAGAGAGAGAGAGAGAGGAGAGAGAGAGAGAGAGAGAGAGAGAGAGAGAGGAGAGAGAGAGAGAGAGAGAGAGAGAGAGAGAGAGAGAGAGAGAGAGAGAGAGAGAGAGAGAGAGAGAGAGAGAGAGAGAGAGAGAGAGAGAGAGTCAGAAATAAAGAAAAAATAAAGAAAAAAAAACGAACGAAAAGCAAACGATATCACTGCCGAGATGAACGAGGCATCAGTAAGTAGGTAGGTAGGTAGGTATATAGGTATATTAATTCCATCCTATTGTGTGCTTTTTCTTTATTTTCATATTCATTCATATTTCATTCGACTTCAATAACTTCTCACCTTTCTCTCTCACGTGCGCGATATCTTAATTAAATAGCATAAAATCCCCATTAAACCCCCTAAAGTAGTATAACAGTTTCTTTTTACGAAAACCTTAACGACCAAGAAATGTCCCGTCCCTTTTACCGGCTTATGTTATACTTGACAGTCTCGTAATTGTCAGTAGCTTAACCTCCTCCCCGTTTACTCTGTTCGTAGTTGCTTCTTTCCCTGGTTTTGTTTGTCTCTTTTTCTCTATCTCTCTCTCTTTCTGTTAAAAGTCCAACGTCACTTTGTAGGTAGGTTGTCATCTCTCTCTCGCTCTGTCTCCCTTCACCGTTTCGGGTAAGCCCAGTGCGTTTCACAGGGAGCAGTGAAGATACGTAATAAGTTTTTACGTAGGTCGTTTTACAACAGCTTGTAGAATTTCGAGGCCGTGGTTTTAAATCCCTCGGAACTTTCAGGGCGGAAGTCTCACGTCTCGAGACCGAAGCCTTAGGGCTAACTGCATAGCCCCTCCCGCCCCTCCCTTCCGCCCTCCCTCCTATAAGTATAACCATACTCTACTACTACTCCCGCGCTTCCTTGTTTCTCTTGCCTTTTCACAACCTATTCCCGTCCTATTCGGGCCTTGTTTTGCTTATCGCCTCGAACATCTGTCCCATCTGGCTTCACAGGCTACCTTTAATTCGTAGGTTCTTGTATATTATATACTTACCTACCTTCCTACCTACCTACCTACCTACCTACGTGCTCCCTCTTAATAGTAGTGGTAAAACCCGGATACCTCTCTCCCTCCCTCTCTCACTCTCTTTCTCTCTAATGTACTTCGCACACCTTGCGACCGATGCATACGTTGTGGCAAACAAAAGTAGTCCCCCCTTTTTTTTTCACCCCAGATCAGATCCTGCCTAAGGTGATCGAGGAAGGTTTTTAACTATTCCTTCTACGAGTTTTTTTTTTATACGTATTTCTAATTTTTGACTCATTATATATTTTTGTATATGAAGAATACGACGTCACCATAATAAATATTGAAAAATAGAGAAGATTGTGTGAAAAGTATGTTGATAGAATATATTCCTGCGAGTTAGTGTACGCATAGGTATACGTATATAGGAGAAGATAGGCGAGAAGAAACGCGGAGTTTATGGGCTGGCTGACGGCATATCCTTCCTGCGTATATGATGACGTAATCGACAACTGCGTACGGGTAAAAATATGGAGGGTTTCACAGGGTCTCGAGGAAGCAAAAAAGAAAAAATAACAAGAAGAAAAAAAAAGAAAAACGAAGTAGAAGAAGAAGACCAGGATGATTTCATTGAGGGTTAAACTGAGGGAGAATCGTTCCTAGGACTTCCCATGACGCGGCCGATGTTTATATTATACGTACACGGTTCTAAAATTCTGCGCCGTATCCTTGTCGCTGTAATACGACGTAGAACCGTAAAGAGGAAAGGAAAAAGAAGAAATAAAAAAATAGAGAAAAAAAAAGGGTTGATGCACATGAGCAGCGTACTATCTCGCTTCTTCTACGTTCCTCTTCAACCTCCGGATGACGCAAACCACCCTTTGGGACTCTCTCTCTACTTTCAACCCTGTCTCCGGTTAAAGTTTGTGAAAAAGGGGCGCTCTGCTGCTGCTGCTGCTGTTGCTGTTGCTGTTACTGCACAGGGCAAGCAAAGCGGTGCATTCAGAGACGTTACGAATAAAGTGGTGCGTTGAACAGCGGTACCTATATACCTACCTACATGTGCCTGGGAATGGCTGAAACCCTGGCGCATTCGGCTGTAGGCCCGGTGCCCTATAAAGACGGTTTCACGAAGCATCTGCCTGCTGCTACGACACAGCTGCGAAATAACCGATCTCTTTTTTTTTTTCTTTTAGTTTTATTTTTTTTTTTTCAGTTTTTATTTTTTCTTATTCTTCTTCGTCCTCTTTTTTTTTTTTTTTTTTTTTTTTTTTTTTTTTAATGTTTCTCTCCTTATTTCTTTCTCGTCCTTCTCTCACTTTTGATTATCCCCTTCTTGTTCGTAGCAGCGATCTCTTTTTCCCCGTATACTTATAGTATATCGTCTTTGTTCTCGAAGCAGGCTGAGGGTGTCGCGTGTTACCTGCAGCAGCAACAGCAGCTCGTGCCAGTAAGCCAAGGAAGCCTTGCGTTTTCCCCTCGCTGAGCCCGAGGGTGGATCATTGAGGATTCGTGATCGGATCCTTGGCTCCAAGGTTAACCGCGTGTATATACTGGATCGACGGTTCTTCCTCTTTCTCTCTTTCTTTCTTTCCATCTTTCTTTCTTTATCGCCCTCGTTGACCCTGGTCACGAAATTCTGAGGATCAATTTGCCGCGTCGCGTCTGATCGTCGCGTCGCGTCATCCACCGGACTTCTCATTTACAGCCCCGTTACAAAACCCCGTATATTAACAGTTTCGAAACATCAAATGATCTGTGCGGAAAGGTTTCACCTCGTATAGTGTAATTCAAAAAAATTTATACTCAAGGATTTGAACTGTAAAATATTTTTACTTTTTTTCATTCTTTGTTTTTCCAATAAACCGAAAAGACTTGGAGATCAGTTTTTCATTCATTTTGAAACCTGAATTACATTTGGATTGCAATTTTTCAGTTTTTTTTTTTTCTTTCGAAATTTAGATTATGACTGGGAGAAAAAAGAATAATGTTCTTGGGTACATATATATCTATACGTCTGTGATGGTGGAATGAAAAACGGCAAACGTTAACAATAGGTGAGACATCTGTCCGAGACATTTGTCGCGCCGAGTCCCGGACGGAAAGAATTAACACCCTTGAAAATTAGGAATGCTTTCCCGAGGGAATAAAATATCCGGAGATAGAGAGAGAGAGAAAGAAAGAAGAGAGATGTCTCTCTTTTACTCATTCGACAGGATGTGAGGTGAGGAGTTTCCTAAATAGGCAAGAGGGGAAAATACGGAGGGAGTAAAGTAACATCGGATCCAAGTGTCGCCGGGTGTCCTATAGGGTTTTAGACATATAGGGGTTTCTCGAGGCATCTTCATGCCTCACGTTTTCAGGGTATATATTATAGCTATATGTATACCCATAGATACCCACATCTGGGTGATTTTTTTTGTTCCCCCCCGCCTTCGGGCACTAGTATCGAGATTCGATCCTGAATAATGATTTCAAAGGATCTGTTCGACTTGGTGTGTGCGAGTTTGTATCTGTGTGCTGCGTTCGAATCCGACAACTCTTAGGACTTTATGAAAGACGTTTCGAACAGCGATTTATTACTCGTCTAATAGCCGTTTTTCGACGACCGTTATTCTCACGAAGGCAAGTATACTATTGATGTACCTTATGTGCAGAAAATTACAGAAATCGTAAAACACGATTTGAGGAAAAAAACAATAAAATTGACCATGGAACCTACAAATCCGTGATTTGACTACAGGATCTGATTCTGACGAGAAGCAAACGCTCTAAGCCGATTCAAATAAAAAGAAAAAAAAAAAAAAAAACGAATTTATTTTTAAATTTAGAAAAAAGAAAGGGACAACATATTTTCAGAACGTTTTTTAGAATTTTTTCAAAATGGATAGCAGCTTAAATAGCAAAGACCTGCAGATTTTTTTTAATTTAACACAAGAAACTCAAATCCACATATTTATTTTCCGAGAGACAAATAGATAAGATAAAAATTCGAATATCTGTGGTAACTCAAAATTTCTGTTCGAGTTGTAAATTATAGGGATCAAAATTCTGTCCCGAATTTGCACCTATATACCTATAGGTGAAAAATTAAAAAAGAGCGGAAAAAATATATACCTACATATATATTTATAAAATAAAAGAAAAAGTGAAGAAAAAAAAATTATTTTAATTTTCGTATTTTTCTCACTGCGGTAAAACCGATGAAACTTTCGTATACCGACATATTGAAAATCGGAAGGTCAGTCAGTAAAGGAGTACCGATCACGTGCAGCTATCTAACAAACATTCGCAAACACTAACGCAAGTACATACACCTAAACAGGTATTATATGTACCCCATGTATGTATGTATGTGTGTATGTATATAACAGAGTTTGTTTCATCGATCGATTGTAGCCTGGTTAATTAAATATGTAGAGCATCGCGTAGAGTGGGACCCCCCGTCCCAGACGTGAAACTTTAAATATCTTTACCCGTGTACGACTGACCTTGAGAATATTTCCCCTATGGGATAAATCAGCCCGTCAGAGACACTCGTGTAATATAGACTGAACCTATATATGTATACGTTTATATACCTGTGCATATAATACCCATACGTGTTCATGGAATAAGCAGATTATTATACTGCACTGCAAGTGATTTTCCCTTATATACCAGCGGAAACTCCGAACCTCAACCCTCCACTTCCTACTCCCAACTTCCAACTTCCAATTCTCAACCCTCAACTGGCAACTGCAGTAGAAATTCCTGGGATAAGGGAAGCGCGTGGGCATATAGTACATACGTGGGTGTTACGCGGACGTCAAAAGGTTATACGGCTACAGGTAAACAGTGCGAAGGTGACGCGGTCGATCGACGTCATGGGCGCAGGGCGAAGTCGGGTCTGCATCGATAACGTACGTTCGCACCTATTAACGTGAAGGACGGATAATAAATTTCTGTAAGCCTGCAGTCACGTGTCGAACGATTTTTTAAAAATCACGCAATTTCAACTAGATTTAAATTCTCATATAGCCGCGAATTTTTACCTCGATTATCGAAGCCCGCGGTTCATCGGTATTCAGAAGTATTTTACATATAATTGCGTTCTTGATTGACAGCAGAAAATTCATTATCGAAAATCGATGATCGCAATTTTGAATGCGTATGTTCGAAATTTTAATTGTTACTATTTTTGCAAATAATTGAAAACCGTTTTTCAAGAAAAGTGGTTACAGTTTATTACTCGGCAAAAATTCCTCAATAAAATATCGCAGCTCATGATAAAATTTCGGTGAAACTCAAATTTATTTTCCAAATCGTTATATTTGTGAGAAAAAAAATAGTTCGTTGCCTGTACGGCATCGCATATAATCAAGCGAAAAAATTTTCATCGAAATCGCACGAACGCGGTTGACTGCAAGATATTAAATATCTTATTTTAAAAACAGATTTTTCGTCGATTTTACCCTGCAAATTCAATACCACGGATCTAAAAATTTTCCAATTTATCCTTGTTATCAAATTTCATAAAAATCTTCCGGCTTGATCGGAAGTTTATTCGTCGAAAAGGAGTGTCTCAATTCCATTGGACATTAACAAAATAAATATAATCGTGTATCAGAAATGGAGATAATTAATCGAATGAGCTGCTCCTGCCACGTAAGTCTGGCAATGTAGGTACTTTCTAGAATTGCATTATCACCCTATATCCGGTTCCATTTTGATTAATGTTCTCTGTGTACTCTAGAGTCTCTACTGTTCACTAGCCACAATGCAACGATCATCAGCTCTGCTGTAGGCTTTGGCTCGGGAAACCTGGACAGCTGTTCGAAGTTTCAAACCAAACCATCAAATCCACAGGTTCAGCTTCCTAAACCTCAAACCCACATGTCCGATTACGGGGTTGATCAAAGTTGACGATATATACGCATTCAGGAAGTAATTAATGAAAGATCTTTCGATATTTAGCAACAATAATTTCGTGCGGATAAACGTCCAGATATTTGGCACGAAGAGTATATATACATACGTAAATGATGAGAGGATGTTAGTTCGATGAAAAAAAAAAAACACCCCCAAGTTATAATTTCGAATAATGTGTGACAGCTGTCGAGTTTGAAACTATAACCGTTCGTCCAAAAATACAGAGGCACATGTTTTCAAGTCCCTATATATATCTGTCTCACCTGAGAAACGGTTACTACGTATTTAGCTCGAATTATAGGTACAGTACTTGAATGATATATGGGTGCACAGCCAGTGCCTGTGGCCTACCGCCCAAGGTGTGTAACTAGTTACAAAACACCACGTGCTTTGAAATCACGTTCCTAATGTTCTAAACATGTATGTATGTACGTCCCCGTCTAGTTTCGCATGTTTATAATATAGGTACATAGATTCGGTATGGTATAGGTAATGTATTTTCTTCGTGGTACTCTGCAGTACCCTGAAGCCTTGGTAGTTTAATGCAAATTCATAAATTCCAAACTGCATGAATTTAACAAGAAAAGGTTATAGATCGTTCAATTTTTTCCCATTATTATAGGTATATATAACAACCGCGATAATCGCTATTTGGAAATAGGTAAACGTATGTACACTGTCATACTTATATTCCTGTCGCCGCGGCGCAAAGCGCTACTTTTTTTTTTAACTTGTGATATCTCGCGAACGCGACTTCGGAGACCCCATGTTCTTCGAGACAATTTACTCAGTTCGATCTCCTCTAGGACACCTTTCATTTTCGACATTTAGTTCTGGGACACCCTGTATGTATATATAAGATTATAGCGTTATTTTGATGAATAGTATATATCATTCAATTATTCTATTCCTATATTTCTAATATTATTTATTTATTTCTTCATTTTTTTGTTCCGTAAAAAAAAAAAAAAAAAAAAAAAAAAAAAAAAAAAAAAAAAAAAAAAAAACAAGGGAGGTGGATCCGGAGATGGATAATCCCAAGAAGTAGGTATAACCGAGCCAGAGAGAATAAATGAAGAGAAGACGACGACGCGTATACGGTATACGCGCGCCACTGGTGGATTTCATTAGAGCTCTTAGCGGGGTTATAGAACAGAAACCGGATTGGTTACTTAATTAAATTAATTACTAGCGTCTTGTTATTAAGCGCGATGCATATCAATTTAAATTACTTAATATACGCGGAGCGTTGGTTAAACTGGGCATTTAACTTGAGGATAAAGTTTATTCTAATTTGACACGAGTCAAATGACCTACGTCCACGTAATAATTAACCATCCATACCGCAGGTTATAATATACTTGTGTATATATGTATATGACCATGCACACGTTGCACTAGTTCACTTAAAGAGAGCTCAAAAAAAAGACAAGAAATAAAAAACTGTTTCACATCTTTTGCCGCTGCTAATAAGTGGGAGAAAAATTTAAAATATGATCGAATTTGTTGTGAGGAAGAAAGAATTGAAGGTATATATGTATAGCAGGGTGTAATGTGTGTACAGATACTCATCGTTGCAGTATAGGTATAATAATAGAATAACCAGAGCGTGGAGTGTCGGGGGTCTCCTCCTTTCGAAGTCTCGAAAACGTCGTAAAGCCGTTATTCTGGGGTCAGGAATGCCCTGAACAGTAGTAGGTAGGTAGGTAGGTAGGTAGGTAGGTAGGTAGGTAGGTAGGTAGGTAGGTAGGTAGGTAGGTAGGTAGGTATATACACATACGCGAAACGAACCTGCGCCGCGGCGGCGATGTTACATACGTCGAATATAAGAGCGGTAAAGTTGAGGTTTTCATTGAGCCTCAACTTGGTCTTTGCCTTCTTATTATTCCTATTATTATTATCCTTCTTCTTATTCTTCTTCTTCTTCTTATGCTTCTCAACGGTTTTTTAAACGCTATATACCTTTTATGTCGGGTTCTGCTAATCTGCATTTTAATGTTACGGTAGGTTGTACAATTCCTATACCTTTATACCTTTACATATATACCTTTATACTCGCGTACGCGTATCTATTTACACGGCAACCCAAGCCACGCTGTGCTGTGCTGTGCTGTGCTGTGCTATGCTATACTATGCTGTGACAAGGCGAGGCGAGGTGAAGTGAGGCGAGGTAAAACGTCTTTCTAGTTAAGCTCGTCCTGCTACAATATACCTATATACATACACATTAGATCCCTGCAGGGACCCCTCGAACGGCCATTTTGAAAATGATTTTTCCCATAAGTTATATTTGATATATAGGTAGGTATATAAATATTTTTTAGGGAAAAGGAGAAAAAAAATTCTTTAATTTTTCCTTTCCTTCATCGAAAACCGCGACATAAGCGATCTCTGAATATTATAATGTTAAGAGCTCATAGAAATATCTTATATTTCACCTTATATCTGCAACTATGTCGAATGTATGTCATTAAGAGACAAAAAAAAAATACATCGATTTTTGTTTAAACACCCTAATATAGATATATGTGTTAATATATGTATATTTTGATTTGAAATATATCGCGCGGTTATAACTTAATCCTGATTTGAAATTGTGAAGATCTCGATTTAGTTATCAAATTTTGCGAGAATTATATATATATAAAGGTATATATATAAATATTTACGCAACACGAATGAGTACATGTATACACATTATATAAACGAAAGTATATACCTATATATTATAGGTATTGTATAGATTGTATAGGATCAGCAACAGTGCAGTTATATAGATCTGTTTTATATATATTGAATTTCGAGGGAGCTAGGTAGAATTTTTTTTTTTTTTTTTAAGGGTATCTAGGTATGATAAATTAGTGAAAATTCAACATCCTGCAAGTTCGTTATATTATACTAGGTAGGTATATAAATCGTTAGGAGCTTCAACAAGTGCGACGCAATACGCAGGTTATAGTGGTTCTCAACCTGCCGCGATGAGTGAAAGTGCGCGCGATATATTTGGTATATATAATATATATGGTAGCTATTTATACATATACCTATATATAGATATATAAATACGTCATATTATAGTCCTAAAAATTATTCGGTTGTAATTTTCATCCAACGACCTGCGACGATCCGATTCTGTAAATATCTGGGTGTATATAACCAGCTGCAGGGATGGCATCGGTCTAAATAATTTAAAATCGCTCATTTTAATATACGCAAATTAGATACCTACATATATATTTATAATATATATTATATACATCTCATACATATATATATATATATATATATATATATATATATATATATATATATATATATATATATATATATATATATATATATATATATATATATATATATATATATATATATATATATATATATATATATATATATATATATATATATATATATATATATATATATATATATATATATATATATATATATATATATATATATATATATATATATATATATATATATATATATATATGGTCAAGTTTATCACATAATCCGCGCAGATATTTTTCTATACTGCACGTAGATATTTTATACCTATACATAAGTCTGCGTTTCTACATATACCTATATAGCTGTACTACATATGTATATATGTCTATATACGTATATATATATATATATATATACTGCTCTTAACGCAGGAGGAAAACAACTCGCGCGCAAGTACACGTGCACGTAAATATATAACTTATTGGGTGTATATGCATGTATGTACATAGGCATATCCGGTCTGTATAGGTATATATACATATACGAATAAGTATATAACCGTATAAACATATATATACCTTATACTTACTGCACTGCAGATTTTCGTTTGTATAAAAATTTCGGTATCGCAAAAAAAAAATCAAACTTTTCACGTATATATCTATAATTTCGCGTTTCTATGTATACATATACATATATTATGTAAATATATGCGTGTGTGATTTAAAACTATATATTTGCCGATAATTGAAATAATTCATATTATTTATCCCAAAATTTTCTCCTATTCTTTTATAATATAACGATCAAATATATATTATATTTACCGACTGTAAGCAAAGTAAATAAATCAATCAATATATTATATTTACTATTATATATGATACAACTTCTTTTCAATTTTTGTATTTATTTATTATTTTCTTTCTTTTTTTTTTTTCACTTCAATTTTTCCTCGTGCGGATGCAGGATTACCGGGATTTTCTATGATGAATTACATTCGTTGAATTTGAATCGTATATCTATATATATATAGGTATAACATCCGATTTGCGATATAAAGAGAAATTTCGGAGCGTCGCAGTTACAGAAATATCATATTCGTTCGTCTCTCATTTATAACGTTAATTGTTAATTATTCATTTCATTCAATGCTTTTATAATACTGCACTAAATCCCTAGTGTCTATAATAATATCTCTACCCAGCTGGTTGCGCCGTTATATACACCTATACCGTATATACACAGACATACCTGTATACATATAAACATCCACTCAATATTATCGTATAGCTGCAGACTCAACACCTAATATACATATATAATGAATTATACTCTAGTTAAGTACATACCTACTATACAAGTTATATATTTCAAGATTCAACTTATGTAACAAATTATTCGTCAGATTAATTTATATTATACACGCGTATAAATACATATGTAGCAGCTTGAAATATACACCGATGCATGTGTGCGTATATAAGTACAATAATTAATTGTAAACAATATCGCAAGACCTTCCATGCCTCTCTTTATTATTCTTTCTTTTTACTTTTCTCTCTAGTTTTTCTTGCGTCGCAGCATACTCCTATATATAGGTATATATTATATATATATATATTTTCCCTCCTATTGCGTAAATGTATGTATATTGTATATATATATATGTATGTATGTACATGAAAATCGGGTACGTATGTAGCTTTGAGCTTGTAGGTATACATACAGTAATAACGGAGTTAGCAACACAGCGACGCACCCGGCGCGATACTACGTGCTTTATCTAAGTTAGATATTTTAACAGGCTGGAGGAAAGCCGCGGAAAGTTGAACAGTTTTGGCATGCCCAGCCGTAGCAGCGAAGCGACCGAGCGGGCGAGCGGGCGAGCGAGCTTACGAACGCGAGCGGTTCGACTCCCCCCCCCCCCCCCCCCCGGGCGCCTTTTAAGTTGTGTAAGTGCGCTTGTACATCGCGAATATATAGACAGGGATATACACATCTACTGTCTACATCACATCCCTTTTTTCCCCACTCTGCCCCGTTTTCCCTTTTCCCTTTTACTCCCCTCATCTGCGGGCCAGGAGTACCACAAAATATCGACTGGTATTTCCAGACTCCTAGACACTCTTATAGCTTACTGTTATATTTCGCTAGGAAAACACGAACTTATTTATTTATTTCTTTCATTTTTATCCCTCTTCCCGTTTCCTGTCGGTCTCTGTCTCCCTGTTAAAAAAATTCTCCTTTTCTGTACGGTAGATCGCGAGAGGCAAACACTTAGTACCGGAAGTTCGGAACAAGAACGGTCGCTGCTAGTCTGAACTTCTGAAGATAAGAGTATTATATAGGCACAACGTCGTCGTGTATACCGATAATACACATAAATGTATACATATGCACTTACGCAGTATAGGCAACTTTTCAAAATCTCGTTTGCAATTAAACACGAACCCCTGTGTATGGGCACGGGGTATATTAAACAACGATGAAGTCATTTTTACGACGCATTATAAAAAGTTTGTCGCGATCTAATATCATACGAACCAGGTATACACGTGTATACGAAATATAATTCCGAAGGGCGTTAATATCGTTGTCGATGATTAAATCCGCGTGATAAATAAGTAATATTTAAAGATTCGAGATATATGTTATAGGTGTAGGTATTATATGGAGACATACCTACGCCGTGACGTAGTATATGATGGGTTGTGTACTCACCAGCTAATAGCATCTCGATTTTGTATTTTAACAGGCAATTCAAAAATACATTAAACATATATATTATATGTGGTGGTAATATATATATATATATATATATATATATATATATATATACTTTTCAGTTTTATTTTTATTGTTATTATTGTTATTATTATCCCAAACAATTCACAAATTTCGATCAAACTTTAATCGATTGTTTATATAGTATATTATACCATATACATTTTATTATAATTGCAGTCGCGGGGAAAAATGTATATTTACGAGTTTGATTTTATTCTGTATATGGAAATCGTTCGAAAAATATATAAATTTTTTGTTTTTCTGTATTAATATTATATTAGATAGATATATATTATTATATATAATAAGTAACAATAACTGTATAGTATGTTTTTTTATTTTATTTTTTTTTATTTTTCTCTTGTCTTTTTATTATATTTTCTCAGCAGGCGTAAGTAATAATTCGTAGATTTTTCTTCGCACTCACTCACAATATTTAATCATATATCGTTCAATTTGGTCGTTTAACAATCGTCTGTCGAACAATAATTGACCGATTGTGTTTCGGGATCTTTGATATGCGTGTTGTCGTGTGTTTGCTTGTTTGTTTGTATGCTGCAGCGGACGTGTGTCTCCGCCGTGATTTATAATGTATAGACGCGTATTAGTACACGAGGAGGAAAAACTGGCGATATTATTGTTTGTTAATCGAATCACTCGTCAATGCTTCGTATAATACCGTTATGCGTTAGGTAAATGGTTTTTTTTTTTTTACTTTTGTTCTTTCAATTTTTAATTTGTTATTTTTTTTATTTGTTTTTTGGCTTTACGTATTTCGAAGAACGTTTAAATTGGTCTTGATAATCGCATTCAAATCGTATATATCCATATATAATATTATAAATAGAGTTATTTAATTAAACTTCACTTTTCAGGTACAGTAATTTGACGTAGGCCACGATTTATTTTTGTTTTTTTTATTTATTAATTTTTTTTTTGTCTTCTTTCAATAATTGCTCATTACTGATAACAATATATTTATTATATTGGTCAATATTTTATGTATATACGGGGGAAATGTAACACCGAGTTCCGTTGATCGTTTATATACGCGTATACCTATAATATACACAAACGTAGATAATTCTAAGAAATGTTGAATAAATATTTCAAAAAAACGAAACAAAAAGAAAAAAGAAAAAAAGAAAAAAAAACACAAACAAAAATCCTTCAAACAATTTTTAAATTTTATAATAATCCACCGATTTATGACAATTTGGGTCGAATCAAAAGAATACACGATCAACACTGCAAGGTTTCGCCTTCTGTAGACGTATTAATAACAATAATGATATAAGGAGCTTGATAAAACATCAACCGTATATATTACAGGTATAAATATTCACAAATATAACCACCACGAAGTTATTTATAAAGAAAATTTAAATAACACTCGTTTAATTCAGTTTATCTCTCACTGCGGTTTCACCCTGTTTTTTATTTCAATTATAACACTCAATCGTATAACACGACGATTATGTTGTTATTTTTTTTTGTTTATACCGTTCATCCTCAAAAGTTAGGGGTTTCGAATCGAAAAGTGAACAGAAATAAAAAGCAACAAGAAAGAAAAATAAAAAAAAACTCGCAGAAGAATTTCGCGGGTCAATTTTCAATCTTGTAGCCGTATAATCCTTAACCGTATAATTTGCAACGAGCCGTGGAGAACGACATGCTCTCACTTGAACGTCACGCGTAAAAATGACGTCGATGATAAAGAAGGAATAAGGGTGGGAGAGCGAGGAGGGGGGAGGGAAGGTGCTAGAATATCCTTCGTCGTACAAATTCAGACAAAATGAAAATGAAGAAATGAAAGGAAATAAAAAACTTTTGAAATAATAATCCTTTTATATATGTATATACATATATAAGTATTTATATATATTTTTTTTTGTCGAACGATAATTAGAACAATTATTTGCTAAACCGACCCTGGGCTATACGTTTCGACGCGACGTCTCCTCCATTTCCCGATACCTCTCCGACGACTACTATCAATTATTAGAGGAGCGCACGATCGAGGCACACCGGAGCGATTCCCCGTATGTCAGTGTGTTGTCCCGAACACTGCGTAGTAGAAGCCGGCACGGGTTTAAATATAAGAGTGGGGATGAATGCTAGGTATGTGTATCCTGTGTACCAGTGTAACCTACCCACTTCCCTCTGTGTTGGAACCTCTGCCGTTTGCCACGGTATTGTGCATGTATTTACCACCACACACACGTTTCAGGCTTATTCGAATGTGAATGAGTACACACACATAGACATGATCCAGAGACGAGGTTGCGCGCGCACTATTCAGGGACGTATGTTTCGGAAATTGGAGGATATTCCATACCGGCTATTACGTATAGGGGGTGGATAAAAAAAAAAAATTACCTCTTTCTCTCTTCTTTTCTTTTAACTACGTTGAATTTTTTTTTACTATCGTCACTGCAGTATTGAAACACGGGAAAATTTTTCGCCCTTTCGTTTTTTTTTTTTTATTCATTATTTGTATTTCTTTCGCAGACAATTTATTTCATGCCCATTATCGCATGTGTGAACGAATCTCTTTCTATTTTTATACACACTGCTTTATAAACCGCCACTATACATATATACCCTATATATCATACCCGCATACTGCGTTTAAATATAGGTATCACCGTCCGTAAACTGAGCAGACATAATGACAATTGACACTATATACAAAGGGTGAAAATGGGTTGGATAAAAGCTGCAGAGAAAATTAACAACACTATCGTTTTAAACTACGCATACACACTTATGTGTTGTTGAAAACGAGTCGAAAACCGGGCGCGCGCGGTGTTGTTGTACCAACAGATTGAGGGGGGTTCAAACCACACGCTCAAACAGGTGTTTGTGGTCGAAGAGTAGATCTAGATACTATATGTGTTATACGTATAATGACAGAAACGTAGAGCGTTCATATACGCGGGGGTATTTATCGCAGTTAGAAAAAGAAAGGGATGTTTTTTTTTTTTTTTTGTTTTTTTCTTTTTCAAAGAGTAAGAAAGAGAACTGCAGCTATTCGATTCGAATTATACACGCACAGCGATATTTGTATATGATTCTATACGATATAAGCTGTTACACTGTTCGCTCGAATACTTCGATGAGTAAAGTATGTAAGGTATAAAAAATTTTATCAACGGTTAATCGATCCGCATATGTAGAGGTTTTAAGTTTAATTTAAAGTCCGGATTATAGATCTTCAAATGGATTAGAATAAAAAAAAAAAAAAAAACGAAAAGTAAAAAAGAGAGACAAATAACGTATACTGAGATATCGGGGCGGCCTATAATACGTCCGTGGCGTCGCGACGCGTGCGTCACCGGCTCTCCTCGGTATAAAGGCGCGACGTCACCCCCCCCCCCCCCCCCCCCCCCCCCCGTCGCAATCTCCCAACTCGATGATTCCACTCACGGTTACGGCGTGGCCACCACACGGTCCGTAGAGAAATGTTTATGAGATATCTGGAGCTTGATGTACACCTATCTCTTTATTTTTCGGTGTTTTTTCCCAAAACTTCAAAGCGAAATCCTCGCGTCTAGCTTGTACAGCTGTAATTATACCGTAATACCAAACCGCGCAAACGTAAGTTACGTAATTTCAATAGGATCTGTTCCTGCCGCATACACTGTACAATTGTTTAGCTATCTTACTTAATGTTAAACGCGAAAAATTACGTTAAAACAATATCTCAGTATACGCAACGTAACCCAGATATATACGCACGGGGTAAAACGGAGACCCACGCGCGATGTATTCCGTTCATACAATGTTCAGAATTCCGATTTCAAGTGTCTACTACGCGGCGCGATCTTATATTAGGTACGTCGTAGTCGAGTTTATGTATATATGCGCGTTATTCGATTGCCCCTGGTCGCATCGCAGTTAGGATTTGCGCTGTGTATGTAGTTAGCGATCGGTATAGGTGTGGGTATTAGAGTTTAAGAATAATGTGTATATACGTACATCATATATATATATATATACGTAGATACGTATAATTTACGTACATATGTGGGATATGGGATTGCTGCGGGCTCGTTTTCTGCGCATACGTATATTATCGAATGATCTTGTACCGCGTAACTTATATAGGATATACGTATAGACACGTGAATCCGTGGAAATTTTAAACCACTGTTTAAATGCTAATGGTATACGTGATGCCAGCGCATGGACTGGACCCTTAACTGACGTCACCCGGTATTTTCAATGTCACCTGATTCATAAATGCGCATAGAATATGAAGGTGGGAGGGGGGGACGTTTTCATAAGTACAATGATAAAAACAACTTCATGGAGAAAAAGAAAAAAAAAAAAAAATTGTAATTTTTGATTTAGTGTCAAAACGATCAAGCCGCAGTTTCTACTGTACGAATAATCGCGGAGTAGGTAGTAAATAGATTTGCCATAACGAACGGTGATAAAAGTAAGTAGAGTTATAACGTGAGATATATAGAAATTCTTAGCAAGAAAACCCGGTAATCAAAAGAATGTGAAAGCTGGCAAAATTGGAGTATGTACGTACATAATTCACTTGTTTCTCTCGAAGTAATATTCTACGTTGTTCGCGAACGTAAGCTCTACATATTATACATATACTGCATCTATATCCGTCTGCAGGTATAATACTGACATTTACATACCTTCGAATGCGCCATTCTCCTCCGAACACATTATGTCTCAATTATTCCGAAAATCGGTAATATTTCGTTTTATAATGTTTTTTTGTTTCTTTCGTTCGTTCTAATTCTTTGGTATATGTATATACCTATATAATAACTGTACAAAAATGAATCGCGTCAGGATAACGAGGCGTTGAATTGTATAGGGGAAAATTGTCACAACTCACTTAACTCGGGACTCCGTACTCATTATAACATGGCGGAAAAATGAACGAATATTGTAGAATGAAAAATTCTCTGACCACCGGACGAACGTATTTCTCTCTACCTATATACATAAAACAATACATATCGAACATGTGTGAGTAAAGAATCGTAATTTCTTATCGAAAGCTATATACACCGCGCCTGCGTGTGCGTGTGTGTATGCACGATTTCGTAATACGACAGACCATTGCGTCCTGACAACGTGCCATAAGGATCAGTGAGTAATGGTCTGTCTTTAAAATGACGACGATGGCTATTAAATATTGAATCACTGACGGACTTGCAGTTTAACATGTACACTGAGTTTCATCTATCGTTCGATAACTAGATACCCGAAGTGAAATAATTCGATAGATGTTATTTTTATCCACATATGTGTGAGAAAAAAAAAAAAAAAATCGAATTGCATTAGGTATCGTGTATAGAACTCATTTCCGCTAAAAGAGAGCAAGCGAGAGGGAGAGAGATAGATAGATAGATAGATAGATAGATAGATAGATAGATGTAGAGAGAGAGAGAGAGAGAAGGAGCGAAAGAGAAAATAAAAATTGATTTACGTACTACATTCAACTCGCCGGATTATAAAGGATTGAATTCATATTCTTCTCTAATTGGGAGCGCGCAGTGTTATTACTGCAGAACAAACCGTCTATTAATCGATTGATTTTATCTACTGCTGCAGAGTCAAAGTGCTATATTTGCACTTACAGCGGGTATAACAAAGCTTGTCTGTTGTTATCTGAAACTGCAGTAGGTACTACAGTATCGCATATACATAGGTATAAGGGTGGTACTTATTTTGGGTATTTTTGAAATTTAATACAGACGCCCCCAAGAAACCTTCCAAATATATTGAAAAAAAAAAAATGCCTGTAAAGTTTGAGCTTTTAATATTAATATTAACACGTGCCTCTAAGCGACCAAAGTTTTAAATGCAAAATACATGTACTTTTGTGCATCGATTGTATGAAAATTATTATCAAACGAGATAATTGATCAAAAATTCTGAAACTTGGCTTAGTTGTTGCCAATAAGAAGAGGTACAAAAAGGTATTTTTATTATTTTTTTTTTCGATAATACGTGTCCAAATTATGAACATGACATTTTTTTTCTTTCCTCTATTTCGCGACAAAACGGACATTTATTTTCGAAAAAAAAAAATATAATAAAAATACCTTTTTGTACCTCTTATTATTGGCAACAACTGAGCTAAGTTTAAGAATTTTCGATCAATTATCTCGTGAGATAACAATTTTCATACAATCGATGCACAAAAATACGTGTATTTTGCATTTGAAAACTTTGGTCGCTTTGAGGCACGTGTTAATGATAATATTAAAAGCTCAAACTGCACAGGTATTTTTTTAAATATATTTGCAAGGATTCTTGGGGGCGTCTGTATTAAATTTCAAAAATATTCAAAATGAAAACCACCCTAATAGGTATAAATGGAATATTGTCAAACGTTGTCACTTTAAGAGCTCTAAAGATGTGTGTTAGAATCTCCGACTAATCGTATAATCAGTAGCAAACAACGTCGTCTATACCTGCCTGTATCTGAACGAATAATAATAATAATCTGATTTAAAAATGATCTGGATCAGAATTTCCATCATACGTGATTTTGCATATTATACGTATAAGATTATATGAAAAATATAATAAAACTGAGTGTAGAATTTGATTAAGATGAACTCGTATTATCAATGGCACTTGGAGAAGCCGACGAAGATTTGAATTAGCCACTTGTACTCGGCACGCGGATTCGGTTATCCGCACTAATCGGTGATAAAATGTGAAATAATAAATGAGAAAAAAAAAAGATAAAAGTAATTAGAGGTAAGAGGGGTTCGCCTGCGATCGGGGATACGTGTAGGTAGGTACGAGCTACACCGCGTTCGATAATTGAGCTATACACAGTCATGGTTATTGTTGTGATTATTGCGATGATTAAACCCTGGGTATTTCGAGGCAACTCGAACCATTATGTACAGTACTACGAGGTACAAAGTGTAAAGGACAAAGCATTCGAGGTATAAGAGAAAAGCGAAAACAAAGAACGAAAAAGCCAGAAGGGTTCGGGCTCTGGCGTTGGTTTGGGTTCGTTTGACTCACCGTGCTGATGGGGGGCTGAGAACGCCGAGTGTCTTCTGGGTGACATTTGCGGATGGGGCGGGCCTTGACTTCCCGGTGGTTGCATCGACGACAGAGCACCCAGGGGAGTGTATGACTTACATGGTTGCTCGGGTTTTGGCTGCAAAAACACCGCGAATACAAAACACGAATTGGATGAATCAGAATGAACATCAAAAGAATAAGGAAAGAAAGTAAATGAAAAAGAAAACGAGAAATAAACACACCAGATCAAAAGGATTACAAAATCTTCACGTTTCGTTGAACCTCGCTCAATCCTATGTATATATGTATAGTATATGTATACCGACTTTGACCTTCAAATATTCATTCATGGGAACCAGCGTTAAGGAGAACATTTCGATCTTGAGAAGTTTTTTTTTAAAGACAAAAATCAGTACAAATTTGGAAGTTTGAATCGTGAGCTGGATTTATAGCAAACACGGAGAGATGGTAGTTTGAAAATTGTTCGAAATAGTTTTTCTTTCGCGTTATTTTACCGTCAGGAAGGAAAAGAGATAAAATTTTCAAACATCATTTTCATACTCACATGCTCGTGAATTTCTGTCGCTACAGCGGTGGCTGCAGTTTGTGTATGACTTGTTGAACTTATGCGATATTGCATACCGGCGATACTGCAGAATCCTTCGTGGTGTGTAGACCTCGTTTGGTTAACGTAGACGCCTTAAAAACCCGACTAATATATTATCGCGGCGAGATATCGATGGGGAATTTTGTTTTGTTTCTTTTGCTGCACTTTGAAAAAAATAATATTTCCCAAAACGGGAAAGACTTTCAACTTTTGAAGATAAATTTTTCACCGATTTCGAAACTGAAGATCTTTATTTTTTTTAATTTAATCATCATTATTATTATTATTATTATTATTATTATTATTATTGGTGCATTTTACTTCAACTTTTCGGCGAATTTTAATATTCAAAAGAATCCCCAAATTATATATATACCACGTAACTAAAATCGAGGGGGTGGCACTAGTTCGCGATTTATCTTTGAATTGAAGACAATAATAATTTTGGCAAAAATTTCAACGTCTTTTTTTTTTCGCGAGTCAATTTTAACTACCACCTACTCTCTTGAGTAGCTTCCCCTGATACTTTTCATCTGATCCAATTGATTCGATATTTTTTTTTAAAGATTGAAATTCTGTCTCAACCGATTTATAATCCGATATTTTTATAAAGATTGATTAATTTTCATGAGCTGGAACTTTTTGAAACGAATGATACGGATTCTTATTCGTCTAAAGATTTTATAGAAAAAAAAAAATGTACAATTTCGTCTCGCGAATGAATATAACACGTTGTACTTTGGGATAAACAATTTTGCTAATCACCGCCGTGAATCTTATTCCAAATAATTGGGTTAAAAAAAAAAGGAAAAAAAAAAAAAAAGGGGAAAACGTTTCTCTATTGGTTCTTTTTTTGTTTTGTTTTTTACCTGTAATGGTAACGTCGGTGTCCTGATTAAGTATAACGACTTTATTCGGTTGTTTGATGACTTCATCCGGGTCGGATCCTTGTTTCGACTTTCGTTTCTCGGCTTCGGATTCGCTCTGCTTCCGCCTTCTTACGGGTTCGACTTCCGAATCGCTGGAAGAATCGCTAGACGACGATCCTCTGCAGTGATACTTTTCGTCTGAATAAGATGCGGCAAGTATTGCCGAGGCGTTCAAACTGGCCATACGTTTGCATACGACCATATCTTTCAGGTCCATTACTTCCTCGTTCTTTTTACGCCGTTTTGTCGTCACTTTTTTTCTACTGTTCTCCAAGTTTTTACGCTCCTCCGAGGCACGATGCTCTTCGTCCGACGACGAGGAGGAAGAAGAACTCTCTGCCATGTCCCAGTGCTTTCCGCGTAGTCCTGGTACGTTTCTGAGTTTACGTTTCGGGGATATTTCTTCAACTTTCAATTTCGATTCGACTTTTTTCTCCTTTTCCTTTACCTCTTCCTTTTCCTTTTCCTTCTCCTTCTCCTTATCTTTATTCTCTTTCTCCTTAGTCTCTTTGTCCTTATCCTCCTTCGCTCTTTTCGGCTGTTTATCTTTCTCTGGCTTTGGCTTGCAATATCCGCCGAGATACACGCCGCCAGCTTCGTTCTCGTACAAACAATGCACTTTGGCCAGAGCATTCAGCGATGCTACTCGGTGACGTTTTGGCCCGCTCCAAAATCCGAATAATCTCATTCTTCGCGCCCGTTCCGAGGAACCGTCTGACGATGGGCTTTTTCGGTCCCTCTTTTTCAAATTACGTTTTTTGCTCTTCGCGGTACCAGCATCGTCCTCCTCGTCCTGATCCTCGTTGTCCTCGTCTCCGTCTGCGTCGTGCTCGTCGTCATCCTCGCCATCGGAAGTTGCGGATATCGAAGAATCGTCCTTGTTGTCGTCAGTTTCCACTTTCAAATCAATTTCGAGTGACACGGAATCTCCGCTAGTTTCTTGTTTCGATTGGCCACCGAGTAATTTTTGATTATCCTCCGCGGGTTTCGACTGCTTCAAGAGATCCTCCAACGTAACTTCGTCGGAGGTGTTGGAACTACGATCGCTATTTTCTGTTCGAGCCTTCGAAGCCTTATTTGCTGTCTTTTTATTGTTGGCTAATTTCTTGGTCACTTTGGTCTTGCAGATATTTTTCCCGGTTTTCTTACCATCGACAGATTTGCTCCAAGGTAATATGTCGTCTTCGTTAGAATCTACCAGCTCTCGCTTTATGTTTTTCGAATCGACTTCATCGGGTGGAGTTTTTCCGTTAAAGGAATTATCTTCCTTCGACAAGCTCTTTGTACTCTCGGACTGCGACGGCGAGCCGTTCTTTTTCTTCGCTACAATTTTCTCCGCTAACTTGATCATCTTTTCTTCCTTCTTCGATAAGGCAGTTGTTACTTTCGGGTTATACTTGCGCGGTGCCACCTTGGATTTCATTTGTTTAGCCAACTGTGGCTTCTTATCATTTACTTTAGCCTTTCCTCCAGGCGGCGTTTTCTTCTTAGATTTTTTACCCCCTTCTTCCGCCCGCTCTTCGGTACTCTTCGACTCTTCGTCGCATAATTTTTTGACTAGCTTCATTTTAGTTTGTATCAATTTCTTCGATACGGGGGGCGATCGGGACGCGATTTTTTTAGCGAGTATCGTTCTCTTAACCGCTGGCTTTTTACGTGGTTGTTTAGGCTGTTTCGTATCCTTTTTTACTTTCGTACTAGGCGACGATTTTTTACCACTTCCATTATCCTTATCCGGCGACTTCTTACGTTCACCTTTCTTCGCCACTTTCGAATCCTTCTTTTTCTTTTCTAATTTCTCAGGATTCTCTTCCGCTATCTTTTCCTCCGTACGTTGAACAGTCAATTTTCCGGATTCGTCGGCAGGCTGCGTCTTTTTCTTCTCCGCGTTATCTCCTCTCGCCTCAAATTTTTCCTCCTCGCTACGTTTCGACTCATTCTCAACTTTATCAACTTTTTCTTGCTTCTTTTCATTATCCTTGTTCAATTTCTTCTTATCCTCATGTTTATCGATCTTCTTTTTAAATTCCTCCGACTTTTTCAACTCCTCTGTCTTTTCCAATAAACCATTACGTTTCTCCTCAGGTTTATCATTCGCCACTCTCTTCCGCTCTTCGATCTTATTATCAACCTTCTTCCGGTCATCTGAAATTTTCTCGTTTTTTTTTCTATCGTCCACTTTCTCAATTTTCCTCTTATCCTCCGACTTTTCCACTTTTTTCTTCGGGTCTTCCGACTTATCGGATTTTCTAGCCGAACTCAAACCCTGCACCTCAACGCGTTTCCCTTTTTTATCGTCCGTTTTTTTGTCCCTTTTTGGTGGGTCAGAGGTCAGTTTCTCCGGTGATGCGCGTCGTTTTTTTGCTGTATTAGGCGCCGCGGCGCTCTTGCGCGCTACAACTGCCTTTTTCTGTGGCTTCATTCTCAATTTTGGTGGTGTTTTTTTCGATTTTTTCTTCACATTTTAACACCGGGATTAACTCTCAACGCTAATTATTTACTCAATCATATAAATTCGATTAGCCAATCGCCATATTCGGTTCAGTTTCCTGCACGGAAAGTCCTAATCGAGAATACGGAATATCTGCAACAGTAACAACAACGCATCCGCGATCTTTTAATTCTTTTACCAACAATTCTATCGACACGATTGCTTATACAGTCACGGCTCACTTCTTATTGCCAAGAGATATTCTTTTCGACAAACTAGAAACAAGTATATTTGTTTGTCTGTTCGTTTCCTGTCTCTTATACATATACAACATATATAATAAGTAAGCAAATCAGCCGAGTTTAGTGTCGTTGTCGTAATTACTGTTTGACGCCACGTAATAATATATATATGACAGGTAATTGTTGTTATATGGCAGTATGATATAATAGGAAGTTAAATATTCTGCTTTAAAAAATTACCGTTTATCTATAGCTCATTGTAAAACAGATGTGATTTTTTTTTCTAATTGTTACCCCGTAAACTGACGACTGAATTTTGCAGCATGTTAATAAATTGGCGGCAATTTTTACGGGGATGAATAACTGCGATCGAATTTTAGCTACCGTAGAACGTTAATATACAGTATGTATATTCAGAAATGACAAAAACTGAAGATAAGTAATCTTGTATCGCGGAAAATAGCGATGGAATCTTGTTCTAATTTATTATCATTATTATTATTATTTTTTTTTTATATACTTTTAAATCTAAATAAATAGACATTTTCGAAGTCCGTTATGTCACGTAGGCCGAGCAGAGCATCTGATCCATTCGTTCGGTTTCGGGTTTTATTTTATCCTTAAGTGTAATAACGATACGTTGTCTTGTTGACGTTTCTAATAATATGGATACGATATAGAGATACGGTAGACCTTGGCGATGGAGATGGTTATAAAATGCGAATGAATAGAATGACAATATAGAAAACCCTTCGCTAGGTGTCCGCCGTAAATGGCCACAAGTGGCCGAAGAGAGAACACACTGATCGATGATTTTCTCACAAGTATAATAAACCGATAAAACTAGTGATTATAGTAGAAATATTATACTAAAGGATCTGTAGCTTTGTTAAGTATCACGTCTAACTACCCTTGGCAATATTTACGTAGAGAAAACTGGGTATAACACAGGCCAAGATGTTTGACAGAAAAATTATATTGTTTACCTCTGGCAGTGCCCTGTGTTGCCACTTGCCCTGTGAAAACGTTTTTTTTTTTTTTTTTTTTTTTTTTATACCACGATTAGTACGAACCGACCCGCTCGGTTTATCGTATTTTATATGTTACATACGTCCGCGATCACAAGTCGTATAATTTATTGAAAAATTCACGGCTTAATTTTGATGGTTTTTCGAGATAATATCATTTTTAGTATCCCGATTCTCGGATCACTCGACGTCCCTGCCCTTTTCCCGTAGCCCCGTCGGCCATTTTATTCCTGGTGCATTTCGGACGGCCCTCTGCCCGACTTAACGCGCTTCAAGAACCTCGACCTCCTCTGCTCGACCGATAACATCAACGCGTTCGAAATTTGAATTCAATATTAAATAGATTGATGATTTTCGAATTTTGAATCGCTTATGCTTATCGTTTATATCTAATTAATGAGCGAAAATATTTATGACGTAACGTATTAAACATCAGTTGCAGTATCTTTACAGACAACAAACTGCAGATAGCGAATTCAGTTTATTCTTATTTTGAAATTAATCTAATCGCCTTGTTATAATCGCAAAATTTAAATTTTACGCACATCTATTAATGAAATACGACGACAGAACGCTCTTTTTTCATGTTTATTATCGCTTTGCACCAACAGATAATATGGATTAGGTTTTGATAATAGTAAATAAAAATAATTTTTGTATTTAATTGTATAAAAATAAGACATTTTTATATATTTAATTGCATTTTATATGGAATTCTGATCGAATCCTATCAGTCGTGCTTTAATTATATCTCCTTCTTTTAAACCCGGCCTCTCCTGCGTTGATCCAGGCAACATTAATAAAGCATTGGCATTTTTACAGCTCAATAGCTTACTGCTGATCTGATTTCCTGTGCTGTGTGCTTTTGGAATTGGATCATCGTCTCCCCATTCTAAAATTGCCCTTGCGTATTCTGGTCTTGGGTCTAATTTGTAGGATGTGGTCAACTGAAACAAAAATTGAACTACACTGTGGTTTCAACATTAAATGTCTTCAATAACAGAATTGCCAGTTTTTATCTAAAGCTGTAGCAACCTTTGAGAACACAGTCTAATCTATTCCCCGTTTAAAGCTAGGAAATTTCTAGGAACAAATTAATAATGTTATGTTATATTTAATTGACTTTGATAGAAAAATCTGAAAACCACGTTAAAATGTATAAAATTTTGTTGAAATAGAAATTTTATAGATGTTAGTGGTTTTTGTGATTATTCTGCAAAGTTATTCAGTAGCTTTAAACAGGGATCGGTATAACTAATTATAAGTACCTTAGCCGTGACTACTACCGGTCTTGAGAAATCTCCATTCAAACGTCTGAGAAGTGGAAGAGCAAATAAATGCGCAGTAACCGTAGCAGATACAGGATTACCGGGCAAACACAATATGTATTTTGTCTTGTTGTTGTACTTGCAAGTAGCGTAAGTTGTCGGCTTTCCTGGTTTCATGTTGACCCGCCCTTGAATTATATATATCCAAGTTTAGAAAGTATATCTTTTATTAAAATATCATGAATTGCAATGTATCTAGCATCCAGCAAGCATTACATTAATATTCGTACCAAAATGTATGGTGGCATTGAAAACGTTTTCCAATATCGGTTTAAGCATGTCTCTATCACCCATTGATACAGAACCGGAGGTCAGGAGAACATCAACTTCATTCAGCGCTTCCTTTAGTGCACTGATCATCGCGCTTTCTCTGAGTTCAAATAAAATTTGTATCATTGATCTCGTATGTTTTTCATGTTCACATTCTGCACACTTACTCGTCTATTGAAATCCCACAGTCTTTAGGACTGTATCCATTTTCCCTGAGTATCATCATTAGAGTTATTTTGTTGCTGTCGTAAACGTGACCGGGTTTAGGCGGTTCACCAGCCTGTTGTAGCTCATTTCCTGTAGATAAGACCCCGACAGTTGATAACTGCGTCACTCTAACTACAGTACAGCCACATGCAGCCAAGATTCCCATTTCTGGTGCACCTATCTTTGTATTTGCCTTTAAAATTAGACTACCCTTTTGTATGTCGCTGCCAATCGGTCTGGAAAAGTAAGGAGTGGAACATTGTTTCATTAATTATGTAGTGAGCTGAATCAAACTAGATACTCGAAGTCATTTGTTCTAATCAAACTAAGAGTCTTTGAAGAGAAACTCACCTAATATCAAGTCCAACTTTTGGTTCAATTAATATATCGATTTCTTTTTCCTCAAGTCCGTCGCTGCTGGCTTCAATAAGTTTGGTGTCTTCAACTTGCACAACCGCAGTAGCTTCTGTGGTAATCAGAAATAATAATTCATATCAGCAGAGAAAAATTAAGATATTGCTCATGAATGAGAAATTATCCCTCGTAATTTACCATTGGGAATTGGTGCTCCGGTATTCACTCTTACACATGTTCCTTTAACAAGCTGCAGAGAACCTGGCTGAAAATGGTAAATTTTGATAATAATTATAAATCAGACTAGTCAAAGGCATATGATTGTCAATTGCCATACTAAGTTCGTTGTATTTACAATAACAGTACTTGTAAGACTCATCATTGATCATTATATTCTTGGTGTATAACTTACCACTTGCCCTGCTTCTGTACCGCCTAGTACTTGTCTGCGGCCTTGGCCATCGGAAGCAATAACAGCATATCCATCTTTGATCGATGCTCTGAAGGGGGGTAAATCACAGTATGAATAAATATCATCTGTTATAACTCGGCCATAAGCATCCCAAACATTTAAAATCTCTGCGTCTAGAACGTGCAGTGATTTACTTATGATCTGTAGTGCTGCATCCACAGAGATCATGGTGTATGGAGACTCTCTGAGTCTGTCTGCAACACTTGTGATACGAGCCTGTGAAATAGAATACAAAGAATTGAAATTAGAATAGTTGTTTACAATAAATACAGCTATAAGAGGCTCTGGTGTAAAAGGTTTTTAAATCTTACCGAAGAACCGCTAGAATTATGATGAGCACAATGATGAGCTTGGTGTTCCTGCATTTGTGCATGAGTTTTAGTTACTTTGATTTTATCTTCCGAAAGTAGATCAACTGCGTGAGGAATGACTCCAACAATAGCGTCGAAGCATTCCTTCACAGCCTTCGTCGATCCTGGTAAATTGATAATCAGAGTTTTCTTGCGAATGCCACATACAGCTCTGAAATGATATTTAAGACGTTTGACATTGTTTTTATAGCGTATATAAACAGTTTATGACCGGTGGAACCCCACCTCGATAACATTCCCATGGGTGTTGCTTTAAGACTGGTGATAAGCATGGCTGTGGATAGACCAGGTGCCTCTTTATCAATAATCTTTTTAGTAGCTTCAGGCGTAACGTCTCGTTCAGAGAATCCAGTACCTCCAGTTGTTAAGATGACATTTACTTTGAAAATATCAGACCATCGTGTCAGCGTTGCCTTTTATAGGAAACACGATCATAGAGATTAGTTAATAAAATGATTTATAAAATTGTAATTGATACTAATACGCAAGTACACTTTGATTTACAATTTGGATACCCCATTAATGATCAGCGTCAAGCTCACCATAATTAGAAATTCATCGTCTGGCACGATAGTTCTACATGAAACCTGTCCTTTGAAGGTCTTTCCACCACTCGTTTGATCTGTGGTAACAAGACGTTCCAGTTCGGGACCGCTGCTATCATCTTTATCGCCACTTGCGCAGGTATCGCTTACTGAGTAATTGACATTGATACTTAGTTGTAAATCACTATAACAGTACTTGAATAACTATGTATACAAGCTTCTATTTGTCTTCTCTGTAGTAATTATAAGCAGCAACACTTCGTGCTTGATTTTGAAATTTTTTCTAACATTATAATTAACATTGTACCAAATGTAGTCGAAGTGCTAAACCTTCGTAGATTTAAATAATTGAATTTGGATCATAGTTGATGATCATAAACTGATATATTTAACCTTAAACTATAGTTGCTGTATGTATAAGTAGAGTACAATTAAACTAATCTTCGTAGTTTGGCTAAATCAGAAAATTGAGAGCTAATAATTCTCTGGTTTTTGAAAAGAATAAACACATGTTATTTCGTTCTTAACAAGATAAACTCTTTATTTCTTCACTCACCAGTCAGTATGCCAAATGTAATAGAAGCCATGTTGCTAGAAACTGCTGGTTTATCTTTTTTCAAGCAAATGGAAAACATGTTTAGGTATTTATACTCTTTAATTCAGGATGTTGATAATTGTCATACGAACATTACGTAAGGCTTGTATTCGCTGAGCTATGACAAGGAAATGATATAGACTTACCTAATAAGATTTTAGTTTAACTAATGCTATCAGTTTTTTTTTTATAATTTTTTCAATTTTGTGATATCAAAAATTGAATCGTCCATACGGTCATTCATTAAGTACGATTATATATACTTACTTCAAGATAAAACCTGATTGATCGAGAGATCGCATGCAAGTACGTAAGTCTTTAATTTTTTTTATCACTTATTTAAGAAAATGAGAAGATTGATGTGTTTTCAAACCATTTTAAATAAGATATGTATAATATACATACAAATGGTAAAAGACATTAAAATCAACAATCTGATTTTTGGGAAAGTATATCTGAACTGATTTAAATCGAGGCACAATCATTTAATTAATGAATGATATCGCTATTTTTATGCTTAGGAATTTCAGGTTTATGATATTTACGTTTGTATAGATATGTAAGTAAGATACAGATCGGACATGAATGTAAGTAAAAGGACACGCATAGGAATGTATAGATGTATACATATATGTATTGAGTATGTAAATTTGATTAATATTTTTATATGTACTAAAAACGTACGATTTATTTATTGCATTTAAACAATGAATCACGATCCTTCGGAAATATACAAATTTTTTTTTATTAATTCTTTACTGTTAAAGATACTTTCATTGATTACGAGCCATGGGAAATTATTTTCAATTTTCAGCAAACATGTTGAATATCTAATTGTTTCATAATAAATTCATTTAACATTTATACAATGTTATTAAACTTCAAATGTTGATCAGAGAAATAAATAGAAACAATTTTAATTACTTAATTAATTAATATAAATAATTTCATCTTGGCAGATGGAAGAATTTTCGTAACTCTCATTTAAAACGTCAATAATCAACCAGACCCCTGAAAACAGAATAGGATTGAACAGATTTTCAAATAATAGTTTGCACTAACTTATCATTTACTTTTTACTAATATTAAATTGATACACTTCCGGAAAACTTGTCCGTTCATCTGTTTCAAGTCGTATCACAAATTACAAGAAAAATGACGAAGTCAATATTCTTGGAGATGATATTTAGTTATCTGTAATAGCATCATTTCTGAATAACATTCAGACTTTCGAAAGTTTAAGTATAAATTCACAATTTACCGATTACTTCTTGGACTTGATGTCGGTCTTGGAGATTCCCTATGTCTTCTCCGCGATTCATGCCTATCTTTATTTCTATCGTCTCGTCTGTCTCTTTCTTTTTCTCTTTCCCTCTCTCTTTCTCTTTCTCTTTCTCTTTCTCTCTCCCTTTCCCTTTCCCTTTCTCTCTCTCTTTCTCTTTCCCTTTCTCTGTCTCTTTCTCTTTCCCTATCTCTATCTCGATCTCGGTCTCTGTCCCTGTCTCGGTCATTTCCGATATCGGCATCTCTCATATCTCTTTCCCTTCGCTCTCTTCGTATCACTTGAGGTCTGGGACTTCGATTAGGACTTGGACTGCGTGAATTTGATGAGTGACTATCAGAGCTATGACCTTCGTACTTGTGCCTCAATTCTCTTTGTCTGAAAGCAAAGTAATGCTTGTATTATTGCATTGCATAATATTATTTCATATTACAGACGTTATACCAAATTTTCAAATATCAGAAATTCAGTTTCTATACAAATTTATAGCGATTCGAAAGCATTTTAGATTTTTTATCAAGTATATTTGTTTTAAATTGAATTCTTCGTAAGAATTAACACCTTCGACGCAGTTTTAAAGACATTTCTCGAATCTCATCCTCGCGATCCTGCCTTTGCTGCTCCATTTTTTCGATTCTGAGCTGCTCAGCTTTTTTATCAGCTTTATCTGTAAATTACGATAATAATTTGTCATGTTTTAAATACATTTTTGTTATTAGTAAAGGTTTCATCTCAAGACTCAGCACTTACATTGCCTGTTAAGCAGTGCCTGCATTTTCTTCTTAAGCCGTTCCTGAGGTGTGATTTTCGAAGACTGCAATATTAATGTCTTAAAGAATAGCCGATTAAAGAACAGTTAAAAATTAACGTTCTAAAATTGCTGTGATAGACACTGTGCTTTGTAAATAAATTTAAAATAGAAAAACAAAAAATAATCAAATCTGAGCACAAACAAATTGTCAATGGATGCTAAAACACCAAAACTTGGTAAATGTTAACGCTACCAAGCTCTGGAGATCAGAAATAAAGTATGGCGATTGTTAATTTTCCAATATTTATCAAGCATTAAAAGTGTTACTTTGGTAATATTTCTGGAGTGTGTAGTTGCATGAAGCCCATGGCCTAATAATGAACCTTTGTCACTAACTTATGGAGAGAAATATAAATTGCAGAGTATCTTGATGAAACACTTCAATTATCATTATCATATTATGACTTGTACTTGGTAAATGTCTGCATTTACCAAGCTATGGATTTTCATTATATTTAATGAATTAAATAATTGTTGAATTGAAGATGCATTCTGAGCTATCAACCCTATATTGTACACGCGCTGACGAAGTTACCTTACAAATGCGACGTGATTGCAGCCAGCTCCAAACAAATACACTTCCGAATTCTGATTTGTTTCAAATATTTTGATTATTTGAAACATATTAGAATTTCAATAAACCGTATGAATAGATTTCGAATAACTATAACTAGAAATAATTCAACACATCGTCAATAAATTCAAGTTCAATTTTGAAATAAATACGATCGATTTGATTTCAGAGTTGAAATTCTTGTATGTATGTGTTCCATGTGCAGAATGTGATTTCCCTATCAAATGGCAAATAGGTATGTATATTTTTAATAGAAATAATAAATGTGGTAATGTCATGCGTGAAAAACATAACCATAATTTATATTGACTCTGATATATGTAGTTAATTTAATTATCACAGCAACTCAAAGTTTGTGCGAACGAAACAATTATTCTATCAAATTGCAAATATGGTTTTCATTAGTTTGCAACTCAATGGAATAGATTGGATAAGCATACAACTGTTCTGGTTTAATAGGCGATAGTAAAAAATGAATAAATAGTTTTATTCTTTTGCTTTGTGCATTAAGTGACTAAGGGAGCGTTATGGTTCTTACTGACTTTGTATCCGCCACCAGAATATGTACTTAACCCTGGTTTTGGCTTGTTCCTGAAATAATGGAGAAATTTTTACTATAATTTGCAACTTTTCTGTTTATCAATTTACAAAAATATTTCAAACTCAAATGCATAATAATTGAATATTCTTACACGCTCGCGCTGATTATTGGAGGCTTAGGCGCCGGTGGAATATTCTTCTCTTCGTTATCCGACAATTCCAATTCCAAGCTAGAGGACTTTCCTCTCCGACCATAATACCTGCACAAAAAGATATTTGATACAAGATTTAGTTTGTACTTTTATAGAAACAGTTAAGAACAATATTGATTAATGATTGTTTGACAATAAAGCGATTTTCATCGAACCTTGGTAAAGCAGGTGTTTTATTATCGTTGCTTCTAGATCGTCTAGTGTTAGAACGACTCCTTGATCTGGATTGAGAATAACGTCTTCTGCGGTAGCTCTCTTTGGACCTACTTCTGTTTCGTGATCTTGATCTGGACCTTGATTTAGAAATTGAAGTACTACTGCTCGAAGAAGACCTCAATCTTTTCTGTCTAGAACGTGACCTGGACTTGGATCTTGAGGGTGATCTAGATCTCGATTTTGAACTTGATCTGGAAACACTCCTTGTACGAGAACGCTGTAATCTACTTCCAGATCGCCTTCGTCTTGAACGACTTCTGGTTCTGGAATTTCCACGTCTCGCCGATCTGGAACCGGCGCTCCTCAATCTGAGACAAAAATTTAAGTAAAATCTGTATCATTTATTCACTCATGTGTTCATATTGTGCTGTAAAAATTTTAGAATAAAAGAAAATAAGTGATTCCAGAGGAACTAGTCGATTATTCAATTCACCTAGATCGTGAGTTACTCCTTCTTCTATCACGTGATCTGTATGATTTGGATCTGGTCAACGATCTGGAAGCACTTCTAGATCTAGACTTTGAAATCCTTCTTGAAACTGTTCTATCGATGAAGATTGGACTCTCGGATCGTCTCCTTCTCAAATGGGAATAATTGACTTTCTTTATGTTTGTTGTAGCGATTTGGGATGAGCTGCCATGCGCTTCTTCTTCTCCGCCAAAACTTGTAATGTAAGTAATTTGTCCGGCGTTAATTGGTGAAGCAGATCTTGAGCGAGATTTTGACGACGATTTTCTGTAGGGATTGTATTCTGGGCTCTCTCTAGCTGCGTAACTAGAAAAATGATTACCGAAAGTTAATTTTTTATGTAAAAATCACATTCTTTTCAGATACTGGGCTTGAATATTATTCAATACAAATTGATCTATCATATAAAAAGGCACACATGAAATTGAAAGTCTGATAATGCAATTATTAAAAAAAAAAATTGACTTCAATCAATCAAATATCACGGATGAAAGTATCAAAAATTAGCAAAAGCTTAATACATACCTAATTAAAATTAGTGAAAAACTGAACAATTTAAAACAGATATATTAAATTTAATTCTCACCTTGGTGGACTCATCACACGACCAATCATTTTTTTCTCCCGAAATGCTCGTCTTTCTCTCCTTGATCTCCGTCCCTAAGAATATGTAAATTTTGAGATTTGTTTTTATAATTCGTGAATGTATATTTTCCAGTTTATCTGTTGCAAATATTTACAATATGATTCAACTTACCGAATACATGGCCTTTTCTTCCTCCTGTTTACGAGCTTGCCTTAAGGTTTCAGCTTCTTCAACATCCTGTGTCAGAAAACTGAAATAGTCAGCGCCAAGTAACCCATACTTTTGAGCAACTTGGTTCATTTCATGTGCCTGTGATGGTTCTATTTGTGATACGTCGACACAGATGTCTGAAAAATTAAAAATGATAAACAATATTCATTATTCATATACAACAACGAATTAGTTGTAGACTGTAATAAGAATACTTCGAAATAGTTTATCTAATTAATGAATTTGAATTTTTCGATTTAAGTAACATCTAAAGAATGAATTCCAGTCTCACAAAGGTATAACTTTTCTTCTGATCCCTGTTTCTAATTGTATGTACAGATTAAAAATTTTATAAATTAAGATTGTTACCCAAATCAATATCACTGTCTTCATCCTCCGGTTTATCCTCAGCACCAACTGATTCAACCGGCTTAGTTGTATCTGAAATAGGTTCTTCAGTTTCATAGTTATATCCAATAGCGGCGTTAGCAGTTGATTTCTTTTTGTCTTTAGCTGCATCAGGCTTTGTAGCAGAACCAAATTGCTCCTCTATGTGTATTTGATGTAGAAATTTTTCCTCCGTTACTGTAAATGAAATCAGAACTGAATTAGCCAAAGAAGTATCTATAAACTTCAAATTAAATTTACGGTATTTATTCTGTCTCGATAAATAGTAAATGGTTTCATCTTTCTCATGAGAACAATTCTGTTTGTATTTCATAAGAATCCGTAATTATACCTCCGAGAAATTCGTTTTGGACAATTATCCTATAACGTTCGTAATTGATATGCCTATCTTCACTGGTTAGCGCAATGTCTACGTCAATAGTATCAGGGGCTTCTGGTATCCAATCAAGATGAGCTCGAACATCAAATCGGTCAATTAGATTCTCCTCATTCCCTTGCCACGGCATCCTATAAAGAAAGTTCTTGTTAGTCTTCCAATTAAATAAAAGGATTCTCATGCTTGAATGATATCATTTATCCTTTAAATTTCCAATGAAATAACGAGAAGTCAGTTTTTTGATTGTATGTATAGTATTAATAGCTTCGTTTACATGTTGGCAGGACTATCGCCAGCTACAGCCACGGCTGGATCCAGATGAATTTTACACGGCCTTCCATGTAATTGCAAAAATTGCGTAGGATCTGATTTCTGTAAATAAGCATGAAGAGTTTTTTAGCTATACATTGAGTCGAGAAGAGTAAATAAATGTTATAGATGTTTGATAAATTGGTGGTAGCTTGTAACCGAAAAAAATTCATTCAAGGAAAAATGAAAAAAAGATGAAAGTAACGAAAAGAATGTAAAGAAGTACGAAAATATAAATGCGGTATAATTTTTTAGCTGTAGAAAAAAATAAAAAAATAAAAAAATTGAATTGTTGATAACGATGTGGAATGAAATTGAAGATAGAATTGAAATGGTTAAAAATTGGTGTAATCAAAAATCGAGAAGACATAACCGTTTTTGACGAAGACTGGGATTAATAGTGTTGAAAAAATTCGTTAAAATTGTGTTGAAATTATTTCTAGCATTGTTCAGTGGCATCATAAACCCTTTTTAAATAGATCTTACAATTTTTTCATAATAATCCCGGCGACGTTCCGCCCGTCGACGGTAATCAACCAGCATTCCACGGATCTTTTTCTCCTGTTTCCGTGCCTCGTGCCACATTCTACCACCAGTTTTTTTCACAGAAAAACTCATTTTTGATTAAACAAATATTTGCTATCTAACAGGACACAAAAGGACTTCCATTTACTCCGAAATGCTATTAAAAAAAAAAACGAAATACTACACAGACTATAATCCGCTCGCTCCGCTATTCTGCGAGACGGCCATGTTGGTTTACTTGATAATCTGGTGGAGTGTCGGTAAAGTGAAGACCTACAAATACGCATTTCGAAACGATCCTCGTAGTTCGCGAATTCGCCACAAGGGCTCACGACTGAGACTCGAGTTTGCTGTTGAGATATTCCTCGGTGAGAGAATGCTAATTCGTGAAAATTTAACCAACATCATCCATGTTATCCTCAGAAATTTGTGATCTACTTTATTATAGCACATCAAGCTTTACGAGAAAATGCCTTGAATCTGAGAACCATTTTGTAGTTAACCATATGACAGCTGTCAACTATTCTTCTCCTGATACCCTGGCAGGAGTAATCTTCTACTTAAAATCTCGAAAATCTAAAATAACCTAAGCATTATGAAATTTTAACTCGCAAAGAAATGAATAATAAAAATCGTAAGCAACGTCTGGCAATCGTATCAGCGGCATAACTACCAGACAAAAAACGTTGGAAAAATCTAGCCGTCGTGACTTTGGTGTACGTTTGCAGTCAGTCAGTCGGTATAATTAGGATTATTTGATTCGTCGACTATTATGGATATTTGGTGTTTGGCTTCAGCGAGAGAAAGAGTTCAGTTCATCCCATCAACGACAGCAAATATCGTCAAGTTTGTGACAACGGACAAGGAAATGTAAGAAACTTATTTTTTTTCCTTCGTTTATTCGTATTCTACATATGATTTCGGAGTATTTCTGTCGAAATGCCTGTCATCTTACGAGAGTCTTGACGCCACGAGGGTCACTGATCTCGCTGCAGCAAGTGCTGCCGTTCAAGGTTAAGGTCGGATGCACTTAGGTCATCTAGTCAATTCGACCGCGAGATGGCGATATCATTTCAGATCCCGTTGGCGAGGGAGCGCACTGATCTAGGCCTTGAGTAGCGGCACCTGCTAGAGCGGGGTCAGTGGCCTCCGTGGCGTCAAAGAGTTCGTATGGGGGTTGTGTTAACGAAACTCAATTGCGGGTCGCTGTAGATTTTACCCGATAAAAATTTCAGCACACCTTCTCGGGTCAGATACCAAAAGAAATTTACGATTTAAAATTTAAAAAAATGTAGAATAACTAAGTTTACGAAGCAAAGTCCGATGACACTCGTTGAACGGTAACTGCGTTCAGCGGATTCTTATTACAACGCCTGTCGCGGGAGCCTCCTGCCTATAAAACTCTCATATTAGCTCGTTGACGCTACGAGGGTCACTGAACCTCCTAACATTAGCTGCATTACTTTGCTGTCGAGTGGGGTGGGGCAAGCTCTTACCTTACCGTAGGTCAGTTCACGTCCTTGAATGGCCAGTGGTATGACGGTATCAGGTTTTAAACTAAAGAAATAGAAGGGGCGTAAAACGATTCGTAGATTGCATATAACAAGGCGAAGATCGGTAATCTGCGAGTTATTCGTCCCATTAAAATGATTCTTCAGTTTTCATCGACTATACTAAAAGCAAAATTGTATATGTCAGAGCCTTTCGGATTCTGTATTACGCATTCTATACATCCAACGGGCTTCATCACTGTTTTTTTTTTTTACCTTTTTTGAGAGTAGTGATTTTCTTAATTAACTTCTTCTCAGAAATAATCTTCTCACTAACTTGTTTCGCTCGTTATTTTGCCCCGCTTTCTCCTGCACCGTCTCGCTGATGAGCCTAGTATGAAGTTCAAATTTTAAATAGATATGAATAATACTACATCGATTCTATAATAATACACCAAGAATGACTAGGCATGATGCAATACACCAGATTTTCAACAGAATTTCATCTTCAGGAAGGATCAGTACGCGATCCTACTGTACGTAGAATCAATACGTAGCCTGTATTCTTTGGACACCGATTCATCGTCCTGTTTCTTTAATCGTTTTTAAGTCGAATAATCCGACGAGTTGAAGTTTCGGTGAATTTAAATCAATCGCAATTGAAAAATGGATGAAGTATAAAACGTAGGTTTTTATCACAGCGTCAATGCAGGCTGGGTTGCGATGTCAAATTAATTTCATATAAAATAGTTTTCATGTATATTAAAAATTTTTCGTAATATTACAGTCGTAATTATTGTAAGTTTTTTTGAGTTATTAACTAAAAATACTGGCAATTTATATCAGCTGAAACGCAATCACGGCATCGTAGCTGTAAACAAAGTTCGCGAAGTATTGATCAATCAGATCGTCGGGGACACAATCCAATTGGACGTTTAAGTATTATTATTTTAACTTATTTTAACAAATTCTTCATTTAGGAGTAAAATAGATCTTTATCCCATCTTGTGGTCTGAGAATGAAGTCGCTGTAGCACTTTGCATCGCTATATTTCTGGAAGCTCTTCACTCTCAACGTTCTAAGTAATGCAGTCAAGATTGTCTTTTGTTCTAATAGTGCAAATTTCTGTCCAATGCAGTTCCTGGGTCCAGCGCTGAACGGCACGTAAGCGTAGGGATGTCGTCCATGAGAGTTTTCCGGTAGAAATCGGTCCGGATCAAATTTGTTGGGCTCTGGCCAATATTTAGGATCCCGATGAACTTGATGAATTTGCATACTGGTGAGGGCGTTCTTTGGAATTTTGTATCCGGCTGAGAAAACGATAAAAATTATACGGCTAGACGCATAATTTGCCGACTAAGTTCTTCTTGATCATTTATTTTTGGCATTCGCTTACATCTATCCGATATAAAAATGCAAAAAATCAACTCACCAACTTCAATATCTTCTGTCATGGATCGACTTATCGTCGGTGCGCTGGGAAACAGCCTGAGCGTTTCTTTGATCACTCTTTCCAGATATTTAAGTTCGGATAGCTGATGAAGCGTTGCTGGTTCTGTTGAGTCTCCAAAGACTTGTAACTGTTCCTGGTGTATTTTCTCTTCTACATCCGGATTATTTCCGATGCAAAAGAGTGCCCAGCTCATAGCTGCTGCTGTTGTATCGTGTCCCTGCAAGGCAAACAGAGTTCGATTATTCATCGAAAAGGGAATTATCATATATATAAACGATTTTGCAACATGTCCGTGATTATTTGAGAATAGTTTAATATTCAAAATTCGACGGAATCGGCGATGACAATAAAATAAATGATTATTGATCATATTTACCGCGAACATGAATGTATCTACTTCTTCCCTCAGCTCGTCGTTGGTAAGCGGCATGTTGTCCCGATCACACGCATCTAATAAATGATCTAAGAACGCCTGTCGCTTCGGTTTATCTGAATCAATGAAAATATTCATCAACAGGATGCATAATCAATTCCTCGTCATATATTAATCCGACATCCACAGACCAGGGTCTGGCGCTAATCTGGGTGAATTTGTCGAATCTAGCGCTAAGTGAGTGATACAAAAAGTATTCTGAATCGTTCTGAACACAATACTTTGAAAAGAAATTGATTGTCATGTTTGTGTGACATCTGTATTTATGTCCTCTTCGAGAACCCCGTTTGATTTATAGATTTATCTTCTACGGAAAGAAAATCTTGGGTTCTTGTACTTTCCTGTACTTTAAATCCCGTAAAATTAACTTCAAATCCGATAGCAATCTTTTCTGTACCTAGATCCCAACGAACAAATGTACGCCTATAGAATTAAATTTATACTGGCAAGAGAGAAGTAACGTGCAGTCAAAGTTGCTGGATTCGTTGGTCCCTGGTGTGCTGTTAATGAAACACGCTAAGAGCTAGGAGTGCACTTCCGGAGCTAACGAATGTTGACGTAACTTACCAGTAAATATGTCCTCGTCTGGGTTCTCTCGCTGAATCTTACGGGCTAATTTTCTCTCACTTATGACCTACAAATATGAGAGAATTATCTGTATTTGTACATCGATTTTTACATGGATCATTCTGTGCCAAAAATTTGCAAATTCGGTTGACCGTGAAGTATATGCAAAACATTTTTGTAGCGAGTTGCATTAAATTGTTACCTGATTAGTAAATTTATGGGCAGTTTCCACAGTCTGTTTGAACTTCTTTCCACGCGGAGTGCGATAATAAATCCAGTCAGCATGCAGCCAAGGTCGAAAAATACGATCCACTGCTTGGATGGTGATACTGCAGCAATATTAAGTGCATTATCATTGCGAGCTTCATCTTTAGTTTGCTCAGTCAATCTTTTAGCTGAGTTAGAGTCTTCAGTCCACACAATCAAAGTAGTTTTTTTTTTGTGCGACTTGTTTCATGAATAATTTATTATAGTGATTAGTCATTCGCGTGTATGGGTATCAGCCATTCAACGTATAGGTAAATTTATATGGCTTTCTCAATAAAAATTTTTTGGCATAACTCGCTGTAATGAACCTTGGAAATTTGTTAGGATCATGATTTGATACAGCTACTTGAACATTGTATTACGTTGAGTAAAAATCATACCTATGCAAAGCCAGAGAATATTCCGCGTTGTGATCCGTTTGAGCATTTATGTTGATCCCCATCGCTGATTCTGTAAGAAAATTATTCTGAAATCTCAAAATATTTTACACAGCAACTGGACGAATTGAACGCTTATGAAAGGTCTTTCAATTGATACCAGCTGCAGCCAGTCAAACAAATATCAAATAGGTTTATTATCAGATAAGATGTTCAAGCCTCGTATCGAATCCTCTCAGCGCAGTATCCCAATACTAGACTGCGATATTCATTGCACAATTACCACAAATTATATCCAGTGCACATCTTGTCAGTAATTCAAACACGTCGATGGGGCTATTGGGATTATCTTTCAGCTCCGACGCAATGACTTCCTTCAAAATCTCCGCCTTCTCAGACATCACCACTGAAAACTCGTCCAGTATGTTGAAATGGAAAGTAGGTGTTATCAATTTTCTTTGACGATGCCACTTATCACCTGTGACAAATTTATGCTATCTGTAACTTTTTACAGCATTATATGGATTATATCAATAGAGTTGAGGAACTGGAGTATCAGTGATAATTATTTTTAATTGATATATCATTAAGATGATTGCGTGATAATATTCTCCAGGTATACCGCATAATCGTACAGTTTTCATAGTTATGGGTTACGGTATATCATAGCCTATTCAAAATTACCTTCAATTACCGTTAATTCCACAATTGTAGAACATATTCATTGACTAGAAGGTCACTAAGTTACGTAATTACGTCACTTACCCGTAGAAGTTAGTAGTCCTGTACCAAGCCACGGGTGGATGAAATCATAAACGTCGGATTTGGTGATAAGAGTTTTATTGGGCATCACTACCTGTAAGGTACAAGAAAAAAAAATAATAATAAAAATTGTAAGAGCAAAGTCGAAAAAAAGTATCTAACGGATAGTTGAGTCTCTCACGTACGCTAATGGTTTCAGCTGTAGTAAGGTGAACGTTGGCTTTTGATCCAAGCCAAGTACGAAATATTCCTCCTTTGTACTGGCCACATAGATCCCGGAACCATTCATATCGATCTATAACGTGATCCATAAAATATTTCTCACAAAGAATGAACAATTTAAACCTCATTTGTAATATATGACGTAGGAGAATGTACAGTAATTGGAGTTCAAGAAATGAGCAATGTCGAATTTCTATTCACAAATCATTATTCGTTTTTACACAATTCGTTTCCAAAACAGATCAGGTAGGTAGATACAAAGTAAATCTCGCATACTGTACATTCATCGACTCATTAATTATTACGTTTTATGGAACGTTACCATAATTGTGAACGATAGTTTTTTGAAGGGATTGATCACACAATTGTTTGTCGAAGGGAAATTTTTTTCACGTGAATATTCAAGATATACTTATGATTGAGTGATGCAATAAGCTGGGATACCGGTTATTTAATTTTTTTTTTATTCATTGGAATAGACCATGTACAGTGGGATGAGAAGCTTAGAACTGTTGAATGTGGTTACTGTTTCTGCTCGAACGGTTTCAGATTGAAAAATATGTATATTTATATGTATATAATTGCTATTCATCGAGTTGAGAATTCCGATGTGGAAATCCACTACCTACAATCACCTTGAATCAATGTCAGATGAAAATTCCGCTGATCATCTAACAGAAGCACTATACATATCGGGATGTATGCTATTACATATATTATTATGTAAAATTTTAGTAGACTGTAAATACGAGAAAAATTGTTCATATAATAAGCATGATTCATCGCGGGTGAAGTGAATGTCATTGAATGTCGCAATGTCATCCGTTAATGATGATTATACTAGCTTCAAGTAACTTCTAATTGTTTAACTATAGGCCTTAGGGACATGAAAACTCCGAAGTATAAAAACAGATTGTTCATTTTTATAATAAAGCATATAGCTGTTGCGAATTTCTTACCTTCTCGGCTGATTCCTAGGAGAATAAGTACATTTCCTACTATCGGGTATGCCTTAGGACCAGGAATCTTTTCAATGATTGCGGCGAATTCACGTCGTTTGTACAAATACTGAGCTAATTTCATGAGCACAATGGCACATATTGCCGTTAAGAGTACAAGCTGAATCGTCATCTTGCACACATTCAGTCAATAGTTATCAATGTGAAAAATTTAATACACACTTTTAGAGTGAAAATCACTTGCCGTTTGGACGTTCGCGGTATCAATGTTTACGGTGCTTGTACCGTCGACAAATATATACTGAATACACGTGTTCGATGACGCAATTGGTTGAAACTGGTAGGGGAGATACTAGTACAATTATAAGCCTCCGGCACCGTATGAAATTGAACTACGTGGTACTCAGTACTGTAGTAAATCCAGGAATTTGATCGGAACCGTGGAACGCCAGGACCACCAGATCGCCAAGAACCGCGTTGTTCCAGTTTTTTTTTCTTCGTTTTTTTCTGCAAAGTATTCTTCTTCGTTTGAAACTTTTGGCCATTATCTACTAAAAGAAATTTCTCTCATGCTTGTTTAGTTATTTTTAGTGTCAATTATCTCAAACGAATCAAACAGAAATATTGAGTGACAAAATTTTCACCACGCTTGACTCTATTACGTGTGAATGCCTCATATATTTAAATGTGAAAAGTCAATTCCTGTTGAATTTGAAGCAGTTGATGTTAGTTTAAATATTTTTGAATACCAGTGGATGCTGCAGTGTTTTTTTATGTGATCATGGATTACATTGCTCTATCTTTTCGAATTTATTTTTGATAATTACGTCAATTCTGAATTTCGAATCTGTGACTGTCAGAAAAAAGCTCCGCGAGTTATTCAGTAATACAAAAATTGGCTATATCTGGTATTAGTATAAGATTGTTTTATCCCTAGGTATGTATGTATGCATACCTTATGATGGTTCAAAAGAAGTCGATATTTTTTATGTTCTTTTCCATTATGTGAAAAATGTTGATACATGTTAAAAAAAAGAATTGAAAACAAAAAAAAATTGCTCAAATATAAGCTCCATAAATTAATTATTAAAGGTAGCTTGAGCGATTCCTAGTTTTGGCTTTTCAATAAAACGAATCATTGGAAAATGTGTCGAAAAATATTCATTTTGAGATAATAAATAAATTTTGTCTTTTCTTTCATTACGTATTTCAAAATAAAAATTTTTCAACACATTTTCCTATGATTCTTTTTGTTAAAACCTACTCTATCGCACATTGGAAGAATTACGTTTTGAAAACAGAGGCGAGAGACAATTTTAGGCCATTCCACAGAGACACAAATTAATCAATGTTTATCCATTGATCCACTTTAACTTATGTGATGATCAAGGAGCAAATAGTTGATCCTTTGACGATATGCATCCGCGGAAGTAGAATAGCTCGATACCGTAAGGCTAGATTTCTAATTATAGAGATACCGAAATATTGTGATGGTATCAATTATCGATACCCACCAATTCGAGCCGGATGAGTCATCCCCAGATGTTGTAAACCAGTTTCGTAGTTTCTAACGAATGACTTTGCATATTACTCTGAAATTGCTAACTCACTGTGACTATGTAACATACATACATACAATACATGACAAGATCGAATTTCCTGGAGCCTTTTGGACTTTGTACTCTGTGTCCCACGTTTGCTGCACGGTGCTTTGCTAATCTACGTTATTCCAAGGAAAGTGTAGGTATCAGATATCGAGAGCTTTCAGGTCTACTCAGAAGCAACCGTTTCTTTATTTTGATGCGCTCATCAGCTATGCCCCGCTTTCCCCTGCATCGTTCGACCACAGAATCAAGTAATTATGTGTTAGATGAAACGTCTAATCCACTGCGAAGAACTCGAGGCATGATGTGAGACTTTGATTCTCTTATCACAATTCCACCTTCGGAAAAGATCAGTCCGCGATCGCCTTGTTTCTTGAATCATTTTCAAGTCGATTTTCGACTAGAGACATGCGAAGGGCCTGGATTCGTATACGGTAAAAATTATCGAGGTGTCGTATAATGTAATATTATATTGCATTTTTCATTTTCTTTTATTTTTCAATTTTTATGGAGGCCATATTTCTCTAGTTTTCCTTGTGTATGCATATATGTATGTAACATACATACATTCACAGGTGTATAAATCGTTTGCAATTTAATTATGTTAATCAGGTGCACGAAACAATGTACAACTACGTTTCAACTTCTATGTGTGAAAATTCCTTATTTACGAATAAAATAAATCTTGATTCCGTCTTGTGGCCTGAGAATGAAATCACTGTAGCACTTTGCCTCATTATATTTCAGATAGCTCTTGACTCTCCACGTTCTCAGTAACGCCGTCAGGACTATTTTTTCTTCTAACAGTGCAAATTTTTGGCCAATACAATTTCTGGGTCCAGCACTGAACGGCACGTAAGCGTAGGGATGTCGTCCATGAGAGTTTTCCGGTAGGAATCGGTCGGGATCGAATTTTTCGGGCTCCGGCCAATACTTAGGATCTCGATGAACTTGATTAATTTGTACGGAAATGATGGTGTCCTTCGGAATTTTATATCCGGCTGAGAAAACGATAAAAATTATATGGCTACACGCTTATTCTGCGGACTACGTTCTTATTGATCGTTTATTTTCGGCATTCGCTTACACCTATCCGATATAAAAACGCAAATAATCAACTCACCAACTTCAATGTCTTCTGTAACGGATCGACTTATCGTCGGTGCGCTGGGAAACAGCCTGAGCGTTTCTTTGATCACTCTTTCCAGATATTTGAGTTCGGATAGCTGATGAAGCGTTGCTGGTTCTGTTGAGTCTCCAAAGACTTGTAACTGTTCCTGGTGTATTTTCTCTTCTACATCCGGATTATTTCCGATGCAAAAGAGCGCCCAGCTCATAGCTGCTGCTGTTGTATCATGTCCCTGGGAAAACCGTGTACCAATTATCATACACACACAATTTTTCAGTATACGCACGTAATTGTCTGCTTTATATAGGTATAGTTTATTCTTTAAAATTCCGGGCGAATTGCTGGGCAATGTCGATAGAATGAATGATTATTGATCATGTTTACCGCGAACATGAATGTATCTACTTCTTCCCTCAATTCGTCGACGGTAAGCTGCGTGTTATCACGTTCACACGCATCTAATAAATGATCCAAGAACGCCTGCCGCTTTGGATTATCTAATCAAAAAAAAGTATGAAATATTGAAAACGGGTGTTGGACGTATTTGCAAATGGGATGTCCGTGCATTGCGGTCATGTACTGGTACCTAACGAATGTTGGCATAACTCACCAGTATCAATATCTTCAATAAGATTCTGTTGCACATTTTTACGAGCCATCCTTCTTTCATTTATCACCTACAAATGCAGAGTAAGACAGCGTATAGGTGAATTATTTTAGAATTGGACAATGATGCAGAATGTTTTCGCGTATAGCCGTTTGACTTGTTCGGCATGTTTTGCATTATTATTTTCTTAAAACTTCAAGAAATGAGCTGAGAGCAATCTGTATAATGTGTACTACAGAGCAGAATTAGGCATATGTTTATTTGGTTATTTGTGGAGTATTGTTTCATATCATGGTTACCTGATTTGTGAACTTTTGGGCAATCTCCACCGTGTGTTTGAACTTCTTTCCGCGACTAGTACGATAATATATGAAGTCAGCAAGCAACCAAGGTCGGATGATCCGTTCCGCTGCTTGGATAGTAATACTGTATTACAAAAATTTTTACACAATTGTATAATGCATTATAATTACGAGGTTTACTTTTTTCTTACATAGAGCAGTCTGTTTTATCATAATAATCTATTATAGGGCACATAGTATTTCAGGTGGCATCAGCTATGATTTCACTATGTAAAAATTCCACGATTTGACGCTTAGTAGATTATCACAAAATATAATTGGAGAACCATACCTATGCAAAGCCGTAGAATATTCTGACTTCTGATCCGTTTGAGCATTTATGTTGATCCCCATCGCCGATTCTTAAATCATAAGTTATTAAAAAATTTTGCAATATACCGCAGAGCGTCTATGATATAGGTATATTCATGTACAAATACCACAGATTATATCCAGTGCGCATCTTGTCAGTAAAACAAACATATCGATAGGGTCGTTAGGACCAAGTTTTAGCTCCGACGCAATGACTTCCTTCAAAATTTCTGTCTTCTCATTCATTACAACCGCATATTCTTCAAGTATGTTGAAATGAAAAGTAGGTGTTATCAATTTTCTCTGACGATGCCACTTATCACCTGTAAAAAATATATGATATAGGTATGTAACTCCCTAGAGCATCGTAGCCATCATCAATAGATTAGAGGCACTGGGAAATTTCCAATAAATATTTTCAATTGATATATCACAAGATAAATGCGTGATAATATTGTCAAGGTATATCGCATAATCGTTTAGTTTTTCTAGTCACGGGTTACGGTATATCATAGTTTATTCGAAATTAGCTTTAATTACTGCAGCTTACTCCTCAATTGTAAGACGTATTAATGAATGAATAAAAGGACACTTGAGGTATGTGATTTCGTCACTTACCAGTAGAAGTTAGTAGTCCTGTACCAAGCCACGGGTGAATGAAAGAATAGATCACGGATTTTGTAATAAGATTTTTGCTAGACAATAATACCTGTAGAATATTAAAAAAAAAAATGTTGCGATACTACATTTGGCAAAATACATTCAACAGATGTCTTACGTACGCTAGCAGTTTCTGCCGTAATAAGGTCAACGCTGCCAGTCATTCCCAACCAGGTACGAAATAATCCTTTTTCAGTATATTCTTTACAAAAGTCTTGGAACCATTTGTACCGATCTGTATAGCATTATTCATAAATTATTTTTTCAGACAAGGAAGAATTCGAACCTTGTTTTTGATACGATATGTAATGAAATGTATGGTATATAATTATTGATCGCGAAATCAGTTTAACGAACTCAAGGTCGTATAAGTTATGATTCTATTAAATAAAATTTATCTCCAATGCAAACCGGGTTGAGCATGTTCGTATTTTGATGTCTTCATGTATTTCTGTTCACCTTACGATTCATCGTGACGATAATTTTTCTATTTTGAGAATATTTTGAGATCTTTTCGAACATTAATTTCCTAGGAAATTGATTACATCTTTTATTGTGAAATCAATCTTTTTCTCAATGACAATCTTGCAGATATGTTATATTATGTAACGTCGATAAACCATATAATAACTGTTTACATATCTGCTCTTCGAACTTCCACATTGAAAAATTAAAATATAAATGATCTTAATATTATGTTACTGGAAGCTGACTCTCCATTCTAGGGCCCACAAAAACACCTCATATTGGTATCTTGGCTGGTATTCAATGCCCTCAAAACTATGGTAGAGTGCCAGTATAATGAAGGAAATTATTTTTGTCGCCGGATGATGAGCGTAATTGGTAACGGAGGAAGGAATGTGAGATTGATGGTCATAATAGACTTATGGAAAGTTTCAAGCGTATAACTCGGACCTCCACAGCATGAAAACTCCGAAATATATGTATAACTGTCCTCATGGTGGATCGTTCATTTACATCATTATAGAGTGCAAGATTTCTTACCCTCTCGGCTAATCCTCAGTATCGTGAGTGCGATTCCTATTACTGGAAAAGACTTTGGGCCAGGAATCTTATTAAGGATTGCCATATATTGAAATTGTTTATACAAATACTGAGCTATTCTTATGAGCACTACGGCGAATAGTGCCGTTGACAATACGAGATAAAGCGCCATTATTAGAACACGTGCAATCAGTATATACTTAGGAACGTTATCATCTACCATACACTGTTCAGTGAGGACCACTCGCTGCTGCAACGCTCGATATACTAATGCGTTACTCGCTCGTGACGTCGAATTATATACTATATATATCTTGATGATGAGTGGTTACGTAATCCGTCAGTGGTAGGGATGATATCAGCAAAAGGATAGGTTTGAAGTATACCTATACATTGAATTCAATGTAAACATCGAGAGTACAAAGATCTTGTTGTTTTTCGCAAAGTATCCTTGATAGTGCAGTCGAGTCGTGTTATGAGACTATCGACTCAGATTTCTAGCTAAGACCCCCCTCCCCCCCCGCAAGCTGAAAGAAAAAACAAGTGGTCAACCAGGTTGGCCTAGACTTTTCATCACCTTTTATTTTCAAATATTTGGATGCAATTTTTTCTATCAGGCTATGCTCCCGATCACTGCGCGATTTCGTTTTTATTCAATTTACAGTATATGTCATTCGTCCGGAACTTATGAATGATCATTAATATCATTGCAAAATAAACTATTTATGCCATATGGCGATAAGGTCGCCGATAGAGTTACGAAGCCGATTATTTTGCCATGGATTATATAGATCAGCCGGACTGGGATCGGACAACCTGTATCGTGCGGTTGAATAACATTACGTCATCATCCATTCAACTGAAATGAATTATCCGCAATTTGCCACAAGCTTTATTCTGCTGTTTATAAAACCGATGACTTCATTTCGGCGGCTGCGTAGAATAACCGGCTATTCCGGAATTTGCTTGAAAAAGCGGCTATCTCAAAATCTGCTTCTTGCCTGATGGGAAAACAGCTATAGCAAAACTCGAGATAGCCGATTCTTCAGAAAAGCTCGAGATAGCCGCTTTTGCAAGCAAATTCCGAAATTGCCGGTTCTTCTACGCAGCCGTCGATTTATTCTAATAAACTGCCAGATCATTTTAATTTTATGTGGCAAGATTGTATCCACTAAAGCATCTTGGATTTTGGCTGTGTAGCCTACACATTCAGCGGGCTATTATGTTCCATCATTCGAAAAAACCAATTGTATTTGGATCTTTAATCCCCGCTCAAGAACAACCGTTTCGTTATCTTGCATCGATCGACGCCTCGTCCTATGTTCCCCTGCACAGTTTGGCTAGTCACTCAAGACTCAATTAGAAATGAAACTTCTAGTCATGATGTGACTTCCAATTTTCGTTATCATAATTCCACTTTCTTCATTCTTATTTATTATTTTTTCCATATTTATCTACCTATTTTGTTGATAATTTTTGAGTGGAGTAATTAATAGCGTCTAAGTACGTTGAGACGCTACGTCAAAGAATTATTGAATTAATCCATACAAAAGTACTTTCTATTTTCCCACGGCGAAAATATACATTATGAAAATACAAGATACAAAATATTACAGTTCAACTCCTCAAATAGATCCGTATTTTAATATTTTTTTTTCGAAATGCCGTGTCTGTTCAGTAAGAGCTAGTGCATTATAATTTTTCAAGTATTCTACATAAGTTAACATCGATAAATTTGCAACCTTATTAATTTTGTCGACTACAATCATTTGTCCAACGACTTAACGAGTTTGAACTGATTCGCGGTCTTTCACATGCGGCAAAATTAGTTTGTAAAATACTCACCAGGACTTAAGAGGGTGCCATCTGCAGGACTAACTCGGTTGGTCAGTGTTTTGGCTCGCCTCAGAAGTTTATACTTATACCCTTAACCTCTCCGTACTAAATTGTGTAGCTTCTAACTTTGTTAGTATTACTGGATAAATGTAACAATTATGAAGGATATTCGAGGAAACGAGACACATTTACAGCTGTTTGAAAAACACACATAATATCACCGTATTATACTGAACGACTGATAACCTGATGTTATAATAAAAAGAGGTAAGAACATGTTACTGACGATCAACACCGCCTTGTCATAACAATAAATGAATGGAATAAGTTCACGTGTTAGTCTAGAATCTGAAATTTTCTGTTAATATCAATGATAAAATCAAAGTCGTTTATTCATTTTCATAAAAATTTCAGAACCCACAAATATCGCATCGGTTTTCCGAAAATGGTATCAATCACAACCAATTCTGTTAACCAGCTCTTTCAAACGTACGAGAAATCTAATGAAATTAACAATCAATTGCCTATCAACATCTGTAACATGAGACACAAGGGTAAGCAGCTTGTTAATAACGACGAACTATTGATAGATGTTAATGAAGAACCGGCCGGACCGGATCCTTTGCTTATTGATGAAACTGGGCAGCTGAGTAATCAGTGGATTTTACTCGACTGCAATGCTCCTAAGCAAACGCGAAAATGTAAAAAAAAAATTTTGAAAGATCCTGAAAGAATGAAAATGCTTGCTCAACTCCCGATAAAGAATATGGTGTATGAAGCATTTAAAGTTGTGCGTAATATCAGAGGTATTCGGACTCGGGATATAATGAAATTCATAGCCACAAAGTATGGCGTAGAGTTTGAGGCGGCAAAAATTAGGAAAGTGATAGAAATGGAGAAGAAGAATGGTCATATAAAGCAAATAAGACGGTCAAATACGAGACAACCTATCGGTAGATACAAATTGACTAGCTTACAATACTCACGAGTTAAACGAGAAGCAGAAAAAACTCAGGACTGTGAATCTTCAAAGAAATCTATAAGCTACAATGTACAGAAGGCAGATATTGTTACTGATGAAATGCATACAGATGAATCGTTGAAACCCGATGATATAACAAAAAGCAGCGGAGAATCTGGGGAGATTCAAATTACTGATTCAAGTCTTTTAGTAGCAGAAGATACTACAAAAATGAAATTAGATTCGATAGTAGATGAGAAGTCAGTTGATGTTCCAAGTCTAGAATCAAGAACCGAAACAACAGAATGTGAACGGCCAAATACGAGAGGAATTATTGGTCAATACAAATTAACTAGACCGTATAACCTACGAGCTAAGAAAGGAAAAGAACAAACTGGGCACTGTAAATCTTCAAAGAAATCTGTAAACTTTGATGTACAGAAGGCAGATATGGTTACTGATCGAATACATACCGATGAATCGTTGAAACACGATTATATAACAAAAAGCATCAGAGAATTTGGAGGGATTCAAATGAATAATTCAAGCTTTTCAGTAGTAAAAAAACCTGCGAAAATGAAATTAAATTCGTTGGTTGTGGATAAGAAGTCAGTTGATGTTTCAGGTCTAGATTTCAGACTCCAAAAAGCAGACCTCGGTGCTATACGTACAGATGAAATTGATTTCATGGTATTACACTCGTTGCATTGTTCGCCAGATCCGAATGGGATGCGGCTCGATGAGATAGCAGGATTTATACACAGTTTTTATGATATTGATGCACAGAAGACGTTGCCTTATATTAAGGAATATTTAAATTACAATATTGAAAAAGGAATTTTTTTTAAAAATGGTGATAAGTACAAAAAGACATTTGCCACATGGAATTTTAAGTCCCAAAAATATTCACGTGCATGGATCAGACGTAGTGAAGCTAAGTGGCCCATGGAAGATAGCATCGGTGTTGATAATGAATTGGAAATGGATGAGTCAATTTTTTCGGATAATGGTTTTCTTTTAGATGCTAAATTAGAACCGGAAGAAATGGCGAATTCATCTGGCTCTGAGCTGTTATCGAATTCTGATGGAATTGAGATGAATATAAATAATAATTCAATTGAATCAATTGACACGAAGCAAGATGAAGCTAACGGCACAAAAAACAAACGTAATTCGCAAAGTAATAATTATTCATTAAAGACAGGTGCTGCTTCTTCTAAAGTAATGGAAACTGAGTTACCTCGAAACCCCACTGTTGAATTAGAAAACACTAATACAGCATTGTCACAATATATTAAAGTAGAAGAACAATTCGATATAAAAAGAGTAAAAACTATCGAACAGCCTTTTGTTTCATTTATGCGCGGTCAGGTAATTCCGTTTTCATCTGAAAGAGTTAAAACACCGGTAAAAAAACAGAAAGGTAGCAAAAACGTGATGCAGCAATTGAAAGATTCGTTTCAGACTTTGAATTGCCGTAACCAGAGCTTAAATGACTTGCGTTTTAAAGAACGTGATCTTCCTCATGTGCAGGAAGTATCTCATGAACATAAAGTAACACCTGGATTTAATCAGATAGAAGAAAACAAGAGCAAATTCAATTTCCCAGTTGCTTTTAATGAGCCAAAATACAATGTAGTCGAGATAAGCGCATATGTATTTCGGTATTCAATGACATTGAATATTCCAGCTACGGGTCTGTTGTGGGAAGAGATTGAAATAAGAAAAAATTTTTCTTGCTTGAAGCTCACTGGTACAAACAGTTCAAGCAATAAAAATCTAAACTGTAAGATTTGTGGTGATGAATTAAAGTTTGGCCCATTGAAATGTAACGTATGTTTTTTTGAGATTGAAAGTAATGTAGAAAAATGCAATATTTGTCATCTTCTTTGCAACCGAGGTGATGTTTTTCACAAACACTTCTTATGGGAGCACAGACCTTTGATTCAAGAAATTGACGATGATTCCATGCCTGTAGTAGAAGAGAAAATTGGATCGTTATTGAACAAGCTGGCAAATAACAATTTGTTTCGATGTAGACTATGCATGTTTCTAACAAATACTATAGAAGTGTTCGAGTCTCACATGGTCGGTAATCATACGTCAAGAATAAACGTCTTTCCACCATTGCCAAAAGTAGCAGTCCCTGGTGAAGTGTTTATCTTTCAAAAAGAAATAGCCAACACTTGTTGTCACCAATGCAACGAATGTGGCTTTATCAGTAACAAAAGAGATTTTATGGTTTATCATATCTTGGATGTGCATGTATCGATAGGGAACGAAATTGACGACGAACCATTTTTGAACACAGAAGTTGAACCGAAAAAGAAAAAACGACCACGACCAGGAGAAGTCAAATGGTCTTTTGGTCAGTGTCATATTTGTGGGAACTTCTATAATAATGTAGCACACCATTTAGATCGGCATCTGCCAATATGCGATTCTATACAATCAGATGCGAATGCAACCGAGTCTTCTCAAAATCAAGACAAAACTCAACCGAATACTAATCAACAATTGTTATTATCAGCTAATGGAATATCAAATAAGCGTAGACGACGAAAGAGAAAGCCAAATCCGAATAGAGTCCTTTTGTGCCATATCTGCGGAAAGGTCATAAAGCGTAATCTCAACGCGCATCTACGTATTCATGGTCAGGTGATGTACGATTGTACTATATGCGGAAGGCAGTTTAACAGGCGAAGTAACTTGCTTACACACAGACGTGTTCACACACGTGAAAAACCATTTCAATGTGATATATGCAAAATGATGTTTGGGTATAAATGCAGTATCAAAGGTCACATTGAAAACGTTCATTCGGAAACTGTTAGATAAGATTAAGAGCTGTTGAGATAACTTAATTAATGTTAACAAAACTACACTATAAATCAGTTCCATTTAATATTACTTTGAATAAATCACCTGATATATTTTTGTTACCTTATTGTTTAACGAGCGTAAAAAAGTTTGCGACACGTAAATGCGTCAGACTAGTATAGCTCTATTCTATTTCCATTAAAATACTAAAACAAAATTATCGAATACGTATATTTGATATAATTGATAAAGATAGATTTAAGCATCTGTATATTAACATGTAAAAAATACTTACGTGTCTTTACTCATATATAATATATATATATATATATATATATATATATATATATATATATATATATATATATATATATATATATATATATATATATATATATATATATATATATATATATATATATATATATATATATATATATATATATATATATATATATTTTAGATGTGTTATTTAAGTGTGTCTTGTATATGGTGGAATAAAAGTCAACTTGTTTTTAGAGGCATGCATCATGATTTATTAACAGACCGATATATTTTTTCATTTTTTTTTTTTTTCATTTTTATCGTTCACCAACAATTATGGATTCGTGAACAACGTTATTTTTCAAGTAATTGATATATACCTATACTGATAGGTATATATTATACAATTTTATTTGATTTCATTTTACGAGTACGACCGATTACATTTCCTTTTTCTTTACACAGATAGCAATAATTGCTAATTGTGGTCTCAATATTTATCAGCATTGCTGGTTCTAATTTAAAATTTTTTATTATAATTCATTACACGTTACATATTAAAATATTATAAAATCGTGAATTTTACAATTGTTTTACTATTTCGGTTCATTCCATACTGATTTTTTTTCGCACCTTATTTATTTATTGTAATTGTGAGGATGGTTTTTTTATGCATTCGGCGAATTTTGAGCTCAGAAACTATCCTTGAATCCATATCCCGAGCGCCTTGTTATTCGCAACCTAACATACGGCACCTGTTGCTTCGTTGTAAATTGTAATAATGATAAATCTAATATTATCAGGGTGATGAAGATTTGGTATAAGCTCCGAATTAAAATTGACAAGTATTGAAATAGGTTTCTTTGAATTCTGTTAATACCTGTAGTTTATATTCATTAACGTAACATGTTTTCGTTTATTATTCATCTTATGTACATACATATATTTCGGTATAATCTTATGTTCACAATTGTTTCATTATCGTAAAATATAAAGATGTATACAATTCGGAAGGTTGTCTAATAAGAATAACAAGAAATAGATTTAAAAAAAAACAGCCTCTTCACAACTGTATTCACAGTATAACGAATTAATTGTATGATGTTAATTTTGTTAAATTAAATTACAGCAATAAATGTGTGAAAATTATTCGTATGTTATTTTCAAATGACGATTAATTATTTGAAATAAGAGGACTTATATATTTATATGTATTTTAATAAACCATTTCTGTAAAATATCAGTTTAACATATTTATCTACCCTGTCAAGGTTTTCGAATTAATAAAATATTACAATTATAATATGTCACTTATATCAGAAAAAATAGAAAAAAAGCAAAAAATGGTACATTTCGAATAATAAATCGGCGAATTTAGTACAGTGACATTGCAGAGTTCATGGATTTGTTATTATGTATTTTTATTATCATTACCGTTGGTAAATACCACTATCGTATTGAGACCCTTGATTTATTCCAGAGGTAGTTTATTATACTTTACTTGTTTTCACAACCTAGTATATTACCTACGATGAATTTAATTGCGTTGCCTTATAACAGAAAAACTTCTGTATACTAAGAATTGATATAATAGTTGTAAAAATATTTAGGAACGTCCTCTCTTTATAACAATATTTTAAACTACCTATACTAACGTTAAATTGATTAGGATACGAAGTTACTGATTCTATCTGATAGATAATATTAAAGACTATGAAATTTAAACTAAAAATAATAATTCATAAAATTGTTTAATTTATTATCACAACCTAAAACGTTATAATAGGAAAGCCAGGGCAAAGACCTTCTCGTAGCATTCCTTATACGTTACGCATACCTTAAGATTTACACGTCCTCGCTGCGGTCAATACACTGGCTAAGAATGAGTCACCAATTCATTTAATATTATAGACACAGTACGATTTTTTTTTTCTTTTAAATCCTTATTAAGCAATGGTGAATAAAATTGGATATCTGAACAACGATTCGCGCAAATTTTATATTTACTTTCGCAACTAGTCACTGTCAGAGAGACACGTATCTTGTGGCAAGGATTTTAGCTCGTCTTTCCTTGCTGTAATGTTGCCAGGATATGCAACTTTGCTGTAAATAAAATCATTGGAATTTCGATTTCTAATATACCAGGCTACGCCGAAGTATAGACCGAGTCCTAACAAGGCTATTAAATTCAAAGAAAACAGGATAAACATTCGATAAAACCATTTGGTAGATCGGAGGTTCGATGTAAGGGAAGTCAGTACGCAGTTTGTGAAACTTCCAGAACGATACGGAGTAGAGTCCTCGAGACAGGAAGTGCATTCGTAATCAGCAGGTCCGGAACATCCGAGGCAGGTGTAATGGCAAGGAGAGCAAATAGTCTTGGTCTTGTTCTCACCCGAAATTGGATAAGTCTTTGTCGGACATTGGCTCATGCAGTTTCCCTCGAAAAGAAACCATCCACTGCGACATTCTGCAACGGCATCAGGATTGATCAGTATTTCATCGATAATAATTTACATACGAGTACATACATACTAATTGTACGCTAATTATTTGAATAAATTCTTCCCTCTATGGAACGTAATGGTAATACCTTGATTGTTGTAAAAATTAATCGTCTACGAATTGTAATTACTAAAAGTAAAATAGCCGGGGTTCGCAGCTGTGAAGAAAGGATTATTTCTCGATGGTAAAATAACAACGAAATCGAAACGTAATACAGGGATAAGTTGACGATCGTTGATAGGAAATGTGGAAAAGGTAAGTTTACGAGTGCACTGTGTTCTAAAATCAGTCAAATAAATGGGTGCAATTATTCAATTAGCCTTACGATTTTTCATTGTCCGGATGTAAAGAATAATTTCGATATTTTATTATTACGAGAAGGATGGTGCGAGTCATAGCCCAAATTGTCGAGGTCGTATTTCTCGTCGATCTTGAATGTAATAGTATAGCATAAGTATGTTATATGTAAAAGTAACCAGGTATACCGATAATCAATTTGTTCATTATCTTCTACCGTCCCTCCTTGTACTCTTTATTTAAGAATCCAATAATCGACATGTGGCACGAACAACTTTCCTGTCAATAATTTTAGCACACCTCCTCGGATGAAATGTTCTCTTCATACCAGAAGCAATTTTCGACTTAATTTTGTTAACTGTCAATATTGCAAGTATACATAAAGACACAGCAACGTGCATGAAGCCATGTATACATGCATGCATGCAAAGTAAGATCGATTAGGACTGGGCGAGTTAGGAAAGTGCAGTCGATTGGGACTGGGAAGAAAAGGCAATTTGTAATCATTTCTTAAAAATGAATATGTACCCATTGCATTTTATCGAGTCTCTTTATCTGCTACCTGGCATCCAATAGTTATCATCGAACTGCTCGAAACATTCCAGAAAACACTACTATACCTCTGCAGAATATGATTTGGGACGGATGAGGAAGCATTCTTTCGGATTATCGATACTTAGAAGTGGAGATTACCAGCAGGAATTCGCCAAAAAGCTCATCGCTTTTTTGCATGAGGCACGATCGCACAGTGCTATACGTTCGTTCGAAACCATCAGACTATATTTCAAGGTCCGCTATTGTATCTTCAAACTGGAAGTGGGGTCGGAAAAACACGCAAATTTCATGAAAACCGGTTCATCGGAATCATTTTTTCTTTTCAATATAGACATTTATGCAAAAGCGAATTGAAGCATTGGTCTAATAGTTGGGGAGTGCAAGTCAATGTAAAAGATTTTCATGTCATGCCGAAGTATTATAAATCAGTTTGCAGATATGTACACACATTTACAGCATAATAGCAACTACAAACAAAAAAGCTACAAAAAAATTTCGGTACCCCAAAAAGCATTTAGGCAGTTCAGACTATCTGGAATTATACGAGAAAACCCGTCGTTAACGGTTTTGAACACAAAATGATGTATAGAGAATTAACAACACGTAAATATATATGTATAGATATTAGGTGATAATCACGTGACGGCAGTAAATTCGATTTATTGACCAAAACGTGTAGAAAAGGAGGTATTCGTTTTGAATACATGATTTTATACAGCTGAATGTGACTCGAATGATTTAATTCGTGAAAAATTACTCTAGTTCTGCACATTCTGGTTTGGCAGGTATATATTTGAATCAGTAATTAAACCGATCGAATGAATGACTGATGGCAGAAAATTGCTAACGAAATCGTGACCTTAGTAGGAAAAAAAAAAATGAGGAAATAAAATATTAAAATCTCGATGACAATTTTTATCCTAACTCGCATGTACATTATAGGTATATACAGATATACAAGATTGAGTACAGTAAATCCTCTCGATGATAAATCCCTGTCTAAATAATTTTCGGTCAGAGTTAAGCCACCATGATATGAATTATTATCGACTGGGCTCCGCTACTGTAATCCGAATTTGGGATTACGATATGGAATAACGATTCATTACCACGATTTGCTGGCTATCGTTATGATTATTATACTCGTTGAAATGACCGGGATAGAATGTATTCAGTACATTTCGGTGGAGAATTCTATTCCCCTTCACCGTATTGTAACGATATAATTTTTTATTTTTTTTTTTTTAAATAGTGAATATTTGAATATTTTCCGAAAAAGGCAAAAGATTCGTTAGACGCGTAAACTTACAAAGAAACAGACTTCACAGTATACGGTTTAAAGAGAAACCCTTTCTGAATACCTTCTCGTTGAAGTGTAATGTGGCTAATAAATGTTCTAAAATCTGGAAACATGCATAACTAGTGTATCAGTATAGGTTACCATATATTGGTGCACATATAACAGTGAATAGAATTAAGAACAAAAATAAGAAAAGCTGCACATAAGATAAAAGTTAAGAACACAGTCAAAGATAATAGTAGCTTAGAATTCGTACAAAGAATGAGAGATAGTAAAGGATTATTTTGTAGTGCCAGTAGATTCATCCGATTTGTAGAATGAGAGACTCACCGTGCCGGTGAAGTGATCTGGGATGGGTCAGTTTGGTTGCAGACGTATGGATGTGGCTGAGCTGAAAATTCCATAGCACCTCGCCGTTGGTGACCGGATGGAACCTAAATGTCTGTCAACCTTGGAGTAACGAAACTAAAATTATTGTTATGATTCTAGTTGTTGATTTCTTTCCAACCTCGCAGAAAAAAAATCATCTTTCAAATCCTCCATCGGCCTTTTAAGTTCGGAAGGATATGCTTAATTTTTTATTTTGAGAAGGTAAAATGACAATATCGATTCGAATGTAGTTTCATTACTGGATTCTATAACGGATCTTAATGAAAAATGAAATTATATTTTTGAACTAACAAAACGAGCCGGTTCTGCGTTAGGAACCTAGAAATTGAAAATGCAGATGTTGTGAGTTGATTCTGATTAATTTATTCCTAAAAGTAACTTGGCATTTGCGATAATAGACGAGGATGCTACGATAAAATAACTAACGATCAAATCCCTACTACTTATCTAAAATTTGAACGATTATTTGAAAACTGTCGCTGTATTTTACGCAGCGTTATTATGAGAGAGAAATTTGTCAACCAAATACATAACGGGATGTATTACATACATCTTCAACGTACTACTTTCAGCAATAACGACGGATACGTACTATATTCGACGTTTGTTACGATTCGCGGTGGCATTGCGAGAAAAAATAGACCACCACCGAGTTTCCCCAATTATTATTTTATTATTATCGAAATGAAAAAAAAAGCCACGGCGAGAAGAGAGTTCCGGTTAAATATCATCATGTCTGTTAAAAAACGATGGTTTTGAAGAGACGGGAATACCTATAACCATGCACTGAGCCCACTTGATGCAATTGTTGGATGTAAAATTCCTCCGATGGAACACGTTTCCGTCATTTATCTGCGCATATTTTTTTTTCCTTCAACTTGGAATTGCGAAAAAAAAAATTATTCATTAATATATTTCATAATCAACGTGCAACCCGTGCGAGGAATTGTCGAAGAAGCAACCCTGTTATAAATGAAGAAATGAAAAGTTAGTTGGTTAGTTTTGAAATCAGTCATAAAAGAATGAATGCGTAATATATGGAAAAGAAGATTTTGGTTTTTATGGTCATTTTTTGTATTATACACAAAGGCCACAAGACAGGACATTAAAATTGCCTAAAAAATTGTCTATCTTGAGCAAAGCAAAAAAAGAAGAAAAAAAAAAGAAAAAAACAAAATCGGTCTGGTGGTTTCACATCACGCGTGCCTTAAGCTTTTCGTAATAAGCTGTTAGCCCGCCAGTCTTCTTTGGTCAGCTTTTATCGACCATAGATTTTCCGTGCCACTGACTGATACACCACACTCTATCGCCCGTTCGGTATATACGGATGATTAAATTTGTAGAGTGATTTTGTATCAGAACAAAGATTTCAAGGGATGTATCAGCTTATCACGAAACACGTGTATAGACGTGCAAATTTTTTTTTTTCGAATCAAAACATATTTTAGGAATGAAAGCAGCAAACAGTTAAACAAGCACCTCTTACCCGTAAGTCCAACACCCTTTCACTTGCCTTTTTAGACAGCTGCTCCAAACTGCGGTACAAATTTTTCGTACACACATAAAAATTTTATGAATTAAACTAATGAGTTTTAAAAACGAGATGGACAGCTGCGGACGTACCTCTCAGATAAATTTGTTGAAAAAAAAAAAGAAAAAAAAACTTCGATTGATTAATTGATATTTGTCTTTATTCATATACAATCGCAATTAATAGGCGAATGTATAGCGCAACTTACACTTTACAGTAAAGTATCAAAAAATTGACTGAATATACGTGGAAATGCGAGTGCAAATGAAAAAAAAGTAATAAAAATCAAAAAAAAAAAAAAAAAAAAACAAGAAGCTATCAAATTCGGTCGTTTCCTCTTGTTGATTAATCCTGGCCGACTGATCCGAGAGTTTTCTTAACCTGGGCAAAAGTTTCAGCTTGAAAAAGCTTCGAGTGGTAAGTGCTTGCAGAAACACTCTCGATCCCGACGTGGGAGCTGACAATGTCAACAGATATCGCGATAAGTTTAGATTTGACAGCCCTAACATCTTCGTGGAAGTCTCGAATTTGACGTTTCAGATCCCCAGCGTCATCCTTAACCGACTAAACCAGCTCCTGGGGGATAAACTGTTCCTATTTCTCGTCGGTGTCCAGTCGGAGCCGAGAGCCAATAGACCAGGACCACTGGGAATGTGTGTTTAGATAATACGTTCCGAATGAGTAAACGAGATTGATAAAAAACGAGATGATCCGTTGTTGTGTTAACACGAACAATAAATTCGAGACAGGGGTCTTGAAGGGTGAACCTAAACTCTGAGTCAGCTCAATAAATCCACGTATGTACATAATTCGAAGACCTGATAAAAAAAAAGTCGTGGAAAAAGTGTCACGATTACATTATTCAAAGTACTTGCTGCACACAGCACTGCATACCCAGCGTATATGCAGAAACAAAAAAATCCGGGTCGTAAATTTCGCGTGAACGTGACAAAAATGATAAAATTATAACACATGTAGCGTACGTATTGGCAAGTTGACGGTGTTTAACAACGAAATTGGGATCATCAGAGATCCGTTTTGAACGTTGAATAAAAAAAAAGAAATATATAAAATTGTTGGTATAATTTTAGTGATGAAAATCGATAATTGTGACTATAGTATAGATTTTTATGAAAATTATGGTAGAAAAAAAAGTGAAAGATAAAATCAATTGAAATTATCGTAGTGTGTTAAATACATCGATCATTGGCTTATATATAGTATTCAATTTGTTTTTTTTTTTTCTCATTTAATTCATCCATGATATACAAATTTCATAATCGTATTAATAATCATATTAGTTTAATTAGTTATACAATATATTATATTATTTATATTCGGCTTTTCGAGCACCGCGAATGCGTAAGTTAATTCGTAATTTGTCCAATTCCACATATACTAAACCTGTCCCCACCCCGGTGCGTGTGCAGAACTGCAATGAGGCAATTTTTATAAGGTGTATATAACATTTGACGCGCGGGGCACGAGTATACGCCGAATCCTGAATTATATGAATATCTATTTGAATTAATCTAACGAATTAATAACCCGTCTGAAATTATCACCAATCGCAAACAGAAGATTCTTTAACTTGGACTATTTTATTTAGTTAAATATAATTCGGTGTTTCGTATATTATGGAACATGTAACATGCATGCGCCGTGTTCGAGCCGAACGCCGTTGGCATTTTCAAAATTTACGTTATAACTCTTAAGATATGTCGCCCTCCAAGCAAAGATACATTACAATACATACAAACATTTACAATAGATACATAATATTTTTTTTTTTTTTTTTTCATTATACCTATGTGTATGTATTCATGCACTCATATTTAGTATATATACATACATGCATACACACAGATATATACACTTCAAGTATTGTACATTTGGAAGATATAACGGTCACACATCACGGAATAAAACACTCAGATTTTCGACAATTTCAATCCTGCAGTAATCTATTTATTTATTTATTTATTTATTTATTTATTTATTTATTTATTTATTTACTTCAGAATGACAGCAGATCTTTCCCTTATTATATATGCACAGAGCTGTAGCATCAACGTCGAAAGACCACGTTGAAGAATACCGCGGAGATTAGAGGCTTCGTTAGATTTTTTAAACTTTTTTTTTTGTTTTAATTTTTTTTTTTTACTTTTATTAAGACTTTATATATCGATTTACTTTCTTTCGTATAAGATAAAATATCGGGTGGTATATATATACCTATATATACTTCCAAAAAATACCCTGGACAAGGTGGAAATTATACATCCTTACGGATCATCCCACTTGTTACACCCAAGCCGTAGACTTGAAAAACTCCCCAGCAATAATTGTACTTTTATCATACCACCGATCTGAATTAATTGGAATATCTTTCATATCCTTTACCCTCTTCATGTAATCGAACGTTATTGAACCCCTCGTCAATTCCCTGTTTCATCGCAATATTGTCGGTAAGCGTCGAAGCAAAATGTGTAACGACTTAGATTTTTTTTTTTTCGATCAATATGAATATTACTTATATTCTCGAAAGATAATGAGAGTGAAATGATGTAAAATAGAAATCGCGCGAAGAGCGAAGAGTAGAACCCATAAACTATACGGACTTCAATTACTCTTAGCTATTCGTACAGGTTTAACTTAATCTGTAGGACGTTTAGAACCGTTCTAGGTTTACCACCACTGCTCGTTTGTGAAATTGGGAAACTTGAACGAACCGAGTAATGTTCTGTTCACGGCTTGGATGTAACAGCGTTGAACCAGCGTTCATTATACATGTAAAGAAAAATTAACGTATATATGTATGATGTATATATATATTATGTATATATATATATATATATATATATATATATATATATATATATATATATATATATATATATATATATATATATATATATATATATATATTATGTATATATATATATATATATATATATATATATATATATATATATGTCTCTGACGTAAAATTTTAGCTGTTCTATCGTTGTATATGTACATTTTTTTTTCTTCTTTCTTTTAATGTAATATATGAATATATACAGCAGCGCGTTTACAAGTCTGGAGACAAGGGTAACCGTATTATTATAATATATATAATATATGAGAGATTCAAGTAAACCTAAATTGAAAAACGCGTTTACACTTATTTCCAGAAATTCAAACAATCAATAATTTCTTATCATTATAATTATCATTATTCATCCTACAGCGAGTTAGTTGATATATAAGAAAACGCTTTACTCAATTGCTCGTTGAATCCACATACACGCGTAAAATATTTGCAAAAACAGAAACAAAAAAAAACAAAAAACAACATATATATAGTATCTCAGATTTATAATAGGATTATACCGAAGATCACACCGATGATTTATTAATTTCAAATTTCCAACCTATGATTCATATATCCTGCAGTTTGAACGTATTCGATCATAGTGACACGGGACATCCTACAGGATATTGAACACAAATAAAAATTATTGATTGGTTTATTGATGAGAAAAATTGCAGCTATATATTTCAATCAAACTTTGACCAATTGCCAATTTTAAAAGTAATGTAAATTGTTACTTATCGTATATCAAAACTGGCAATTAATATTCGTCAGCATCACTTTAATTTCGTTTAAATGTCTCACGAGTTGGGTAAAGATTTAAACATTTTTTTCTCTCGTTTTGCAAGATTTCTACGGTCATCAATTGAATGGAATAAATTTTCTCGATCTATACTGTTATACGTAATGAAGAAAAAAAAATAATAATAATAATAATAATTGGCACCTGTGCCAAAGTTTTTCTCTTCCGAAAAATGCACACGTTCACATACAGCCATATTTATAGACAATACATGTGTATTAATAATATACATACGATTCGCAAATTGACATATTCAATTGCCCAAATGTAAATATGTATACTATACAATGTAAATTCCATATAACATTTCGGTATTCATACATGATTGTGCGTTATGTATGTTTGGATAAACCGATTCGCGGTCAAATAATTAGGTGTTTCTGTGACTGTTCGCTAAACACATAGAGAATTATTTTAGCAATAATGATAACAATTATCATAATAATAATAATTATAATTATAATAATAATAATAGTAATTACAGATAGAGAGTAATGATATATAAGGTAACTCAAGTGGTAAGTACATAAATAAAGATAATTTCCCATAATTATTAACTTAAAACCCGATAATCAAGTGAACAGACAACTAAACATAATATTGGAACGGGGGTTAGTACTTGTAACGATTATCGAAATGGTGAATCCGTCGGGGTTTTCATAGAAGTGCGTCTTTATTCCTCGCGGTAATGCGGCTGACGAACGGAAGTTAGGGTTGGGATTGAAGGTATAAACGTTTTACGAAGTTCGAAACATGTTTTGAATTATATGGCACGGAATTTTAACGACTATACATTCGAGGCGAAAAATTTAAAAAATTGACACTTTCGGATGTTCATGAATCCTCGAAAAATATCTCCGTATCGTTGAATCGTTACTATATTGGTTACCAATCTTATTTTATTTTTAATTTTTTTTTTTTGCTATTTTGTTTTTGTCTTTTCTTACATGGATAAAATATTGCATGTGAATAACAAGTAACATAATTCATATATAGGTATGTGTGTATATATATAAATTGTTAGTTCGTGCTGTATATATATACACACTTAGAGGAACCATATTTATTTAATTTCTGATCTATTAGAAAAAAACTGATAGTTGATCATTTGTTACGTCGAATCAATAATATTATAATGCCAAGTTTATAATCACAGACAACACTTGGAGAAATTATTTAATGTATATGTATATGACGTATATTATAGGTATGCCAGTTTTAAAATCCATACGATTGATGGCTATATATATATATATATGTATATCGGTACGCTTTAATAATTATTATGCTTCGTTACGCGTAGCTGTAGCTATTTGTTATTATGTATATCTGTGTATATTTATACTGTTTTTTCATGAATAATTTTTTATTTTTATTTTTTTACTTTCTTTTTTTCCCCCTCTTTTTTTTTTAATATTTTTATCCTTATTTATTTATTTATTTTGTTTAAATTAATATTTCATTTCCAATGTGTTACATGTGGCTTGAAAATTTTTTCACTCGTGCAACGTACCTTATTTTCAAATTTCAGAAAATTCATACATATCTCAAGTCTTAGTTACAGACGTTTCGTCGACTTTCGTCTAATCAATTAACACCGTTACCTCCCCACTTCGTTACAATTAAATTATCCGCTTATCACCGTACCTACGTCCCGGAGAAGAAAAATTAAATTTATAGAGTAAAATTTCGGAAAAAAAATCTGATAGAAAAATAACGAGGCTTTTAACGGTGAAAGTAAATAATTGATGAAACAAAAAAAAAAAAAAAAGGAACAGAACTCCTATCGCGAATTCGCAACGAACGCTGATGTATTTGTTTTATCGATCTAATTAATTCCACCCTGATGTGGTTAATTACATTTATAACTAATCACCGTAAAAATCGAATCAATTATAATATTAGTCATATCGTGTCAACGATCAGGCTCTAATAAAAATTCTCGCATCGTTTGGAGAAGAATAATTGTACCCGCATCTTTGCTAAAATTTGTGAAAAGAATTTTAGTAAGAATTCTCTCCACGGTTTACGTCACAAACTTATTGATGATAAAAATGTTTGTTCGATAATATCGTAACTGTATAGCAATTACCAATTAGCGAAATAAGTATGTAACTAAACGGATTCGGTTGGGCAACAGCAATCGTTGATTATCGTTTTCTTGGCTGAATCTATATTATACGGTTATGAAAATAATTCAAATAAGATGTAAGAACGTTATTTGCCTTTCGGCTTTTTTTTTACGGCGATCAGTTGCCACCTTCACAATGTTACATTAAATTTTTTTCTTTGCGTAACCCTCTCCGATCTTTCCTTCGATTTCGATTAAGAACAAGAAGAAACAAAAAAGAAAACAGACAAGAAAGCCAGAAGTAGAAAACGAAAATTAATGGTATTGAAATAAACTACTGAAACTCAATAATATATAACTGTCTATGTATCTCATTTTGCACTAAATTGCACTAATAAGTGAATTTTGTTTCTTTTGTTTTCTTCTTCATTCCTTTCCTCTTAATAGTCTTTTTTCTAATGCTTCAATTTTTTCTCTTATCTCTCTTTCCTCCTTCTCTTTCTCTTTCTCTTTCTCTTTCTCTTTCTCTGTCTCTTTGTCTTTACCCTTTGCCTTTTTCCATTCTCTCTCTCTTTGTCTGTCCTCTTCCTCCGGGTTCAGCTCTGCTGGGGGGGTCAACCCCTCGGCTCTTGCAGCGGCTGTTTTTTCCGTGTTTCTTTCCTCCCAGAGTTGGCTTACTATTGTCTTTACGTCCTTTAGTTCCTTTTTTATTTCAGCTAGTTCGTACCTGAATTCCTCAATCATTTTTTCAACTTTCTCTTCCTCTTACTCTTTCTTCTCCTTTCCCATTTCTTCTTCTTTTCCTGCTTTTCCCTCCCCTTTTTTCTTCCACTCTCTCTCTTTTTCAATCACCTTAACCTTTATTCCGGCCTTTCCCGACTTCTCCAGGACTTCACTATCTACCTCTTTTGAAAATAATTTAAATATTGTTATTCAACTTGTTACCATTACTATAGAACTGTTTTTCGTCATTATAATATTTTAGCACAGCGAAAGTTCATTTTTTTATTCATTTATTGGAGTTTTATTTTTATTTATTTTCGTGTATGTGATATAGGTGTTGATTTTTTTTTTTTTTTTATTATTTCTATATACTATATCCAGAATTTAGTATATTATTAACCCGACTACGTGTTTAAATTTAAAAAACAAAAAAAAAGAAAATGTATGTGCACAAAAATAAGAATTTTTTTTTTCAAAGAATCCAAAATCAGAAGTAATAATAATAATAATAATAATAATAATGATAAAATAAATTAACAGCAGCGATTTAACCGTTCGTTTGTCACTCGCCTCGTCTCGCTTGTATAGTTTACTCATTATTTACACTGCAGCATGACTAAAAGGACTATATATGTATATATATATTTTATCGTGGAAAATTGTTTAAACTTCTTAGACTATTAGAGGAACGTCACCTTTACGAACATCAATGTATTATACAAACAGTCCAATACGTATAATTTTCACTGTACCGAGGAATGATTTATTTAGGTATTGTTTTTCTATTTTTTTTTTTTTAATCTTTCTTTTTCTCTTCAGTTCTTCTTTGTCTAACGATTCAAACCCTCTTTGAGTAACTCTTCGATTCTAATGTGTAAAATAAATGAAATATCGGTGCACTCTATTGGATATATATTTATTTATTTATTTTTCATCATCGCGGTCCGCGACGTTCAATTCTTTCGAGTTATATTATTATTATTATTATTATTATTATTATTATTATTATTATTATTATTATTATTATTATTATTATTATCATTATTATTATAATTATTATTATAATTATTATTATTATTATTATAATTATAATTATTATTATTATTGTTATTATTGTTATTATTATTATTATTATTTACAGTAGCTATTTATTTGGGTTGAGATTAAATACGCGATTTTCATACTACTAGTCTAGCTTAGCTGAACGTAATACTGATGCGTATTGGTTCCGTTATTATATAATATGTACCTATATCCTTCACTTACATCGTTAGGTCACTCATACCCCACACTTATACTCTTCTTAGCTTATATTTTATTTATTTGGCAACGCTATAGTATAGGTATATTAGGGTGGTCCTTATTTTGGATATTTTTGATTTTTTTTCCACGATCCCCCTAAATCGGTTCTAAATAAATAAAAAGAAATTCCTGCCAAATTGGAGCTCGATATTTCAATTTTAACCTGGCCCCCCCGGCAGTCAAAGTTTTAAACGGGAAAATACGTGTATTTTAGACTGTCAATTGTTTGAACATTTTTCCAACCTAGTAAAAATTGATACAAAAATTTGAAATTCTGCACAAATATTCCCCATAGTATAAGGTATAGTTGTAGAAGTATATCAAATTTTTTTTCTTCTATTTATTCATTTTTTTATGAATATCAAATTGATATTTATATAGATCATAACTCCAGAAATTACGGATGTAAAAATTTGATATACTACTTCAATCATACCTTATACTATGAGGAATATTTGTGCCTTATCTCGAATTTTTATATTAATTTTCACTAGGTCGGAAAAATGTTCAAACAATTGACAGTCTAAAATACACGTATTTTCCCGTTTAAAACTTTGACTGCCGGGGGGGCCAGGTTAAAATTGAAATATCGAGCTCCAATTTGGCAGGAATTTCTTTTTATTTATTTAGAACCGATTTAGGGGGATCGTGGAAAAAAAATCAAAAATATCCAAAATAAGGACCACCCTAAGGTATATATAGACATTATATATTAATTAGGTATAATTGCACTTTTTCCTCGTGAGAAATTATTCATTACATATAATATTAAGATTTCGTACGCGTTATAATTGCTACATTTATTCATCTTTTTTTTTTTTTTTCATTTTTCATTTTTTTTTTTTTTTCCATTTTTCTATAACAACGTACGACGACTCTCCCTTCGCACCAAGTGCCTTTTTGGCACTGATTGTGAACACGTCATGGCACACGGGTTCCTAATATGCGCCTCAACTGGTTTTTTTATTTTTTATTATTTTATTTCTTTTTTTTTTGTATTTCTGTTCATTTGTTTCATTTTCTTCTAATACTCATTCATTTTCCTGTTTACAATACTCTTTAATACCCGAATAATTGTTTCTTACGCAGGTATATAATTATACAATCCGGTATACCTATATGTATAATCAAGAATTTGTTCGTCTCTTTCTCAGAGTAATTAGGTATACATATATCTCTTACTGCCACAGCGCGGTGTATAAGCCAAACCCGTAAATTTAGCTAAATATTTAATTTTTTTTATTTATTTATTTATTTACTTTTTTCTCCTCATCACAGACAAGTAGACGTCATTTTTTTTTTTTTTAGGAACGTAGAAAAATTTTAAAGTTTATACGTGACCCTAAAATTTTCGATTCGTTATTTGCGTAAGAAAAAAAAAAAAAATCACTGCTTCCGTAATTAAAGTACTTCGATTTTTAGTTTTTTTTTCTATTTTTTTTATTTTTTTTTTTTGAGGCAGTGCAGCTAAGGCGTCAAATTTTCGAGAATAAAATACAGGTGAACCGAAATAAGGGGTGAAATAAATTTTTTTACTGTATACTTTTTTTCTTTATTACTTCCTTCCGTAATTTCGAAATCGAAAATGAAAATTTTACCCTTGAATTGAAAAACTGGCTAGAATAAATTGCAATAATTTCGGTTCTGGACTACCTTCGTTCGATTTAAATTAATTAAATGAATCTCTATCCGCATAAAAAACATGTCTTAGCGACTTTTCGGTTTGAAGTAATCGCGTGCGCGTCAGAACTGTTACAAGAGTTGATTTTTTTTTTTTTTTTTTTTTTCATTTCATCTGTATTTCGGCGTTGTCGACTGACTTGATAACGTTTCGTCGACGAGTTCCTCGCGCTGTATGCGAATTGACGAATCGTTGAATTTTTTTCAGACAGGTATGTATACAAATAATAACAATAATAATAATAATAATAGTAATAATAATAATAATGATAATAATAATAATGATAATAATAATAATAATAATAATAATAATAATAATAATAATAATAATAATAATAATAATAATCTTGCTCAATATTTATTTTTCAAATAACTCCGTCAGTGTCAAAAGTGAAGCGAGTCGAATTGTTTGGCAAGATAAAAATTTACTCTAGCTTTACAGTCAATTTATGAATTCGTTCAAGGGTAAACTTCAGATTAAATGACAATTTAGCATTTTCAAGTCCGATGCACGTTTGAATCGTGTGAATAATTTTTTAGTTGAAACAATTTGAATTTTTTTTTTTTTAATAAAATTTCAGAACTAAAGTACCGCCGTTATATAACAATCAACCCGATTATACGTTTTCACTACGCGTTCTTCGTGCATTATAACTTTTACCTAATTAATTAATTTTTCGATGGAAAAATCATTTGGCTCGTATAAATTTGTATATGTATATATAGTAGCTGCGATTTAGGTATCATCGACGAAGCTCGCGCGCGTTTTCAGTCAAATTGGTATAAAGAATTTTTTTTTTTTTATAATTCACGACTAATGAAAAAGAAGAAACCCCAAGGACAAAAAAATAGAAAATAAATAAATAAACAATTTTTTCGGAAACATTTCTCCCTTTATTTGGCCACGTTGTATTTTTCGGGGTATCATGATCTCGTCATAAGATCGGCCCCGCTACGTAATCGATTTACGTTAATAACGGAATCATTTTTAAACGAGGATTGCAGCAGTTCAATTCTGCAGTTTTTAATCGATCGACAATTATATTCGCTACGTTGAACATTGTTAGTCGTCAAACTATCGTACGGACTAGAATCTCTTGTATAAGATAATAATAAAAGTATTATAAGACAAAACGCACCTAAACATTGGCTCCCGTCGAGATTAGTACAGGCTCCACCGGTTTGATTTTCTGTCTCAGTTTGCTCCACCTCGGGATGCGATGCTTGGTCAACTCGTTGACTTCCGGTCCAAGGATCCGTATCTACTACGTTACTTTGGACATGGTCCATTTCTACGCCAGCGATTGGGTTGTCTTTGACGAGGTCATCTCCATCCGGCGATGTCTGCGTACCGTAAAGCACAAGCTTCCATTCCTCCAGCGTGTCTGTAACACGAAACAATTGCTCTAGAAACTAATTTCCCAATAATACTCCAAGCCTAGAATGCAGGCCGGACGAAGGCGATACAATATCTAAAAGGATTAGGCCAATCGGGTTTCTTCCTTTTTTTTTTTTGTTCTCGTGAATTTTCCAAGTTTTTCTTGGCGATATTACTGGCTTTTATCACACAGATATTAATAAACCCCGATTAGTCCCAATTCTTCGACAGATCGCAACACGACGATATTATACCCCGACAAAAATTGATGTCCGCGATACATGATGCAGTGTTTAAAACACAAATTCTCGTCATCTTGTAAAAATATTCATACGCGTACAAAATTATACTCCGATATTTTTGAATTCGTTTGACTTATGGATTCGACTGATTTTTTTTTCTAAATTATTTCGGATTCGGAAGCTTCTTGCAGAGAATTTCAAACAGAAGATCTTCGTCTTCTATTTTTTTTCCCATGTGGAATTTATATTTTAGCAAAATTGATCGGAAAAAATCACTCTTGTTCAATTTCCGGATTTTCTTCATTTCTATATATTTCACTCTTGCAGTTTTCAATTTAATTTCTATAATTTTTCACTCAATTTCGTACAAACAAGGGTATATATCCAGTCCTGTTGCGTACTATCAGCTACTGTTACCACTACTGCTACAACTACAACGGCATATAGATTTTGAATGAATAAAATAATATAAAATATTAATGGCTATAGGTATAAATAGCATTCGTGTATGTATAAAACGATAACATATCTTCGGATCATTCCAAAATTTCTTCACGACGAGAACCAGACTTCCAAATAATTTTATTCCAATTCATATATCTCGTACAGTTATGATGTAACAGATATTTGTAATTATGGAATGTCGCGTGAAGAAACGTCGGAGTTTTTCCGTGGATTAAATTACGGCTTAATGTGCTGATAATTCTGTGTAATCGTGAAACATGCTAAAACGTAATAAAATTAGGCATGAAAGGAAGATTTGTCCGAAGTGCAAAATTAAGACCCAAAATCGTCGTCTACTTCGGGTTTTAATGCGAACTTTTTATAAAGTAAAAAAAAAAATAATATTAAATAAACGATATCTCTTATTGTATCTAGGCTGTTATACGCGGGGTGTAGTACCTACGTACCGTCTAGAAATTATTAAACGGTAAAGCTGCGGAGTAAATTTTGTCTCAAAGTTTTACACTGAGCTATATACTATCTTGAGGTGATAAATTTCACCAGAACCAGAATTATAATGAACTGGAGAATATTGTAGTGCATTTATTAAAAGCTCAGTACATATCCAAACGATGTTGAAAAATTTTTCAACTGAGGCACGAAAGTATACTCTAAATACATTATTTCTTTATATAAATCCCCCCCCCCCCCCCCACCCCGAGGTTTAGAAAAAAAAAAAAATCGCAGCCCCGAATTATTTCCAGGTGAATGTCTATCTCGACTGGACTATTACGGCTCTGAATGAGACAGAAAATATAAGATTCCATCAGATTCTTGGATAGTAAAATTGGGGAAAATTCATTTGATTTAGTTAATCGAGCGTTAAAACTATAATGTATAGGCTGCAATGCTACGATTTATATAAATTGTGAATTTAGTTGCTACAATTAAGCGATTGAGTGTAATTAATAATATACATGGATAATACGTATAAGTATATGCGTACAACGAGCAGGATTAGAGGCAAAACAAACAAACAAACAAACGAACGAACGAACAAACGACAAACAAACACTGAATTAAACAAATCGATCTAGATATAGGTATTGTATGTATAAATGAAATGGTGGTCAAGCAGCAAACGTAAAAATCGAATTCGAATTAACGAACACATAATCTACGGTGCTTGACGCCTCGCTAATCGTCAAGGACTGCACTGTGCATCGCTACGATATACGATACAGATAAAAAAAAAAAAAAAGAATAATAAAAAAATAATATTTAATTTAAAATAAACGGCCCTTTTACTCGTCCAATGAACAATTCCTAACGATGTGAACAGAGAACTCTGTTCATCGTAATGGACTTTGTTTATCAGCGATGTATCGATGGCTTTTTAAAAAGCAATATTCTCGGTACCCTTGTCCAGATGTAGATTCCTCGAGTCGAACTGTTCGTCCTGAAGTAAATCGAGACCTTTCGCCCTAGGTGTATGCTGGCCAGCACCCCTGGCCCCAGCATAAACTGGATAAAGAGGATACAGCTGCTGGATTTTAGGGTACTGCTGGAATATGGCCGGGACTTTGTTAGCGGCTGTTTTAGCGAGTGGTTCCATGAGTATGAGGCCTCTTTGCTGAGACGATACTGTGGGCGGGTAGGTAGCCTTCTGTCGAAATGTTTGCGGCCTGATAGTCGTCGTAGAAGTGGTCGAAAAACTGGTAGCAACATTTGTGGAAGCCAGAGTGGTCTTTCCCCTCGGTCTAGGTGTGTAAAGTCGAGGTTCTCCGGCGCTCGGACCCCGCGCGGTCAGTCCGCGAAGAGTTTGTATGGTGGGTCTTGGGGTCGCTCGGTTTGTCGATTTCCCGTTTTTGTGCTGACCTCGGGATTTATTTTTCCTCGTCGGTTGTTGCACGGCGTTAACCACGTACGGAGGGCTAACGTGGGACGTTTTTTCGGGGCTTTTTTGTCTCCCCTTAAAGTTCGTCGGGGCAATAATGTTCGTGTTTCTAGAGTACCCCGTCGTACGAGGGGCTCCGTATGTTCTCCGGGGAATATTGCTAGCTGCTGGATTGTACAGGGCGTATTCCGTTCTGTCAGGCAAGGTCGCGGTCCCGTGGAAGATCAGGGCCCACTCGTGGAGCGTCGCACGACCTGGGGTCACCGTCGAGACGAAACAAAGCCAACATTAAGACGGTAGAATTTTGTATTTCGGGTCTTTCTTTTGTGGGTATAGGTGGCAGAGGTATGACGTGAAGAAGATCGGGATCGAGGAACTCTACGGTTTTAGATCTCAAGACGTTCGAAGGCGTTAATTTTCGTTTCCTCTACCTAATAACCATGATAATTTAAACGCGGGTTGCAGGAGGAGACACGACTGTTAATGGAACCGGCCCGGCTGTTGTCGGGAGAGTCGAAGGCGTCAGGTGCAAGCTCGACCCGTTCTATTCGCGTCCTTTCATTTCACGTTGTTTCTACCTCACTCACGCAATTTTGACGAGGGAAACTCGGTAAATATGGATATGGGTGGGGTTCAAGTAGGCTTTACCTCGACCAAAAAGGCACAACCTATTCGCATGTAAACAAGTATGAATGAACTACCGTAAATCAACTAACCACGCAACCTCGCGTTCCTTATCGTCGTTATCGTTTAGAAGGTAGAACTGCAGGGTAAGGCCACCGTTACCTCGTCCCATATCACATTCCCGACTTTACGTAACGTAATCAATTTCGAAAATCGAAAAAAAAAAAAAAAACAAGCTCAGAAAATGTACAACACAAGTAACAACCTCACGTCGCAGTGATCGGTACCATTTTTTCCAACAAAAATGGCTAAAAACGTAACTAAATCGGTATCTTTCCTCAAATTGAAAATGTCAAGACCGCGTCAAGATTTGATACTAAATTTTCTTAGATTGTTCAACATTCCTTACCGTACCATCTGCAATCTATACCTTCGTTTGCGACTTTTAAATTATCAAGCTTTTCACAAGCAGGTCTATAATGTATAATATGCACACGATTTAATGTAAATCGGGCAGAAGCATGTAGCTTGGCTGGGAAGTAGTTTTCTTTTTTAGACGTATACTCGCTCGACGTTAACCCATTTTAACTTTGGATTAGATAACCTTTCCGTTCTAGTAACCCCGAATTCGCGCAAGACTGTGCGATAAGATTCTCGTTAAAACTATGTTTATACATATAATAGGTGCTGTTCGCGAATGTAGGTATTTTTCATAGCCAAACTCTTAGTAGCTGTGAAAAATTTTATAGTATTCAAATTGTTAATATATAATTATTGATGGGGAAAGGTGAATTAGTCTGCGGACATGATCGTGAGCTTCTCTGACTTAGAAATTAGATATACAATCAGCGAGAATTATTATAGTATATAGGTATGTATGTATATTATGTATATTATGTATACATACACGTACAGAGTGATAAAACGTGGCTCGTTAATACAATATTTATAATATCTCTCTGAGAAATTTTCCAAACTATAGAGAGTAATTAATAAGCGTTTAATTTTCGTAAGCACATTTCCGGAGTTAATACCCTCTGATTGATATAGTCGTGCAAGCACTTGGTATTGAGTCTAGAACAGCTCTGAATAGTCCGATGCTAAGACTCTTAACGAACACAATACACACGAATATCATATATACTTGTTGGAGTTATAGATACGTAATAGCTAACATATATAGGTATATCTCATCACAACACGTATTACAATGGACGAAGACGTGGTTTAAAACTTCCGTCCGAATTCCGGGCAGCGGAATGAAATCGACAAAGATCAAATTCGACGTTACCGTATTTTTTTTTTTTTTTTCGGCTAGTTTGTTATTCAAGATCACGTATGGAGATGGGTGTTTACTCACCTAGATATCGACCTTCGTTGTGGATCTCCAGCCTCCAAACACCGTGAGGACGTTCGCCCCAGGTATGGACGGACATGAAGGGCCACTGATTGAAGCCAGCCTTGGACACGTCGTGTGGCCTCTTGGCCAAGAGTGTGCTTTTCGTTCCCTGAGGTGAAGTGAGTTGGATTTGAAGATCACCTCTTCTTGCAGCCGTGAGCGATACCTTGGCCTGAATTGGGTGGGGTAATTTTTCTGTTTTTTATTCCTTTGTTTCCACGATAATTATTTCGGATTTTAGGACGAATATGAACGGAGATTCAACGACTGTACCTAATTCTCTGGAATATCAATTGGTAAGGGATATACGGGTCACGGACCACTCGACGACTCGCGGTGGTCTATTAGGCAGAATAAAGAAAAACAATGCCTCTTTCTCGTCAGAGGCAGGTGTAGAGTGAATAAGAGGAAGGTAGAAGATTAATAAAGCTAGAATTAGCAGCTCGGGTAGTGAATATTCATGAATTTTAGAATTAGGGGTACGACGACACCTCGAACATTTGGTTAACGACCCATCGTCCAATGTATATTTTAACCAGTTGATAATAATGGACTTGATTATACCGCGTAGTGTTCGTTTGGGACTCTCCTCTCCTCTCTTAATTGAGTTGCGGCTTTATCGTAACAAGAGAATTTACCGATCGTATATTAGCCATTAAAAAAGTAAATGACACAAAACGTGTCCGAATCTCCGTCCATACTCTGTATGAAATCCTGTGTATTAAGGGGGAAACACGATCCCTTAACGAGGCTTACCTGAACGTGCTCCAAGAAATTGACACCGCTGCACTCCTTCACGTGTAGAGCAAGCGTGATTTGGCTCTTAGCGGGTATCGCTCTGCGAAGATACAGAGAGCGTTATTATTGTATTTTTAGTCATTTCGTACTTTGGGTTATCGATTATATTTCGCACCGGTCGTCCGGTCGCTCCGAAATGAAATTACGTGAAAGACTTGTACAAAGCGTTTGTGTATTTATTTGATTTCCATCTAAACCCATACTGAATCGCAAAACTCAGAGGAGCTGCAGTTGTTGGACGTAAAATACCGTGAATCTATTTTTACAGCTTAGTCAGAGATACGAAGGGCTTAGGAGACAGAAACGTGACCAACGGTGTTTGCAAAGTCGGAAGAATCGTTGCCACTTCGAAGTGCCTCGACGGTAAATACCTGCGGTATCTATAGAAGGGCAGACAAAGCGTTTGAGCGGTTTTTATCATCCTCAGAAAAGCTCCGCGGTTCGTTCTTGTTGTGGTTATCGTATAATAGCCGTATCGGATCAAGCTAATGCACGATGATATTTTGATAGATTTTAGGACCCAGAAAGGCGTACGTGATGGATTTCGGCTCATAATCGTCGTTTGTATTTGACCGCGCCAATTTTCAACCGAGTGAAACTTGAATCTATAAAAATCTCGCCTTATAGCTCCGAGAAGTACGGACGGCTAGTGGAATGCGGGTAGACTATTCCGGGTTTTGTGCAGAATAAAATTCTCGAAAATATCACGTCCGAGAATTCACAGTCACTCGTTGTCACGAGCGAGTGTTCTGGTGCCATCTGGTTTAATGTAGATTGAAGACGAGATCAGAGTTACGAGATCAGATCGACACGTGAGAAGGTAGAGTAGGTTGGTCGGTTGGTTGGCACCACAGAATTTTAAACCTGCATCTTATCCCCGAGACTTTTCGTACAAGGTAAAACATCCAGGCCCGGTCCAAAAACTCCGAAAGTTTAACTGTATGTGTGCCTGTGGCATAACTGACGTGATGGGTTTACAAAGTTATATTCTGCCAGATCGACACGATTTCTATCGTCGCTTGACGAAAGATTTATCCCCTTTTGCCAATGGCGAAGAGCGACACGACAAAGGCGAAAAAAAAAAAACGAAAATGAATGAATAGAATAGGAGAGAAACGCGAAATTAAAATTAAAATCTGATAGTCTTTTTTCAGCCCAAAAAATGTGCAATACTCTCCACTCGGCATTATTTCATTCCAACGTGCTTTTTCGTTATTAAAACTAGACTCATACGTGCGGCAGTGTTGCCACGGTGGAGAACTCTTCTAGCGTAATAGAAGAGCAGCGAGGTTGAAACAAAAAAGTTCATTTGGCTCGTAATACTTGCTAAAAGGTAGAATTTCGAATTTGGATGGATGGGCGGTGGAGGTTCCGACGTGGTTTGGGTATACGAATAAGGGGCTGTAAAAATTGTACACGAGAACAAAAAGATTCGCTGCAAGATTTGCTTAAGCAAGTCCGCACAGTTGTGCAGCTTACGAAATTCGCGAGTTTTTAACTTTCATTGAATTTTACTTATCCATATTATAACCGCCGAACTGTTCGCTTCCTCTAAGTTCATTCAAATCAATTTTCCCCAAACTAAAGAAACTCGCGAAAAATTAGTTCAGATCTTCGACGTTTCTTACTCAAAATACTCGACGAGAATTTCGACACTTCAATACGTGAGAATAAATTTAAAAAAATTACTCACCGGCCTATGTCAGGTGCGGAAACCTCGCATTTGTGTTGTTCTGGTACAGTTCTCCATTTCCTAGCCAGTCTGACCATCGCAGTAGCGTCCATCAGTCCGTAGCCAAAACTGTGACTGACTGTAGCAAAGAAAACGAGATGATGATTTAGCGATTACAGAAGATACATCCCTGTGCAATTTTCTTAATGAAAAATGGTTATGCGACTCACCATTCCTTCCCACACCGTTCGTGACCCAATCCGGTGCCCTCAAATTGGCCGGTTTCGCTGTCCTAACAACTATGTGCTGCATATCTCGCCAGGTCAAACCAACATTGGCTTCTAAAGCCAAGGCACAAATACCTGCAGCTAAAGGTGCTGAGGCTGATGTACCAGTGTGGCTACTCGTGCAGTGGTGGTGAAGATCCGTTGTAACCACCTGCTTCTCTCCGGTCGATCCTGAGCTGTAAGTTGTCGCAAGGGTCGAGGAACATGCCTCGCTATACCACGGGACTAATCCGTTTTCCGTAGCGCTACTGATGGACAAAGTCCATATACTGTTCGTGTATCCATCGCAGTTGCAGTTGTCGTGGTCTCTACCTCCGTTACCAGAGGCCCAAACGAAAATGGAACCTCGCCCTTCTCGGCCCTATGAAAATTTAGCCAATTTTACGACGCTCATAATTCAGTATCGAACTCAAGACTTTATTTCATCTGTTATTAGGTGGACGGATGCTTATCCGATCAATGAAACCAAGTGGTAATATCTGGTGTATGACACTAACGAGTAATACTAACAAACTTTGAACGCGGAAACTTTAGATTACGATAAAAGTTAGATTTTCTCTCTTTTGCGAAGTGATATATAGGTACAGTCATTCGAAAGTATCGGAAAAATTTTGCAGTCGTAACTTATTGCAGGTCCGTGGTTTCTCAATATATTGTAAAAAGTGTTAATAAGGTATGTACCACTCGAAAAGTTATATTTCTTTAGTCCCACGAGATTGTTTCCATCGCAGTCTCCGACCGTGTGTAGATATAGTCGCTTGACTGCATTCAAGTAACGTTTATTTATACCCTTTTTTGTCTACACGAACGGTAAAGATACTGGATGGTTTTTTATGCCGTGAGATGACTCGCGGTTATATCCACAGTGAATACAATGTGATTTTTTTATTTCTTTGCTGAATGTACGATAGACCATTCTGCAGACGAATTCGTCCAAAGGGAGGGCCATTTGAGAAGGGTACCTACGCGGCGAAGGCAAAGGGTGGCAGACCTTACTGTATTTGAGATTCAAGAACCGCGAAACGCGAACTTTGAACGTGCCGTAGATATTTTATGCGAACGTCGCTTCTCCCTTAATCCCCCGCTCCCAGCTCTCGTTCGTTCTTTTTCGAGCGACGCGCTAATCGGGAAAGTCGTATGTCAAATCGCAGTACGAATTTTAAATTGTGAATTCTTGAAGACTCGGATAATGCCATATTACTACAGAAACCGATCCTGAAATCATATTTTTTTCAGCATTTGTGATCGTATATCAAATTTCTTTCGTTCTGATTAATAGTTCGGCGAAGGCTGTCTGGTCCCGTTAGTTTTCTCATCTTTTCATAGAACTTCATTTTATTTCATTGATGGATATACCTAATATTGTTTTCTTTTATCACGATTTATCTATACCTATAAAGACCCTTCATCAAGTATACAATTTACTAATATTTCCTAATAAATGGAAAGAAATCGCGATATATCTTTAAATTTAATATCAGCTCAAAAGTTCAATGACTCTACACAGTCGTCGTCGTAAGTTTGCCGTATGGAAATTCACCCAACAATAGACTGAATGGCTCGTTTGGCTGTTTCGCTAAGTACCAATTCCAAATTCTAATTCTACCCGACCACAAAATTTGTTGAAAATTTTCAATTGAATTAGCCGAAGTAACTTGTAACTTTCGAAAAATAACAAGCTTAGTTTGTCGAGTGGTTAGGGGCTCTGGCGAAAATCCGTGACGGCAAGTAGGATCAACCATAAGCTTACAAACTATACCCATCGCTATCGGCGCTGTTTTTATAATAGTCTCGTTTTCATACAAAATTTATGGATTTTCTCTATTCCCTGATTTTTATTTCGATTGCTGTATGAAATTTCAGAAGAAATGAATGTCTCGGGAAGTTGAATTATACAAAATCGAATCGTTAAAAAAGTTTTCCGACTATCTACCGGAGTTACATACGATAACAGCGATAGGTCTATAGAAAAGCGCGTATAACTGATAGGAAATTAACAAACTTGCGACAGTCCTTTGTGGCGGAAAAGCCAAGACTCCGCGGTAGCGAGAATCTGATAACGTCTTACAATAATTCACTACAGAGTCTGCCGAAGTTATATTGAATTCCGCGAGAAAGCTTCTCCTTGGTATTTATTTGACGTAAATATCAAAGGCCCTAAGGGGCAGTCGGTTAGCGGAATGCTACTCTTTCTCACGGATTAAAAAGCCCTAGAGAATAATGAGACAACCCCGTAAAATCTCTTACCGTAAAAAGTTAAGGAAACAGAAAAAAAAAAGAAAATCAATCTACCCTCGAAGTAGGTATTCATTCGAACAAATTCTCGTCTAAGAAGGCGGCTGAGTTCGCGGGCGTATAATCAAGGAAAATGTTTGCATAGTCTTACCCTAGTGATACCCTCGACGAAGGCTCTCGTAGCGAGTTCTCCAGGACCGTCAACGGTTTTCCCATCATCGTCCGGGCCCCAAGAGGCGCTATAAATGTGGATGTGCTGGGGATTCAAGCTCAACGATCTAGCCTCTACAGCGTCCGTTACGTCTCCATCGAGCATTCGGACTCCTGAAGAAAACCGAAAAGAAAAATTGTTTTCTTTATTTCCCTACCCTTTCATCCGACTCATCACTTCAACCTAGAGGAGGTTCGCTTCAACGGAGTGGGTATATACCAGAATCGTAAACTGACCTCCGACCCCAGCACCGTAAGCTACGCCGACCGCACAAACAGAATTGTTCGCTGTAGCCGCTACCTCGCCAGCACACCGAGTCCCGTGTCGATTGCTGTCCACCAAGTCGTACCTTGGCATCGGATCTTCATCGTGGCTATTAACATCATAGCTGGCCTGTGGATCCTATAAAAAGAAGCCCGATTCTCACCAATTTTCCTAAATTCTTACCTCTGACTGATCGTAAAGCAATTTAGTCGAAAACTCACGTAATTTTTCGAAAGATCTGGGTGGTCTTTTTCCAAACCGTCGTCAAGAATGGTGACAACGATACCGGATCCCGTGATCCCCTCGGCCCAGGCGCCTTGGACGTTCATGTCCAGCCCATGCCCTCGATTCTATAGAATCATGAAAATCGAAGGAAGTGAATATCTGAGTGGCTTTATTCGTCGCTGAGAATGAGACAGTTTTACTGTCATGATAAGTGCGACTTACCAGGTACCACATCGAAGGCCACCTGTCGTCGTTGAGGATAGACTGCAGCACCGCCGAGCCGCGCTTTACGACCAAATCCCTTTTCGTTCGCGATTTGGCCTGCTGTTGTTCGGCTCGACGGACTCTACTGTCCCCAAGGAGGCGACTGTGCACTTCGTTGTGCGGCTCCGTTGATCGCTTCGATACGGACCGATGCTCCAAGTGGTACCAGTCATCTACTATCTGAAACCGAAAATAATTCCACTTTTAACTTAAGCTAATGTTTTATAACGCAAAAGATAATAAAATGGACAATGTAATGAGCGAGAGCAGAAATGTGTCGTTGCAGAATGTGCAATTTTCAATCACACCAAAAACCACGGTTTTCGATATAGTCAGTGTCGCTTATACGGTGAAAATAATCTCAACGAAACGCAATTTTATCTTGAAAGATATACTTTGTTTATTAACATTCGTGGTTTGTAATTGTGAATTTGATTATCCACAATTGGGTTATGAGTACATCGTCACTAATAACGAGATGGTTTTTACCGCACGTCTAATCATTCGACTTTGGTTTCCGCGGTTTGCTTTCTTCCATCTTCATAGCATAATTCTTAGTCTTAATGTCACCGCATTCGGATGTAGCTGGAAGACAGCAGGGATCTCGCCATGGTTTAGGAGGTCGTCTTTTCGGAGGACATCGGTTAATTTTCAGGCGACCATCAGTAGTGCAGATGTCTGTTACGAGAGTGGTCACAGGTGGAGGTGCGCAGTGATCGCACCTGATCTCCCCCGGAATGGGAGGACAGACTGGACTTCGTTGATCCTTAGGTTCTCGCGGAGGACATTTGTAGATACGATGTCGGAATATAAACTTTTGCTTTTTCCATTCCCCAGTGGCAACAAACTTGGGACATTTACGTCGTCGCTTCAGTGGCTTGGCGGGAGGTACTTCTCTAGGAAGAGGCTTGGGGGGTGAAGGTATCTTCATTTGCTCTGGACAGCACCACATCTCATCAATGTTCGGCAATTTCGTTAGCCTATACTTGAGGGCTGCTGTATTCGGATGACAATTGTCCAAATCCTTCATAGTGAACTGGTCTTTAGGTTTCGAGTAGCTACACGATCCGCAACAGTTGATATCCGCAACTAATTGCGTTGTTGATTTTCTCGGCAGGGTGAGATTTTCACTACACTTGTCCTTGAATTCGACAATACAATTAGCGGGTTTTTGGGGCTGCGATGAACCGCAGATGTTCGAGCAGTCGTTTTTGAATTTTTTATCCTTGCACTCTTTCATTTTAACCAGATAAGGTACGTTCGATCCATCTGCCTCAGGACATGCCACAGCTTTACATACATTTGACGGCCCTATCGGAGGCTGTCCTGATTCTTTTAATGCCTTTTTTATTGCCTGCGGCGAACAGCCTTTTTTAGTACTTTTCTCCGTAGCGCACTCAATGGATTGAGATTTCAGAGAATTGCACATGGTCGGATTGCTGGGGAACTTTGGATACGCTCTTACAGTTTTCCTTGGTTCTGCTCGATCCTCCGCTGGCATAGTATTTGGAAATATCTTTTTCTGGTATAATGGTACCCGTTGGTCTTTCCTTTGTTTCTGTACTTTACCACTAGTCGTTGACTTTTTCACTCCGCAAGTCTTTGACTTCTGTGTACCGTATTTCCTACTGGAAACCGCGAAGAGCTCGTTCCAGAAAGGCTGGCGATTATACAAAGGGATGTGGGCCGACAAAGGTTGGGAGATTTTAGGCAGAGGAACTTGAGCCAAGATATTCTTACTACGGTGAGTATAATTCTTCAATAGAAAATTCATCGAGCTCCAGCGTTGTTTGAAGTTTAATAAAACCATCTTTATTCCATCCCCATTTAACCTCAAGGCATGATTAATGCACATAAAATTGCAGCCTGGTTTAACCCGGATCGAATCCACCAATCTATTCTCTGCAGGGCGGAATCTGAAATATTTTGGCTTACTGGCGGTTGAGATAAATTCGCTACCGTTGATTATTTGTGTATTTTCAATCTTTCTAAGGATAGAAATTGGTGTTGATTTTGAGGTTATTCCACGAGTCAGGCCGTGAAAATTTGAAGTCTTTATAGTTTTGGAAAGCAGTTCTTTCAGCCCGAAAAAATAATTAACGTGTATCGAAACTACTTTCTGTATCAAAAATCGAAGCATGTTGAATGGTAATGAGTTACAATAATTGGTACGATAATTTTGGCATCGAAATTTTCATGTTACAGTTTTTTTTTTCATATTTTATCATGACAAAACGAAAGTGAAATCGGATTTGCCATTTGCATTTCAACTGTTTCCGTAAGTATGTTATAAAATGGCAATGCCACACCCGCTCTCTAAAAGGTAGAGCTCTTGAATCCCTAGGGACTCATCTATCACGATTGTGAAAAGATGGTCCCTAAAATCCCAGTTTTATTATTATTCTGATACGTATAAGAATTTTTACGTGAACCAGTCGTAAATCCGTTGCACTGTCGTACATGATTTATATTCATAAAAAAATTAGGCGCACAGTATTCCTACTGTATTTTGGATCTTACTCCACTCTGCGGTCGCAACGCTGGTTAGTTGTCGATACTTTTTGATTTGTTTGAAAGTAAATGGCGCTTAAGTTGGGGACAAAACTGTTCGGTCTACGTAACTTAGTTTCTAACTCGTCCGAACCTTGTCGAAGAAGAAATTCGATTTTATATCGATTTCATTTATCGGAATCTTGGGCATTCATTGAAACAAACGCCGAAGTGCGTGGGGATTAGGCTGCGATTTCATACGCATTAATTTTGTAATTCTGTTCCAGATGAATACTTTTTTTACTACATATACTTTCATCGACTGATCTCTACATCATTATTTTAACCTTTTCGCACGGCAAAGTATCCTCCTTCGAATAATCATGGAGATTCAATACGTGTACATGAAGCAGCGACTGCACTTCGGGAAGCAATGTATCTTCGACAACTGGGGGCCCGTCGTTGACGAGAATTTAATTCCGAATTCAGAACTGATGTCCGACTACATACTCAGAGATCCGTGTCATGCAGCGGTACAAAAATCCACCCAGCAGGCATTGCACGAGGTTAGATTCTTCGGCCGCTCAATACGTCCTCTGAATTTTTATGAGTAGGTACGAATGTCCATATATATGTCGTGATCGGTTACCAATTCTCAGATGCAAACATGCAGCGCGACTGTAAGAGACAACGGAATGAATCACACCGAGGGAGGATGGCCGAAGGAAATAAATTTCAGAGACGAAGAAGCGACTACAAGATTTAGGCGGAGAGTTGAGAAGGATGATATCTGGGCTCCAAAGTTAAAGGCTCTAATTGAGGTGATTCAATATGGTCCCGGAAAAAAATGTATTTCTCTCCACCTACCCCGTATCCGTACTGATTTTTCTTTTACAGCCGATGGAACACTACGTTCTACAGAACAATGCCGTTAACATTTACGAGAACTACTTCGACGATATGATACCTACGGAACTAATGCTACCCCTAGGCGTCAGGTTTGTTGTCAAGAAAATAACTCCTCGCAAAGTGTTTCGATTGATTTATAGATTATTACTTCCAGAACAGTGAACGTTTACGCGGATCCACAGATCAAGGTTAGACCGATAACAAATCTCTCTTGGTCACCGGATCATGGGAACAGATTAGCAGTCTCTTACTGTTGCATGGAATTTCAAAAGTACACGGATTTGAGTCCTTACTCTTACATATGGGACATTGGTAGATATTTAATTAACTCCAATACCGAAATGGGGAAGTCATTTTTAAGGAAACTTTACCTCAACATATTACCCCTTTAGAAAATCCAAACAAAGCATTTATGGCGTTGAAATCGTTCTGTCCCTCGGTTGACATTGAATTCAACCCTCGGGATCCGTCGATGTTAATCAGTGGACTGATGTCGGGTCAAGTATGTTACTGGGATATCCGGACAAGCAACACACCGGTTCAAATTTCTCATCTTCAGTTTAGCCACAGGTAGGTGAAGCAGAGTTGGGTAAATTTCTTTTTTTTTTTGACGCGAGGAAAATGAGCGCCGTTTATTATCGACGATGTGATTTTGAAACTTCGTCTAGGAATCCAGCTAATCTTGCACTTTGGATAAACTCGAAAAACAATGCAGAATTTTTCTCAGCATCGACTGATGGGCTGATGAAGTGGTGGGATATCAGAAGGCTTCGAGAACCAACAGAAACGTTGGTTATGGACCTAACTAATCCTCAGGTAGGAGACGTTGTGAAAGCGACTGGCGTTTCCTCGATGAACTTTGAGCCCACAATGGGTACGAAGTTTATGGTCGGCTTGGAGAATGGTTACGTCATCAGCGGATCGAGGAAGGGAAAAAATCCCGCAGAGAAGTTGGCCCTGAGGTTCAATTGTCACTACGGACCAGTCGTTGGTTTGGATCGCAATCCATTCTCCCCAAAGAACTTTCTGACAGTCGGTGATTGGACGGCGCGCATTTGGGCGGAAGATACGAAGGAGAGTTGCCTGCTCTCAACACCGTGAGTTTTCTCATTGAAATATAAAATAATAATAAAAAAAAACTTTCGCTCTCTTAATTAGTCACATTTTCAACGAGTAGAGATATTTTATATTTCCATTCCTAATTGGTTCGCGTCAAGCAGATCTTGAACTCCGCTCTTTCTCATTCCGATAGATTCTACAAGGAGTTATTGACTGGAGGTTGTTGGAGTACCTCAAGATACTCGGTATTCTATTTAATAAATCGTGGGGGCGAACTTCAAGTATGGGATATTCTAGTCGGGATGGATAAACCAGTTACAGTTTTGCGTCTCTGTGACGTTGGACTGAGGGCGATCAAACCCCAGGAAGAAGGAAAGCTTGTAGCCGTTGGTAATGTTGCAGGAAACGTCTATCTAATCGAACCATCCGAAGCCCTGACCACCAACACGAAGAATGACAAGCCTTTAATGACATCGGTAAGCGTTGAAACATAATCAATTGACTTTTGGCGTTCAATCCTCAGTAAAAAAAAAAATTATTCATGACTGTAATGTCTATCAGTACTTGGACCGAGATAGTAGATACGAAAAGGCGATTGACAATCGCCTAAAAGAAGTAAGATTGATGCAAAGAGTCGATTACGGAGCAGAGGTCGAAGTGTTACAACCGAGTGGCAAAAAGGGTAGAGTCAAAGACAAGGGTAAGAAAGAAAAGCCGGGAGTCGATGACGGCAAGACGGTAAAGAAGAAGGACGAAAAAGCGGAGAAAGTTAAGGGGAAACGAAGTGGCAAGGCTGACGAAAAAGACAAGAAAAAAGGCAAAGTGAAGAAGGGGAAAGACGCGTCAACTCTACCGGATGATCCTGAGCTAGCGGATGCTGAAATTCAGTATTACGCAGCGATACAGAAGGTGAGAATGACGTGTGGGAGCATTCGCGAAAGATGTTCAATTCTAGGCTAATAAAATGACCAGAGTGATGAGGGTTGCGTGCTTCGCTACTAAACTCACTTAACTACTCGTCTTGAAATGAAGCTGTGCTTGTCCGCTAATTTGCTGCTAACTGATAGCCAATGTAATATATTTAATCAACTTGTCTCTAGCGATGTCATTTCATGGATTTCAGGAGATAGACAAGTACACCGGGATCGAAGATCCAGACGAGGATAACCAAGAGCTTACAGCAACTTCGTTGGAACAGACGAAGAAAAAGAAGGAGGAAAAGAAGAGCGAGAAAGAAGGTGGCAAAAAGGGGAATAAGAAATCCCCCAGGAAATCAGATAAACATGCAGAGCAACGTTACGTAATAGTGAAAAAGAAGCCAGAAACAGTTCAGGAGGCCTACGAAGATCGGCTTAAGAGAATGGAGGCAGCTGAGGAGGCTCGAGTCGCTGAGGAGATGTCGAAGCTAGCCGACGAGAAGGACTTGGAGAAAAATAATACACCTCAGAAGAGCGCCCGGAGAGGTCAAAAGCTGAGATCTATCAAGAGGACGGCTATCAAACCCTGCGATGAAACGGTTATTTGTGATCCGAAGATCTGCTGCAAGGACGTCCAAACCCCGAGGTCAAGAAATGCCGAAATAGAAGATGAAAAAATGAAAGCTGACTTATCAGCGGTCGAAGCGAACTTATCAGAGACCAAGTTTACAAAAATAATCAGTAGATTTTCCGTAGTCGTAGCGCCGCTCAAGGAATACTCAGCCGAGGAAAAACGTATGATTCTCAAAGAAAAAGACGCGAAGCCAAATATCCTCGAGCGCGAATTGCGCCTCGCGAAAAAGGAGATTCGGGATGACATCGAACGTTTGAAGATCGCCAAGACAACGCCGCGGTCACAACTTCCGGGCATAAAGGAAACACCGGTTCAGAAATTGATCGAAGAAATTGACGTTGCGGCAGAAGAGAATCAGGAAACGGAGTCTTGTCTTGAGGATGAAATTTTCGATCACCATGATACCGAACCCTCATCACGGAAGAGGGTAAGAGAAAAGAAGAAAACTGAACCGGAAACAATCGATCCATGCTCACCACAGAAGGTCGTGATACCAGTTTTTGAGGTCGTAGCATCTCTGATGAAGACCAAGGTCAAGCCGGGTCTACCAAAAGCACCGAAGCTCGATCTCTCCTACAAAATGCGAGAAGCGATAGAAGAAGTTTATCCACGAATTTCGGCAGCAGATAATATTAAGATTGGGGCGCTCCCTGAATTACGACCTCGAATTCCGACCCCGTCTGATACTTCACTGGAAGATGTATCCAAGAAGAAGAAGAAGAAAAAGAAATGAATGAACTAATACAAATGATGATGAAAGACGGGCGTTGTTGGCATCAAATGGTCCATATTTTTAGTGCTTTAGACAATTTTTTTTTTACAAATTATATCTAGGGGGTAATCTTGCAGAATGTATAGAAAAAAATTGCACGTACCATCACCTAGTGTCGATTAATTTTACAGAGATTATAAAATCATGAACATTGTCGAATGCTTTTGATCGGCGGAATTCAAACAACTCGCGGTACTGATGATTGGTGTGTGTAATTTTAATTGGATCTATGTATGTTATGCCGAAGTCTTTTCTAATCGTGTTTCATACATGTAAGTAGTAGGTCTGTAATAAAAATGTAACGAAAAACAAAAAGAAAAGGGGATTTCTGATGAATCGCGATCACGTGATAGTCGAAGACGTACACAGCACATATTGTAAAAACATGTGTTGCAATGTCGGTTATTTTTGTAATCGTCCGTTTCGCTATCTTTCATAAAGTCAAAGTGTAATGGCAAGGGTCACTGTACGTAACGGGTAAGTTATTTAAAAAGTTATCCAGCTGTATTGCTCTGAATTTGAATTATAAAGTAAACGCCTACAGCATATTCTGAGAGTTTTCTGTTAGCGTCAATTGCTCTCAACATTTGCGTCATAAAATGAAATCAATTAGGGAAAAAAGCAGTAGCTGGTTGTACAGGGAAAATATTACGTCTCGTTAAGCGTCGCACGTACGAATGAGATGCAATTACGGGGAATTCGTTGCTTTCCTCGTTAAGTGGAGAATAAAAAGGCTGCGGAAAATTTTTCAAAGAGGAAACGAACGACGAATGCAAAAGCAGATTTATACCGAGCTTTTATATGGGAACTGATTAGTCACAGTAAGACTTTGGCATGGATACGATTTAAAGAATTCAGAGAAAAATAAATTAAAAAAAAAACCAATAACTCGAATATTTATCCTGTTATAACAAAGATAACGACCAAATTAGACGTACATTTTATGACGAATAGCTTATTTGTCTTCCCGCAATCAATATCTGGTTTAATTTGATAACGTTTAATGATATATGAGATTCGCGAGGGGGTCAGAGGTCGGATTTCAGCCAGAAAACGAAGCAATAAATTTGGCATGTTATAGTTATGCTAGCGCCACGTTTAGTACTTGTAACAAAAATGAAAATGTCAGTTATACAATCGAAGATCTTGGATCAGATAACCTCGCGCGAGGCTCATTGTTAGTCAAGTTTTATAGATTATGGTATAGGAACCTGAGAAACTCCCGGCATTTTCGCGTCGCGAATCGTTTCCTTACCCGATGAAATCTTGAGAGACATGCAAAGTTGGAATGATCAGCGGAGGTTTAAGGAGGTCTAGGAGCCCTGAAAGTCTGGAAAGTCCTGGAAGTGGCTCTCGGAAGCTTTAGTCGTAAATAAAAATAAGTAGGTAATCGTAAAGGGAACGTAAAACGAACCTGTGCTTTGCGATCGAGCGACAGCGCGTCGGTGGAGTGAGAAATCTCAAAGACATTGAAAGGGCGTGACCGGAAGTTAATTACGGCAAGACAAACTGTTCTTCGCTACTTCAACGAGGTGCGGCATGAGCTCGTATCTAGTGTGAGGTTGCGGTGGAAACTTTGCAAATTTCAGTTCTCTCTTTAACGGACGAAGAAGCACGTCGAACAACCCGATCAGCGACGAATTATTTTATTTTCAAATCCGCGTATACAACTGGCCAATAATCAATCTACCAAAATATGCTGTTGCACGAACATACAGCGTTTGTTGTTACAACGCGTGCAAATTCTGCACTAATTAGTCGGGAGATAATGCCAATTGCCTTTCAAACTACATATGAGCGAAGGCCGTCCACGCGATGACCTATAATGTACACATTTGCGAACACGAATGAGCAAAAAAAAAAAAAATTGGCAATTGTTTTCGGTGCAAAGAGATGATCCCAGCTGTCAGTTATATCTGTGAAAGATGTCGTTCACTGTGCAATATGTAGCCATGTATTTGTGTGACGTATTCCTCTACTCGTTTTGTACTTTATCCATTGTATTAGACGTATTACTCGTTACACTATCGGCGTGAGTTAAGAAATAATGGGAATTATGGATGTACAATACGTTTACTATAAAACGAGGCAACAGTTTGGAAGGCAGTGTGTGTTTGAGGATGACGGGCCACTCGCAATCGAGAATATTGAACCGGATCCAGAACTCCGTAACGAATTTATTTCAAAATATGAAATCCACATCGCGTCCCAAAATACGAAACAATTCGCCATACATGAAGTTAGTTTTTCCCGGTTTGAAATTACAATGTGTATTGATCGAAACGTCAGCTATCTGAAATTGAAAAATAATTTTGGAGCTTAGGCGCAAACGGAAAACGTTAAGCTAATTGAAAGAGGTATGCTTCATTGCGAAGGAGGCTGGCCGAGGGAGGTTAATTTTCATGAAGAGGAAGCCACGACCAGGTTTCGAAAGCGGGTCATAAGAAGCGAAAATTGGGCTTCAACGATGAAGAATCTGATGACCGTAAAGTTCTGCAGATTGATTTTTCTTTGTAATGTAATTAAGAAAACAATTTTCACGTCCGGAGTTTGAGTTTAACTGAAAATGTACTCCTCTCCCCCGGCGGATAATTAAATTGAAACCTCATTTTCTTTCCGTTCTTTGTATAGCCGAGGTGTATTAGGGTAAAACTTTATAGAAAATTTTCAAACTTTGTCATTGACATTCTTTTGTAATGTAATTAAGAGAATATTTTTCATTCCTGGGCTATGAGGTCCACTCAAAAATTCGTTGTTCCGTTAAATAATGAATGAAATTCAAACGCCTTGCTTCCCGTTTGAATATCAGGAGTGAACTTTTTCAACGAACAAACAAAATCACCAGAGCATAGATTATTAAAAATGCTGTCAGTCAGGCGCCAAGATATTACAGCTTTTTTCATTTACTTATTTTTTTATCGATGATGGAGTATTTCACTTTTTATTAGTCGTTCTTTGTGCAGCCCATAGAACACTGCGTGAAACAGAACAACGCTATAAACATCTACGAAAATTACTTCGACGAAATGATACCCTCGAAATTGGTGTCGCCGTTCGCATCTAGGTATTTATTTCATATACTTGAGTTATAGATGGATAGAAATGAAACGGAGAAACGTTGCGATAAAATCTAGTAAACACAAGGGATCCGCTGGGATCGACGCTCTTCATTTTATCGCTTTTTCAGAGTGGTCAATACTTACACGGACCCTAATCTCAACGGTGGACCAATATCGAACATATCTTGGTCACGAGATGGTGGAAAAATGCTCGTTTCGCATTGTTCCATGGAATTTCAAAGGCCCTCATCTGGGCTCAGTCCAGTTTCTTATTTATGGGCAATCGGTAGGTATGACACGGTAAGAAAATTTTCGTTGAAAAGTTAAACCAACCCTTACTTTTCACGCGGTCTAGCTCTTCTCTGTTGTTTAATTCATTTAGAGAATCCAGTTCGTCCACTCGTGATCTTGAAGCCTGAAATCCCTTCGGTAGCAATAGAATTCAATCCACGCCACTCATCCTTATTGGTCAGTGGTCAGATGACAGGTCAAGTGGCTCTCTGGGATCTGAGAACGGCGGTAGTCCCGATTGCAGATTCTGACCGTCTATATAGTCATAGGTAAAAATCGAAATTTGAATACTTTCGTGAACGCTGAGCACTGAAAAACCGCAAAATAACTCCTGGAGAGAATAAAAAAAAAAAACAAAAAAAATGTAATTCAAACTAGTTTTCATCGTCAAGTGATCCAGCCAGCATTGTGACGTGGATCGATACGAAGACGCATTGCGAATTTGCCTCAGCGTCGAGTGACGGATTGATGATGTGGTGGGATATCAGGAAGCTTCGAAAGCCAGCGCAAACTTTGGCGATGGACTTAGGCCACCCCAAAGTGACTGAGATGCCTACATTTGTTGGCATTTCATCGATGAATTGCTCGTCCGGAACCAAGTTTATCGTCGGTTTGGAGAACGGAATTGTGATCAACGGATCTCTCAAGACAAAAAGTGACACTGAGAAGTTGGGTACGAGATTCAAATGCCACTTCGGGCCGGTGTTTTCGGTGCATCGTAACCCCTTCATCCCAAAAATCTTTATGACGGTCGGAGATTGGACGAGCCGTATATGGGCAGAGGATACAAAAGAAAGTTGTCTAGCTTCGACCCCGTACAGGTGATTTTTTAACAAATATTTTGTGATATATTGAGAAGTGAAGTTGAGGAGCTTTTCTTTGAGTATTTGTCGACAGGTCAAAAAAGGATTTGTTGACGGCAGGATGCTGGAGTAACTCACGGGTCTCCGTATTTTATGTGATCGGATTCACCGGCGAGTTGGAAGTTTGGGATCTTCTGTCAGGACTGAATAAGCCAGTAGAGATGTTAAGACTTGGAGAGGATCCCTTGACACGAATCAAACCCCATGAAAATGGTAAATTTATAGCCATTGGGAGTCAGATTGGTAATGTCTATCTCGTCGAATCTTCGGAGGGATTAATAACGAATAGAAAAAACGACAAGGCCGTACTTACAGCAGTAATTATTATCAAATTACGATATCTTTAAGAATCGAGTAAACGTCACAAGAAATCTCATCTCATAACATCAATTTTTTTTTTGTGTTTCGATTAGTATTTCGAAAATTGTAGGCGATATGAGAGATCGGTGGATAATCGCTTGAGGGAAATGAGATACATACAGCAATTGAAACGCCAGGATTCTGAGGCACTGCCTCATATAACGTCCGGTAAAAATGAAATAGTGAACAGTAAACGGATAGGCAAGAATGATTTTGATGGAGCCGGAGTTAGAATCGACGTAAACCAGAACGTGAATGAGAAAACTGGCGAAAAGGTGGAGAATACGACATCAGTTCCGCTCGATTTCGAGTTAATCGAGCCTGAAAAGGAGTACTTCGCCTTAGTACAAGAGGTGCGGAGCGCTATTCTCAGAGTTCGTTCAATCGTTCATTATGTTTGTACCCGAATGATACGTAAGTAGAAATTCATGAATTTCTCCACTTACCTTCCGCACGAATCAACGTAATCCACGATTGTCCTGATCTCTCGTCGCGCGGGTGTTCCTATAGCGATTATTCCGTGCTTTACAGTCATTCTTTTTTTTTCTGCATTAGGGATTGAAAAGGTACGGAAATTTGGCGCGCAAACATGACCCCGAAGAATTGCTACGATCTAGGGCAAAGGGCCATCACAAACCGGTCAGACATAGCCGAAAGAGTTATAAAAGTAAAGGAGCCCGAAAAAAATATGAAAAGTCTGAGGAACCTCCGGAGGCTGAACTATCTTTCGTGGATCCAGACGCGTCTCAATCATCAGAGATAATCAAAAAAGTAATAAAACCGGACTTGCTATCACCTAAACTGACTAAGATTAGAAAACGATCGCCAAATCCGTGCGCGGATCAAGTCCCTCCGAGGATTTGCCGTCCAGAGATTTGCTGTAGGGATGTAAAGGACTCCTCGAACAAAGGGAATAAATTGACGGTCAAGAAATGGGGCTCGTTGAACGAGAACAAAGACAGTTTGGCGAGAAATACGGAAGCGTTTTTTTCACCCGGTGAAAAAGTCCCCGATGAACGTGTCCTGCAACCCTTTTCGACGATTAACCCAGTTCTCGAAGTCGGGGGATTAAAGTCGACTAAATCAGAAAAATATCACAGTGCGCGTATGGCGAAGGTGAAAGATTATTCCGGAGAAGTAAAGGCGGAGATTTTGAAACGTGCAACCGCCAGACCTTCGGCTATTCTTCTTGAAGCATTGCTGGCGAAGAAAAGGATCGATCAAGAGGCTGATCGCATCAGATCGCATGCAAAAAAGAGGCCTAGCAAGGGCACGGAGAAGGCAAAAGTCACGGAGTCTATGGACCAGGTGACAGAAACGGAGAAAAAGATCGAACCAGAGGATAATAACGTGCAAGATAAAACGGAAGACATCGAGCCCGTGTCTTTTGCGGAAGTTCGAACAGTGCAAGAGGCGAAAATGAAGCAGCAAAAATTATCACCAAAGGAGATGAAGAGCTCCATTATTCCGCGTAAAGCTTTGACAGCACTTCAGGTTGTGCCATTGGAAGTGTTCAAGCCACTGCCGAAGTTGACAGATAGGGAATATTATTTTTCACGAAACGACAGCTACGAAGACAGGATATATCCGGGGTCGTCTGCATTTCCTCCACTGCCTAGGATCGTTTTACCGAAGCTGCTAGAACGACCACCGGATCCAACAAACGTCGGCCATGAAGAAGGCGGAAATGGTAAAAGGGTGAAAAGGAGGGTAAAATCTGGCGTTAATGAAGCTGAGAAATCTATAAGCCCAAGTAATTAAGGAGCTAGAAGAATCACCATTAATTACAGAGTGATACTGGTGTTTAATAAGTTTCTGGTAATTTTTAAAATATAAGTACCGACACTAGAAGAGTTGAAAAATGAAAAACCTATCACAGTGCGTATCATCCTCTACTCTACTATTCACACCCTGTTTCATTAGGATTGTATTTTTAGTTAATCATGATTGTAATTTGTAATCGATTTTTGTTCAGTTAGGTTAGTGACAATTGTAAAGATTAATTGTACGGATATGGATACTTGTACTTGAATAGAGTATTAAAAAAAGTAATAATCATGACCATTAATTGCTGTCATATAAATTTAATATACAGTAACATGTGAACCTGTGAATAGTTCAACTTTATTATGTAGCAGCATATGCCTGCCGCTGTCCTTGCTGTTTGTAGAAATCGATGATACATTTTGAAGCAAAAGAAGCGGAGAGCGGAGCCACAGGAAGCTCGTATACCAAGGAAGAAAATTTCCGGTGACCGGAATTTGTCGCGAGGATTTAAATCAATTTCCCAAGCCCTAAAACGTCGTCGATTTTGAATGGAAATTGAAAAACGTTTTTCAAGATGAAACATCGTGGAAATCGTTTGGTACATATGCGATTCAAATGCACCTGTCCAATGGTGTATATTGCCGCAGAGAAACAGAGGGTCTGGTTATATATACGGATAATTTTCTGCGGAACGAAAAAGCTGACGGTTTCAAAAGTTTAGCTGGCAGTTTTATCTGCGATGGGAACTTCGTACAGTTGTGGAAAAATAATTGTTCCACTTGCAAAACTTTTCACGTATATTTTCGCGTTTCTTGGTTCCACTGTTTCGGATCATGTATGTACCCTGCTGAAATCACGGTCGCACACAGTTGGGACGTTTGAATTAGCTACTTTTTCTATACGTATAACGAATCGAATAACTTGACGCTCTTCTCGATCCATCAAATTTGTCCTATTCGACGAAAAAGTGGAGACAAATTTTTCGACGATATAAACTCGAAACACCTGAAGAAGGCAAAAACGGATGAGATATAAAAAAAAATAAAAAAAAAAATGTAGAATACCACGTCAGGAGTCGAATTCCCGTCGAAGCATCCACGGCGGAAACCCATTCCATATAATATATGTCTTGTGATGCTTTTCCTTTGAACACGACACCCCCTTACAAATAGGATATCTACAAGCTTGAGCCGCCAGAAGACCCTCCCTTCCATTGGGACCCATCCTGGATACGACGAAGGTTCTTTTGACCGATTCAAAGCCTTCGAATATCAACGAAAACCAACTATAATAAAAAAGGAGAGAAAAAGACAAAAAATAAAAATAAAAATAAAGAAAAGAAAATTCACCCCACGGGTGGGCACAGGGCACGCGATTTTTTATATTGAATATCGTATTGATGTCCGTTTCCCAATTTCTCCGCTTGCCTCTTTTCTGTCTTAAGATAAGTCGGAGGAAGATGGGAAGATGAGTCCGCAAGACATTCGGTTAACAACTCGAATTTCTTCGTGAGTACCGATTGAATACTCCTTGACATAACACAATAATGATGAAAATATTGGAAGTAAAATCAGGGAACTCGACGAGCTGGGTATAGAAAACTTTTCAGTGACGTTCTCGGCCAATTAAATGTTTTTCCTTATACTCGGAGGCCTTGGGTCGTATTCTTGAAAACGTACACCCTTACGTAGTTCGCTGAAAAGGTGATTTATCAGCCAGTGCACATCCGTTATTACTGCAACGGAGCATCTTGAATAACTTCACGTACCAGGTTTGATGCAATGGGTCTTCGTTGGTTCACTGGTTCATGGAAACCCGTAAGTTATAATCTGAAGGGTAGTTACTCTCCCCTTTGCACACTTGACCTACTACGAGTAAATATGGGTCGTTTCAGGCAGCGCGGGATTAAATCTCAAAAGCCTACAATTAACTGGTGCGTAGTACGTACGTTAATTGAAAAATGAACAATGATTGATAGTGGTAAGCTACGGTCATCCTGCAGGCTATGATGATTCGTAATCGATTCACGTCTAAGCATATAATATATTTGAAGAGAAGCCAGTCCTTTAGTGGGAAATGAAATTCAAAGAAACGGGTAAGATTAGGGCCTCGAGAACTATGGACACGAGAAGGTCCAGCCTAATGAGATTTAACTTGCCACCCTTGCGATCTTTTGTCGCCGGGTGTTTTGTCCTCTGTAATTCACGGAAAATTCACAGCTCTTCAGACAATTTCCCAGTTTGCCTCTACAGCGTCGAGTTGATTACTGAAATGAACGTAGGTAGTAGACACGAGAGATAAATTTCTAACTAATCCCTAACCTCATTAGTTATAATAGAATCAAAATCAGTTGACGTCAATGTCGAATGGATTTCAAATTTCCACTTCGAATTATTCTCACTAATCTTGAGCCAGTCCTTTATAAATGTCGATGGAGTTTGGTCGTTCTTTAAGAGCATATGGGGACCGGTGGCAAGCCTTGCTATTGACAGAAAAGAACACGTACTGTTTTTCGAGATAGAGTTCAAAGTTCAACTCTTTCGACCACGAAAACTTTTGTAACAAAAGACACGAATTATAGCAGCTAGATAATTCGTGTTAATCGTAGCCACTCGAACGATCCAAACTATCGAATATAAAATACGGTTTAAACGATTCGTGTTATTTATTGTTAGCAAGTTATCACCGCTGTTATAGACAATACACGTACAAATAACCGTTGCAGTAAGCACACAGAATTCACGTTACAACGGTTTGTATAATCAGTCGAGCGTTGTTCAACGATTCAATGCACCGATAATTGCGCACGAAATACTGTCGCTTGGTACACTAGCTTAACTAGTTGGTATAATTATCAAAACTAGCATATTGTCATCCTTGCAAAGCTCATCAGCGTAAAGTTAGAGATGCTACGGCAGTCTTGCAGGCTGACTTCACAAACTGTCTGAATTACTTCCCTCGGTATTTGACGGTGGCAATCAGACAGACTGCTAGTCGTCTGGGAAAAGATTAGAAAAAGGAAGAGAGAGGGAGAGAGAGAGGGAGAGGGACGGGTTAAGAGGAGCTTGACGTCTTCGGCCGAAAGAGATGATCGGGCAAAGTAGATTTTTTGGTGAGAAATTCGTGGATTTCTTAGGTTTTGGTAGGTGGTAACTCACGCTAAGAAACGTGAAAAAGGCAAGGTCGAAAAAAGCTGAATTCCCTGAAAGAGGTGGTTGTAAAGCATACCAGGCTATCTCCTGGCTCGGCTTTGAGTCCGACGTTGTACCTATCTCTATATAGAGTTCTGGAGACGTTCCCAGAGACAGCAGCCTTGGCTCAAGTCCAACTGGCGAACTCACCAACATCTACATAGAGTATATTTTCCCGTGTAAAACATATATTCGCGAGTACGCTTGTTCGGAAACTGTGTACGTAGTATCGTGATGCGCAGTTACTGCTTTATCAAAATTCAATTTTAAACTTTCGCTCACCATCCCACACGTCGGTTACTTATTCGTATCATTGTTTTAGTTAGAACAAGATCCGCCGCAAATTTTCACGCGTGAACATCAGCACACTCGTGTATTTAGTAGGTAAAGTAAAAAAGTTTCCATTAAAGTTCTCTAAACTCGTGCGTGGCTTTAGTTTAGTACTTTGGGAAGCTTTCGGCCGGATACATCCATCCGGAAGTTTCAAACGTAATATCACGAAAAGTGGCTTTCTGTCACGCGCACACTACCCTCCCGTACCCTTCCCATCCTAACTCATCGAAACCAACCCCATCTTCTCTATCAGAAGTGGCAAGTTTCGAGTATGTTTATTCAATGTATTATGTATTGCCTTCCAGCAGTGGGTAGGTACCGCACAATGCATACAGTATAGACCTGACTCTATCAAACTGTTGTTCGTGGCTAGTATAGCCGGGCGATGATAAAGTTTGTAGAAACTTCCGACCCCTCCTCCAAAATCGTCTAACCAATCCATGTCGATCTCGAATATGAAATATTGAACAAATTTTAGATCAGCTTATAAAAGTTTTTTTCAACGTTTGCACATGACGTGCTCTGTTCGAAGTTATTATACAGTTGGATGTTGATGGTGGACTACGCTGAGTGGCAACCTGTTAGTTAAATTGGACCTTCAAGTTGTTATTTGCCGTTGCAATATAACAGCATTGTAATCAATGTATAGTATCGTTTGTTCAGTATATGGTCGTCGTTCTCGAATTAGATTTGACCGACCGATAGACGTCAACGTATTTTATCTGTCTACGTGACTTGGCTGAAGGAGGTCAAGTTGCAGCGAGAAAATGCACCCTAGGAAAGACACGTGGAACGTCGTGGATGTAAGAAAATGCGGAAACACGAGACCAGACTTCCGGCAATCTAACGACATTCTTCTTGCGAAGTTACGTCGCGTCGGGACACAACGCGTCGCGTCACCGAGAGTAGCGGCAGCCCGCGCCTTTCCAGTTTATCTTCAGGATTACTCGCTGAAACCTTTTGCTCCGTCACTGTCACGAGCAGACGCTTCTCTCGACGACGTTCTCTCGGCTCCGTTACCTCTCCAATTTTACGGAAGAGCTGTACACTTCCCTGTATCTTCTTATCCTCATCACCAGCCACTTTGTTCCTTCCCTCTTTCTCTCTCTCTCTCTCTCTCACTCTCTATCTGTGTTTTATGTCACACTTTCCTTGATCACCGGGATCTTACCACGACTTTAAAACTTTTGTTTGGGATTAATCCGCCTCTCCTTTATGCCTGAGATTATTCGTCGTCGTTAATCACCCTTTTTTATTACCAGATCCGAATCTGAATTAGAAATCACACTGTAGGTAATAATTAGGACTAAATTCTCGCAAATGTGGGGTCGATGAATTGTCGCGAAAGTTTCGCCGATGGGGTAATAGAATTATGATGGATTAGCCGAATTCGTAGTTTCACCGGGAGTCTTGAAACGGTGTAATTACACCGTGGCAATTGCGGGTCTTTGTAAGAACGTCATGTTTCATCAAGAAGAGGTTGCGGCGCGGCGGTCCGCTTGTACAGGTATTGTTGCTTTCCTACCTGAACAACAAGTCTCTCTTTGGTTTGGAGATTGGTTTGACGGTTTGCGAGAGGTAACTCGGCAGGGCCTTTATCCAACGCCGACAGCACGCGCTCCTTGAGTAACCCTCAAACCGACTCGTTACAGCCAAGTTGATTACGCCAGGGCGTAGTAACGTCAGACCCACAACTTCTGCCTTAGCCCCAGCCCTCTTTTAACCCTCTTCTCGGTAACCTTCTCTTTCACGGTCTCCTTGGCAAACTCCTGTCTTCCGTTCTGCCTCGTTCCATTTCCAACCGTCAAGACAAGGTTCGGTTCGTGATTTCGAATGAGGATTTGCCTAACTAAGTATGTATATACAATTCCGGATCCATCTCGAAAGGAAACGATTTCATTTACGGGGAAAGGCCTTGTGTATACTGTGAAGCAATTTCCCGCTAGTCGGATAGCCCGAGACTTGTACAGCAAGATTTCTAAGGCTGTTGCATGAAAGAGGTTGTTTGCACCAGGAGAACACGGGGCCCGCGATCTGCAAGTATGAATAGCTGAGCTATGGAAGAAATTGATTCGTCAATACCTTAGTCCGAAAATGTAAATATTTACGCAATCCTGAATCTGAAAATTGTATGAAACAGTATCGCCAGATTCCCGGAACGCGGAACAAGAATTGAGGGATAAATACATATTGCATTATGTATAAAAGAGCGTTACCAGGTGCACCCGATTTACACCTTATCTATATTCCATGCAAACAGTTTAGTTACGACTATTGCAGCGTTTCTCTTGGCTCGCCATATTGCAGCATACGAATCGCTGTTCATTTCCTGAAACTCATGGCGTTAAGACGGTTTAACTTTCCTCCGAAACTTTTAGCGAAGTAACTTTATAAGAACGGCTTTTAAAGTATGTAGAATAAAAACGAAAAAGCAAATAAGAAATAAAATTTTACACTCCTTAATGCCTGCACGTTCGAATCTATATATCTCTGGCGTCGGTGCAGCAGGACTGCAGTTTCCTTACGTCTGCTTGTATAAATTCGCTTTTTCCTTATACTTAAAGCAAAAGCAACAAATAATGACATCTTTACGAAACGATACGTTGGATGGACGCTGGGCGTTCTAGGTGAGCGTGTGACGTTTTTGTCTGTCTCACAAAAGACCGTGGCACGACGACGCGGGACAGCGAACATGTATAATAGAAAAAAGCCGAAGGGAGTTGGTTAAAGGAGATGTACCATTTCCTAACGCCACGTTCTTCTAGCCTTTTTGAAGTAAAATTCTCATGCAAAGTAGAGAAGCCACGAGAAATTTGGTTAAAATAATCTTACCGCCAGCTACCCTGCACAGGGATCCTCCCCGTTTTGTATGAGCCACGTGCTACGACGTTGACAGCTCTTATGGTTAGACGGTATCTTCTGGCTTATTGAACATTTTTTTTCTTTTTTTTTTTTTTTTCGTTCACCCCTCAGGGTTCCCCTAACAAAAGGGCGCTGTAAAAAACGTAACAATTTTCTACGCGGAGATGAATCGCTTGACAGAATGACGAGAGAAAATGAAAAGAAAAAAAATATAAATAAATATCATTGGAATCGAACCGATCATTCTACTTGACATTGACTCTGGTTTTTTTTTTTCTTTTGGGTTTATTCATACCGTTTCATGTTCATAATTTCTTTACTTTTGGTATATGAATTGCGTGGGGTTGAAACCAGCCTTTCATTTTCATTCGCTACCTATAATAACTATCGATGAAAACATTCACAAGTTTTGCCGATGTTTTTGTACTCTGAAGTCTCGTGGCCCCGAAGCGGTTGTTTGGCAAACGACGTCTCCATCCAAGAAATTTTTCCGTCCACAGAGGGAAAAAACAAATTTCAAATAAAGTATGATACGTACGTAGTAGTGCAGTAAGTAACGGTTAGGTATTTTTAGTTGTTATTTTCCTGATCTCGACTCCCGTGTAGATACTATATAGCTGATTTTCTGTAAAATTCAAGAGCCCGGGGCCGCCCTTTAATACGTTCAGGACAGGCAAGGCTCCTCTCATACTTCAGAGGTCCTTTATTAGGGATACAGAAGCAGAGGTCCCCTCCGTAGTACAAAACCTTTCCCAAGGGTAGTTGGATGGGAAATACCACGTGGTTATTGTGTAAGTAGTATAATTTCGAGTCGTAATTTGTTAGGAGGAAGTAAAACGAGTAAAGACTCGTGACAAATGTTTGTAACCCGTATGTATGCGACGTCAAATATGATACGGTATATCTTGGCGGGTTTGAAGAACGTCAGAAAAAAAAAAAAAAAATAGTGAAAGCCGTAAAGCGAAGGCGAAGTACGACAGGGGGGTGTTTCTCTCCAAACTAAGCGAAATTTATGCTGTAGAAGAAAAAAAATAGGAAAATAAAAAAAATCACTTGAATTAGGGGCGGAATTTGAGTACAAAAGAAAAATCCGTAACGTGAAACAAATTTTCCTAAAAGCTTGACGAATAAATTTCACTACCTTATCACGAGGTGGCGGGGGGGGGGGGGGGGGGGGGGGGGGAGTCGACGACGGAACGTCAGAGAAGAAAAATTTCTATCATTTCATTTCTAAAATGACTAAATATATGAATATCAAGAAAAAAAAAAAAAAAAATACGCGAAAATGAACAGTCTGCGAACAGGTGATGATATTTTCGCGAACCAAGGCGAGGTCGATTACTTTTGAGACCCTGCGCGCCGCGACGCGTCGCGACGGTAGGCAAGGGTGTGAGGTAACTGAATTTGAGGCAGGGGAAGTGTCACTTAACCCATCCCATCGGTTCTTCTCTACGTGCGTTGCGAAGTTGGTGGTTGTGGTCTAGAGAATCCCTAAGGGTTGTAGAGATGTGATCGCTTCGACGTTACCCCGCTACAATTTTCTTTAAGAGTATTTAACCCCGGTATAAATTCTGCACGATTGCCTAAGGCAAAATTAATTATAATCTGCAGCCATTCCAACGTCGAGATGAGCATTTGCCGAAGGGATCTCTCTTCTTTTTCCTTTCTTTCTTTTTTTTTTTTTTTTTTTTCCTTCTTTTCTCAGCTTTTTTGTTCTGTTTTTATTCAGTCGTCATGAACGTGGATATTTATCGTACAGATTGCTCGCGGATGACGAAGGTTTATTTTTCATCAATCGTAGTTTACGTCTACCATACGGCATACATTAAGTACTCTGCCAGATCGTGCGATTTTACATAAAAAAAAAAGAAAAAGACAAGAAAAAAAAAACTGAACGAGATTACGTATTAATAAATCACGCGAGATGCAAATAAACAGCGCGGGTCGTAAGCGAAAGATTAAAGGGTATCTCAATAAAAGCACTTCAAAGTTCTGAAGATTTTCTCTAAAAATTTTTGCCAATTTACTACGGAATCAATTCATGCCTCACGTTTAGTTTTTATAAATCATCAATAGTCTGAATCGATTGTATTGCAAAAATTGATTCAATGGGGAGAATTTTACATATATTTTGACTCCGGATTCACTCTCGAATACACTTCCGCCAATATTTTTGACGATTCATTTTTTTTCTGTTTTTTTTTTTTATATTCTTTCTTTTCAATATTACAATTTACCCTGTATAAAGTACACGGAAGAAGATGCCATATACGCTTAACCCCCCTGAGAGGGACGAAGGGTGCCGAGGCACAGAGATATTGCCGCGCTTACGAGCACGCCTCGTAAATAAGCTGATATTAAAATCACGGTTTATTAGATTTCACAGTGCAAAGATCGTCTAGATTGACGACGCAATATCCAGCCCCAGTGGCGAAATGAATAAGCAGTGCTTAACTACCCGTATAGCTTCTTCAGTCTTTATATATTCCTTATATATCCTGGCGGTTTCTATAAAAGTCTATTAATTTTAATGTCGAAAATATTCTTTTCATTACGGGGCTTGTTTCCATAAATTTACTCCACTCAGGCTGAAGATCGAGTTTCCTGATTTTGTAACTCAACTCCCGCCCCGGTGGGTACTTCAGATTTTCAGCAACACTAAATCCGATACCATCTTGTCTCAGATTATTTAAAAGACACCGCGTGTTCCGGTTGCACTCGCGAACTGGAAGACGAGTCGGGTAGTGTCAAATGCAGAAATCTAAACCCGGAAAAACCAAGATGCAGCTATCCCTCGGGATGATGGTGGTAGCTGCTACAGCTACGGTACTCAAACAAGTTTCACGCCATCCACGCTCGTCTTACAACAGAGCTTTTTTCACCTCTTGGAAGCCCGTACATTTTCCCGTTCATATCTCGAGTCTTGTCGTTCTTATTTTTGTTGATGCTGTCGTCATTCTATTTTTGAGGTGGCTTTGCTCTCTCGTGACTTAAGATTTCACAAGAGTTTGCGCGCTTGTATGCCACGGGAAAATACTTTATTGTACCCATGGAATAATACACGTATATCTACGCATACCTATATACATATTGCATATATTTGCATACCTCGTTCCGCAAATGAGTTTTAAAAAATATTGAATTTTATCACCCACATACCTACCCAACGTTCGTACTGGTTTATTGCGGTGAATTTGAAATCTGTTTCATTTTTCCGGCTGGTCATTCTGTGATATGAAATTCCGCATGCAATATGACTGTGAGACAGTATCTACGTACGATATATCACTTGAAATAAAAGTACTAAAAATTCGCGAAGTCGCGGACTTCGTTTGATTTAATTTCTTATTTTTCAATCTTTTTGTTTATTTATATTATTATATTTTTCCTTTTGATCAACGTTCGGAGTTTTCATGAGACTTTATATTTTACTTTTTTTTTTGAAACTCTTCAAACTTAACGCGTCGACGATTGCTTCTTTAAAAATTTTCTCGCAAAGACTTGTCAAGCTTCTTGAACTGCGTAAACATTTCTGATTTGCTAAATTTCGCTTCTCATACTTGGAGAAAATTTTTTTCTAACGATATTTGTTGAAAAACATAAGTCTTAGTCTCAAACTTGAATATCCACGTACCTATAACGCTGAATTTTATATTTCATATACTCATTCTTCGATATTGATCTATATTTATAAATTTATTCGCGTTTTTCTCCTACTTCACATCTAATAGCCATTGAGGAAAAAATTAATCGAAACAGTCAAATGCACACGGTCTGCTGTTATTTCCAATCAATTATCATGCAAAAAATGATCAAAGACCGGTTAAACAATCTTCCTGTGTTGTCCCTAGCTAAAAACCCATCCACGTTCTGAAAATTCTCACAATCATTACGTGGATCACGTAACAATTATCGAACGCTTTTCGCCATTGATTTATTCTGTTCGAGATACGATAGGAACTTGATCATTTCCCAATTAAAAATTTCGATTAAGTAACAAACAGCGCGGTGGTGCATTTCAATTATCTCTCAATGGCAGTGTTTGACAAAGAGAATAAAATAAATAAAAATCAAAGAGCAGCCTGTATAATTACGTGATCAAATGTCGTGCCTAACTTTTGACCTCACTTCTCCCCCACGCAGAGGTATCGTTCAATTTTCGGTCGCACCATTTCGACCAGCAACAAGCAATGAAATATGTTATTAGAACGAGCGTTGGATTTATGAAAACATTTCTACGAGGATTTAGCTCGTGATGAAATCCACTAAAGTATATGGGTTCGCCGGGGATTTTCCACTCGTTAACCTTCGGTTAATTCTGACTGGTTCACACTGGGAGCTCGGAAATTATTAGAGATACCGTTGTGGAAGTGATGCACGACAAGGGTGGTCCTATCGCTGTTTCCCCCTTCCGTTCTCAAGGACATCGCGCGGGTAGAGGACCGCGGCGGTAAAGCAGGTCTAAGCACTCAAAAAAAAAAAAAAGAAGAAACAGAAAAAAACCCAGAACGAAAAACTACTGTATAATTTTCAAATCTCACATGCGGTTTCTTCCCCCTAATTTTATTCCATCTTCCCGAAAGGCAACAAACTATCACAGTTTTTTTTTTTTTTTTGGGTTCCTTGACAGAATCTGGGTCCAGCGTCTCGCGACAATAAACGTAATCAAAAGAAATCGCATATTCCTACTTCGTTTCGATAGAAAGAGAAAAAAAATAAAATAAAAAAAATTACAACGAGATTTAGGCCAAGGGCTATGCGGCTGGGAGAAGAAATCTCCGACGAACGCGGTTGTAGGATAGGTTCCTTAATACTTCGACGCTGCGCATGGTCCGTGAAACTCCATCCCCATGACTATCCCTAGGGAGGTTCTGTCTCAATTAGTCCTTCATTGTGATTAATCTAGTTGCGCGACCATTTCAGGGCTATATTGCTCTGGTTATTAATATAGGAGTCCGGCGTCTCTCTTTTCTCGAGCATCCCGCCTCAATTAAGCTCTGTGAACACCCAGTTAATCCTTATTATTAACTTATTTACCAGGACGGAATTGGCCCCTGGTGCATAACTCGCTTAGTCAATTAGTTGTTGCAGTTCATTTCTCTACTAATTAAAAAAATAAAAATAAAACGAAAAATTTATTGACAAATGAATAAGTTAAGAATCGATACGTGCGGCCGAATCGATACTCGCAGCGCGTCTCTCTATAGTGAAATCGCATCTGAAATGAATTTTGATTCAATTCCTGGGTAAACATGTTTGAAATCGGAATTGATTACCTAGAATTAATTTAGTTACAAGAAACTGCTCTCGATGCTGCTCTCACAGTGCAGATTCGATGAAGTTATATAGTTGAGATTGAAGCGCCTGTTCATATTCGCGCGGTAGTTCGACCGAGAGGACAAAGTTTTAACAAGCTTCCGCCAGCCTTGAATTAATTGGTCAATAGTTAAACGGCCAATCGTTTCTTAGATGTGGCTCGTAACAACTATTGAGGTCGTCAGCCGGTTTTCCTGGTGGAAAATTTTCCAGCTCTGTCTTCTTGTTCGCAAATTTACAACTTAGTACTTTGTTTTATTAAACTCGGGGGAACACGAGTTTTACTAAATTTATGCCTACAGTATGTATATTGTATCATGACGTCGCGAGCCCCATATATGTCTGTTCAAGAGTATCTATGACAAAGCAGAGAATGAAAAATTGAGGTTGATGTAAGCCAATAAATTAAGACCGGGTTATAATTAATATTCAAAAACGTCGTCCCGCCGAATTTTCGACCTGCTATATAACCAGGCTTAAGATTAACGACTGTATCCCTTTATCTAAAAATTGTTTGGTATTTAGGTACGGTACTGAATTTATCGATTCAGAGTTAGAAATTCTGTACAGGAATCGCTTCGAATTAAATTTCTGGACATCTGTATTGGGGTGGAAATTGAATAATGAAATTTAATGACATTGTCCTTCGGGAATAGAGGGCACGGGTATTGTCGATACCTACTTACGTGCGGGGGTGACAGGAGGACCGTAAACGTTAATGACTCAAGTTTTCCACCTCACCTGTAACATAAAATAAAAAGATCATTAATTTTGGCATCGATTAGTTCATCCGCGCGTACGCGGTGACAGTCGAGAAGATAGATGAATCGCTGTTCGATTAATCGAGACTAAGACAGCATAGATATACCACGTGATGGCGAAGAGCCGAAGTTATAAGACAGAAACTATTTCAGCGGACAAAAATATGAGGTAAGAAATTATTTTCGCACAATACTTTCAAATTTCTGTTCAAAAATGGTAAAAAATTAAAGACAAAAAAAAAAATCTTTTCAAGATTCAGGGTCGTCTAAACATAATTTCAATCCACTTTTCGATAGAAGAGCATTAGAAATTCTGACTTCAACTCGTTAATTATATGGACGGTAAGCTATTTCGTGTGTACATAGTATAATGTATGTACATACGTAGAATCGCGATAAGTTTATTCGAGGATTCATATGGGGTGGTTAAACGAGGGAGTAAAGATCGTGAAAGATGGGGGTTGCCACCGCGCGTTCTCATAACATCAACCGTGGGACTATATGGGAGGATGATTGGCGGGATGATAGCTCCATTACGTCTCCTAGCAGAGAATGTTGTTCCAGAATGAAGGATGACGCGTTACCTTGATGATTAGTTACTTCAAACACCGGTGCTATTTTCGTAATTGGTGTAGTAACCCAGTCCCCATATGAGAACTTGGTCTCTAGTACCAGCTGTTTTTTTTTTGTTGTCATTTTATTTTTTTGTTATTTCTTTACAGGCCAACTCTTAACTCGTCATATTCACATATGTTTCCTACGGTGTCGTAAACAGGCAACAGGGTGAAATAAACCCCTTTGAAAATTAAGCATTTCCAGGTATTTCCCCGTCAAACATCGTCGGCTGTTTTGCGTCAAATTTTCCATTCGGTTGGTCTTAAATTGTGACCTGGCTTTTGAGATTCGCCACGTCAGGGGAATCCCCTATTTTTCATGGTCGAGATACTCTACGGAAGGCCACCCTCGAGGAGCGGTGTTGAAACGTTTATATTCAAGCTCAGAACGGAAAGAACGCCGAGGTAAAGCTGTACGAAAAGTGTAGGTCGAACATCGGATCAACCGACAAGGTCTTTCCTCGAAGTGGAAGAATTTAAGTTCATTTTATATACTCGGCCTCGGGATCATCTCTTTGAGTGTGCTTAACGTCTTTGGTTTCGTTGTCCTCTTTCTCTTCTCTTCTCTTCTCATCTCATCTCTACGCCGATATACCTCATCGAAGTTAGTCTCTCCTCTCTTCTTCCCACGTCAGACCAAGTTACGACGTTGTTAGCAAATAGCCTTCCATTACGTCGGGGAAGCCGCAGGGGCCGTGGTTACTTGGGTCTCAACTCCTGAGAATAATGCTGGGAAATTGGTAACCAGAGATTGCAGCCCTTGGTGTTATCTATTACGCTCGAGGGGGCTAGGTAACCCACCAGTGATTACCTTCAGAGAATCTGTTTGACCGCGGAATAGAACCAATCCAACAAAGCCATCTTCAAACGTGTCACATAGCCCCATCCGGTATAATCCTCGTCAGTCCTTCGGCGACAAATAATGCTTTTGGCCCTTTGTTAAGTCCGGTAAAGTTTCGTTGCTTGCTTTCATCATTTCATACCGTCAACTCACGTTCTTCATACAATCGTACTTTCATGTGTACCAAACCGTTCCACCTTCACTATGCCATCACGCGCGGGAGCATGTACCACGTCGATTACTGCACCCTCCACAGACGGGTACCTTATTTTCCGTAGGCATTAATCGCCCACTGCAGTATCACGCCCCGAGCAAAGGGCCGGGTAATGACGCGGGGGCGGTTTAATATCGAAACACCCCGTGTCAGAAGGGCGTCGTGAGTTATGTCCTTTCCATTACTTCTAGGGAGGCTGTGGAGCAGAAAGATTGCAGGCTGCCTTAATGCCAGCTTTTGTGGTGCACGTGGGACAGACCTCTAGGAGAAGGGCTCGGGGACTTGGTGCCTGTAATACTCTGTACCCTGAGACCCTAGAACGAATGGCACAATACGCGGTCGGGGGAGACGATGGGTATTAGGGCGGTGCCGCACTGAAACACGGCTCTATTGTCGCCAGGCGAAAGAGCGTGCACCCAAATGAGGGGGTGAGTCTTGCCCATGGACCACGATTAGCTTTACGTCTGTGCAAATAAAAGCCGACGGGATTAAGTTCCGGTTCGCGGTTTGACTGTTATTCTGATGGATGATTCCCTCGCAATTTCTTTTTTTTTCTTTAAATTAACATTTATTTTCTACACAACTCGAACAATCGATGAATAATGTCAAGTTCATTCCAAACGAACGTTTATCATATGGAGGAATAATTCTCATTCAATTGTTAAAAACATGTATACGTGTATTAATTAACCAATTTCAATGAACTGGCATGGGCACAAAGGTTACGAGCGTGGAGAGCTGCCGCAGGCTTTGGCCGAAGAGGTCAAAGGTTAACCAACCTTTACGTTCGAATTGTAAATTATTCTATGTACTGCTACACCATCGGCCTATTTCCGGTTAAGTTCGCCAATGGACATCAAATTCAAACAAAACTCGTTCGTTCGCTAGCTAGCTGCACGGATTTCCCAAGCTAATTCAGATATCGATTCTCAACTTTGTTGGTAGATAGGTAAACGTTGATACTGAATTTTCATATGTACACCAGCTTAGTTTTCACCAGAGCAGATGGGAAAGACACGTATTATTTCATTTACATGTAAATAGTAAAAGTTCAATTTAACTGTTGGAGTTTCCCACGTCTATAGGACGTTATATGTATAGTCTACTTTACTTGAAATTGAAGAAAAGTAGATTCGAATTAATACGCATTGGTGGTCGAAAGAGCAGGCCGGGAAATACGATTAGCATTTTAATGTCATGCGTAGGAATTTTCGAACATAACATAAAATCGTGCAAAATTAACAAGTTTTACCGACCACTATAACCGTCCCCGTTCGTAATGAACCAGAAAATTCCGGAAGTCGTTTATTAAGATATTAATTTTACCCGTTGAATTCGGTCGACGTTTTCAATCGCTATGAAAAATTTACGGACTGTTAATGCTCGTTGTTCGATGGAAATAATAATGAAATTTCCAAACCCCAATTACCGTTCTGCACCGGCGGTTTCGAAATAAATAAAATCAAATACGCTAACAAACAAACCGACAAATATTTGGATTTCTCGTTAATCAATGCGGATTTGGAACAACCAAGTAAAGACGCATATACTGGTACATTTTTTTTTTTTGTTTTTCACCTGCACGCTGATTATTTTTAACAAACGACAAATAATGGTCCATTTCTCCGCCTTCGAACGACGGTCTCGGACATGAAATGGCACCTCGACAATGAGACTGTTAGTGAAAAACGAAAGAAAAGGTCCAGGCATGAAATGCCAGATGTTTGGACAACCAAAGCACGGACAGAAACCCTCAGTCCTCGGTGAGGGGAAGGCGACGCTTGACCTGAGCGAAAGCAAAAGAATGGTAGAATATGCATAGAAAATATGTACAAAGAAAATATATGCATAGGAAATGGAAAATTGTGAAAATACTCCGTTGGAGGAGGATAGGTCGTCACGTAGTCATAGAAATGACGAGGGGTATTGGGGGCATTCAGTTTGTACGTATATGTACCTAGGAAGCAGCGATATGCTGCGAAAAATGTATCCGCGTACGTCCGTATATATGTGTATATAAAATATGCCAATTTAGCTGAACTGAGGGGTCATTTTTCAGGGTTTATGCGATAGCCCATCAGTTCCAGACACGCCGGCAGCATCACACAGCTGTCGCTAAACAGCGAGGCAAAAACAATACGTGGGAAAAGGATCACGGACACCAACGTGTTATCGTTGTATCGATCGCATAGATAATAGTTGTGCTGGTTGCAATAGAAACGTATATACCTATATACATGGTTCTTTGGCTGCTGCTCTTCTTCTCCCTCGAGATCTTTGCAGTACTGATACCTACGACGCGGGATGTTATATAGGTCGGTAGCTATACCCTCCTCTTCGGTTACAAACATAGAAACGCGAAGATACCAAACAGAGGAAATGAATTCAGGGGATAGCTGGCGAGATACGACGGAGAGGACAAACGTGCAAATATAAGATCCGCAGTTTCGAGTCAAAGCACGACCTACTGTTTGTAGTTCTGTTTCAAGGAAAATGAGTTTAAAGTGAAACCCGAAGCCTTAAAAGCATCTTAGAGAATATGAAATACGCTTTCCTTTCCGCCAGTACCCGCTCAGCGTTCTAATTAGAAAGAAAATTAAGAGCAAATACGGGGGAAAAAAAAAGCAGATAAAAAATGAAACAAAAAGCAAAAAACGGAACTTGGAAATTTCTTTTGCCTTCGGTCGTTGGGATGGGGTAATTTAATTTCTGTGTTATCTTTTTTATTCGTGATGCCATAATTGTTTCTACCTTGAAAAACGACCGAAAAAGGCAGGTATTAAGCCCTGAATATTGCAATTCTTTTTCGTCATGGCCTGGGGCCTCGATATTCTCTCGCAGTAATCCGAACTCTGTATAGATCGAAACTTAAAACGAGATCTTTACTTAGGGAACAGTATAAAGTAAATGGGGCCGAGTAAGGAGGGCACAGTTTGTTTGAGCTTTGCGCCTGGGGACGAGGTCTGAGTCTCATCTCCATCTAGGGACATCCCTAATCTGTAGCAAACCTAATATCTTTCGGTAGATTAACCATATTTCACAACTCTCTTCCGAATCCTAATAGAAAACTGCAGAGGGAAGAAAACAGGGTTTTAAGTTTTTCATAAAACCGGCTTCTGCTCTATAGTAAAAGTAGCAATACCTACTACAGTACGAGTGCCATACAAGCCTCGAGTTCTTTTATATACGCTGTCGCGAATTCCACGACGATTTGAGAACCCGAACGATTCTTTATTCTGTTCCAATCGTGTTTTTTTCGTTCGTCAAAAATCGAGGGCTTAAATGCAACGGAGATTGGAGTCGTTAAGGGGAACGATGGCGGCGGCAGCGTCCGCCATCGGGAATTAGAAAACATTTGAGGGAATGGACCGCCACGCCACTAGTATCTCCTGTGTATTTATATAGAAATACATACTTGAACGTTGTATACATATACACAGGTATATGTACAGGGAAAGCACGAGGCTGTTGCCACGGCAACGGGTCGAGTTAGGGGCGCCACGCGAAGCTTGTCAACGCTGTGCCACTGGACCCAGCATCTGTTGCAAGTACAATGATCATTGGTACGAGAGAAGGCGGCAAGATGAGAAGCTTTTTTGGAGCGAGAGATCGCTCTGATTTTATGGATGAGAAAGGTGACGGTGACGGTGAGGGTGACGATTCGTTTCTTAACTTCCCTCGCTTCCTGAAGTATAATCTTGATCGAACCACCATACCGTGTACCTACCTACCTATACCTTGGTAGTTGATCAAACTTTTGAAAAGACTTGGTAGAACTAAAAAACTTTCAAATTGGCGGAGAGAGTTCTCGGTGAATTTAAAATTTGTCGCACAAAAGGAGCTACGGAGAAGCGAAGAGAAGAAGAGAGAATGAGAGGAGAGGAGAAGTGAAGTGAAGAGACGAACAGAATCTGGACTCACTCACCCACTTTCCGGTTCTCTCGCTTTATCCGCTAACAAAGGGAACTGAAGAATTGAAAAATTGAAAAATTCGAGTCACACAGCTCGGCCAACCCGAACGTCTCGAAAACCTCTGGCTTTACTGATTTCAATTACACCCGCCACATCCGCATCTTGCCTCGATTATAACCGTCGGTTTCCTTTTGCCAATTAATTTCTTTACACTTTACGAGCTATTCGAGTATTACAATTGACCAAAGTCTTCCATCGACGAAATTTCACCCTAAGCATGTATCTAGAGAGGCGAGAAGTCACTCATCCACATCATATCGCGCTAAAAGAACAATCGAAAAGTTCTGTAAAGGCTTCTCATTCCGTAACCGCAATCAAAACCACACCGAATGCGAACTAATTAGAACATTGAGCCCTTTTGTAGATTAGAGTTCGGATTGGTTCTAATTCCTTGCGGTTGAGTGTGGTTGCAATTACGAAACGCAAAGTCGAGCTTTCAAGCTATCGTTACGTCTCGGAGTCAACGTTTATTCATTTTTCAACGTTCTTTGAATTAGTATAACTATTCCTTTCTCCATTCATCCGTTTACATAGTTCCAAGTGAAGTCGTGCTAAGTTGACGACGAATTGGTTCAGGAAAGTTTCTCGAGTTAAACCGCGCGGACTTAATGAATTAACTCGAAACTCTGATCGTCTCACATGTCGCGGAAATCATGAAAAACCGCATATATACCCATAAATTTACATAAAAAAATTAAAAATAAAAAAAAATAAAAAAAAAAAATTGTCATGCACAGACGAAAGTCAAACTCATTAGGCCAACTTTATATCATATTGCGACCTCGCGTTTACGTCAGTTGCTCAATATTTAATAAACTTACGTATATACTTCTGAATTTGGTAGGCAAATCCATTACGGAGAGTAAACAGACTTTGAGTTACAGAAGGTAATATTAACTAGGTTCACCATTCAGAGCGTTCAGATTTAACGTATATTTTTGTATTTAATTAGGTAAACAAGGGAATTCGCTCGGTAAATCTGAGCTTTTTTTCCAGCTCGGCGTGGGCTTTGATATTTTTTTGATTTCTTTTTTTTCCCCGAGTTGACCACGCGATGTTGGATCTTCGTACTTGTATATCGAAGAATACATAACTTCTCGGTTATGTCATACTTGATATCATATTTGGCGCGTTCATCCATGATTTTAGATTCACGTAAGCTGAGATTAAGCTTCTGAGCTTAGCGTTTCAAGACATTCCTCGTGGTAATTTCAACGACATAACGCTACCTCGTGGCTTTGTACAGTGGTTGATGAATTGTTCTATCCTTGGGTACAGCGTGAGGTTAGCAGTTGAGCGTTTCCTATTTCCGGATGATCTGCCATGACGGTTATCCGATAAAAAGTAAAAGAGAATGAGAGAATAAAAAAATCTCACGAGCCAGAGGCATAAATTTATTAGCTTTGGAGGTGTCAAGTTCTGGTCAACCGAACAGGGTCATTTTTTTTTATACTTCTTACCAAGGATTAAGTATAATTGTTGTCTCAAAAATTGACAAAGATAAAACGTTGTTGTACAGCAATTAAAACTTCAGAGTCACAGTATGGCGAATAAAAAGCCTGAGTTTGCGCCTTTGGCTTTAAGCTATTCCATGCATGTCTAGAGTATACTAGAACCACGATTTCATAGGACATAACAGACATACTGTTGCTATTTTAATCATTTTGTTTACTGGATTTTTTTGAACGAAGCTAAATTAGTTACACTTCAGACTCTGTAAATATGCAAGTAAAAAGCACGTTCGTCAGAGCTTTTATCAGTTTTCACGCAACTAAATTCTCGCCCTGTTTTTTTTCAGTTATAAATAATTCAATGTGGGTCATAAAGTGTCCAGAATACAAGAAAACGAGAATAAAAAAAAAAAAAAAAACGTTCAGTACTCTCTCCTCGTTCCACCAGCTGAAAACTATTATTTTATAACGCCTGCAGCTTCAGCGTGTTCAGGATTTCATTCAAATTGTCAGGATAAAACAAAAAAGAACGAAAATAGCATTGGAAAAACCCCTCATATTCTGTTTTCGTCTATCAGAATGATGGCATGAAGTTTTTTTTACAATCGTTAAAAATTGGTCCTAAACATTTTCCCGAAAGATTCTTTCGCAATTCTTAACTCACGGCGGTAAAAAGTTTATCTCTGACTCGAAACGGGGCGAAAAAAGGGGCTATAATCAGTATAATTGTGAATGAAACTAAGCTCCGAGATCTGGCTGAATTTAATGTCACGTCAAAATCCAGCTTGAAAAAAAGAAAAAAAAAAATTTACTCTCGATCTTAATCACTACATCGAAACGTTACGTAGTATACTTGGTCAAGTAGGAAGCGTCAGATTTAATCAGACAGTAAACCAAGTAGTTGAGCTCGGCGTCGAGTCAGCAGAATGAGACAGGAAAATACGCACTCTGCGGGGGTACTGGCTGGGGATTCGGGTTCTCTGGTATCGGAAAGCCTATAGGTAAGATTTGTGGCTAAAAGGCGTCGTTAGGAGGAAACACTTTTTTCTTTTCTCTTTAACTCTGTCAGAGTTTAAAATACGATTTAAGACTATCGGTCCGAGAGAGTGATCTTGAAACTTTGATTAATAGAACGCTTGAACATCAGACGACGGGGCTTTTCGTGACGAAAAAGTTGAAAAAAGAACAAAAAAACAAAAAGCATAAAAAGAAAAAAAAAAAGGAACAGTAACACGCGTTGATTAATCTGAGGTAATTATCCGAGTGAACACGCCACTTCGTAATTAAATACGATTCATATAATATCCGGCGTTCAGAACTGGACGAATATCTTTTGACTGATCGTGAGGTCAAAATTAACGCGAGAGGAAGAGATATATCGCTAAAATCCATTAGCTTATGAGACCGTAAGTGTGAGGGTAGCAATAACATTTCGATAAACAAAATTGATGGTAATGCTTTCGGTTATAAAATATTCGAGAATCGCTTCTTCAAAACCCGAATCGTTATACGCGGTGGGTTTTCCTTGGTAGAAAAAAAAATAAAATAAAAATTTGTATACCTATATATAAAAGTTACAAGTTATACCTACAGCTACGTTGGTAAAACTGAAACTCCGAGCTTGTAAAATGTGATGTTACGCGAGGCGAATAGGTGTCGACATCACTTTCCAATTACCTGCTAAAATGCTTTCAATATTCCCCGACTTTTCGTCAAACATATCGAGCTTTTAACCCGTTTTTAAACACCGTGGTAATAATTTTATTCAACTACTCCCTCTTCTACTCTATACAGTCACGGGCTTGCTTCTTCCACCTAGCCTCACTGTACCTACTTTTAATAGAAATTATCGATGGAAAATAACTGTGAGAGATCACTCCTGGATTGCGTCTATCAGAAGTAACGAGCTTTTCTAATTCCATTGGTGAATCAACCGCGTTGTAAAATAATGATTCATATTTTGCGATACCCAACCGGGTAAAGAATATCGCGATTCAAGATCCCCACTTTGCTCCAGTTCCACATTATTCCGAGGCACGCCTAATACACAAATTTACATAAACACACATACCCTACGCCCACACACGCGCGTGTGAACATTCATGTATGTAGGTAGGTATGTATAAATACATACTTACACGGATTTAACACCGCTTGTAACATAGTAGCTGCTGGCGTTTTCGATGTTTAGGAAAATTGAAAAGATCCGTTACGATATATGGGGGATGGTGGTAGGTATAGTTTGATGACAACGGCACGAAGGGCGTTGTGAATTTTCAATAAGCTTTCAAACCATGGAATACACGATTAGCAGATATCCCGATGCCTGAAATCCGGACCGATCCAATATCTCTACTCTAATTCCTCCATATCTTTCCAATTATCAGAGCAATTGCAATCCACTATGATCATCAGCTCTCCCCGGGCAAGTAGCGATCGGTCGAAACGGTTTAATTACCGAATATCCCATAAAATGTACATTTAAAAGGAGCCTTGAATTGGACGGATGATACTTTATGCGAAATAATCTTTAGAGTATAATCCTGAATGATATGAGTCTAGGATGGAGAGTCCTGGCGTCTTTGGGGCTAGCCAAAGCCTCCGTTCTCACAAACGTCGGACTATTTTATTGCCACGCTCTAACTCTCCACAGCGTTATAGTACGGCATACCCGGAACCATTAACGAATTGAGCCAAAAATATTTTATAAGCCTCCCCACCTCGACAATAGCCATAGCCATAGCCGTGGTCGTAGCCCATGCAAGCCGTCCATACGACGATACGTCCGTCTACGTTATTGGCCGAAGGTAGAGCAAGGAGTACATTATACGAGGCGAATCTCGAGGAATTATTGCGCAATAAACTGGTAATACGATGCGATCTATTGACTTTGAAACGCGAGACTATACGTATTATAGTCAAGTACGGTGACTTAACGCGAAAAATAACTGCCCGCCATATCCACGTTCGATCTATTTATGTTTGTATTTATATTACGTGTCGTCGCGTTTTACTCAACTGGAATAAAAACCCCAGCCGCCCCATTGTCCGGCTATGCTGCAATACGACGTTCGTATATTTCTGCACCAGTTTTCATTCCGCTATTTTTCAGACCTTATTTATCCTCGCTTTACTATTTTTTATCCTCCATATCCTGCGGGAGGAGAAATACGAGGCTGCCGGAGAAAGCCGTAGTAAATGTCCTCCGCCTGTTTCGTCTTGGCTCGGGTAACCAGGGCGGAAATCTAATTGTTTCAGAACTCACGAGAATTCCATCTAAACGAACTGGACTATTCTCTCAAAATTCTCTGCTAACTTTCCAACATTCGTCAGAATTTCGCTATGGTCATATTAACGAAATGTCAAATGGCTCTTGTTACAACGTTACACACTCGATCATATCCAAGTATGTACTTAATCCGCAAATAGAAGACATCAAATATCAAATCCTGACATCAAGAGACCAAGCTGATCCTTCGGTTCTCCAGGATTCTGGGAAGGAAGTTTAAACCGGTTATGATCTTGATTTGAAATACTAGATGGAATGAGTTTTTTTAAAAATGAGAAACGGCTATGGGAATTTATTTCCTCAAATATTTTGTACCAAAAATTGTGAGGAACGGAGTCACAATTCAAGAATCGCAGTGCAGGGGACGGATTTTCCTGGGTTGAGTACCGCCGGCGGGAGGCGTCGGTGGGGCCGCTCCAAATATCGACCAGAGGCGGGGGTGAGCAACGCGGAGCGAGAGGCTCTACTCTCCCCTTCATCCCCTCGTCTCATCCCCCATAGTGGGACTCCGAGCCTCCCGAAACCCCATTCTAGCTGCATCCAAAAGGGTCCATTCCCTCCTCATCCTTCTTCGTCTCCTGAGCCTACATCTTTACCCTCCTTTTCCCATCGCTTCTCGCACCGGAATTTTCCTCCTTACTTTCCTTTCTTCATTCCTTCCTTCTCTCCTTTCTCCCTTCCTTTTTCTTTTCTCCTTTAGTTCGCACAGCTTGAATTCGCCGAGAAACAGGATCCGAGGCTGCAGTCTTCCAAGAATTTGGGAATCTCTTGATGGACAAAAGCGCTCGTTTTCTTATTTCCGAGGTCGTAGTGAAATTGAGCCAACGAATCGAGCGGCTCTTGCCTTCCTTTACAGCCCCAACTACGTTCACCAAAAAGTACCCACTCTTAGGGGGGGACGAAATTTTTTTTTCTTTTTCAAGCCTTACTCTAAACAACGGAGCTTTGCCTCACCACTCTTTGTGGAATTCCTGTCGATGAAACCTATTGTTGTCCGAATTTCAATGACTCAGAATCACTGCCCTAGATCAGGCACAAAAACTTGGAAACTCGTAATTGACTTACCGTATATAAATATACGAGTATCAGTACTACTTTCAGATAAATAAAATCCGACGACTCGCTGAAGAGATTTTACGAAAATAAATCTGCACCACCTCACTTTGCATTCCTAAAAGCAGAGAAATGGAGTCCCGAATCGAACAGAACCGAACCGGTGCAAATGGAACAGACATACACTTCCCTGAGGCCGTCGAGTTGACTCGAGACAGTAGCTTCGTGACGCCACTTTGGTGCCAACAATGTCTCTCTCCTCGGTGCATTGAGTGCCTGTGTATCTCCCTGGATAGCAGGGTATCGTTACGGTCGTTTTGCCGTTGCGATTTCCTCGTATGTGCAGTGCAGCTATGCAGCTATGCAGTCTGAAATTATAAGTTCCTTCATGCACGTTACAGCGTATATTGCAGCTGGAGTCTGCGGTATTTTAACGGAATTGACCTAAATGAGTAAATTAGCTGCTTATTACATGCTGGACGTTGGAATGCAGGTATCCATGTAGATTTCGAGAGGTTTCCAAATGCAAATTATACTAATGATTCTTCGATGTCGAGTCTCGTTTATTACCGAGTACTTTTCGTTCCGATTGTTTGAAAAAATGTTCAATAATAGATACGACTTATTTCCCAAGTTTATTGCAACTTTACTTGCATCAGCTACGCTCTAACTTTCCTTGCATAATTTAAAATACTGGGATGGGATCTCGCGGGCGAAGATGTATCGAAGATGCACAACTAGGTAAGAGGGTATAAAATTTTAACAGGAGAGGATAAATCGCTAGGGAATACCCACACCGCTCGTGAGAGGCTCTTGATGTGCTATTCTACAGAGACCAATTACCTCTGTACTCTGTATGCGGTAAATCTATAGGTCACTGTATCGTTATTGATCGGAGCGTCCGTTGTGAGATCGTCGTGGAATAAGTGCTCAGGATCGGTGAGGAAGAATAACTGATACAAGAGCTATTCGGTGGAGCAAACTCTTGTAAAACGATACCTAACCATCGAACGGTTTTACTTTCCTGATGATACTTGGGGAGTAAACTGTGAACTTGATATTTTTCATCAACGTTATTACAACCCGTTAACTCGGAGATACTTTAATAATAGTATGAATACCCGATTCAAAAGGTACCCACGTTAAACAGTTTACACGGCTTTTCCATCACTGAGAAAGTGCGAAAAACTTTTCCCATTAGTTTGATGATATTTAATCGAAGTGATCTGGGCCGTTGGTGAAAGGGTTAAATGCATCGGGTCTCTCGGTCCATAAGATCTGGAAAGACGAGGGTCGGGTCGTGGCAGAGATGTGTCGTTGGTTGGTGTAACTTTGAAAGATCCTATCACGAAATACGTTTTGCGGGTCAAGTAACGTTTCGGAGTTCAGTCGTTTGCCATTTTCGCAGATACGTGACCAGGGTGCTCTCTCGGAGTGTATAGATATGTAGAGAAGACTCGGGGTCTCTCATGGTTCAAATCGAACCACGTGCCCCGGACAATCTACTGGCCAAGAGAGCGGCTCACAATCAGCTGCACCCAGGACATTCCTAGAAAGTTCTGATGGACCTATCCCACATGTAATGTGGGAAGGTTAAAGACGCCGCTTAAGAAGCGTGTATCGGATTTATCGATGAAAACTCGATCAAGGTCGCGGTCGCCAGGGAGGCTCGAAGCTCGTTAGATTTCAAGTCCTCAGCTTAACTGTCTAGGAGAAGAGAAGAAAGAAAATGACGTGAGAAAAAGTAAGGGGCAAATATAAGAGGTACTTATCTCAGTAGTTAAGAACTTCCGATTCCCTGGTAATCGAATGAGAGGAGTATAGATACGCGGTGATATATCGATATCGCAGCTACCAGGGCCGCACATTTAGCCAATAAATTAGAAGCACTTTGCGAACGGCGTGTGTGAGACAATGGAGATGCTAAACAAAGGATGCACAAAGGAGGTCGTCATTACGTCAGCTTGGCTCAGCCCCATCACGATTTCCCGTCCCTGACGCCAACCTCATCACCTTCTCGTGCCATACAAAGGTGGACCATACCGTATGTGTGTATTAATACGTTCGCGTTGGGTGAAATGAAAAATCGCAAGTCCCGTTACTCTCTCGTCTTTATTCCCGGGATTCAGTTATATTAATGAAAGAACTTACGACCTTTGTGGGGTCAGGTGAAAGGGGGTCTCTGAATAAATACAAAGACTTGTTTTTTTTTTTTTTTTTTTATCACTCGTCGAGAAAGGTCCCGTTGACGTCATTTGGAAGAGAACTCTTTCGCGAGCGACTGACACGTTAGGAGAAGAAAAAGAAGATAAAATAAAGGAAAATGAAATAAAATAAACTGAGCTAAACTCAGGTCTCGTCCCTTTCGCACGAAGAAATGTGAGCTTTTACTCTTGAGAATCGAGGAAAACCTTCTGCACTCTGACGAACGCCTTTTCTAATTACTACGGTAACTCAGGCTTGTTTTCGCCGTATTAATGGGCCGAGTGCCGATTCTGTTATCAGGCGAAGACGGTGTCGGGGCATAATTAAGCCCCTTGGGTAATTTCGCGTGTTCGCGCAAAACAGATTTACCCAGAGCCTTGTTTACTCGAGTGAAATAGAAAACAAAATACAAAAAAATAAAGATTCGTCTAACGTCGGCTGAGGAAACACACACCCCGCGGCCCTGACCCGAGGGAATACCTGCGACTTCTGTACTAGTTTCGGCGCCCAACCGCAGCCAATTTTCAGGGACCTTGCCCGAAGCTGCGAGTATAGCGTCTTGTTTGTTGCGCAGTATCTCAAATACCTTGAAATGCTTTTTATTCTGTTACATGTTAGAGTCAAAGCTACGATTTGGTTAGAAGAACAGAAATTTGGAAACAAATATTGGCCCCAATTTGAACAAAGATGTTTGACGTCGAAAGAACCAGAGAATATACATCTACGTGAATTTATACTCTCATCTCCGCAGAAAAAATAATCTTGAGGAATTGTGAATTTTCAACATTGATATAATTTTTCTGTACATAATTTTTTTTTTTTTTTATCGGACGTTGTCTGCTTCTGACCTTTTAATTCTATTTAACTCGGAATATGGAGTCTGGGAGTAGTAAAATTTGTTTGATCTTGAGAGTGACGGAATTTACTTATCGTTGGAGTGTGGTTCTTTGTCTGCGTTTATTCGAGGCGAGAAATAAATTCAATCTCTTAAGAGCAGAAAAGCAGAAAAACAAGAGATCGAGAAAAAGAGTCAAAAAAAAAAAAAAAAAAAAAAAAAAAAGAAGAAACAATGAAAAGGAGGCAAGGAAAGTTAATTTTTCGAAACACGCTACTTTACACAAATTATTTAAATCCCAATGCTTTCAGAGCTAGCGACGATATTAAGGTAAACCTTCGGGGTCGCTGTACCTATTCTCGCTGATTTGTGAGGCCAGCTAGGTGTAGCTCAGTGAGTTTTCCCGAATAGTAGTCAGTAACCGCATACGGAAACCGCACTTACGGAAGTAAGACGCATGTTTACGACTCCGAAAAGCACGGCTATATCCATTATTTCACGATCCATTGGGACTAGAAATGGTCATCGTGTAACTCGAACGACCAATTCTAAAGCTTTGTCATCTTTGTTGCTCTTCATATAATGACACGGCGTGAAGAAGTCGGTAATTCGTTGCCTTCGGAATCCCCGGGGTGCTTTTATCACGGCTTTTAGATTTTTGGCCCGGTTCTTTATATATATATATATATATATATATATATACGTTACGTTGTCGTTTTACTCACCGACATGTATACAATAATTCTCGGATAATATACTGTCGCGTGGGAATTTGAGTCAAGAATTTCGCGCCTGCAGTATCGATGGCTGTAGCTGCTAACGTTATACGAGCGTATAGGGCCCTCTAATTCTCTCGCGACAGTTTTTGCAGGCAATAAATCACAAGCTTGAAGAAAGAGTTGGAGAATGATAAATTGGAAGCTCGATTCCCGTCTAGACCGACGGCTATACCGCGGAGAATAATGATGGCCGGATATTGTCGGACTTGAAGAACGAATTTTTGTGTAATACTGAAATGTTTCGTATATATGCTAATAAATTGTTCCATAGAAATAATAAAAAAAGAAAAACCATTTTTGAATAGCTTGCGGATAAGGCGCGTCAGCTGTAAGTATTTCATCATTTATCATCAAGTACGTACGAGGTCGATAATTATCTTTGATCCACTAACGTCGAGAGTATCATCATCCTCAAGGTAGAAGTTTAAGGGCCGCTTGTTCCAAATATTGATGAGATAATTCAGGAGCGATTACGAAAGTTGAAGTTTGAACGGATTGAAATCGATACCGTTGATTCCCGATAAATTGTCAAAAGTTTGCTACCCGTTTGATAAATGAAGATCGTTTGTAACGGAATAGCGTGAAAACTGTGTGACAAAAATGAATGAAAAAAAAAGCAAACAAACGAATAGCGAGATTAAAAAAGCTGAAAAAATTTTTCTCGACGTAATGCGGTCTTTGGTAAAGTTGAGCTTTTTCTTTAGTCAATACCTCAACACCACGTGGGCCTTTGACACAGGGTGAAAAACTCTCTGCAGTAAAAGGAAGAAAAAAAAAACGCCCGAGCTTAAAGCTTTCCGTTTTTTTTTTTTTTCTTTCTTCATCGCCGCTCTATCTGCAACTCGTTCGGTGGCACGTTTTAAATCCTGTTCTCTAACGAAAAAGAAGAAAAAGAAAAAAAAAAAACCCCAAAGATAGAAGAATAAAATATAGAGCTTTCATTATTTATTATGACGAGGGTGAAACTAACAAAAATTCAGCACGGTGAGCCACGTTATTCTCTCATATATTCCTATAGACTGAAATCTCGGACCGTTTATCGCCGTAGTTTCCAAAGTCCGCGCAGAGGCGTTAGAATTGTCTCGTACCGGTACTTTGGGAATAAATACCTTTGCCCATACAGTATATCAAAGCCCACAAGTCGGTACACATCCAGTGTACACAGTAATATACGTATACGTCCGTAGACGCACGCACACATAGTAAAATCAGGGTCTCTCCTTGCATAACGAGGGAAACTACACGATGTATTTAGATTAGGTGCCTAACTGCAGGTTTGCAAGTACCAACATAGATATATATGCACAAGGATCCTCACCGTAGTAGATATAGGTACAGTGGAGTCCAGAAATTCGGGATCTCGATCGGTCGTTACAGTACCGCAGAACTTAACCTTTACCAGGCTTATCATTCTTCCTTTTTATTTAGCACCATTTCAAAGGGTTCAAGTCTTTCGAAACGGGGATACAAAAGATAGGGTTGACGTGAACCCTTACAGGTTAAAGAAGCTTTCCTTCACGACAAAAAGTCACTTAACTCTTAGCCAGGGATGTACCGCAAGGTATAACAAGCGTATGCATTATATACACCGACGACATGTAACACACACACGTATGTGGTACACATTGATATGTACCCATACGTACGTACGTTCCATTGCCTGGGGGCGCATTGGTTCAGACGGGTATGAGGCACCAGGCAGTGACCAGCGGCCGGTTCATGAATAGTGATGTGTACCAGGTATGGAAGTAGAGGTAGACACATCGGGCACCGGGCGGCCTGGTCGAACGGCTCAGCCGTCCAATCAAACGTGATTATATCGTTGCGCGCGATAATAGCTGCGGTGGCTCAATCAGTATTGATACTTCTGCGTAAATGTACGTATACATAGATGTACGTCCGAAGGGTGTGTGTATAACATACGAGTAATGACTAACGACATAGTCGCGATGTATTTCATTTCGTACTGTACGTATATTCTACTTCGAATACGAACGAGCCCGATACTGGTTGGCTTTATTTTCTGACGCCTGAGGCTTCGATTCACGTTTGGGAAATCACTACGAGCAGATGCTGGTTGTTTGGTCCTAGTATATTCATCTATTGCCCTGTTATTTAAAAAGACGAAGGAGTACAACGGTATGGGTATATCAATGATTTAGCGTACGAAACAGAACGCCTTAATTGCCGGGTTCGTTAATGAGATAAGGAATATTTGAGGTAAAAAAAGAGCCAAGCTTGCAACGACGAATCCGGATGAAGAATTATTGAAAATAATAATACGCCCGTATATCGGAGAAATTATTATAAAGGGATTCTCTACCCTCCGAGTTTAGCTGTTGTATGGATATTTCATGCGAATTTCAAATAACAAACCCAGAAACGCCACAGACCGGAAGTGGGAAGAAGCTGATTGTCTTACGGCAGCTCGGTGTGTACGATTGCACGGGGAATTGAGTCTGCCACACTGGTAGGTAGGAAATTGGAAATACATTATTCCTGTTACTGTTGCCATTTATATCGGCAATCTTGCGGTTCTTGAAGGTATTCATTCGAGGCTGTAGCCACCCACTCTTCGCCTACTCCTAGAAATATTCATTCGCCGTTATCAACGTGCATAATTCCCTTTCGTATGTCTGCGGAAACCTGTGATATTCATTTCGACACACAGATCCTCACGGTTTTATTCAAAGGCTGCTGTGGAATTTTCATTTTCATTTTCATTTCGAATTTTTTTTTTTAGGGGAAAAAAACCTCACTCCCTCCCAAAAAAAGTTCATTTTGGGAAAAAAAAAAACCGTTTGTGCTTAATGAGATTTTTCTTTGAGGTTCTCAGTTTAATCCGCGGAAACTGAGACCTGCAGTATATATTTCTATGCATGAGGATAAGGCGGAGAAATTTTGGAGAGTAAGTATACGTGTCCTCGAATAATCTCTGCAGGACACGAAAAGCTATTCAGATGGTTATCGTGGACGTGTAGCATCGCGACGTCGTCTCTCCGCAGAGGTACACTGGGTCGTGACATAGTATGGCAATTTAAATTGCTTAGCACGTACGAACGAAGGCGTTGCTAATTACCCGAATTGTGTAAACGACGGGAGGGCAGGGCAGACGCAGGGTCGTTTAGGCAATTTAAAACGCGTATATCATTTTCAGTGGAAGTAGAAATCTCTTGAGCTGTATCAGTCTGTATCGTTAATTGTGTAAAGGAAAAATCGAGTTCGTCTATGTACCGTGTAAAATATTTATCCCCGTAAAATATTGTAAAATGACTATTTTCTTTTTTAACTTCTGTAAACATACGCTGCTATTCCGATATCAGCAAGTACCTACGTCACACGTTGTTATCCAAAAGCACATAGTCACTGAAGCGTGAAAGCACGACGGCAATCCGGGCTTCCAACTCCGACGCGACACCCTAAATTTTTATATCGTGCGCATGGTGGAACGTTGGAATTTTTCACCCGGGACGAGCTGCCGAGGATTTGGAGGAAATAAAAATAAATCCGGGCGTTCTGCACTCACGTCAATTTCCATTGATATGGGTCAATAAATTCACATGAAACAGCTTAACGGTCACACGCGAAACTTAAAAAATTCTGCAGAAGAAGAAGGAAATGAAAAATGCAAAAAACGAGAAACTTATTGTAGACCATCATATCTATACCTATGTGTATTATATATATACATTGAATATTATTTGCGCACGGTAGGATCGACGAGGGGATTCTCGGCGTTAGAGGAAACAAAGAAATCCCTTGAAAGCGGAATAAGGGCGAAGCCCGAGAGTTTCCCAACGTTTTGATTTCTCGATCAGCCCGCGATCTAGGGTCCGTTGTTTACGGGTGCCGAACCTTTTCTTGAAGTTGCCGCACAAAGATCGTTTGCGTGACCGAATATGCGGAAGATTTTTGTACGGGTATGAAATTGCTTCGACCTCAAAACACCCGGTTATCACGACCACGAACCCTTTCACTTTAAAATTAAATGAATTCAGATTTATATGCCGTTAATTCCTGAATTGTTTTTCACGTTTTCTTTTTGCAGAAAGGAATTAAATCCGGGAAGTCTTTTTGAATCCGAAATTATGAATATCAGTATGGAACCGAAGATCGAACTAGTTTTCCAAATAATCGATTGCAACCAACTGTCCGAAGAAAATGGGGAAAGTTCAACGTCCAGGTAATGAAATATTTCGTTCATAGCAAAACGTAATTTCGCACTAAATTTCTATGAAATCAGTCCGATAGATATCGAGCTATGCCGCGATAAATTTTCAAACTGCTACCCGTCCCACAGTTGATTTCCAAATTGTATCATATTTGGTGAAGAATCTGCGGCTGTCTCAAAAAGTATCAATAAAACAAATTCCGTCATACCAGCTGCATAAGCACTCGCGAAGATATTTTCTTCGAAAACATATTTTTCTCTCCCTTTTTCATCCCCCTGACCCAATTCGTCTCAAATTCAATACCAGATCGAAAATCTATCGAAGATGTTTCCGCACCGAATTTTCATTAATATCGGTCGTCTCGATCGAACGTTATTCAACTCGTATAGATTCGCCACATTCTTTTCAAATTTAACCATCTCATTTACAATATTCAGTCTAAACTGAAATTCTGAAATCGATTTTTCCGAAAATCTGACACGACTTTAATGGTTTCTGCTCTAAATTTACTGTTTAAAATGTGTAAATGCTCAGGTATGTATTATTGTGTATGTATGTACTAGGAGTGTATTATACCTTCAGCCCGAAAGGAGTTCCGGCTAACAATGAACCGCAGAACTGTAAATCAGGAGTTAGTTGCAGTGGGCGGTTCTACTTTGTGTAACGTTAAGTGTAGTACGTATGTAACGTTAAGGTGTAGAAAGACTGGTCCTGGTCCAGATTAAAGTGTACCTGTAGTAAAGGGCATGCCATTAAACGGTTACAAGAGTTGGTTAAATGAGAAAATTCGTCCCGGGGGTAGGTAACGACGGTGTGACTATAACAAACGCAGAGTATTCGGGGTACCTGGTTCGCCCGAACTCCGCCCCAAGGATTTACGCCCCTGACTCGTAACTACCTGTTGATCTGGTAACAGTATACGTATTTGCGGAGTGTACAGATGCCATTCAGGTAAACGTGCAGCGACCTGGTCGTCTTATGTAACTCTCGATCGAAGAGTAAAGCGGGGAATGATCCTCCGCCACTTTCGTCATACTTACGTACTTCCACTCAGATTCAGATTTCCACAAACAATTTGGTCATTATTCCTGCCTTGAAACAGGGGACCATAAAGGTCAACAAGTAAAAATTTTGTGGCCTACAGGACTGCAGTCGTTGACATTTATCTAGACTCTAGATAGTCTAGACAATATTTTCAACGGCGACTACTTTTTTCTATTCGTTGATATCGCGCTCAAAGGACAAAGAAAAACCCGACGAAAACGATTTTGTGAATTGGTACTGGTACAGCTGTTCTCGAGCCCCAAGGCTAACCTACCTCGAATTCTATTTTTCCACGAAAAGGTTTGAAATAGCGTGGTATTTTCTCGGAAAGGAGAACGCGGTCAGAGTAATGAACGGTCATCATTTATCGTTGGTTGTTTCTGGAACTGGTCCGGCTAAAAGTTCAGCAAATTTCCAAGGGAATTCGCAATCAAGGCTATGCAGGATTAAACATCGAGAAGTTCCGGCGATTTTTATGTTTTGCTGCAGTCCGGAGTCTCATATCCGAGTCTCAGCACCCAGATTTCCAAGATTCAATTAGAATTTTATCGTCTGATAGGTCGGAGGAATTTGCACTGGATTCACGATCGACTAATATCGTCTAGGAGAATCTGCATTCCACTAGAACCAGCCAAGGACTCTTGAAGATTCTAATAACTCGAAAATCGACGTTGCGGTGATATTGATCATAGTGTCAACATGCCAGTCGAGAGATCTGAGAGTCTGTAAATTAGTGGCTTCGTCGCGATTTCGAAATTCTGAATTAAATGTCACTTATCAGTATGCAACGAACGTGCAATCATCTAGAAGCGTTCGACAATTCGACTCTGACAAGGTATCCGAAGCGTTATATTAACTGCTGATTTTTTTATACTTGTGAAATTGTTATTCAGACCTCGAGACATTGGGACTTAATTCTAGATCGATTATCCTAGGTCTACATAGAGAAATACTTACCCAGGTGTGTATTTAAAACCATATGTGAAAGCAGTCTCATTAATTCTCATCGAAACACGTTCTGAAGTACAGGTTTGATTTTTGTCTATCGATAGAGTATATCTAGGTACTATACAGGTAACATTACGTCAAGATCAGATTATATCATGCCAGCAGTCACTCGTTGACAGATTACAGTATTCGCCGTTTCCTGACTATGAAATACGTACAGCGGACATTTCACAATCGATTTTGTAATACTTGAAGCTAAAGTTTCACGGTTATAATTTCTTAGAATAATAAAGGTACGCTTTGAACGTGATCGGGCTTATAAATGTAGGTACTTATCTTCAACTTCCTGACTTTCATAACGAAAGTTATATATTTCGGAATTTTCTATCGGTGTTTCATGACAATTTCACGATGTAATGACACTGTAGCTTGTATATATAAATTTTAATTTCTCTACAATTACCACAAATTTTATTAGCAATTAGATGAATATAATTCGCTACCGTTACACTGGTATTTGAAATTGTTTATGCAAATCCAGTTTCAGTATAGTAACGAATACTAATCAGTGATGGACAGCTGCTTTGATCACTGCTGCAACTAAACGACACGATATTTCGTGATTTTGATTATTTGACTTAATTGAACAAACGGATTCAGAATTGATGAGATGACGTGGTACGTTGCTCAATTGGAAGTAGTATGTATAAAATATACAATGAATACATGCTCGAGGTGTATTGGGAGCATATCGTAGCGCATATGACACGACTGAATGCAAATTTAAAAGAGGGTAAAGTTTAATTGACTTCAATGGCGATCAATAAGGTGAGAATTTGTTAAACGACAAACTTTGAAGTTCGCGAAGATATTTTCCCTCGACAATTATTCCGCATCGAAATTCCTGGAATATTTCAAACAAAAAGTTGCTTCCAAGTTTAGCCTTACGTAAAAATCTTGGTTTTAGCGAATTGACGAATTTCTGTAATTCAGTTATAGCGTAATAATCAATTCGTCATATTTGTCATAAAAAATCAAATTTTCTTCGAAATTTGTTGCTACTTTTGATCCAACGACGCAAACCGAGTCATCATAAATTAAATTCTCTGTTATTTGCGGATTATTTATAACCGAAATATGATTTATAAATCGATCAATCGTGGCCGATTTATATTGTAGGCATTTGGTTGACGTTAATTAGGAAAGCAACGTCGAATATAGAATATAAAATAAAGATTTGTGACTCTTGACGTTTGAAAGGTACACTAAAACTCACTTACTATAATCCACGAACCGATTTTTATTGCCAAACACAATTATCCAGGCACGTGCAGGTTAATCGGAATAAACAAGCTGATACTATAACAGTTACGTACGAAATATGATGAATAAATTGAAATCTTGTTCACGGTGAGAAGTAAAAGGTTATAAAGCATGTTCATATTCATAGTGAATTTCTCTGCATATATTATACTCGCATATATATCGCAGTCAAGTTTTGGAGCCGAACTTTACCTGAACGATTTGAATTGAATATTTGGTTTTTTTTTTTGTTTTACTTTTTAGTATTTTTTCTTCTCTTTAATAACTTTTCACTATAATACCGCATGGCTGTTAGTCACGGATGGTAAAATATGACGGAAAATTGAGACGCCCTGATGTGTAGCTTGCTCGTAATTAATTCTAACCAACTTGCTAGCAATTTGGGTTAGCTCCGTTGGCCCGTTTGTTGTTTTCAGGTAACACGACTGTATTTCAAAGCTTTTGTGACGGAAATTTGTTCCATTATGCAAACTCGCGCTTGTTTCCTTCTTTCGCAGTATTGTGGCTATACATGACATTCAAGACCTTGACAAACAGTCACGGAGTCACTGCTTGTCAAGAATATGGAGAAATTGGGAAACGTCTGAGCCGCGGTGTTTTGACGTACAAAGTGACGCAAGAAAGATAGAGGAAAATTTTTCTCCGTCGACACAGAACGAATATGTATGGAACACAAAATTTGAAAATAATTTCTATATGCAGGAAATATCCGTCAAAAAAAATTTTTCACGCCTGAAGCTATTTCCTCCCTCGCCATTTCATCGGGGATTAAATAACGATCGCGATTAATGCAGAAAAATAATCCATATATATGAAAATGAAAAAAAAAACTACGCTTCTCCATACTCAAAGCTTCTTTAGAACTTGTGGCTTCGCCAAAGCTCGTTGCTTCGAGCTAACTAATAACTGGCCTTTCTGGAGCTTACAGAATTCCTGGTACTCGAACCCGAGCGCCAAGCTTCTGGTATCTGTATATAAAAAAGGGCTTTCAGTGACCCGTGCCTAACCCGAGGGCTCGCGGGGAGCCCGCGGTCGCGTGTAGACCGGTAAAAAAAACGAACGTCGTCGACGCAGTAGATACGTACAACACATACACGCATATGTCAGTGGCAAAATTTTTTTTCTATACTACTCTCGCTTTTGACTTTCGTAGGCTGCATTTCAACGCGCTAACAAATCTGTCGGGACTTTCTACACTCGAGCAAAAGCTTTTGAATACCAGAGTTCGACGTTGCAGCGAGTTATATTGTGAGAGAAATGAAAATGCTTAGGTGATTATACGTATCATCATATGATGCACACGTTATAGTGACGTGACTCTAGTCATCTCATCGCCTCAACGTAACGGTTGAAAAACATCGAGGTGTAGCAGCAGCTTTTAAGCTATACAGCAGAATCCATCGGAGCGGAGAAACTTAGCTTTTGTTTTCGCGCAGGGGAATAAAATTTTGTTCAATTTCCTCCATTTCTTCCTTTTTTTCTAGTTTTTTTTTTTTTATATTTTTTTGTTCCCTTACTTTTCGACGGAGATTTTTCCATAAATCTGTGAGTTTTTTTTTTTCAAACCGTTTGTCTTCTGGTCGTTTTAATCCTGCGTTGCTGCATATCGGGGTCACGAACAAAATTCTCGAATAATTTCGGTTTATATATTCTTCAGAAAATATATCCGTATACCTATACATACATACATACTATATACATAGGGTATATATACGGTCGGGGCGGTTACATACCACATTTTCACATCGAATGATACAATATATCAGTTCTGTATATATAAATTATGGAACAGGTCCAAACGGTGAGTCTTCCCGCCGTTGCAGCGTAGGTATAGATCACCTCGGTAGAATAATCTCAGTTTCTTATATAGGGCATTTGAAAGAGGACAAAAAAAAAAAACCACTCTCTGTTCTTGACAGCGAAATTTTTTCTAACTGAATCGCTGCTGTGTCTGCAGCACTAATTGAATAACTCTCTTAAGTTCATATCAGGATGAGAATGAATTTTTTTCGAGACAAATAAAACAGCGTCAATTAAAAAGAGAGAGAGAGAGAGAGAGAGAGAGAAAGAGAAAGGAAAAAATCAAATTACGTTGAAAAAGAAACGAAAATTTTTCCCGCACATCTCAGCCGAATTCTCGGTAATCCATGCAATGATTATAAATGATTATGTTAGAGTTGAGCCAGGGTAGGTACATCAACCCGAGGGAAACAACGCGGTGTACAAGAGAAAAGGGAGAACTAAAAAAGAAAGACCAAGAAAAAAAAAAAAAAAAGAAGAAAAAAAAACTTCGCTTTATAAATGTAGAGGAATCCGGAAACATCAGCAACGTTGAACAAGGTTATAGAGACGACCCCGGCGTTGTTAACGTTAGTACAGGAATTCGTCCAGGCTCTCGTAGATATAAATCAAATTACTGAAACGCCAAACAAGGGGCTGCGAAGTAACGGAGATGGTCTCCGTAGTCCGGATGACCATGAGGGAACGAATAGGGGATATTTTCCAGAAATTTTCTCCTGAATATTATATCTGTTACCAGGTACAGTCGGGCAATAAAGTTCTTGGAGGGTCGAAATTCAGGCTCAAACATTTCAGTGTCTACGCTGTTGAGCAGCCCCCTCGCTCCGCATACCCCGTTCTCTGAGAAGGCGAATCTGGCAGGCTACCTACTCAAAGTAAAGTAAGAAATACTTCCCAAATATACAGGGTGTCCCAGAACTAAATGTCGAAAATGAAAGATGGCCTAGAGGAGGTCGAACTGAGTCAATTTTCCCGAAGAACATGGGGTCTGCGAAGTCGCGTTCGCGAGATATCACAGGTTAAAAAAAAAAAGTATCGCTTTGCGCCGCCGCGACGCGACGCGGCGCAAAGCGATACTTTTTTTTTTTAACCTGTGATATCTCGCGAACGCGACTTCGCAGACCCCATGTTCTTCGGGAAAATTTACTCAGTTCGACCTCCTCTAGGCCACCTTTCATTTTCGACATTTAGTTCTGGGACACCCTGTATATAATAAATAACGCATCGATGGGCCTGCTCAACAGCGTAGACACTAAAACACCTGAGCCTAAATTTCGACCCTACAAGAACTTTATTGCCTGACTGTACATACGTAGGCGGGGTATTTACAGGTATAACACTATTTGTCTTTAACGTGGAAATGAAAATCGTGTCAGCCGACACCCCCCTAATCCCCCCAATTATTATAGCGACAATATTCCGTGCCGTTGAAGTTCTAAGCTTCACCTGAAGTATCGATATAATTATTTAATAAATTTTCTCTCTCGCGTTCGTTCGTTTATCGTTAAGAAATTAAAACGTCAGTAAAACTTACGACCGAGATTTATTAGTTGATGAAAAAAAAAATTTCTTCGCCAGCTCGTTACGTAAATTTGACTATAGGTAGCTAGAAATTTCTTGTGATCATTGGGTAATTATTGTGAAGGTAATTGTTACATTATATATCCCCGATTGCATTTGCTAATTGCATCGGTACATTTTCTCCTACATCTACTTAGGAATAGTTGGCTCGAGACCACGACCGCAGCATTGATGTCGAAATTCGAGGCTCACAATCACTGAACGTCCATCACTAAGAGACAGCTATGTCAGGCTGGCCGACCTGCTCTTCCTGATATATGCTCGGAATTCATGGATTTTGACCTAGTGTCCCGTTGTCCCGATACCCCGATGTTCAAACAGACCTCTGCAATCTGATGACCAGTAGCAATCAGGCGGTTAATTTCATTTGAAAAAAAGGTCTCATCCCCCGAATCGATAATGTCTTGTAACGAGGAATGTTATCGGTAAAAGCGTAGAGAACGTATAACCTTTCTTCGCAAAGATTCATTCCAAACGTTTATTTTTTGCGGAATTTAAATCGCGTCCACGCGGATTAATGCAGCAAGACGAAAAAGCATGACTAATTATAAAAATCGTTATTTCTCAAGGCTGGTGGTTTGACACCGTGCATTTCGACCACTTCCATTCGTTTTTTCTTCTGTCTTTTTTTTCATTTTTCTATTTTCTTTCTTCACGATTCGTTGAACACGCGAGAGAATTGTTTAGAGCCCAGCCTGCCCGGAGTAAGGTTGCGTCCCGACGCCGAAGGCCTGCGGCGGTGCGGTAACGCTTACGAAAATGAGTCTTTCATTCATCCTCGTGGCTCTGGCTCATTCAGAAGCCCGGATTACTAAGTCTTGGTAATGTAGTAGGTCATTTGCCAATCGACAAAAGAATTTCAAGAAAATAAATTATCCTCTCGGAAATTTTGTTCATCAAATTTTTTTCTTCATCCTTGTGAAAATGATTCGGAACAACGCAATTGGCGTAGGTGTATGTCAGTGGCTTAAATTACCAGATAATACTGAGACTGAGAGTAGGTAGGTATTGTAGGTATACGGTATACATAGGTCTTTGATTGTTAAAACGATTTTTGATACGAATGAATGAATAAACCAATCCCACGGGGGACTATACGTGGGGATGACGCGACAGAGAATTACGTGGTCGTTGTAGCGAAAATCTAATTTCAAGGAGCCGATGAATCGATACAAAAGTTAGTGGAAATGGAGTCAACATATTGGAAAGGACAACCGTAGGTAATCAGGGGAATAAGCTTCACGTCAGCAAGTAGTTCTTCTCTCTCTGAAGAAGAAGAAGAAGAAGAAGAAGAAGAAGAAGAAGAAGAAGAAGAAGAAGAAGAAGAAGGAGAAGTTGACCCTCGTAAACTGGTGCGGGATGTGGATACCGTGACGTCATTAGGATCGAATAGTCCGAACGTGAAATGGGACGTTAAGGAATATATGATTTTTTTTTTCTTAATTTTGATTTTTGTTTCGTATTTTTCCTGGATATGAATAAGGAAGAGGCTGGTATAATGGCTTTTGAAAACTGAAGAGGGAAAATGAAACTCGCTTATAAAACTGTCGACTAAATATAAGGAGAGGAAAAATAAAAAGAGATTACAAAATTGTGAAAATGAGGGGTAACGTAACGATAAAAGTTTTCTTTTTTCCGTTAACTTCGAGCAGCTAGGGAACCCGAATTTTTCGATCCCTGAAAAATTTACACCGCGTACTGTACACTTGCCTTATAAATATACATACCATAGTATCCGCATGTTTCTCAAAAAAAAAAACACTTGCATCGGGGGACACTGACACACAAACCTGTGCTCCTATGCTCCTGGGCTATATTTACTTGGTAATCACTCCCCGAAAACTTTTTGCTCGTTACCCCCGTCTCCCTCTCCCTCTCCCCCTTCCCCTTACCTACGCGGAAGCACTTTGACCGAAAGTAATTTCATTCCGGATATCAGATGTCGGGTTGATTATAAAGCAGGGTTTTACAGAGCGACCAAAAAAAAATAAATGGAATGAAAAACAAAAACAGAAAAAAAGTGAAAAAAAAGGACTGGACCATGAATCTGTACGCTCAGACCTAACCGAAAGAGAGTCTAAACATTTCGCCGTTTATCAAACTGTGCAGTGGAGTAATTGCGGCGATGTAGTTGCTGCCAACAACCCTTAGCCTATACAGCTATTAATCTCCCGTTTGAAAATCTGCGCGAGGAGGTAGAACTTGATAAACTTGTCAAATTTCCCCGTTCGCAGAAATGTCAATATACTAAAATTTCTTGAGTATACGGATAGAATTTTTGTGTGAATAAGAAGAGAGAATAATAAGAATGATATCGAATGAAAAGTGATGTAAGTGATTTTCACAGTTTCACTGTACAGTGTTACGTCATGATCGCCATCCACCACCTAAGGTGCTGCAGAGGTTGAGGAGGAATAGAGCCGATGGCACAATGCCCGAGAGGCTCTTTATGGGAAGAGTTCACCCCCGCTATAGTAATCAGTATATGGGTAAGCACAACAACGCGAAAACACAGCGCGGACAACACACAAAACGCTTCATCAATCTAACCCAGTCATCACTCTCGGTATCCCCGCATCGCCTCGCCTCGCCTCGCCTCGCCTCGTCCACTCTTCAGGGTAGATATCCTCTCTCGTTCCGCGCCACTCAACGCCACTTGTATTCAAAGGGATTCATCGAAAATAAAAGGATACCGGCTACGTTGCAGCCTCGACTAATGGACGTGAATGCCAAAAAGTTGACGGTGGTTGACGGTTGACGGACATCAACGGTCATAACGCGTAGCTATAATAACCGTATATACTATAATACCTGGATATACACGTATATGGAATATTTCTCGGCAAATCGACCACCCCGATTTTGCAAGTTACTTTCATCGAACAAATAAATTAGCAGCGTTTCATTCATCTGCAAATTCTTCGCGAAATCTTAGACTTTGTTACGTCAGGCAATATATGAGCTTCTCGTATGTATAATATATGTATGTACCTATTCTATATATCTGATATTGGTAAACTTTTGATGGAAATAAAATTGTATGCAGGAAGTGAAAAGTTTCTTGTCTGTTTTTTTTTTCACCCAAAAGTAAGAGGATCAGAAAAAATGAATAATAATAATGATAGAAATGATCAGGATTTTCACGGCTGGATACTCCCGCAGTGACGCGATTTTGTATCTTTATATTCGATATGGAGTTCGCACGGAGCGTAGAAATTCTCACGTGCATGCAAATGCGTTCATGTAACTTGGCCAAGCTCGAGTAGGTATGTAGGTACGTACCAACCCTCAACTTTCATCCCCCACACGGCCACACCTATAACACCCGAGGTCTATCTCTGGATTCAAAAAGCTCGGATCTTTCAGAACGTGGAGGGTACTGCCATGCATTGAAACGTGTGGCTTAAGAATATCCTCAGCCTCATGTTTCTTTGTCATGTGCAGTCCGATGCTAGCTGCATAATATGTTTAACTAAAATGAGGTTTAAACAACTGAATCAAAACTCGTCAACAGCCTTGACTCGTGCAAAACTCCTCTTTGAATGATGAAAAGTTCAAGCGAATAATAACTACGTAACCGTATATATATACTGTTATGAACCAGTGACCTGGAATTGTATTTTTTTTCGTTGTATATAGTTAAATGCTGCGAGTCGAAAATAAGATTCGCAAGAGCGTGAGAATATATATCTGTATCCGAGGAAACGGATAAATTTTTTCATTGCGTAATACATCGTTGCAAAAATGTGTTAAAAACGAAAAAAAAAAAGAAGAAAAAATGCGGAGCTAGAGACTGCTCAGTCCTCGTTGTCAGTTGGTTTTAATTGGTCCGTTCGTGGCGCGGTTTTAGTCGTTAGATTAACGACAAGAGACGTGGAATTTATTAAACGTAACGAGATACGAGAAGGACTTTGAAACAGTGGCGGTGCAGGGTAAGGCGAGATGGGACGGGGGTTAAGAACCACCGGCGTCTTATCTTCTCAAACAATTACGGAGTTGTTCCATGCTGTTAGTTGAGTTTGCAACAGCAAGCCGAGTCAAGGCAAGGCGAAACGAGGCGAATCAAGGCAAGGCACGGTAAGGCATGGCATGGCATGGCAAGGCGTTGCTCCTTGCATTTCTGATCAACCAGATAACCAAGTGAGAAGAAGACTCAGCCTGAAAGTGTTTCCGAACTGAGTCAGTCACATCAAGCGTTCTCATATTACGCTGTACATATAAACTAACTGCAAATATTCTGCAATTCCATTTTCAGGTACATACAACTCGCTCGACTACCGCTCAAACATCTGAGCAAACGCTAACCCATTGATGCCTCTGGGTATAGCATTCAAGAGTATGAGTATGTTCCCATAAATTATCGACGTTCATGTTTATTGCTCTTAAGACGTCAGCGTTACTGTTTATTATGCTAACAACGAGGGCGGGAAAAACGGCGTCACAAATCACGATGAAAACCGTTTTTTTTTTTTTTTTTTTTTTTTATCTTAATCGCGAAAAACAGCTGTACGAGTTATTCAAATAAATGAAAAACGGGGTTATATCACTTGACGAGTAGTTTTCTCGTATGGCATTTGAGCATTTGAGCATTCACAATGCTGCATGGTTACCCTGCAGCCACGCAACCATGCGCTATATTCATTCAGCATTTATACCTCTATTTAGATTGGTTATCGACCTACCCCATGAACTTCAACAGTTGAATGTAGGCTATACAGGATAGAATAAGAATGAACAAACCTCGTTATACGTTGAGCTTTTCCCACACCATATGTATATGTACATACGTAACGAGTAAAATGTACAAAAACGATAAAAAGATGAAAATAAAATTCAGTGAAAAGGACTCGTATAGACGACATGGGATACGAAGTGAATAATGCGAATATGAGCTCAACGTATATAGAAAATTATTAACCATCGTTAGGTTAGAACAGCTTTCATCAAAAGCTTCGTCAAAATGAAATCGATCATTTTTATCGAGCCATTGACTATAATAGTGCCAACGAAAAAAATTATAGCAATGTTATAACCTTTTGAATATAATTTGACGATCAAATACATAAGTATATGGGATTGTCAGAGACAAAAGTCTATGAAATAAATCAACGATCGACCATGATCTAATATATCGCGTGTCTAGGGCAATCAGCTGAAAAGTACATTGTGACGCCAGAGAAGCTCGGTAAATGGTACGTGGAGTAAAAGCTCACCGATGTGCAGTGACGCGGAGTTGAATTGTTGGCTTTAATGCGAATAGAAAATTGAAAAATTACGCACAGCTGGGTACATACGGATATGCACACGTGTATACCTTACACCGTATATCATACGGATAAAAGTACAAACTGACACGCGTACGTGTATAGCTATACGGGATATTTGTAATCCTCGATCAATTTTTATCCTCTTTAGCGCCACTTAGCTCCGAGCCCATTGACATCGAACCGAACCATTGCAGGATAATCAACGTGTCTACAAATAGGAATATTGGAAAAATGATTTTCGTTACAAATCGAGCGTGAAGAAGTGCGGGAAGTGATTTTCCCACACTCGTTAATTCATTTCTATGGAAAAATATGATTTTTTTTCTTCTCTTCTTTCTTTCACCATCGTTACAGGTGTATGATATGTCGAACTATAACAAGGCGATCGAATTTTATTTGTAAAAAGAATCCCGATTGAAGGTGACAATTAAAAATCGATCACCCTGCAATCGCCGTTAAAATTCAGAAGAATTTTATATCTGTCCAAGGAGGAAGAGTCATCTGCGAAAGAGGCATGATATGACCGGAAAACGAGCTACGTTGTCGAGGATGAGTCACGGGAAAAGTTGGCGCCGTCAAGTGGGTATATACCTACACAACGTCGTCGCCAGTTTTCTATTATACCGTGTCAAAGAATAGACGACAGAACATTACTTCCGAATTTGTAAATTTTCTGGCTTTGAATAATCCGCGTTAATAGATCATTGCCAAAAATATGCGACGAGAATACCGATTCGAATTGAATCCTGCAGTGAAATGATTTTTTCACATCAGTTCAAAAAACAAAAGAAATATTTTCAACCCCCGAATGAGATAGGAATTTTTAATTTCAATTTCCCGAATCAAAGAGAACACACAAAAAAAAAAAAAAAAACTGAAAATAATAATAATAATAATGAAAGGTTGACACGTAGGTAGGAACGCGGCGGGCGGCGTTGAATGGCAGTTTCTAAAGGCAATTTTGGAAAGTGGGTTCGAACAGGGGTTTCAATTTAGCGCGAATGAGGTCGGCCCGTGTCCACGGAAGTCGCGGCCATATCAATCGGTCTCTGTAGGACACTTTTCTGGCGTCTACTCGCTGCCAGATGCCAAGAGAATCGCGTTGCTTTCGAGTACATTGAGCGTCCTGAAAAGGGATATTGAATTTCGCAGTGTGAAACGGGGGAAAAGCAACCGCAGAGCTGTAGAGACGGATGAATACGCACGGTTGAATCAGTACTGGACGCGATTTCGGTTAATGTGAACCCGGAGGATTCAATTTCGTAAAAACGTTACACACGCTACTTTATTCTGGATAAAAAAAAAAAATCGGTACCAACACAAAAACAAAAAAAATCTTTGAAAAACCAATGTACAAATCTTCGACGATTTTTTTTAGAAACTATAACCGATTTTTATCTTTTCAAGATACGCTTTTGGATATATAGGTATGCGTGTGGCCTAAAGATAGCAATTTGTAACACCTTTACGGTGTTCCATGAATTATTTGAAAATCGTGAAAAGCTTTCCGCGAAACGGTGAAAGCCAATCGATATCGACGTTAAACCAATACATTATCCAGACATGGCCAGCACATGTTGCGAGAATTGGTGCTGCAGCACGATTCCACCCGCAGCATTAATGAGCTCTAAAACGTTGATAACTATCGAATATTCTCTTGCATGAAATCTTTCTCACCTTTCGCTCCTCTGCATGAATAAGCTTCATTTAAGTAAGAAAGAACGATAATTAGCTTGGGCAGATTGTCTCACCTGAAACATAAAATAACAGTACGGTTTTTAACTGCTGTCGAGTTGTTATAGATGAACGAAAGTCTAAAATTTATAAGCTTGGATAAATATGTTCATTTCGGTGTGTATTTGAATTTGGAAATATAGTAAGTATAGCTTCGTATAATATGAAACTTTGAGCATAAAATAACGGAAAATCAGCAAATGTATACGTAGCTAACTAAACCCGATCCAATTTGACTCTGTGGTTATTAACATGCTCGCGTTTATAGTTACGAATGTGATAAAATTTGCAGCTCAACCTGGTAAGGACAATACAGGTACATAATGGATCGGAGACGATTTACCTCCAATTGAAAACTAAATAGCCACGAGTGGCGGTCGTTCTCGTGATTCAATTCAGAGCTTGTTTTCCGCCAAACTAATCGTTAGTATACAAAATTCTTGCAATTTTTTTATATATTTTTTCCTTATTTCTTCTCTTTCGTATTGACTCTACAAAAGTTCGCATTTCACTCAATTCGGAAATAATTCTCATATTCTACTAATCCTAACTTCGGAGGCCGGAGCGATCACCGGGCATTCACAGGTAGTAGAAAATCTGGAAGCTGGACCACCCGCATGGCGTTAACGTTGCCAAATTGATCGGGAGGGATGTCTGTGTGTTGGAAACACTGTTTAAGAAGGTGCCACGACGTGCCTAGAATCCCTACCGAATCCAAAGTCAAAGTCTGCGGTAACCTTTTCCGCGAGTCTGCTGCAGCTATTCTGCCTTTTACTCTGTTTCCGAATTCGTCTTGGCGAAAGTCGTGGCTTTAGAATAATTAGCGGTCTTGCAGTTTCAAAAGTTCAAAACACGCGGCTAAAGCTTTGCTATACGAGTGCTCCAAAAATCAACCTAAGCCCATCCGTATATAAATAATATATTTTCCGGAAATCTATGATATTCGCGAATATTTCGTGTGCACAAATCGCTTTAACCCATCGGGAGACTCACTTCCGCTTTTTATCAGTTTATTATTTAATACAGTTCGACTCGCAGAGTCAGGTACTCGGACAAATCTCGTTAAATTTCGACGTAGCTATCGGGTAGACGTGGTAATTGTCACCGGTTTGATCTCTCTTTATAACATATAAATAGCCATTTCGGGTGGGGTCAAACAGGCGGGTATACCGGCGCAAGGGTGACACAATTTCGAAGTTAATTTTGTCATTTTATGAGCGCGAATAAAACTGCCGAGATACCCGAGTTTCGCCCGATTATATGTACATGTACTACACCTTATACTCCTTTCTCCGGTTCGGTTCTCTAAATAATTTCAACCAGGACTAAAGTATTAGACAAGCTTGAAAATTCGAAAGGTGTGTGTGTGTGTGTGTGTGTGTGTCGTATGTAGATATGAGGCGCGATATCTGCATTATGTAACCAGGTTTTATCGCACTTTGCTCTAGCGAGGTCTAAAAAATGAAAACGTTATACCGCAATAATAATCGATCAACTTTCTAGCCACTTGTGGGGCAACACGAGATATCTCAAGACTCCATGATACACGCGGCAAACACGTAGAATATAATACGTGCGTTAGTTAAAAACTGTAATCTGTGTAAATGTGTGTATTTATTTATAAAACGAGGTCAACGTGAGCATGGACGCAGAAAAATTGAGTAAAAAATTACTGCGATTTTCTTTTTTTTTTTTTTTTTTTCAAATAATTGTGATTTAGCAATCGAGCTATACTATAGACGATCAGAAATTTATATTTGGTTTTTTTTTTTTTTTTCCCCGGTAAATTGTTGTTCTGAAATTGTACATAGTCTGAGATAATAACTCCGTTATTTTATATAAAAACATATTTGCCGACTATTCTTTGAATATACGATACCAAATGCGGCGGAAAGTTTAATTAAAGACTTATCTACAAAGAATTATCCGCTTCGAATGAACTATACATATACGTCATCGTCGATAATTCGCGGTAATTTAAGCCTTGACGTGATTTGTAAAAATAATTTTTTTTTCCTCCAACGATTCACGGAATACCGCAAATGTAACTGCGCAAACTAAAGGTCATCCTGATTATATTTAAAAATAAAAACTACGATTATATACAACATAAATTTTTCGCGCTTCTGTATTATGTCTAGATAGTTATATACATATATTTGTATGTACTGCAGTTTAACGAGTATAAGCTTCTGAGCTTTTGAACTTAAACATGGATTAGAGTTTCAACGTTATACGGCCTTAAAATAAATATTAGTTTTCAATCCACGTCATCCAAGGCTTAATATTAGTATTAAAAGATCTCGTCATTTTTAAACTATCATGATAAACCTGGTTGGTTTCGCTCGCTATAATAAAACTGTACGAAAAATTCACAGCGCTAATTCAGTCGTAATCATATTATTTTAATCATTACCTACTTCAATTCATTACAACCCGGGCTCAACTTTCGAAAACTGTTCATCGCAGTTAATCTAATAACTGCAATAAATTGGAAGGGATATTTTTGATCGTCACAAATTATCGTATATAATGTATAATATATTTTAATTCGTGTTATATACTAGTAAATATTTGTCACGGTTTATACAAAGTCTCGTTAATTGTGTAATATATTAATCGTCGTTGTTGTTTTCGTGAAATTATCAGATTGACTAACACGGGTCATGAACTGGAAGATAAACTTTCGCATACATATACAGGGTGTCCCAGAACTAAATGTCCAAAATGAAAGGTGGCCTAGAGGAGGTCGAACCGAGTAAATTCTCCCGAAGAACATGGGGTCTGCGAAGTCGCGTTCGCGAGATATCACAAGTTAAAAAAAAAAGTATCGCTTTGCGCCCGCGGGCGCGGGCGCAAAGCGATACTTTTTTTTTTAACTTGTGATATCTCGCGAACGCGACTTCGCAGACCCCATGTTCTTCGGGACAATTTACTCGGTTCGACCTCCTCTAGGACACCTTTCATTTTGGACATTCAGTTCTGGGACACCCTGTATATATGTAAAAGTTCCAAATGTTCCGAAACGGGAATTATCGTTTATTAAACAATTTGGCAAGCCCAGCGTTGAAAGTTCTGTACTAACTAACAAGCGATAGGCAATTACACTGACCCTGTACGGGGTTTTGACTCGAACCTAGGAAACAGTAGGAGCTGGTTACAGACCAAACTGCTAATTATGACCAGCGGGGTACGTAGAACTCTGAGAATCGACTACGTAGGTACTATACCCTACTGCCTACTATAGCACCTACACCTGTTGTTCGTCAGTTTTGGCCGTAATTTGTGGGCGCTATCTATCTACGCGGAAATTTAGCTGAAACGGTATACTGTTTCAGAGCTAGGAATTACAATTCCGGCGTTAAATCTTTCTTTATTGCTGTTTTATTTTTAGTTTGCGATGGATTGTTTTATCTCATCCTCTACTCTGTTTCTATATTCATTTTTCACTCTCCTGTATTCACACTGTAAATAATTTACACTTTTGTAAAAAAAAAGCAATATGACCTGAACATTGATTATGGTATACACTTTATTAACCCAATTCCCGCCCCTCTTGGAAGTTTTATTAAACAATAATTTTTGCGGGTGAGTGAATCAGCGCGGAGAACAATAAAGCAATTCACATCAAAAGAAAGGAATGAATAAATTGAAAAATAAAGAAAGAGATAAAATAAAAATATGTATACGTATGTAGTACGTATTGTCGATCCGTGAATCATCCGGGAACTCTTGTACATGTACATATTTATTATATATACTCAATACTCATATCTGAAATGCGCGAACCTATAACAAACCATGTTTTAATTGCTTCGGGAAGTCCCGACTTGTGAACAGAGAAACAATTATATTTGCTCGTAATTGCGATGCAGATTCTTCCGAAAAGGGGGAACCACGCTTTGGATAGATATCGCAATATCGTTGATAATAATGGCAAAACTATACACATATGTGGGTTATAATTATGTGTCATTTTTTCAAAATTTGATAGTCTTTGATATTAATATTAAAAGGTCCCTCATTGCGATTTTCTATTTCCCGTATTTATCTAACATATATGGGAGAACATTTTTGTTCACTTTTGGAATTTTATAACTCGATAACGACACATCTCACGGATCAATTATTGATAGATTCTTATAGAAAATTGAACGCTCTACAAAAAAGATCTCGTACACTTTTTTCATAAACATAACCGTTCAAACGATATTCAAGTTCAAAGTTCAATATACATATGTGTATGCATATATTTTGAACTTTGAACACGAATGGTTATGTTTATGAAAAAAGTGCACGAGGCATTTTTTGTAGAGCGTTCGATTCTCTGTAAAAAATATATCGCAGACTAATCTGTGAGATGCGTCATTATCGAGTTGTAAAATTCCAAAAGTGAAACAAAAAAAAACAATTTCTTCTATGTTGGGTAAATTGGGAAATAGAAAATTGCGACGATGGACCTCTTGATATTAATATTAAAGGCTATTAAATTTATTGAAATAAAAAAAATTTCCGCTCTTAAATGACACGACCTAATGTGGGTACATACATATAACGGTTCGAAACCACAAAACCAAATGCGATAAGCTGTTATACATGTTATGTGATATTTACCGCTTTGAAAATACCCGCTCATATGGTATAATACATCGAAGAACATATCTACTGTAACCATTTTGTTTATACAACTGATAAACAAAAATTACGTCATTATATTGCCATGGCTGTATATGTATATATAGATAATGTAAAGTTGAACAACGACAATTGATACTAATCGCATATTCTATGATGGCTTGAAAATGTAGGTAGGTACGGTACTGGTTTAATGCCACGTATAGGTCGAAAAAAAAAAAAAAAAATGTAAGTAAAGAAGAAAAAATAAAAAATGAACATAAATTACAAGTTTATATAATTCTGAGTAGATACATGAAGTGTTGCTTGTTATAGACATCTCTGGTCATCACTTCATTCGTCGTCCTTGGTGTGATGAGGAGTTGAAAGTTGCACTATGAAACAGCTCATCCATACTCCTGCAGCATATCATATAGCGTTTTGATATTTGCAGCAAAATTCTTTCGTTGCGATTCAGCTCTGAACTTATGCACGTATAGGTATATGAAAAGTTGAATTTTCTTTCGCGAAACTAACACAAAAGATAGAAATCTCGATTTTGGTGAAACGGAAACTAAGCAAAGATTCGAAACACTCTTGAGGTTGCAGAAAGATCTCAGTTCTGTGTTTTGCTTTTCAACGAAATTGACTATCAGTGCAGTAATATATCGGCCGCAAACCGGAGGCGAAGTTCAAGTTTCACGTAGTCACAGAATAACGACGAATACGATCTTCCCTCTTTATCACTTTCCTTAAACTAACATAAAATATATATTCGTTATAGTTTATCCCACATCCGGCTGCCACATATATCTATCTTCTGCTACTGTACAAATAGACATGTTTTCACGTTATTGTATGTACATCTTACATGTACATACCTATCATCATCCCGTACGTCTAATTATTCAAGGAATTATATTCCAGCCAACATGAATTTGAAATGAGCAAGTATTACGATCTATCGGCCCACGAGAGTCTAAAATACAATTTTGAGCAGCATTTTTTTTATGTTTCGAATTCGTTCAGCATCCAATATATAGAAATAACTGGCAAAAATTCTCAATCATTCTAATTGCACGTTTTGATCTTAATTAACTAACAATTACTCATTTAATATGCCAACAATTAAATCAATTAGCGCGATCTTCCGGATGAAATGAATCAGACTCTCCCCAAAGGTCAAGATATATATTATGTGATGCCTCAGAAAATTTAATTACAGGCTATAACGTCTTGAATTAATTTCAGCTAATTATGCGAGCATATCGTTTACCTGAAGGCGAACAAAATCAACTTATTTTTATATACTATATGTACGTATAATCATAAATTTAAGGGTATCAATTTCACCGATAGAAAAAGGGGCCGGTTTGAAGTTCCGAATTTTCAAAATTCCGAACGTTCGAAAGTACGAAATCATTTGAGAAGATTTCGAATTTTTTCAGAAACGTTTAAGTATTAAAATTTTAAAAGATGATCGGAATGCAGGCAGCTCGAAAACTCGAACAGTTTGAAACTCCGAAAGTCCAAGAATCCGTCAATTCAAGGAATGGGCACGGTACTCCATGCGTAAATTTCAAGTTTCGGAGTTTTGACCTTTCGGATTCTTAGCTTTCGAAATTCTGAACCTTCGCGGTTTTTAGATTCGAAGTTTTTTTTAAATCGACCATTCAGACTTTTGGTGAAATACTATCGAGACTCGGAATTTTTACCGTTCTAAACTTTTAAAATTCGGAACTTTACCCTGGACCCATATAAAAAGTGGACGAAAGCTCATATATTATTTTAGGTAAATTTTACACAGTTTTTGCGCTTTGATGTACTTCTGACAATATTTTATCTTTTTTCCCAGCTTCCACAATGTCGAATAAAAAACAAAAGGTATTCCGCAAATTTAAGCGGATATCGTAAAACTGGATATAAAATTGCATAAACGACCCAGTCAAAAAAAAAATCTAGTTCGGACGGTAAAACTCAACATGGCAGCGTAAATAGCAAAACTCCTTAAATTTTGAATAAATGAATGAACATATACGCGAGAAGATTGGACCTTCGTTAGGAATGAATATGTTTAGTCCAAAATACAATGATAACTCGTTTTTAAGAGAAAAAATGATTTCTCTCATCGTGGACAAAATGAGAAATGAAAAGAGGCACAAGAAAACGAAAAATCCACGAAGACTATATCGGTGTCGTAAACCGATTGACAAATGTTCACGGTCCCCGTAGGGGTACGACCATAAACCAGTAAAGAAATATATAAACGAGTTTGGGTTTCGACAGGCCAAATAAGCGGCTGAAACTACGAGTATTTGAGGCAATTGAATTGAAGATGAAATCTATACCCTGCCCTATAGAAGCTAGATGGAATAGTATATAAGGCCCATGGAAATATCTTTCGGAGATTTGACTGCGATCGTCATTTCGTAGATTTTTTTATTTTTTTATTTTGATAACCATGAATTCCTTGAATCTATTTTCAGTTTTTTTTCCCCACTGCAGTCGTTGCTGCACGTCTTATCTAATGACAAAATTAATTGTACACGGACGCGTATGCGTGTGATTCGATGAACGTATACAATCGGAATTAGAGGAAAAAACCAAGATACACGCCGTATATTTGTGATTTCCGGAAATGTCGACGATCCTGAAGACGTGGCTTCCGTTAACCGAACTCAACTATAAACTCGTACAAATTTATTCGAGACTGAAGTGAAAGGTATACGTACAGCTATAATATCAAGGGATGAATTCACTCGGTTTAAAAGCCTTGTACATTAATTTTATACGATTAATATGATAAGGTGTATCTACGGAACGTTGAATATACCGAGAATATAAACCAGTGTATTTATGTATACTTACATTGGTGTACATTTGTGTTGGTAATGTACTTAGACTTTACAGGAATTCACTATTCGACGATGTATAACGACGAGGGGAGATTCTAATTCCACTCCCCGACCCCAAGGGCTGTAATACCTATCTACCTTTGGAAAGCAGCTGAATTCGTCCTCTGATATTGCTTCTTGATTTTAACTTCACTTATATTACAGTTCTTTTTCCCTCGGGACGACTGCAGCAGTCGATATAGCGAAGCTTTTATTAACTCGGAATTAACTGGAGTATCGGAAGAGAAAAGCGCGATATCAGCCTTATTACATGCAATTCTGTTTATTCTCGGATAGCTCTATATTAAAATTACATGAAAAAAAAAGTAGAATGAATGTACCTGCACATTGGATGTGAACATATTTGAAAATAATAATTTTTTTCTAATAATCGCACTTTGGATCCTAATTCAAGTCTCAATATTAAAATGATAACCGAAATCTTGTTACGACGAGAGAGAGAAAGGGAGAGATTCATCCTGCTTAAACGAACGATATAGAATGAAAAACAGACTGCTGCAGCATCCACCTGTAACGACGCTAATTAGACGAGAACGAACCCATCTCATTCCGTGTATATCAAAAACTTTGCGCAGTTTCCGCACTGAATAATTCCAAAGAGATATCAAGGCACGCAAAAAAAAAAAGCAAAAAAAAAAAAAAAAAACGCTTCACAGTAATCATACAATGCACAACGTGTTTTGTGCAAACGTTCGCTCGCTATTTAAACTGCAACAAAAAAGAAAAAAAAAACAGAAAGAAAAAAGCGTTTTTTACCCTGCGTTAAACCCATCAGTGACTTAAATGTTGAACAGCGTTTCACAATATCCACGGGTTTTGCACATGTATAAGAAACAGGGCAAAAAAAAAGAAAAAAAGAAAAAAAAAGAAAACTGCAAAGACTTTCGTTCGGTATAAAATACGTATAAAGGGCTCACCTCGCTCGTCGAAGGGAATGGTAAAAGTAATGTCACCCAAAAAAAGAGAGAAATAGAAGAAGAAAGAAAAAAAAAACGTCGAATCTTTCCGCTCTAAATGGCTAATCCTTTCCACAACGACAAACTAAACTGAGATATCCACCAGTTTCCGGTAGGGAAACGGGCGTTATTACAGGTCCGAGAGAACATTATCAAGCGATATATATAACCTACGTTTCTAATCTAACTGGGTCGCGGAAACGGTTAGGCAAAGTATATAAGCGAACAAAGTTGCTGCTGGTTTGCAAAGTGGACAGTTTAGTGTCTAATTATATTATATAGGTAGGTATATACGCGAGGAATGACCGCGATGTGGCAATTTCAATCCTATTTTGAATTCAGGAAATAAGATTTTCTTTTTTTTTGTATAAATTTACCAAAAATGACAACGAGAAGGATGAACACGGAACAATTCAGGTTACGGTACGGGTGAAGATGAAGGAATCCGTGTTTACGAGTATTGCGGATAGAAATGATGAGTTTGCGAAAGTAATTAAAGAGGAAAATAATTAATCAAGGCGAGGGTGGAAGCGGTATGAAATTTTTGATGTTATCGAAGGATGCGATTCGTTCGTAGATTAATCGATAATCAGAACTCGACAACGAGAGATTTATTTAGACAATGTACAGGGCGGAATACCCGCATTCAGTTCTGACCGCGGTTTATATTACGAATTCGATGCGATCGTCTCTCCCTTTCAGTTCGTACAACTAATCCGTAAAAGCCGCAGGATTTCGCTAGAGTTTTCCACCCCTAGAAATGGGGTAAAATCCTTTTCAAATATGGGTGGTGATTAATTGCGTAAGGGATATATACGTGACGCGTTTAAATCCACAGTTTAGGCTCGCTACGGACTATCACCCTAAATCAATGACGATCACAAATTCAATATTTCAAAACGCGATGGACTGCTGAACACAATATGATCGAGGCAAAAATTGAAGAAAGGATGGCAAAAAAAAATCACGATTCAGCCGATTTCTTGAGAATAAAATGTTCCTGTATTCATCATTCTCGTTACGCAAAGCGAGATGTCACATCTCGTCTGACAAGTGTTAACGTATTTTGTTACGTGGTGTATTCGGTACGGGCTATACGACGATTCGGGGATCACTGGCCACTCCACTGTCAGTCGGATTCAATTAAGTTGATACGGGGCACAAGGCTTGGAATTGCTAAATCAACCTGGTGACACATACCGTCGCCGCACGCGAAATACCACATTCAAGGCCTCGGGCGCATATCCCACCTTCTCATCGTTGCTCCGTCCGTCTTTCAACGAGAGGAAACTATATACACGCCAGATTTTACCTACAACTATAATTGTGGATAAATCGTGATCTTGAGCTGTGACATGTTCAATTATCGATAGATCGACGATACCTAATCGAGTAATGCATAATTAGTAATCAATGAACATCGATTATCGCAGTTACAAAATTTTACACAGAAAATCAAGCCGAACACTTCAGCAGAGTTGAATAATGTAAGGAATAATGGCGTGTTCAATGGAGTTTAATCATCTAACATCTGGCTTGACGTATATTACAGAGTGACGTGATAGATGTGCCTATAATTTTGAATTTGTTTCACGGGTACACAGACGCCGGTCGTACTGCAATCAGGTACGAATCGAGATAAATCAATCCGTTCCAGAAACCAGTGTACATAGGGTACAGCACCTACAGCAATGTCTGAAAGACCAGGGTCAAAAGCACTGCGGTCATAGTCCGTCTGCCTTATTGATGCCGACCAAAATTCTGCTGCAGCTGAGAAAATGTGCGGCAAGCGACATTGTCTGCACCCGTAACCGTAAATTAACCGAGAGACAAACGCGAGATCGTATCAAATACCAAATTACCAATTCCCATCTTATACTGAATCTACAGACATTGAATTCCGGCTTGTTTCCCCCAACGACCTAACGATGCCGCATGACCTAGACGAGACTGGAATAGGAATAGCCTCTACCGTTTTTTTTTTTTTTTTCTTTTTTTTTTCTCCTCATTCCTTGTCCCGCAATTTTGTTCATTTGATAGTTTTTATAGCCTCGTGACCGAAGGCATGGCCTCTGATCAGAATTTTATGGGGCTACTGTACCTCAAAAGTACCGAAATTCTGAAGTGTTCATATTGTTTTGGCACATCAAAGCCACGGCTATTTTTGGACGAATGCATATACATACCTACGTGTAGGATTTGGAGGAGTGGAATGTCATTAACTTCGTGAAGAATAGATATAATATGTCGTGATCCTCGGCTTTTACTCGAAGTAAAGGACTGTTCGAGATTATACGGTGCAGATATATACTAACTCGAGTAAAAATGTTACAGTAACGAGAAATAGAGTCTGAGTTACGATAAGATCCGGGATTTGAGATGCTGCACCTAGTCGAAGGTGAGGTCTTTGACGGGTGGTTTGAATATTCATCGTTTGATTTCATTCTTTGACTCCATATTTCTTTTTTTTTTTTGTTTTCTATCCTGACCAGATCTGACCTGGCGTGACCCTGGAGCTCTGTGTCTGCCAGGATTTTCGATCAAGAAATTCTAACAGATCTATCTGAATAGAGGAAAGAGCCGCGCCGTAATGATATCACATGTTCAAAAATTTATCATTAGGAAGAGACAGGGGTTTAGAAAAATTAATTAATTGTATATACTCCGTAGAGCGCGTACATATTTATCTAGAAAATATATACGTACATAATTATAGTACATATATACGTACATAATTATAGTACATATGTATATACATATACATTAATAATGGAAAGGGATTTTCTATAGAACTTAATTCCTATATATTTATAAGTCTAAGTTGTAAGTGAACGAATTGCCGTATCTCTTCCCATCTTCGCAGTTCCCGAGACTCGAGAGTCTGACTAGATTTAAACTTGCACATATAATTATTCACGACCACTTTCCTCGTTCCATGACTATTTCACCCTCTCACCCGCGTCCAGGAACATTAAATTTAAAAGGACCCAATGCGCTCGCCAACTTTCAATCGGAATTGCATCCTCAAGAAATAAGAACCGACTAGAGCCCCCTCCCTCCACCCCCCAGAGGCTTTATGTAAACCAGAGTTTTGATTGGTTCAAATTCCCTCCGATTAGAATTGCAATTGCAAATTGGCTGTAGGAGAATATTGAAACTCCTCATTGACTTGAAATCCTTGTATTGTGTGCATATTCTATGTACAGTCAGGCAATAAAGTTCTTGTAGGGTCGAAATTTAGGCTCAGGTGTTTTAGTGTCTACGCTGTTGAGCAGGCCCATCGATGCGTTATTTATTATATACAGGGTGTCCCAGAACTAAATGTCGAAAATGAAAGGTGGCCTAGAGGAGGTCGAACTGAGTAAATTGTCCCGAAGAACATGGGGTCTGCGAAGTCGCGTTCGCGAGATATCACAGGTTAAAAAAAAAAAGTATCGCTTTGCGCCGCCGCGACGCGACGCGGCGCAAAGCGATACTTTTTTTTTTTAACCTGTGATATCTCGCGAACGCGACTTCGCAGACCCCATGTTCTTCGGGACAATTTACTCAGTTCGACCTCCTCTAGGCCACCTTTCATTTTCGACATTTAGTTCTGGGACACCCTGTATATTTAGGAAGTATTTCTAACTTCACGTTGAGTAGGTAGTCTGCCCGATTCGCGTTCTCAGAGAACGGGGTATGCGGAGCGAGGGGGCTGCTCAACAGCGTGGACACTGAAACGTTTGAGCCTGAATCTCGACCCTCCAAGAACTTTATTGCCCGACTGTACGTGTGTACAGTCGACTTAGAATTTTCGGAATTAAACACAACACACATACACCATTCCGTTATAACAGCAATCCGAGTTTCCTGAGTACAGTATATACTGCATATATATACACGTATAATAATGAAATAAATATACATGTATGTATTCCAATCCAACGAATACACCAGAACGTGATTGTACAGAGGTTTTACCGGACGGTCAGAGGTTAATTGAAAATAATAGACTCTCCTCGGGGCAAATAGAAGGACTTGGCTACTGGTCAAGAATCGATCTATTCACCGACTTTCGAGCAATTAATTCCGCGAAACATTGCTCCGGACGCTTAGTCAGGGCAGAGATTATTTATTGGACCGACTCCTCTTACCATTGCCGAATTTTTTCCTTCTTTTCTAGTTTTATTCTTTTTCTATACCAAATAGAATTTCGGATTGATCGCATCGTCGACTCATTCGACACTACGTCGAGTGGATAACTTCTGCGTTAGTTTACCAGAGGTGATAAAAAAAATAAATACATAAAAAAAAACGTGTGAAAATTTGTTCGTTAAATCAGTTTCGAAAATACAACGGGTTATCCCGGTTCATTGGAACGGTACTTGACCCGATGTTAGCGAACAACGAAACGGTTACAGAGAACCGCGACGCACGTATAGCGGTATGAAACAGTTAGATAGTCTTTAACGTCGTTTAGCACGTCAACGCGTTGGTTATGGTTATGGTTATATTTACGTCATAGGTCGGTGGCCATATTGAGAATGTAAAAGTTCAAGATAAAGAAAAAAAAAAGAAAAAAAAAATAGGAAGCAGAACTGAGTAATGAAAACTGTACACATTCGACTCGTGATCGTGCAGCCGATGCGGCTGTGTATACAATCAAATTGACAAGAGTATTCAACGTAACGGTAACACGAAAACTCACGTGCATCGTAAAATTCTGTCTTTCGTCGTGTTGCAAAGGAAGACTTTTTTTTTTTTTTTTGAGGGTGCAGTTACACGTAAACCTGAAAGATTTGTGCAAAAAATAAATAAATAAGTAAAAAACAGAAATCAGATGACATGATCGAATCAAATAATAAGACACACGGTTTATATTCGCGTGCCTAAAGACTCGTACCCTCCGATTTAGGGTAGTTCAATTTTTTCCGATATAGAAGATAAGGTGTGACGTTTGTAGGTGTAATATATTCAAGATACAGATGGACTTGGGTATCTGGAATTCGATTAAAAAAATGGAAAATAGTAATTTATACTATTATAAACGCGGTAATTACATATATATATACGTGTGAGAATACTTCAACGATAATTCCTATCTTTTCACAGCAATTTTACACCGAAAAAGAGAAAGTTGATTTCGGTTCAAGACTTCTTGGGAAAAAAGCAGTAAATAAAATAAAATGAGAAAAAAAATGTTGATATCAAGTATCGTGGTTACACACGTCTACGGTATGTACCTACATACGTACGTACGTAAATACTAAGTCACAAGGAGAATAATCGGGTTTCTATTAGAAGCAATCATCTTAATTGCTTAATGCACTACGGTACAGAGACGTATATAATTCATCTGTTGTTCAATTCACTTCTAAGAAATTCTATATCGAGACAGATTACTAAGTGTTGTCTACCAACCGGATTAATCTACCAACGATAATACTGAATCACGCGTTATCCGTCATCGAGTGACGATTATTCCACAATATTGGAAACTTTATACGTTTGTCATTATAACAGCAATACGAACACGATAAAAAATCTGTGGCTTAATGACAGATCGATTATTGGTGATAAATTATGAAATTTATTGTTGAACGTGGAACAGTTATATCATCTCGCAACTCCGAATTCAAAAATTTCGTTTTTTTTTTTGGGGGGGTTTTTTTCAAATTTTTTTAAACATTTATACTGTCGAGAAAGCTACCATTAGCCAGATCTATTAAACGAGTAAACTCGAGTATCTATGTATTTATGTATGTATGTATGTAACATGGTTTCATAATGGAATTTGTGAGCCAGGTATTTCGAGAGAGGATTGTGAAGTAGGGACCCTCGTCAACGAACACAACACGCGTTGTATATTATCTAAGGAGCTTTGTCCGATACATGGTCTACGGGAAAGCTAGTAAATACCTGCTGCCTGTCAAAATCCCGATTCAAAATGAAGGAATATTAAAAAATTCTCGTATCTTATATATAAAGACGATAATTTTGTTTTAATAATGACAAAAATAAATTTCCCTCACCCACGTATAGCTACCACATACTAATTATTCATTCAATAGCCATGTACAATTATCGGAATCATGTTTCTCCTTAAACCTATTCACGTAACATATATAATTAGTACATGAGGTAATATAAAAGGTAAAAGGTGAAATTCTTAGGCACGCACTCAGGGAATACAAAATCTTACAGGTATACTTGTAATAAATGAATAAAACCTGTAGTTATTTCCTGTAGAATTGAGGAACAGGTCAGTGTGCCAGCCTTAATGAATGGCTGCTGCTATATCGCCTGTACACAGGTGTATAAATTCGTGTCATAGCAGCATTTACAATCCCCCGCATGTCATGTGTGGGTCGGGTACGTTTCGTTAACGTACAGTCGGGCAATAAAGTTCTTGGAGGGTCGAGATTCAGGCTCAACGTTTCAGTGTCCACGCTGTTGAGCAGCCCCCTCGCTCCGCATACCCCGTTCTCTGAGAACGCGAATCGGGCAGACTACCTACTCAACGTAAAGTTAGAAATACTTCCTAAATATACAGGGTGTCCCAGAACTAAATGTCGAAAATGAAAGGTGGCCTAGAGGAGGTCGAACTGAGTAAATTGTCCCGAAGAACATGGGGTCTGCGAAGTCGCGTTCGCGAGATATCACAGGTTAAAAAAAAAAAGTATCGCTTTGCGCCGCCGCGACGCGACGCGGCGCAAAGCGATACTTTTTTTTTTTAACCTGTGATATCTCGCGAACGCGACTTCGCAGACCCCATGTTCTTCGGGAAAATTTACTCAGTTCGACCTCCTCTAGGCCACCTTTCATTTTCGACATTTAGTTCTGGGACACCCTGTATATAATAAATAACGCATCGATGGGCCTGCTCAACAGCGTAGACACTAAAACACCTGAGCCTAAATTTCGACCCTACAAGAACTTTATTGCCTGACTGTACGTACCTACAATCATCGTGTCCCTATTATATCGCGTTTCACAACGTGTTATTTTGCCGTTTCGATTACCTACTTAAACTGTGAATAATATTCATTTATAGTAAGCGAAAAATATTTTCAATCTATATTTAGGTACCCTTATAAGGTTTTCGAAATTCAAACCATAACTGAACACTCGCTCCGAATCACAATTTATCAAGAGACTCGGTAGAGTCTCACGCCAAGTACATACATATTGTGTTACATTATATTTTTTCACGACGAAGGTTATACACGTAAAATTGGGAGAAAGACTTCCGTTTCAGTAAAAAAATGAACAAAGCAAAAAAAAAAAAAAGTGAAGAAAAGAAATTTAAAAAAATGACATGAATTTTTATTCTTAACAAGGAAACGAACGTATAGTATATATGTATATTTGGCCCCGTGCCCAATTAGCGCTCTCCAGATGAATCCCATTAAACCTAATTCAACGAAATTTCAGCGCGTCGTTTTCTGGGTTTCGGAAATTATTTTTTAATTATTTATTCGTTTCTTCGTTTCTTTGTTTTATTTACTACCTTGAGGAATTTTATACGTATACCGGATGCGTGTTTTAATGAAAATAATTGTTGGACCCTTTTCGCGGAAATATATCGACCTGCATAACCAAAATTTTGTCTATTTTTAACACCGCGTCTAGACGATTGAATTATTGATCAAATCCACCGCACACTTCGTTATAATATGTCCTAGATATCACGTGGTGTTATTGATCCGAATAACTTTGCCTGTAATTAACGTAACGTATCCACGGAACGTTAAATTCGAAATAAACAGGCCGAGCATGAAGTGAACCACATGTCATGTCCCCTACAGCATCTCTCGCGTATCTATACGCAGAGTTACGTAGTTTTATTTCAATTCAAAAGAAAAGAAAAAAAATTCCGAAAAAAAAATTCGAAAATTGACTCAAGTCTTAAATCCCAAAAACCACTTGAAATTTTATCATTACTCCACTCAATTATTATTATTTATACGTTGATTTATCTGCAGAATTTAGTTCCGTCATACTTCACTTCCTCGATATTTGTAACTGCAGCGAAAATTTCACAAGAGAAAAAAAAAAAAAAAAATGAAAATGGAAAGAATGATAATTTTCGGTGTGAAATACACCTAAAATTAATTCGTTACATAACCGACGAGACTTTCCCTCGCGACAGTACTTTCCAGACGGATGGATAGTCCGCGGACCACCAACGTGCAGCTAATTTCATTGCCACGCTTCGCCTCCTGCAGTTAATTATTGCTAGCCGCTTTTACTGGTGCTCGCAGTAAAAGTGGAAAGAGCAGAAAAACCCATCTATAGTTTAACTCATCGTTATCGTTTACTCGGCGACTAAAAATCACGGTGAAAATTATACCAGCTACCAAATTTAGTTTCAAAACATTTTTCCACTACGGAAAAGAAAATTCGTTTTTCGACTTGCTATTCAAATACTGCAGACCTCGGTCTGTCTACTACCTGAAAATTTTTCTACCACCGACGCGACTGGACTCTGGACTTTGAAATTTCTGGTGAAAAGAAAGGGCCTTTCAACAATCGCCTGGGACATGCGTTCAATCGCAGGGTTTACAAGTTTTCAAAGAAACACCGTTAACTAAATGAAATAGTGCATTCGCTGCAGTGAATCTATTTTACTTTATCTCGTTCCATTCTATTTGTCCTCCTATAATTCCAATTGATTAGAATTAAAAAATTCTATTAACACAGACCTGACAGCTGCAGAGACCGCATTACCTTACGGAAGGAAATATATTCGCCGTTAAGCTACGTGCACAATCCTAAACAAAACGAAAAAAAAACTAAGTCTAATTTTTTAGCAGCCGTTTCCTTGGGGTCCAGCCTTTTCTCTTATTCGTGGTAGCAGAATATCCTCCGATATCCGCTAACCAACCGGATATAAGTCCGAGAAAATGACTCAAAGTATAATTTGGTAATAAATACTGTCGACTGCAGTAGCAGCAGTAGCAGCAGTCGGTCTCGGTAAGGTCTACGGTATAACCTGAGAGAAATAAATCGTTGAACCTGCACGATTCAAGAACCAGAGTAAATAAATTGGGACGATGGTATTAATCCATTTAGTTTCTTCTTTAAATAACCATTTTATTACCGTTCTAAGTAATTATTAATCATTGATTGATAGCAAATCTGCAGGACTAGCGATTCGCATGAACGACCAGTTATATACAGTTATACGTTATTTCAATCGGCAAGATTTCTCTCAGTGTCTTAAATTATCAGAACCCACTACTCGAAACTGAGATTGAATGGGCTTTTGATCGATTGAAGATCTGGTTTTGACTCGCACAACGATTCAGATCGAAAAACGATATTTATATATTTATAAAGGTAATTTTTTAGCCCGCGGGAGATAAAAAAAAAAAGTTAAACCCTCGAAAATTTTTTCTTCAATTATAATAAGGCAGCTGGCAACACTTGAGTATATTTCGTATCGTATCTCTTCCCCCAGCTTGGAATTTCTGTTGTCAAATATACGCAAAAAAAAATATAAGGCTACTCTAGTTGCCTTGCAAATATTTGCGGAATGCTTCTAGCCACCGAGTAAGTCACAGTTCGCAAATACTGGTCTTGCCACTTTTAAAAAAATTTTTTATTTATTTTTTAATCTATTCAACAAGGTCTCAACTTTTCGTTCTAGTTTTACTTCTTATCGATACCAATTCCTTGTCACACATGATAGTCGATTTCCCGTTACTGGTAGCTTCGACAGTTTTTTGTTTTTTTTTTTTGCATTTTTTTTCCCTTGAAACACATTCAATTGAAGGCCAACATTACAGCTGTTCATTATTTTACTTCCGAATTCTTACCCAACGTATTAATAATTCTAAGTAATTTTCATCGACAGTATATTAATGAAAGAAAAAAGTGGACAAGAAACGGCCTAATTCTCATGAGAGAAGCAAAAAAATTGATATAAAAGTAAAGACCGTTTAAATATTTCTTAGCTAAATATTTACGTCATATGCGTGTTGCATAATGCATCTAGCGCACGTGTGTCACGCTCTCGACCCATATTCATGGATATATATGACATACTATACATATAGGCATGTTGGTCGGTGTACAAGCTCGTTACTAACATCCAGTTCCTTGATATGTAGACATGATTAAATATTTACACGTTCCCATCTCTCAAACTGCATTTCTCGTACTCATCGGTCAATTTTTTTTTTAATTCAGCGATCCACGACGGGTTTTTTTTATCCTCCAGCTGTCCTGAGCGTGTGAATAAAAAGGTTTTTGATAATGAAAATCTTGAAGACTCCATACTCGATGCCGATCTGATTACTATAATTAATAATTATAACCGAACCGCGGGATCGATGGATTATAGGTATATCGTTGCGTTTGGGTATTAAATGAGAAGGTTAGGTTTGCGTAAGGATTTGACCCCCTCTAGTCCGTGGGTCAACCATCCGTTGCAGGTTTCAATCGGGAATTGAATTACCGGGTCGACCGACGATCGGGCCACGCGAGTCAATCGGACCGGAGGATTGCTGCCGTCCGAGGGTGACCATAGACCCATCATTTTCCAGAGGACTTGTTTCCCTAGCAAGCAATGACAGAACGCTATGAACTGAACTAACCACAAGGTGCATTACCCGACCGATCACGTAGTCCCGCAGTACATGCTACGTATGTACCTTATTGTCAAGGATCGAGTCGTTCCGTGCGTCTTTGTAAACGTGTATACGTATGTGTTCATCGTACCTATACGTATTACGTATCGTGCTGTATACGCATGCATGTAATACATACGTTGCTCGGACCTTACCTTACCTTACCTTACCTTGCCTTGCCATGCCATGCCACGCCATACCTGCCTATATACCCGGACGTAATTATTGAGGGACAAAGCAAACAGAGAAAAATAGAACCGGAGTAATACCACGGCTTAATGCTTTACAGCGTCGGTTAATTAACGACGGGCGTCGTCGAAGCGTTTCGCTCGTTTACTTTGACCGGCTTTTAAAATATTATCTGCATACTCTAATTTTTTTTTTTTTTTTAATGTCGTGATGGATTTTCGGCTTTGGTACGTTGCAAATCAATTTGAAGCGAGTTTGGTTCCATTGATTGCGTGGAGAGATGAAAAATCATCAAACATCATCGTGTAGTGAAAAATATAAAATTTGGTAATCTGAAGTAATCCGACTGTTTCTCTACGTCAAGTTCTCCGTCTGTTCAACACGCTCGCTAAACATTAGTCGTTCTTTATGTTTGAAATTATCAAATATTCAAAAAACTCTGTCCTTTTTATTTTTTATTCTTTATGTCCATAACCTTACCACCATTAATTTCTTCCGAAGGACTTCAGTTTACAGCACCGATAATAATCCGCGCGAATGACGTCTATAGGTATAGAAAGAAAATTACCGTCACTGACGTATCGTTGAATTTCGTGATAATCTTCTATAGAGATTGACGGGAGAAAAAATTCTTCGCGAATTTCATCCGTAATAAATTACAAAAAGTGCAGAAAAAAAAAAAAAAATCGAAGAAAAAAAAAGGCAGAAAGAAAAGAGCATTCTATATATATTTTTTCGGAAAAACAAAATTCTCAAGTCAATATTTGCCCCTTAGTTCTACAGCCTTCCAAGAAGAATGGTATAGGGTACTTCTTAGGGTGGAGATATTTAATTCGTCCACATTACCCCTAGGGGCACATAGACATAGCTATAGGTATATATGTATACCTCCGTATAAAGTAGGTACATAAATAAAGCCAACGTAATTAACACCGAGGGTATCTTTTTTAGTTTCCTTTTTGTTTTTTTTTTTTTTTTTTGGCTACCATCTCATTTGATATACGGATGAAAATGAACAGAGCGAAATTGAAAAATGGGGCATCGTCGCAGCAGTGGCTACACCTATGAAGGGTGCAGAAAGAACCAAAAAAGAAGAAAGAAGTTTGATGAGTAAAAAATGGGCTGCGGACCTTTTTTCCCTGTACACCGTTGTGGAACCGGGGCACCCAGCCACTCATCTATTTTATTTTATTTTTATTATTTTTTTCAAATTTTTTTTTTTTCCCTCGTTTTTGATGCTTTTTCTTTTTTTCTCGTTCTTTTTTGCCTCTCTCTCTCGACACACGGACGCTATAGTTTACCACACGATCGTGACCCAGTTTTTGGTACCTAAACTATATATATATCCATATCATCTCCACCCACTGCAGGCAAAACTTTGCATTATTAACGTACATACGCAGCTGGGAGAGGAAAAGAGAGAACAACATCGTCTGTCGATTTTCCTCGAAGGTTGTGTGCCTCTGGCGATAGACTTTCGGAGTAAAAGATAATCCAGTTACATTCCTAATTCGAATAGTAAAATTTTTCACTTTTTTTCTTTCTGCACATACTTTATTGAGACGTAGATGCGATTATCGGTCCAATTCGATGATCTTATAGAAATTTTCCAACTCTCCCTTCATAAAATATATATATTATAAAAATCAGACATTTCCGGGAAGCGAATTGAAGAGTCGCGCGATTACTTAAATGCGTTAAGCCATCCTCGAGAAACGATCCTTTACACTTCGTCTCAATCCACGCCTGCAAACTCACATTAGATAAATAAAATCGCGATTTATCTAACCGTAGTCGATCACGGATTACGTTTATTTAATTTTTTTTTTTTTTGGTATCTAGATGCTCTCGATTTTTAACTGTCCTTATAAAAACCGTTGGATGAAACTACGAGGCATGAGATATTTCGACAAAGTATTATTAAGTAATTAAATAGCCTGTATATAGGATGCAGTCAAAATTGGAGATAATGGGTCCTGTAGATAAATTTTCTGTCCGACTCGACGCGCGCAGAGAGCGAGGATCATGGACAATTAATTGAAAGCTTAAAAATGAAATACTGTACTTTCTCGTTTAGCTATAACGTTTGGTTGAAACTTGTGCTGAGAATTGCCGTTGTAGCTCGGTAGAAATGGGTGTTTTAAATGTTAAAATATGCAAATAGTCAGCGGTTAAGATACTAAACCAGTAGGTATAACTTGGATAAGGTAAGCTAGTTTCGAAAGGAAGTCAACCTTCACCGAGACAACACTAGGTATAATATATAGGTACAAAGTAAATATACTTCCTCCTTTTATAGCATGTATATGCAGAGGAGAAAAAATCTTCATATTCTACGGACGAGAATTTCCCGAGTTTAAACGTGTCGCGAACTAATTAAGGGAACCAGTACAGCTTGGTTTTGAAAATTCGGAGTACTCCAAAACGCATTTATTTGTCAGCCAAAGTTTATTTCACATCGAAAAAAAAAAAATTTTTCTTTGAAAACCTTTGTCGTAAGGTTTTTAGGCACATCGTTATTCCGATTAAGGTCGTCGAGGGCTCATTTTGTTCAGAAAAGAAATCCTCATCGTGTGAACGAGGGATTTTTTTTTACAATTTCGTGTTGGCCAAGTTATTTGCAAATTAGTGGGCTAAATATTAGAAATTTTTGATAATTGATCGTAACTTTTTACATGAATTTTTTTAAGATGTAGAATTGCTGTCTGAAGAAAGCAAGACCTTGAGAGGTCGTTACGGGTTAAACACGTTTACGTTTTTGTTAATCGTGTGAAAATTTTATCTCCTGTAATTGCAGTTATTATTTCGCCGGTTTATTTTAGCCGTTACCAAATGTCAGGATCGTGCAGGATATATGCCCCCTCCCCTCCCCTCCCCTCCCCGAAACGTGAGCGTAAGCTGCGAACTCGTACGATACGACCCATTATTATCACCTTTATTGTACGATTACGGTATGATTACGTCGTACAGGTTAAGGGCGTCGTTCAAAACTCGCGCAGCTGGATCACAGCTCCGCTAAACCACCCCACCACCATCTCTTATACAGCCGCGACGACGACAATTCTGCAGAAAATATAGTTCGCGAATTACTACGAAAATGAACCACTTTTGAATTCGTCGGTATATATGAGAGCAGGGTCATATATCCTTTAGACAGGCAGGAAAATAGAGGAATTAAGAAACCGAGTTCGACACGCAGTTCGATTGAGAATATAATTTCAAAAAATGTTTGAAAATGGGATAATACTATACGAGAGTATAAAATATAACGAAAAACGTTGATTCGATTTATCAGAAAAACTGTTTGCTGCCTGCAATGTCAGATTTTCGTTATTTATATATACGATAAAATTTCTATATACCTATATCGGATATTCGCGCGGATATATATAAAAACCGTTTTTTACATTCATCGGATCTTTTTTAACGCGCAGTTTTTGGTGATTTTTTGCTAGTTTTTTTTTTTTTTCTTTTTTTCGTTTCACCCGTGTCGTTATAGCTGCGAGAGATTTCCCTGATGAACTATAATAGCGCTCGGTTTAAAATTTATCGTATTTAATCAACTCGTATATACCAGCGGGAACCACGCCTACAACAACACTTCTCTCATGACAACCTAATCCATGGCTGTATTTATTTTATCAGATTTCTTTTTATCCAAACCGTGGCTAACGATCGGACATGACCCACGCCCGAGGCATACAAAAGTATTCTCTTCTTTTGATTATAGCATCAAGGGATGACAGACGGTTCCGGCTTTCTTTATTACTGTACAAGAATCAAAACCGCCTCTTGTAGTATTAATTATTCAAAAACTTCATAATCGATCGTTTATTGTTATTCTGAAGAAAAAAAGAAAAAAAATTCTTCACCGAAATCCCCGCAAGCTTTCGAATCAACATTCGCTCCGAATACTCCGCCGGTAGTATTACGCTAAGCTTCGGATGGATATCGAGTCGATTATTATGGGTTAGAAATTACTTATATTAACTACTCAATCTATACCGATCACCGCTTATAATCCCAGTTCGACACATATAATTTTTTGTTTTACCGAAATTTCGTATACGAGTTTTTTTTTTCTAGTTAGTTTCAGGGGATTACATACCTATATCTATATATGACACATCTAGAAAATTGGCGTGATGCCAATCAATTTTCGTTACTACCAATCGGGCAGCACGGTTATAGACATTTATGACAGGAAATTTATAACGTGTATAGGTATGTGCGTGTATATACATATAGGTACTCCCCCGATATGCGCGAATTTTTTTTTCACGATTTTAACACGTCGATGAAAAGCAAAAATAAAAATAAAAAAAAAATTCCTAAAACTATATAAGCCCTCGCTCTCTATATGGTTTACGCCATCGATTCACCAACTTTTTTTCAATTTTTTTTCCCTACATCCCCCAGCGCGGCTATATTGTAAAAGAAATCATCTTGCTTGCCGTATGCTCTGTAAAAAAAAAATAAAAAAAAAAAAGTGAAAACAGGAAAAAAATGATCTGCTAATTCTGTAGCTCTTCGGCTGGGAGAAGTTCAGGTAGTTAATCCCCTGGGTTATTTGCGGTTAAACCCGGGATTTTGAACGGTCAAACCACCTGCCTTAGTTGAGTAGAAAAAGGTCGAGCGATTCCTGGTCGGGTTTAAGTCGAAGCATATACAGGTATATATTCGTTATTTAAAGAAAGAGAAGGACTGACGTTTCTGCTCGACCGTAAAATGTCCGTCGTCATTGTGGGAGTTTCGGAAAAATTTTCATAAATTCGTAAAACCGTTTTTTAGTTTTTATAATAAAAACTACAAGATGAAAAGTTACAAGTTGTTCTTCAATGCGTTAAAATTCAAACTCCGGTTTTCAGAAGTATATGAAAAACCGCTATGTATATACGATGTATACGCTCGTCATTTATTAAAACTATATAGTAAACGTACTCGTCGTCGCTTGGAAGATGAGGATAATTTCGGTTCGCCACCTTTTCGCTTCTTCTAATTAAACCAGAGTCTCGACTTCATATTTCATAAAATTAAAGCCACGCTCATTCCAGCCAAGCGCTAGACCGCTAATTAGTAGAACGTCACCTTCGGTGTCCCAGGGCTTATGAAAGCCGTCTCTTAATTCGCCACGGCAATATTATAACTATATTAAAACTATCTTTCATTATTTTTTTCAATCATCATCATTATTATTATTATTATTATTATTCACCGACGCGAAGAATCAAACTTTTTTTTATCGACAATTCTCTAAAATTTTCTCGTTTAATTATCTCAACTTATATATAGCTACGGTATATACACACACACACACATTTGTCTTATACATTACGCCGCACAAACTCGAGCTATTAATTCAAACAAACACCTATTCCAGTTATGATTGTGAATTTAAACCGAAGAAACTAGGAAACTAGGGGTTTCTGCCTGCAGCAAGCACTCAGCTATCCGAAAAGCGGTCTTTGAATCCAACTATTATACATGGCTATTATATAGTAGCTTAACTTTACGTAAATGTTTGCTCTCTCTAACCCCGCCGTAGGAATGAAATCTTGCAGGCAGGCTTTTAGGGTCTGATTTAATTAGACACGTAGGTACATACCGTGTCAAGAATGAGATGAGCTGATGCATGGCAAGTGAGGATTTAGCTACGATCTCTATACGCGACTTTTTCAATTAATGGAATTATGTCCAAAATGAAAGGTGTCCTAGAGGAGGTCGAACCGAGTAAATTGGCCCGAAGAACATGGGGTCTGCGAAGTCGCGTTCGCGAGATATCACGAGTTAAAAAAAAAAGTATCGCTTTGCGCCCGCGCCCGCGGGCGCAAAGCGATACTTTTTTTTTTAACTCGTGATATCTCGCGAACGCGACTTCGCAGACCCCATGTTCTTCGGGCCAATTTACTCGGTTCGACCTCCTCTAGGACACCTTTCATTTTGGACATAATTCCATTAATTGAAAAAGTCGCGTATAGATAGATTAATGAATATATATCTATATACCGTCTATATAGCCGGTTACATATATACCCATACCGGAATTTGATAAACCCAAAGCCATCGAAACTTTAGTTTACCTAATATACAATCGAGTACTGGTGTTTATAATTACACATATTCACAGATACAGTGAAATAATTATCGTATAGTACGTATATGTACATGTATATATTGTATAATAACGGTGTACATGGGCTTGTGTTTTGTACAGGGATATATAATCGTGTATTACCGCCGGTACGATTAAACCCACTAATTTTCGTACAACTTTACCGTATTTCCAAAGTTCCGGATTGTGCAGACCCCGAAAACCATTCCATGGATCGTACAGGCACATCGCGTTTCTATTGTATATACGTATATAATTTGTAATTAGGGAAAACCGTGGTATACCTAAACACGAGTCTATATATGGTTCATTATACATTTGAATTGTATAAAAAAAAAAATTCTTGGTGAATATATAGCCAGAAACTTACAGGGGAAAGGTGGGATGTAAAAGACGTATCCATTTTTTCCCATTTGCTCTCTTATTCGCAGAGTTCACCTCGCGATAACCGACCTGACTTAACTATTTATATAAACGGGAGGCGAGGGGACCCGGCGATAGAGGCAGAAGGTGAAGTTGATAAAATTTTCAGCCCAATATTTTTTAGAATTTTTTATTTTTTTTTGTTCTCTTTCTTTCTTTCGTTTTTTTTTTTTTCTTTTTTCTTAGTCTGCTCGTAAGGAAACGAAAATATTATCTCTACGCGGTAGAGGAAACCTTCAACCCGTCTTGAAAGCTTGGTACCTACCCAGTTTTATATACGAAAAATTATAAAAATAAAATAATAAAAGACTCTTCATGTGAAACGTGAAGAAAAATCACTCGCGAGAAAACTTGAAAAAACAAAAAAAACCTTATTCAACGGAATACATATGATGCCAAGTTTTACCCTTGATCTTGTTAAAAGTTAAGGATTCTTATTCCAATTATATACATTTTTTGGCAAAAGCTTGGAACTGTTTCCGTCGAGAGGAAAGGGAATATCGCCTTCCGATAGATTCGATCGCGAAATTCTATATCACGGAAAATTTAATCCACCAAAGGAATGCAATAGGCAAGTATTTAAAGCGATTAATAAGAACTACATCTACCTCGATCCACTCCCCCGCGTTATATAGTTACAGCAAACTAAACTATGGCAAACATTTCCTACTGCAGGGTATTAGGAAAGTTCGATTGATCGATTGGTACCGATTAATTAAAACCCAACCGGCCGATACTTCTCTAGCTGCGAATATACTACACGGGCCTCTGTTTACTCGAGTATATAATTGTTACAATCTAAGACCGATGAAAGATGAACAATATACAAGGTACGCGATGAATTACGCGATTATTCCTCTTCCACCCTTTTTTACTCCCGGTGAGTAATTCTTGTCCAATGCAAATTCACGTCACCATTTGGCCCATTCGATATTCGGCATTAAAATTTCGTGGTAATTTATATTGCACATACCTATCTACGTCGAGATCCACGAAGCGGACGTAACACTGAGCGAGGTAGAATACCTGCATAGATATAGAGACGTATAAATACCGAGAAGTAACAGTTCCGCGAGAGCTGACAAGCCTTGAGAAGTGCAGGTCGGTTGTACCGGCGACCTAGACTCACCTGGTCTCACCTCGGCTCACCTGGATCCCACCTGGTCAGATGGCCCTGAATAGATCGCTTGAGAAGGTAGCCTAGTTCGTACTGACCTGAACTGCACGTGGCTTCGAGTTATTTTAACACACGGAGTAGTTTCGGCATTGGTATGAAAAATTGGGGAAACTGTTCACGGCGTTACTTCTGATTTTTAATTGAACTAATGTATGGTACGACTTTATTCGTAAGATGTGAAAATGATCGAGGAAAAAAAAAACTTCAAATAACGTGATATATATATTTTAAAAACTGAATTTTCGAATGCATTCTAGCGCTTCGAAACACTCCTGTGTATAATACAATCGCATGCAGTTATCTACACACGATATAATATACTCGAATGACCAATAATACGCGTTTTCCACGTAAAGACAACACGACATTGTTCAGGGTCTAAATCCTCGAGGCCTCCGCTCCACCTCGTGACTCGCAATGGTCGTGAGTTCCGCCGCGTGGTCTAAAGTGCGTGTTGGTAGAGGCACGTAATCTTATCGGCAACTGAGTCTCTATATAGCAAACCCTGAAATATGGGTTGCTCGAATAAGCGCGTTTAACAAGGATAAGATCCTTCTTCGTGGATTTTTTTTTCTTCCTTTGACCTTCGGCTCTTTCTCTTTCTCTTTCACGCTGCTATTCTTATGCAGGTAGGTAGGTAGGTAGGTAGGAAGGTAGGAAGGTAGGCAGGCTATGCTGTACCTTTTTATGCGGCTCTAGAGAAGCCCACGATCACTGTAAAACGTTGGACCTTGAAATTTTGTGTTTTTTTTTAATCATTTATTTATTCATTTATTTTTTGTTTCAAACAACGCAAGATAACGAGTTCAGATTTACCCCACAAATTCAGCTTTGGGCTTTTCATTTCATGTTTCCTCCTGATTTTATTATACCTCTGTGCGATATCCGAGTACCATGCAACGTTATTAGAATTCAATTGCACACAGAATCCGGTATTCAATTTTTATTAATCAAAATAATTTACGTTTCGTTTTGAAAAAAAAAAAAAAAAAAAAAAAAAAAAAAAGATAAAATAGAGGTGATTCTGATTCGTACAGGTACAGTTATAATACGATTTACGATACAAACGCGAGTGTATAGAAAATCTTTTTGCGCAGTTTGCGCAGCTTATCAGATTCCATTTGAAAGTTTAACCTGATACACTGCACGATATTCAATATCCATAACGCGCAGAATCCTCTTGGAAAGATCTGGGGTATTATACCAATATCTACATATACATACACATATTGCATAAACATATATTGAATATCTAACCCGAGTGCATCAAAGTGGAAGCGAGAGACTGACTGATCAATTTTCCTGATACATCAGAGTTTCTAAAACCTTCGGGAAGAACCTAGCCATTGGCTTACAGGCTTCAGAGAGAGAAAAGAGAATGATATAGGTGGATAGAATTCTGCACTTTTGGAAATTAGTCAAAGTACGCAATCAGCTTGATAAGAAAGTAGCGAAAAAGTTCGTGGTACCGTGCGAACACACAAAGGGCCAGACATCAGATATACCTACTAGCTGTATGGTTCTGATATAGAAAAAGAAACCGGAAATAAGTGAATAAAGTTTATCCACCTTTTTTTTGATATTATACTCGTAGGTTTGCAGCTGAATTCTTCATACTTCTGCGACCCAATAAATTAACGTAAATTGAGAGTTGAATTTTTTTTCTTTTTTTCTTCTTCTGTAGCCGAGCGACTTCGGTGTGCCTAACGTAAAATGAAATGAAAATCAGTGAATCTGAGAGGAGTAATTTCGTTCGCTTATCTCTCTGCAGCCCTTATATATTTACTCTTCCTTATTTCAAAGGTAGATAAGATAATTTCAAATTTAAATTAATGACGTGTTTTATTACTTCATATACCTACGCTCAATTTAACTCGCTTTATTTATATCGATCCCACTTTCAGACTTTATATAAAGTAAAGAAGCTCCAAGTTACTTGGCGAAATTCTTGTTATATACTCAACTGAAAAATACATACAGACGTCGTGTAAACAAAAAAAAAAAAAGAATGATTGATTAATGCAAAATTAGTTGAAGATGAAAAAAAAACCTTCCCATCAATTTATCGACACTTTATTTAACAGCGAAACTCGTCTTGTAAAATTGTCTCCAGAGAGAGAGAGAGAGAGAGAAAAGTTAACGAACGATACCCCAAAGGCCTGCAATCCTTTCGGAGTAAATTCTGCTGACCCAGGAGTCAAATACTGGTAAGAGTCCTGAAAGGTGGTCAAAGAGGCAGACCGCAACAACCGAGAGGGACGGAATAAGGAATAGGAAAAAGAACAAAAAAATAAAAATAAAATAAAATAAAATAAGAAAAAATGAAAATAAGAGAGAAAGAAGGACTCGATGGCGTCAGAGAGATGCGGAGGAGCGTGGTGGAGGGCCTCGGACCGGTCTAACTGCTCGTGATCTTCTGCCTGGCTAGAGTCTAGACTTTAGACGATCGTCTTGAGAAAGAAACCCGGATGGGGACCAGGGGCCGTCTTGAAATCCCTTAATTTTATAGTTTCCCTTTGATATTTTTTGCCTACCTATATAATAATTCGCCTCTTTTCCTCCTCGTGACGCGTTTCTAATTCCGAATTTTCTTCCAACGGAATACAAAACCATGGTAAAATTTTTTGCCCCTTCGTAATTTCCAAGCTCTCATTATACGCGCGCGGTATTTACGAAAAAAAAAAAAAAAATATCCTGTTAACACTATCTCTATATAATAATGATTTTGGGTACCGGATATTACATATATATCCGTGGTATTACGGGATGATGCATGAACATAATCGTGTTATCCTCTGCACTAAAACTCCCCCCCTGCAGATATTCGAGGTACAAATTCAGGTTGGTGGAAAATTTTCATCAGAGATTTACCCGTCCGAGATATACATATATACATATATACTATATACGTACATACATTACCCGCGGTTTACTTCATAAAATGAAATTCTACAATGGGGTTCAGAGTATATATATAAAAAAAAAAAATCTAGCATTAAAATTGAAAAAAAAATTTGCCAATACATTCAACGAAGTTAAGTATATATATATATATAGAGAGAGAGGAGTATTTTTATCGATGATTGGAAAATGTAAATTAATACGTACCAAAAATATAACGGGTTTAAATAAACGGGGAGATATACCTACGGGTATATATAGTATCAATTTTTCTTTTCTTTTTTTTTCTCTTAATTTTTGTATTTCAGGTAATATTATTATTATTGTTGTTATTATTGTTGTTATTATTATTATTATTTCTTATTTTTATCCTGTTTTTTCATTGTCAATTATATTTATATCGATTCGCTGATCCACCTTTATATATTTACCACGGCAAAACCTGTGGTTCAAATAACGCGGAATGCTGGTCCACCGGATTTAAAACGTCTGGGCAAAACCGGTACAGACTACTGCGTTACGCCTCCCACTATATCGTACTTCTCGCTCCGGCATCGTGCTTCTGTTATATATATATATATATGTGTATAACGGATGGAAGATAAAAACTGCAGCGGCTCAATTTAAGTGTTAAGAATAAATAAAAATAATAGCCAACAAAAAAAAAATTTTAACAAAAAAAAAAAAAAAAAGGAAAAATAAAAAGAGAAAAATATAAAAAAAAAAAAGGTACAAACGCAATTAGGCACCGTATATATGTACGAGTCCTGTAGAATAACACGCAATGATAATAACGACGTTCTCTGGAGGATATACTTTTTCCGTATTTCACTTTAATATTTTTGAGTTATTTAACTTCTCTCGCAAGTTTTAAACACCAAAATTAAACACCCTTTATAATACTTGACCGACTGGACTCTCTCTCTCTCTGTCTCTCTCTCGCCGCGTCATTCCCCAGAATAAAACTTATACTTATACATAGACACGTTAAAAATACGAACAAACAATCAATTATCATTATAGATGGATTACATACATGTACATACATATACATACATATGTATATTACATATGTATACATATAATTCCGCAAAGCGAATAGCGCGTCGTGCGCTTGCGTGGGCGGTAAGATAGCGGTTCTCAACTCGAATTAATACCAATATGTGATATGATTCGTACTTCTAAGTTAACAAGGCGGCCAAAGAAATTTTTGCACTCTTTCAAAGAAAGAAAGAAAGTAAGAAAAAACAAAAAGAAGTTCAATTCTCGAACTCGAAATGATATCAATAATGGTTATCGCAATTCTTTGTTAGAGTTAGTTTTCAGTCATTTTTTCAAACTCAGTTGTTTATCGAGTTTAAAACAAAAATTCTAAAAAAAAAATCAATGAATAAATAAATAAAATTTCGATCGTCTCGAATAAACGTTGGAGATTGTTCGATGGAAAAAAATGACCGAAAGTTAACTTTCCGCATATATGTATACCTATTATCAAGCTATTTTATTTTTTTTTTTTTTTTACAGGGTCCTTCGGGTTTGATGTTGGTCCGGAGTACGACTGACAATGAACCTATAATCGGGAGATCGTATATTCCGTTGACATTCTGCGTAGACAGAAAAATATATAGCCAACGAGTGACATCGGCCGAATGAATAACACGATGTCCAGGCGAGGACCCCCGCAGGCCAGGAAGGATTTCAGACGCGACGATGTAATAAAAGAAATAGAAAAAGAAGAAGAAAAAAAACCAATGATAAAGGAAGAAGAAAAAAAGCGAAGAAAGATGTAAGAATGAAACGCAGGAATAAGAAGAAGAGCTGAAGGATAAAATAAGGAATCAATACCGGCTGAGGTAGAGGACCTCTCTTCCTCTTCCTATTCCTTTTCCTCTTCATCTTCCTCTTCGCTCCCGTACATCCTACGTACGTACACTACACTGTATATATATCCGTCACTAAAATGAAACAGAGCTTGCGAGGTCTGTTGTTTTTATCTTTCATGTATTTTTTTTTCTCTTTTTTGTTTACCAAATAATTTTATTCGCGGTATGTGAACACAGCGAAACTCGTAACTCTTCATTTAGGAGGGAAAGAGCGAAACAAAAAAAAAAAATACCGAATCAAAAATGATCGAGTTTAACATTTACGACTTGTCCAATTAAGCAAGACGGTGGTTTCGAAGGGCAAAGCGAGCACCCGAACCCACCTGCCTCTACGAATATCAGGAGGAAATTGTTTTTTTTTTTTTTTTCTCTTATAAGAAGTTTATAATTACGCGCATTGTGCAATCTGGCTGATTATTAACCGCCCGTGTGCGGGTGTCAAATTACGACGTTCATCGACCCCCTGAAACTCTCTGCAACCTTTCGTATACATTATTTGAAAAAAAAGAGAGAGAATAAAATCGAAGCTTGTGATATTTATAGAAAAAATTATATTTCACGTGTATAATTTTCTACGCAAATTTGATCGAATTTTCAGATCAAATTCTTCAACTTGAATTTTTCGGATACGATACCTAAATATAAATCGTGTAATTTTTGACCCGCATCTATCTTCAGTCAGAAAGAAGAAACAAAGAAAAAAAAAGAAATTTTTTTATTCAGAAAATTCTTTGACGATGAATAAAACGGGATAAAGGCTCTTCTTTTTCCCCATCTGGTTACGAAACGGATTTAACAATGCCGGGGCTTTGAGCCCTGGTGCTTTTATCACGCTGCAGGATTGAAACAAAGTCTTCTTCCGTCCAGGAGAGAGAAAGATAGGAAGAGACACCTTTGAGTTTCTCGTGTTTAATTAACAACGCCGGTTAATTGTTACGAAGTGATGATGGTACCGTTACGTCATTCAATATAAGGCTCGCCATTTTTCAACCCCGAATATTTATACAGGCACGTATGTGTACCGTATTTTCATTTTTTTTTTCTCATATCTGTCTCGGGTTCGGGATGTAGGTATTACACCGTTAACGTACGTTAAAATAACCAAACCATCATGTTCCTTCATTATTTTCTAGTTTCCCTAAACAGCCGTTTTTCGAGGGCCAAATACCTTATATTTCTTCTTATAATAAACATTATCACATTATGTATTCTCCGAATAAACGTGTGAACTTTGTCAATATTCAATATAATTACCTTATCCAAATAACGAAAACCATGATCCTCCGCAACCTGTTTAGCGACTAAGGGTCCTCCTTCGATATGGGCCGCCCATTGGTTAGTGTAACCGAATACGGGTACAGATATAACAATCACTAATATAAACGCGGATGAAATCCACTTCGCACATTTCGTCACAGCACTCATAATTACGATTTAATAATATAATTAAGAAAAAAAGAAAAAAAAAGAACACCAGAAAACTTTCGATCCGTTTATTATCACTATTATTTATTACGTTAATGAGTAATAACCAACGTCGTGAACTTCTTTCTCAAAAAGAAATAAAAGAACCGAGGAAAAAAAAAAAAAAAATTGTGAAAAGTTTTAGCGATGGAACACGTGGGTTCGTTGTCGTAGCCTCGACCGACCTGCGCCTCGTATTCGTTGACCGTAGGAGTAAACGGATACGAAGTCAGTATCCGCAGTATACCTCGGTTTTTCCTTTAGTATGAAATACAAGGTTAATGTTAACGAGGAAAAATATTTAAAGTCGAGAACCAAGAAGAAGAAAATAAAATCTGTAGTTTCTTTGTCCCGCACGAGCAGAAGCGCGGTGAACAGTTGTCTTAACTGTTACAATTTATTTCCTATTTAAATGATATCCGCTGAATTATGTACAGGAAAATATATCTCAACCGCGTATTATACGCAGGGTATGTGTAATTGTGATCGTGCGTATGCCTCGTTCGAGGGTTTAATTTTATATATATCTATTTACAAATATCGTTACTGTGCTACACTATTCGTTGATATAAAATCACAATTGAAGGAAAAAAAAGAACAACGAAAAAAAAAAAAAAAACCCGCGCACAAGACGACTCCAGGAACTATAATTTAATATATAGGTCGATATATATTATATTCGTCGAAGGAACTAATTATGAAAATATTTAAGAAAAATAACTTCCATCACTTTTCACTCGATATCGAAATTCTGTTGACAACGAACGTGCACGGTGTTGCTACTATTTATACGGAAAAAATATATAGATAAAAACTGTTAACTATAATGTTGAAATAGTGCCCATTTCTGTCGAGGTCAAGTTCCCTTCCCCTTCTCCCTCCTTTTAGCTCATAGTAACGGATAGATAGATAGCTGGTCACCACTCACTCAATAACTTAACTGACAAACTCACTAACAAACCGATCGACTCAAAATGAGCAGTGTTTTTCACGTAGTTGGCACTTGCAGCAGCGAGCTCGAGATTAGTCAGACTAATCACAGTTTTTTCGATAATTTGACGTTAGTCTATATGGATGGCTTCTATCTTATCATACCGGTTTAACTGTGTACGTATATTATTAATATGTATTTATGTTCGTAAAAACGATTGTTTAATATTCCTTGCGTGAATTTTGACGGGGCAGAATGAAAAATTACTTTATACGATTATATCGCTGACGATTATCGTTATTATTATTATTGTAATTTATTCAGTTTAATAAATTGTAAATTACAGTTTAATTATCAACGTCACCGCGTCACACTTCGATCATTTATTGTATAATCCAAATTTACGACGATATTGTTAGAAATATCTAGATATAGCCGTGCTTTAAAATTATTATTGTCGTATGAAAAAACGCGGTGGCTTTTTATTCCTGTTCTTTTTCACTGACTTTTGGCCCTATGATCGGTGTTATGCCCGCAACGTGAGTTCCGGCACGATTATACGGAATAAAACGAACTCCCCACGCTGGCGGAGCACGGCTGACTGGCGGCAGGACCGTTTCGGAGCACAGCCGAGGTTTACTCTCTTCCCCGCCGCCCCGCCGCCCCTCCGTTACGCCGCACTCCGCTTCGGCATCGCAGTCGCCCTCCGCCCGCGCTCTCCTCTTCTTCTCATAGACGAAGTAGAACCGCTGCCCGATAACCCCCCGCCTAGCCTCGCCTCGCCGCGCCGACGAACTCGCGTTTATACTTATACATAGATAACATCGACTCGTTCGTCTCTCTCTCTCTCTCTCTCTTATTCACTCCGTTTCTCTCTTATTAACTCCCTTTCTCCCTCTATTCCTCTCTCTCTTTCTCTCCCACGTTCTCTTGGGCCGGGGTATGCAATCCGCGAGATATAGAGTCGCGCGGTCTTTGTCGGTACCATCCACGACACCCACACTTTTTAACACCCGCGTACGCCACCGCAAAAGAGACAAGCCGGCGACTGTACGCCACGAATACGAATATATACATATATATATATATACGAATACTAAACGTTATACCGCACATTCCGATGAACGAACGTAGTATGTGGGTATGCCTTTCGTTTTGTTACATTTCGTGACGTAGGCAAGGAAAATTTTGCGTCCCGTATAGTAGGCAGGGTATAGCGATGAGTTCGTTGATATTACACTATACTAACGATTACATTCATTTAAACATACCCGCGAATATTTTATTCTATTTTATTGGTAATACATACCTAAAAATTATTCGGTTAAATTAACAAGCAATATTTTTGGGTAGGGTATAGGAAATTTTAGAAGCCAAAATTATTCTTTTCTATTTTTTGTTTTATTCTTTGTCATTTGTTTCAGTTTCAACAAATTCTTATCTGCGGGTGCCGACCTCTGTTATTCAAAACGACTAAATATGATATAATTCCTGATATAAGGTTATGATAAGTAAATAATCTTATCTTATCTGAAAATAAATTTGCGAAGAATATAGGCGTACTTCCACCTCGGCGTAGGATGTTTGATTTTTTACTGATATACGGGGCACAATTTAGTATTGCGATAATTCGGTCGACATAACTTTTTTGTTCTTTTATTTTCTTGTTTTATTTCGAATATCTACGATATTTTGTTTCAAACGGTTTTCAAGTTTCAAAAAAAAATCACGGGAATTTCTACAATACACACAAAAATTGGGCGATCAAAAAAAACAAAAAAAAAAATCTGATTTAATCTGTGTAAACTTGAAATAACACTTTGATATAAAGTAATTTGTATATAAAACTGAATGAAGCCAAAAAGAACAAAAAAATATATATATTATAGTTCAAATTACAAGGCAAAAGCAACGAGAAAATATTTGGCTTTAAAATTATTTTAATCTTGATTATATTGATTCATATTTTTTCCGTCTTGGGTACATATGTACCCCGATATCTTCTCCACGTACGTGTACGTTTATACTGTATAATAAATGAGAAAACAGTTTTTTGTTCCCCGGGGTTCCCACCATTACCGACGTGTGCATTACCGCGCGTAGTTCCCCGAAGTTCAATTCTGATTCATTTGCATTGCAAAAGCGATCAGCAGCGCGGCGTAGAGTGAAAAATTTTCTTAAATTGATTTTTACGCGGCTTATGAACTCTGAATTCTATCCCATCAAAGGGTTAAGATTTCTCGTAAATTTTCGGTCTAAAGTTGCAGGTACTTAGCGAGTTGTTTTGTATTCAGGAATCAGAAGTTTTATACCTTAAGTTATTATTTATTTATTTATGTTTTTGCCAACTTTTAAGACGCAAATCTCTGTATAATTCTGACCGTAGTTATTCGCACGAGTTAAACTTGTCCCAAATTCTTGTTGGGCGGTCTTAAAGAGCCATGACTAAACAACTTTACTCGTCCCGAGAATTATAGTCGAAAGAATAAAATACATGAAGATCAAAAAGTTTAACGCCATAATTTTACACGTTGTTTATTTAAACAAAAGAATCATAATTTTTCTTCCAGTCAAACCAGCTCGTCGTCAGCAAATTTTTCAAGCCGAAACACGCTCAGATATATTTATAATAATAATACGAGCTGTCGATCTGATATTCCACCAGGTGGCATTAAGCAAATAAACTTGATAGAGATAAAATAAAGGCTATTATACTCAAATGCGGTTTTTTTCTTTCTTCATTTTTTCACCGTTGGTCGTTATCGACCGGATGCTGAACCGCCTACATACGTATATAGGTATATTTCTTCCAATAGATACCACACTAAGCCATATTTTTATAAAATTAATCATTAATCCGGCTACATTTTAGCCCCTAAAAAATGAAGAGAATTATCAACGAATTCTCGGAAAAATTACAGAAAATTTCTTGATAGTACAGAGTCAAAAAAAGATGATGACTCAATTTACTAGATGCATATTTTTCGTTTAATATCGACGATCCTGATCGTATAATGATGTTACAGAGAAAATCGATTATTGAAGATGTACGAGTAAGCTTTAGCCTAATCAGTAACAATTACCGGCTAATGACGAGGGAGAAAAGATAAAATGAAAAATATGTGTACGATGGTAACCCCGGTTAAAGTATTTCCCAGCTCGTCAGTCTTATCGGAACATATTCCCGTCATAAAGTGATCTTTCCCGGATACGAAGCCATCAATTACCTTTCACCCTTCGAGGATGAGGCCAGTGGAAATGGCCTCGAAGAGGGCGAACGAAGGCGATCTAGGACAGAGATATGAAATATAGGGCCATACGGACGTCATGCAACGGGAAATTATCGGCGACGTTCAATCCCGAGGAAAAGTAAAAAGAAAAAAGAAAAAAAAAAATCAATTAAATTATACTTTTTCTTTGAAAATGAGAAGATTAGTCTTTTTTTTTGTCTCTTGCCTTTCACACGGAGTCTATGGAATTGTCCCGATGTCAAGAAAGTTAATTACACATCGACACTCGTTTATATTTATAACTTTTTAACAAACTTATACGAAAGGCTATAGAAAAATGAGGAAAATTGAACATAATTCGTTTGGTTTTCTAATCAACGTTGTGAACCAAATACCGAATATAATTACTTATTCCTTGAGTTGAACTTTAACGATCCAGTTTCCTCGTCTTGCGTGACAATTATATATATGAATTCCTAGAATTTGTCGGGCTTTACAAACGAGGAGCACATATGCTCGAAAGACATCTCCAACTCACGTATATACTCCCCGGTAATCTATTAACGTGACAGCCTCGACAATTTGAGAGTCTCAGGATCATTTTGGAGCGCCAAAGTTCACCTGAAACATTTTTTTTTCTGTTTTTTTTTTTATTTTTATTTTCTTGATTGTTTTTTTTACCTGGTTTACCAACGAATGCAAATGATCAATTTTCATCAAAATAATTCCTATCCTCGCAATTTTTGAGTACTGATAATTTCACAGCGATTATATAGTAAATCGACGAAGTGTGAATATGGATAAAGCTAATGACTTATTTCTATAGAAAATAATAAATAGGTATATGACTCGTTACATTTTTTGTCGTATTTCCAAAATTGTTTCAGAAAGAGATGCGAGATACATGTAACTATACCTACAACGTAGAAATAAATGTCCTTCGGAGTCTACGTTGAAATGCAAGAGCTATTTGTAGTTATCTATTTTTTTTTTTTTTTTTTTGCCTTTTCAAAATTTTCTCAGTACTGCGCCACGGTTTAACGGTACGAAACGTGCGGGATAATTCAACCCTCCGCTTGTAACCCCGACTCGACGTGCGTGACAAACTCAACGTTAATGATAGTGACAAGCCAGAGGAAATTCAGATAAAAGCGATTCTATTCTCACCTAGTCTAGCCTCACCTCCGCCCCGTTTTCTACCCCCTGTCGTCCCCCACCCCGCGGCTTACATGGGAAATAAATTGCGAGAATTGATTCGATCCTGAGGAGTTTACCGAAATCCTTTAATTCTGGCAAGAGTGAATTTCGGTATTGGGATGACCCGATTCTCGGTTTGATCTAAATACTCGTTCGAGCGGTATGTACACGCCGAGAAAAACGAAGCTGAGGGAAGTTGGGGAAAAAAGGAAAGACAGAAAAAAAATAAAAGATAAAAAAAAAAAAAAAGCTCGAAAAGCGGGGCAACACTTCCTCTTTTCTCCCAAATGAAAAAGGATGCTTATAAAATCGTTCCGCAACACTAAAAACTACAGAAATAAATACAAAAGTATATACTTTGAACAAAAACCACGAAAAAAAATTGACGTCCGCACATCCGCGGACTCCACTTTCAACCCCAATTTTATAGAAAATATTTTCTAAATTATTTCGTAAGATTTATATATACAAATCGAAGAAATTTCTCGTTCGTAAATATACGTACAACCAACAGATATCACTCCGGTTATTGATATAAAAAAAAGTATCGAAATTAAGTGAAAAAAAAGGAAAAAAAAAAAAAAAAATTACCCTTCGAAGGTGAGATTCTCATTACGTGTAATCGCTCTTAAATGAGCCCACTTCCGGTTCAATATTTTCCAAAGGCGATAAAAAAAAAAGGCGTCCTAAATATACTGTAATACGTGAGGGTATAAACTTCATGCCTGCAGCAGATTCTGATAGGAAAAGCGATCGTTCGATCGATGCGTTTAATTAACAGGTCCAAAGGTCCCTAGAGGGTATAAGGTACGAACGTGTGTATACTATACGTATGCGTATAATATCAAATGACATTTTACCTCATTTGGTTTAGCGATGGGCGGTTGGCATGTCTGATTATGCCACCCTCCTAAAGGTTCATTTTACGTGAAAATGGTACATACGTATACATATATGTATATGTATATATATGTATATATTCTTCAGAAACTGAACGAAGAAGTCCTCTCGCGAAGTACATAACAGTTGAAAGTATACTTTGAATAAGCAAGCGGCACAACGTCGTGGGAAAACAGGTAAAATTATTATTATTATTATTGTTATTATCGTTGTTATTATACGACTTGCCGCCACCATACACCGTACATACACCTACAACCTCGTTAATAATTTCCACCAAGAAGTTGAAATTCTCGAATTATAAGCCGTCTGCTTACCGTCTTGTACGCGGCTTACACAGCTATATATATACAATTATACAGGGTGCGGCAATGCGAACAATTATAAACACACAAAAAGTACCGAAATTCTAATTTTTTTTTTTCTTTTTTCTCTTCTTTTCTTAATAAAATATCGCGGATCATCAATGAGCCGTATAATCACAAGCTGTTCATTGAGGCGAGCCAAAGAATCTCATTAATAAAATTAACCAAAGTTAACGCGTCGAGGTGTCAGCTTTGAGCCGCTTTCAACCATTATAGAATATAATTATCATTTTTTGTAGCAAATTTAATTTTTCAATCTCAACTGTTTATACAATTTCTCACGCGATCGTATATGCTGGGTATATGTATAGGTACAGGTATATAGGCATTCGATCACTGCACTTATGGATATAAAGTCCTCATAGTATTGCTGCGTGAATCAATTTCCGATGTGAATATACATATCGACGATGAGATATATACTAGCAACTTTTAATGACTATATGTATATATATATAATATATAGGTAAATACATAGGGATATATTATATGTACAGAAGGATTTCTGTTGCGGTAAAACTAGTCACGAATTTTCTATACTTCGAGGGATGTTATCCGGCGCCGAAACAATGTTAAATGCAGCACAAATTGGATATAAAAATAGATTGATGTATAATTTACGTAATAACACCGGCAATAAAATCGAACGAGTAGCGTAACCCACATACGTACATATATAGGATAACAGCTATACATACATACACAGGTACGGGTTGGAGTAAAAGTTCCGTTTCGAATTTCGGTTTCAATTTCGCTTCGAGCATTTGTGTAATAAATTCGTCGTCGTTCGAGTCTTTCGTCTTCTTCTTCTTATTCTTATTCTTCTTCTTGTTATTGGTGTTATTATTGTTACATCTATTACCATTGTTATTATTATTATTTTTATCTACTATATCTAGTGATGTGATCTGGCCGATATACATATAGAGAAATTTTTTTTTTTTTACAATAATAACAAGAATCGTTTATTCCTTTTCTTTTTTTTCACCATTTTTTTTTTGTTATCAGGACAGTTGATATTATATTGCGGCAAAGAAATCGATCGACCCAGTTCACCGTACCAAAGAGAAAAATATATAACAAAAAAACAAAACAGCATGAAGGAATAGAAATCTTTATCAATTAATCGGGTGTGAAGTCGTTCTATTAACGCGTGAATAAATTATTCAATTATTTGATTATTTATTTATTTATTCATTTTTTCCTATCACTGATTCGATCAGTTAGAATCGGGAACTCGAATTTGTAGAACGTATCTTTTTTTATTTTATTTTTTTATGTTTAGTGCCCATGCAATTTGCAAATATTTTTCATTTACCACCGAATAACCGCGTGTGTAACATCATACATTATACGTTGGCGATAAAATTATTCTCGGTTGATGACGTCGAGGCGAGTGATCAGAAATTTACCGCCGATTACGCGTTAAGTTCGAGGCATTGCGATTATACAGGCTCAGATGAATCACCACTTTTTCACACATTATACCTATATAAGTTCAGTCAGGCAGAAATTTAGCTTATTTGAAAAAAAAAAAAAAAAAAAAAGAAAAGTTATTTGTCTCTTTATTGGGGGACCGAATTAGCTGCACTGTCGGATATATTAGAAGCCTATACTAATTGTTATACGTTAACGAAAGAATTTCTGACGCAATAACGGAATATTACAGTGGCTATAGATGTAAGGTTTTTTTTTTTACCACCAATCCGCTACACGCGAGTTTCTCGGTATTTGTTTGTTCGTTTTTTTTTTTCCGTAATTTTCAAAGTTTTCGCTTTGATTCGGGACATCCAATTACGAAAAAAACTCGGCAACGCGCTTCAGCCAAACTATTTGATTGGTGCAACGGACCGCTAATCGAATGTCCCTGCAGGGACGATCTGATTTATTAGTATACATATATACGATTCAACGGAATATGTATACGTACATAAGTCTATATACTAAAACCTGACATGAAAATCGATTAGTTTTACCACGGGTTTCGAAAAATCTGAATTGCAATCGTCGAAAATTTGTTCAAATTCTACATACATATATTTTTTTTTTTTTTTTTTTGCTTCTTATTTTTCATTCTAATACGGATGTGATCATTTCTGATCATAAATTACTAATTTTTATTTATTTTCTTTCCTTTTCATTTTCTTTCACTATAATTATCCTATACATCGGTCCCACTAGCATTGATTTATGAAATCCATCAAGTGTCAATGTGCGCGGCATTAGAATGTATCCACCGCAGTATATAAGTGATTGATGGATAGTTTTCTGACCGAGCGAACAGAGAAATTTTAAGTTTCAAATCTCTGCGGGAATCTAATTCCTTTATAGGTATAGAGATGGAGGAGTGTTTCCTTCCTTTTTTTATTTTTTATTTTTCATTTTTTTTGTCCATTTTTCTTTAGTTTATAATATATCGAGCGAACGAGCTGCCGACGCATCTATATTGCTCGTACAGATCGAAAGCGAAGAAGAGGATTCTGGAGTCTGGACCACCCATATATCCGCTTGTCTATCCAGCTGTCGCCGCAGGTTCCCGGTAACGAGTTTTGAATAGAGATTTGATAATAACCTGACTTTGAATACCTCGGAGTCAACCGTAAACACCACTTTTTATCGTTGCAGGGAGAAAGATATGATATAACTAATAAGTTCGACCCTAATTGCCGCTATATACGAGAAGGAAAAAATTTCAACCCTAGGTATACTTCTAGATCCCGATTTTTGAAAAATTTTTATAATAAAAAAAAATTAGCCATTTTTTGAAAGTGGTTATAATTGTTCCTATGTACTTTTATACCGAGTTCTCATCGGTGCTGAACGAAGCGAACTATTAGTCATACATTTTATTTTTTTTTCAATTGTAATTTAAACGTCTGCAGTTGTAACGTAGAAGTTTTAATTGCAACTTGGTACAACGTCAAATATATCGTTACGCTGTAGTTATTTGCATCTAGCAAGGTTTACCGTTTATCTAGCAATTAGCAATCAACCATTACCGCACGCCGTCTGCTTCATTACATTTAATAATTCCTTTTTTCTAAACCTCCGCAGACGACATACATTTATACATATACATACCCCTGCAAAACCAAAATTCAATGATTAATAACGCTGAATATTCGTGACGAGGATATCGATCGTAAGTTAATTAGCCGTTTGTGTAACGAATATTAATTTGCCACCGATAGTTTGAATGTTTGATAATTTTAACCGCGTTCGGTTATAACAAAATAAACTAAAGTAATATAGAATTTTTCAGTTTTATATAAAACCGCGATGTGTAACACGTCTCCGCGATCAACGGCATATGTATACGCGCGGGCAACCCGTTCGCTTTATCGTTGGTAAAAATGCGTCATTACTTTACAAAGTTGTGTAATATGAGGGAGGGAAAAAAAGCTCGTCATTTTCAACGAAGAGGTGAATTATTTCACCAGCGTAATACTGGTCCTCGAAACCAGAAGGTGGGCAGAAACGTTGGTACAGATATTTAAGCCCGTGTCATATACGGACCTGCTCCTGTCACCTTTTGTATATCAAAATTACACGGTAGGTTTCCTGCAATATTTTTTTTCCTCTCGAAAAAAATACGAATGGACACAAATGGAAATAACGGCTCTAAATGTAATAGGCATGCGATAATTTGCGTGAAACGGCGTTAAACATCGTCACAAAATATAGGTGAAATCCGATGGCATATGGTTACCCATATATATATACCTACTATAATGATCGTTATTTTTGTATGTAATTTTTGCTTCAATATATCATAAATCGATAAAGCTGCAGCGAAAAAAACATCGGGAAAGGAAGAACGAAAAATGAAGAAAAATAACCCACACGCCCTGTGGTCAGTAATGAAGTTTTTCCACGAATAAAAAACGTGCTCACTGTTTGTACAGAGAAAATGAAAGAAAAAAAAAAAAAAAAAAATTTTTTTTTTGTTTTTTGTTTTTTATTAGTACAAAACCATTTCCATATCGCGTGTGTCACAGTACACCGATATATGTATACTATAAGTATACCTTACTCAAACAATATCGGACGAAACAATGTTTTCAAATATTGAACGGTGATGTATTGAATTTATTACTTCGAGCGACAGGATTAAGCAGTACATATATACCTATAGGGCGGAATATATATACATAAATCGAATATTATTGGTACGCTCGCGTTATTCTGATACCGATATAAATGACAGGATAATCAAAATCTGTTGAATAAAAGCGAGTCACAAAAATTATTGGTAATAGTCGACGTCACACTAGAATTACGAATAACCTGATGAGATTTGACAAGTGCAATTTCCAAAGTAAAATTTGGTACTTGTAGGTATTCAGTATTGTCACATTTCATTGGACTGCTGTTCTAGACAGAAATTCTACTCTGATGAATAAATAAATTTACGAGATTGATGATATAGGAGATTTTTTTTAACCAAGAAAGAATAAGTTTCTCATTTGTATTTCTCAAGAGCGTGAAAAGGCCGACTTTTTCAGCTGCTTGGAAAATCTCCTATACATAGTAAAAAAAGAAACAGACGATCACGATTCTATTTGAAAAAACCACTGTCCCAGTGGGTCTGGGATACGCGCCCTGACCACACCGAATTGAATAGGCACCCAGGGAATCGTCGGTTTTCCTGAACAACGCGTGTCCGGGTCCGGGTCCGTGTCCGTGTCCGTGGTTAAATCTTAAATGTTTCCGGGTAGGATATTCTGTGAGCAACGTGTCTTCGGGGAAAATGGCCATCGTGTAAAGAACGACTATAAGTACTCGTATACTTAGCGTGATCGGATTATTATGAGAATTATGATATCGAAGACGGAAATACGTTTCCCCGCATCTTCCGTTCTAGATTACGCATATATGGATAATTACACGGTGATTAATTAACGACAGTTAGACGTCTCACCATCGAACGAAGAAACACTCACCGTCATTTGTACAGATGATTGATCATAGCCCTTGAGTATGTCGTCGTATACGCTAATCACAGTAATGGCGTGTAGTAATTTGAAGATGGAAAAAATTACGATACCAATTTATCCACTTTCAAACAACTCCGTTATACCTCGGAGAAACTCGATAAAAGGTGTTTGGCTGATTGGATCTAGTGCGGTCGATCAAATCTATCCAGTATTATAGCATTAGGGGAACTTATTCCTCTTCGAGAAAGTCCAATGAGTACCTCCACATTAATCGTTAATATTCATCCGAAAGGCAAGATGATCTTTGTGTAAATTTGACCCGAATTTTGTAATTGGTAAAGTTTCGGAAAGGGAATAGGCATGTGATAGTCATTCCCTAAATGTGACATGCAGCATTCATTACTAATGACTACCATCCATTTGAAATGATGACCATGAGTGATGTAGGACCTAATGATGAATGCCGATTGACAAACCTGGCATGGAGAGATCGATCTTACCAGCTTTTGTCTTTGAGGCTTGAAACATACTACGAATAATGCAAAATTGAGAGGAACGAGGAAAAGCTCTGGGAACGAACGTACGTACGTCACACGGCAAACAATGACTATGATAATAACGCAAAGTACTCTCTGTCACCGGAAGTTGATACTGTCGTAGCAACGGGGTGCGGTTACTTGGCTACCCACGTTCTGGGTATCATTAGGCTAATACACTACCTATACCTCGTACCCGTGCGTGAGCCGAAGACATTAGTTTTAGACACGATCCAGACGAAGTTATATATATACAATACAGAAGCTTCATACGACTTTCGGATTCTGCACGCAGTGGTAATTTGTCCAGTTCCCAACGGCAGGAATTATTGATGGGTCTAATACCGCCGGGAAGCACAAGTCACCTGTGACTATTTCAATTTCCGAACATGACTCGGGCTTTTTTTTATTGTTTCATCAATTTTTTAACAGTCTGGGAAATTCGTGGGGTCCAAAAGCACGAGGAACAAATATATAATCACATATGTTTGCGTATGATCGACTTATTCGTTTTTCAGCTAATAAAATTTTCAACATCCATACGCTACTGCCTCGTCAAATACTTTGAGGCTATACAAAGACTAAGATATGCGGATGATGAAGGTTTCAATTGCGAGAGAATGCTCCGCTATTTAAACACACGTGACGTGTAATTTTAACGTAAATGACCGAAAATTGTCCCTCTATGCCTGGGAGTGGTGTGGCAGGTTACACCACCCGAGGGGTTAAATTCAGCCCATATTTCAATGCTCGAGGTCGTTTGTATAATTAAATCAAAATGTTGAACCCGGTCTTCTTTTACGTTACACAAATATATATATACGGTCCGGGAATACTCGAAAGCTTTTCCCCCACGCAGCCGTTGGGTTCGATCGGAATAATAATCTGTTATAAAATTTCGTACAAGGCAACCAGAAGAGAAAAGCTCTCGCAACATATCGCCGTTACCTATAGTAACTGGTAAATTAGTATTTTCTGGATAAAATTACGCGTCAACGACGAAACTTCCACTGGTAGGTATAGATAAATCACGAGGGTGGAACACAAGAAGTGTTGGTAGCCCCGATCAAGCCGTGGTCATCGCGGTGACGTCGCTGTGGTCACTGGGCTTGCGGGACGTCCATCAATCAACCGGTCTCTAAATAGCTTTTTGAAAATCTCTTCCATGGTCGACGAAGTGGTGAATTTTACCGCCAAATTTATCAAATCACCGTCGAAAAGGACTCGATAGTGCCGTCGCGATTTCGTCCTCGTTCTCGATCCTCGGATTACTTTCCCGGACTACTTTTATCGACCACCGGTGATTGTTGTCATCTAGAATTCAGGACTCTCAGGCCAAGTAATTCGAGGCTGGTAGTATTTGTCATCGACTAAAGTCCATCGGCCAGCTTTGCAGATTTGCCAGAATGTCAGTTGGCGATAAGAAGGAATCAAACTCTGAGGGTAACTGAGGATCCATCTGGCCCATCGATACTCGATGAATAGGCAAACGATATTCAATCAAGCGAAGGGGTTTGTTGGTATTAGAGTAGGCTGGTTGTTATCCTCGGTACCTAGCGACTAACACCTCGATAATGCATTCGCTTTCGTTGAGTGTGTACTGACGTATATTCCTTATCCTTATCCTCGTCGTCATCCCCCTTCGAGAGGCTAAGACTTGAACCCTGAAGACGAGGAATCCGTACAGGCCCAAGACTAACACCAACACCAACATCGTAGCCCTGGAATCCGGCTTGATCGCTGCGTCAAAATCGAGTCAAAATCCGTTCAACGGTTTCTGAAAGCGGGCTTTAAACTCGAGATTTTTTGGTCTACTTTTGTCTTGAAAAAGTTTTATTTCACATGAAGTAATGCGTAGTAGTTTACGGTGTTTAGAAATTTATATTAATATTTTTTTTTATCAGAGCAAAACTTGGGGTTCAAGTTTTTAGGGTATCTGAAATCCTGAAGTCAATATTTATATTTCGAAAACAACGAGATGAAGAATTGTTTGCAAATTTAAAGACGGAAGTTATGGGATTCGGATGGAATGTGTAATACAGTCTTAACCCATCATGCGAATAACGCTCTGAGTGCATACGCCCGAACAAGCGGGAAATCTCAACAGCAGAAGTTTAATTGCAAATTCATGCTCGTTAGATTTGTAAAGCAGTGAAAGTTACAAGGGTATGATACGGAAGCTGTATCAACCTGTGATAGACTTGTTTTGAAGTTTGTATCCGTGAGAAGAGCGCGAAAATCCGATTACATCATGAAAGTATATCGCAGCTTCAGAGACTCGAGGGCAATTTCGTTTCTACGTACACAATTTTCGCTTGGATGAGAAGCGATTTGAATTTGACTAGTTTTTTTTTTTTTTCCAAAGTGAACGAATTCGTGATCCGAAACTTTGAAAAATCTTTCTCTACGACAATGTGCAACAGGCAGCATGTGTCAAAAGCCACGGAAAGCATCGCGTGATTGCCGCGAGTAAGCTTTAGCACAGCGTTCACTATTTTGTTTCCAAATTTTTTATTTTTTTTTTCTCATTTTTTCTTTCTTTTTTTTCCCCTTTTTTTTTTCAGGGGAATGAACTTCTCGTCACGTGACTCGCAGGATAACGACAGTCCCAGGGGAAAAGAGGCTCGTAAAATGGCGTGAAATAACAGGAGACCAGTGACGACGGAAAATCGATACGCTCCGATCGTCGCGTCGTAGGCTAAAAAAGCTTTGGAGGGAAAAAATAATAAGCCTCATCTCGAAAAGCAGGACCCTAGCCTCGCCTCGCCACACGCGTAGGCCAATTTATAAAGGAACCTTTTAGGCGCCCTGGACCTTCTCCTCGATGCCCTCTCGTCTTTTTCTAAGGGTTTGACCGCTGCGAGACCCCATCGCGTCCCACCGTATCGAACCCAATAATTTCACCGGATATCCACATTCGACATCCAATACAAGCCTGCCAAAATGTACCAAATTCTAACCGAAATCTGCAAGCTAAATGAGGAAATATACCATGCAGCTGTTCACTGTGTTATCCGATTCCTAGAATTACCCTGTCGATGATTACTGCCGGGAGAGGCGATGGTGTCATTCAATCAGTGCCAGTCGAAATGGAAGAACATGTCGTTCACATTGCTCAGGCAATATGGCAGCATGGCTCGTCGTCCGCAGATGACAGTTACTCCATAGGTAGCAAATCGTGCAGATTTGTGTGAACACACATTTGTGTGCCTGGGATTTTGAATTCGCCAATACGCCTTGTTGAATGTCGATTGACAGCCGACTCGTTTTACAGAGTACAGTTTGACACGGAAGTGGATATCTTTATGACTTGACGAATTTATTGAACAATTTTTAAAGAGTTTGAAGTATACGTCACACTGCAGTAGACGGTGGGGTTTGCAGGAAAGAAAATAACCGATTAATTTCATTTTTATTTTTTTTTCTGCCAAGTACTTGTTGTCAAAAACTTTTTTTCTCTGTTTTCTTGTATACGTACATATGTACTCGTACCTACTGACCACGTTCAGGAACGAGAACGAGTCTGTTCCGCCACTGAAATTAATCACCTCTTGTGGTAATAAGCGTAGACAAAAGCGCATATGTGAACCCAGACGTATTGTTAGAGGGCGATGTGGTTATTGTCACTGTTTGCTAATTGTCGCCAATTAATTAATGCTTCGTGCATTCGTCATGGAGCGGTAACCGCAGAGGGGTACCAGCTAGGATCGTTGTAACAGCGCCTAGATAATCACGAAGCATCACAACCCCGCGACGAACAAAGGGATGAAAAAAAAAATTCCAATCAACAACTTCAACGTTGTCTGCGATTAACAAGGGATCGTCGATTCCCGTCTTCTCGTGTTTCCAGCTTTGAAACAATATCCACGTGTTATTTTATCTCTCGCTTCAGTGTACAGTCGTACACTAAAACTCGTGCAGGGTACGATTTAGAGATCTCGAAACTTTATGCGGCTACGCTTTTGGCCAGGCTCTTGCCATCTTTCTTTCCATTGCTGATGTTCTCGCTCTAATGGTCTTTTGTCTTGGTATGGACCTTCGGCAGGGCCAGCCAGCCTTAGGCCGTTGCAGGATATTTCCGAGGTATCCTGGCTTCAAGTTAGGAATCCGCCCGTTTTACCGGACCTACCATAGGCTGAATGTCACCGTGATCGTGACGGACGAAACTGTCGCGTCGTATAATCCAGTGGTTTTCAGAGGAATTTGGCTACTCCCCATTTTATCGAGAAACTTGAAATTAGATGAGAAAAGCTTTAAACGTACCTGGAAAATATCGATCGTCGACATCTTAAATTGTGGGTATAAATCACTGCGAGAGAATATTTCTAATACTAATATCGTGGAATATATAATAGTACAGTTACTATAGCGAAAAATGTCTGCACTCTGAGTGGCATCGATGCAATTTACTTTCGTGAAATCCCTGAAGACTCCCGCATTTGATCCGAAACTTTCATCACAAGGCGATGCAAGGCCTCTTTTGTGCGAGAGACAGCCACAGCCTGTCGACGATCGATCTTCCCAAGACATGTATTCGTAGTATTTATTTTTTTTCTATATACTAGTATACCGTATATGCCTTTTATTGAATCTCACACTTCAAGTAATATCATATTTTAGCGATAGAATATCGACGATCGATCGTTTGCCAGCGATATGTTCAAAGCTCTTGTTGATAACAGTTGGAAATATAATATACGAGTCATATGTTCTAACAAAATTGAGGCAATAATCCGTTTTCAATATTCAATTCCAATTTTTGTTAATCTGTACACTTTGTCGTCATATCCATGTGTTGTGATCGATATCTATTTGGTTATATCGATTCTTGACACAATATCCGATGTCGTGGATTGATTGGAAGCCAGCCTATGTCCGTTTGTGCAGAAATTCTATGTAAAAAAAAAAAACAAAAAACAAAATTAGCCATTAATTGTCAATTTATTCGAACTCCTGGCTCAAAAGAAGGGGTACCTCCGAAATACCGAATAGCTGGTCCTAGTAGTAGTAGTAAGAAGCGTGACAGACAAACACCTGCCCAAAAGCGTAGACGCATGAATTTTATTTCTCGATTGTACTGCAGCATCTCGTATTAGAAATTGATCGACCGGATGAGAGTTTATAGAGCGTTTTAACCGTCCGAAGAATTGATCAGGTGGAATATAAACGGGGAGAAAAACGCTCGATGGAAGTTAATCGCAGGAAACCGTCGAAGACACATACCTACCTATATTATGCGCGGGAATTTTTTATTTTGAAAAAATACAAACAAAAATTGTTTGATTTCAAACGGGGCTAGGTTTCGCGGTTAAGCAGAGAAAAACGTGAATTGTGAACGTACATGAACTTGTGAGAATAGAAAAAAAACTCCTCAGCATATACAACGCGGCTAGACAAAAACCGTAATTTGTTTATCCTGGAATTAAACCGTGTGACCTGGAACCTGCCAAAGCTTTGCCAACTAGAATTATGTACCGGGTGTTGAGTGTATCAGTTATTATTCAAAATGTGGCTATGCCGAGGGGCATAAATGACAAGATGATATTGACCCTCCAGAAATGCATCAGGATTCAAATAAAACCGCAAATTTTCAACGCTGATTTTTTTCGGCCGCGGTTCACCAAATCAAGTAAAGATTTATTGCCAATTGATTCGGGAACCACTGCCTTCAATTCCAAATTTCAATAATTTTAACTTCTCTTTACTAAAAATTTGCACAACTCTATCTGGCGACGTAGATTTCTAGATTGCACTTTGTAGTTCAGCGTCCTTAAATTTGGAGCAGGCGTATATAATCGTAAACTCTTTCGGAACAGCTAACGACGGAGGTAAAACACGGAAAGTTTTTGACGGGAGTAAGTTGTACCTATAGAATTTGGTCGAGTGCCAAACGGCCGTGTACGAAGCCGGGAAAGTCCCGAAAGCCAAGAGAGTTGGGCAAAGAGAAGTATTTACCGCCCTCTTCTAATGCGAGCACGCTTAGCGGCATGACGTTGCAACAGAGATCGCAGAGGCAAAAAGGTTGCGCCTTTTATGCCGGCGGGAATTAACAGGGGAAAAAGTTAACAACGATTTTCTATCGAAAGTTTTTCAAGGATCTAGGTCGAAGAACCTCACGATCAGCCTTGAGGGCTGCAAATGAATATCGAACATGGAAGCATGAACTATGGACGGTGATTGGTTCCAGCGAATTAATTTCCGGGCACAGGGAAAACCAGCTGCACTTTACGCCACGGATTATCCTCTTTGTCTGGTATAATTTATACAGAATTTTTTCCCATTTATCAGAAACTGACGTTAGCAATAGCGAAATAGCAAAAGGTTTGTCTATCGTTTTACGCGGCTTGAAAAGAACACGTTTCAGTTTTGCTCAAATTTAGAGAAATTCTGGCACACCGGCCAGTCTCGATGCAATCTTGTTCCACGTTGTACATATAGAGCTACGAAAATAAATATTGTAGAAGGTTTACCTCAAGGTGATAAATAAAATTTAGATCCCGTTTAAATTATATTTTTCAGCAATATTCTCTGCATAGAATCGCGCTGGAAATACAAAATCAGAGTAGATTAAGCGGATTTGATTGAATTGGCAACTATTTCAACTCCTCGTTTTTACACGGATTCATCGTCATCGATAGCATACATTCTGATCATATCTACCAGTTGAAAAAACAGGAAATACACGTACTGCAGTCGCGTGCATTTTCATATTTATGAAAAACTGAATGGAGTACATACACCATTCACTCCGTCTCTGTTTGACCTCACGGCTTACACGAATTTTTTGAACAAATAATTTCCCCCATTGAATCCGATATGAGAAAGTGACACAAGGCTTAGCAGCGAATTGAAAAATAATTTCCAATAGACGATGAATACTCTTCAAAATTTCACCGTTTGCTTTCAAAGATTATATTTGAAACTTTTGAATTCAACTTGACAAATTCGGAGATCCGTTTCTGAAGAGAATACTTAATTGCTTGAAAAAAAACAAAAAAACTTGTGATTATTGTAATAGTCGTCATGATTAGATCCCTAACTTTGCATTGCACACTGGTCTCGAAGGAAAGTTTAATTAACTTTGTAATTCGTATCTAAGATAATAACCATAATCTACGACATGCCACCAAGAGTACTATGATAATGCTTTAAAAATCTGCATCAAACTTTACTTTCCCGGATTAACTTAACGTTATGAAAGAAAATATTGGATTTACCCGCGGCTCGGTGTTCACAGTCTTGTAGACCCTCAGAGTATTCAAGATATCATATCAAAGTGTTTATGTTAACTAAATCTGCATACAAAACCAGACATCTAACAATCAGGAGATATAACGATGTGGTTTAGCTCTGTGGCCGCGGTTTGAATCGGCCCCGATGTATTAATCGGGCTTGTAAACCGGATGGTGAAACTAAAATAATACCAACTGCAGTGTTCGGATTTGATGAATCCTATACGCCACTAATATAACTGAGAGTGGGTATTGTCAACCTAGTTAATTGAGCTTTCAACTAATTAATTGCAGTTGATGCGGAGTTACAAATGTACGATTATTCGATGCGTGACAGAGCTATTTGTTTATTCTCCACTTGAAACCGCCATTCCACGTTTCAACGATTATAACAATAACAATTTAGCGAAACGCTAATCCCGCTAAATTTATACGTAATCGTCATTAACCACAGGTTGCTTTTTTCTGGCATTTGCATGACTCGACTTTTTTACCGTGTAGTACCGGTGATATTCTGCCCATATTTTTCCTGTTATACAAAGAAATACAACAGGTGCTTGTTAAGGAATGAGAAAAAAGCACAAGGAACAAGGAGTAACCCTGAAGAAAGGGGGAAACAGAGAGAGACGATAGACTATCAAGTTTCCTGTCACGTGCGCGTGTCTTGCTTTGAAGCGGAACATAAAAAGGCCATAGCAAAACTGACAATGAGTACCAATATAATATTAGACGCTGCGGCAGCTGAGCGATGTGTCAATATCAAGTGTAATTGATTTAGGTCTGACGCTCCTGTCCGTATATGTCCATCGAACTTTTTACCCTTGACAAGGGTAAAATCTTTACGTATGTACAACTGTAGCGGATATCTTGGGCCGAATAAAATATGTACGAAAAATAATATCAAAGGTATACGGGACAAGGGATGCTGTTTGATTTTTATTTCTGTTCCTCCGCGCGTATAATTCACACCGTTTTAGGAAATCGTATGTATTCAATTTTTCCCTTAAAGATTGCATTAGAACACAAACTCCTATATCAGATGTGAACAGAGAGCTTTCTAATACCGGAAGATCTATTCGATCGGTCAATTTTTGTTTGCCAAGTTTTCAAATGGACTAACTTATTTTTTTATTGCTCTATAATTTTGCGAAAAGATGAACGACTGTTCTACTTTGGGATGCTAATAAATTTCGGTGGAAAAAAAGTAGCTTTTTAAACCACTTTATTCTTCGAGCGAACAAATCCTTCGAAAATACCGATCCTTGACCCGAGGTTCTGATGTTCCTATTGTTTCAGCTGAGATTTTAACGAAATTCCAGCAGCCGTGGTACCATTGAAAAGCGATTATCCAGCCGGTGCTGTATCCTTGTCTAATCGTAGGTTCATACAACGCGGTTCTCACGAAAGAGATTTATTTATTTTTCTCCTTTTCTATTTTTCTTTATTAAAATATCCTCTTTGAAAGCATAAAGGTTCGTCCTGTTCACTCCCGGGATAAAGCACGCCCGGATAAAGTTGTCCACCTACAACCGACCGCCGTATGCTATCTATGGGGTGTTGCGCCTCGTGGACAGCTCTGTAGGATCAAAGAGTTGTACTACATAAAGCTACCACGATGAAACTTGGTCGAGATTCGATCTGAACACGAAAGTATAGGCGAGCTGAGGAAGGTAGATTTCACAGCGTTGGGAAATAGAAAGTTGAATGGTTCGAGACTGGATATAGAATTAGGAGACCGAAGGTAGAGAAGATCTGTTGATTTAGTCCTGGGATCTGCGGTCCGGGAAAACTCCAATTTCAATTCAATGGAAACGTTCCTCGTTGAAACGGAGGTTGGTATTCCGTATTCCCCCTGCTCTGTTTTGTCGAGAGAGGAAATTTTCGACAATTTCAATGTCCTTGACCTCCCTGTACACATACACATCTTCACATACCCTTTATATAGAATGGCCAGTCGATGCAGGTACGTTACTCTATGTAGAGAGGAAAAACCCCGAGGAGTCCAAGAAGACAAACAAACCGAAGTTTTCTAGGAGAGAAAGAGAATCTTCTTAGTGATCACCTCCACCTTTATCTCTCTTTCTCTCCTTCAACCCCTACATTTGACTCTTTGCCCTCTCTCTCTCGAGGGGTATTTGAAGTCAGAAAGTTTTTCAAGGTCTGCGGGTTATAAACTGCCGACAGATCAATGTTTTGCGAGGTTTTATTGGGTGCGGATGCTGTCGCAGCCTGCTACTCGGCGCCATGATTCTCTTTCTCTTTTTATCCAAAACCTTTCCTGCAGTCGCTATCTCGCTGTGTACTTCGTTTTCCGGCTTTGTCGCTCGTATACTGTGCTGCACAGGGAGGAGGAAGCTTTTCCCTCCACGTATAACGACGTTGCTACATGCTAGTAAATGTTCGCAAGGCGTCACTCATCTTTTGTCCTGCTCCACGATAAAGTATCACCTTGCGCCTCGTTCCCAGCTACCAACAGTCAGACTACTTTAATAGCGATCGATAAACGTCTCCAGCAAGAAGCCAAGCGATTAAGCGTTATCTCGTCCGTGAGTGACGATCATCTCGGATTCCAAGTGAATTCAGAATATCAGAGATAACTTGGTAGTAGGAAATTAATAATATCCAAAATTTCCTTACCGCCTCTGAAATGTATACCCACTCTCTAGGTAGGGGTTATCTTTGTCAGGGTTCAAGCTCATTCGTTATCGCTACCAAAAAAGGTCATCAGTCGGTTATCTCGATACTCGTAAATCGCCGACGTTTAATCCCATCTTGGAGGAAATTAGCCATAGCACTAGAAAAGAAATGAAAAAAAACTCCGTAATTAACAGCTGAATTGAAATTCGAAAAAAAGCCGTACGCTCCGTCTGACCATGTGATCTATGGAGCTCATGGAATCCATAAAATTTTGGTGCCACGTTTGTAACTGCATTTTTAATCTCTTTTACGATAAAATACCCCCAAGAACAGAACCGTTAGAGATGGACAAATTCGGGAATATCTACAGATCCGAGAGGTCTTGAGTTTTAACGTATTATCAAGGATGGGTTGGCGCCCGAGGCCCTGCATCGCAGCGAAACGCGCAATGGGTTATTCTTGAATTTGCATTTGGGGTGAACGTATAATGTCACAATCGACGTCAGAGCTAAACCTTCTATAGCAACTTCGGTCTTCTTCTTGTTCTCGACTTCGGTTGAGGATTCTTATATTCCTCCTCGAGTCGTTGAAAGCGAACGTGTTATCGTTATCAGTGAGCAATGGGACTAGCAGAAATTTGAACGTGTGAATCGTCATTTCGATTTACAGAGAACATCAAACTCAGCAATTCCTATAATCACGTACTATGGGACAACTTTCTTGGGATAGATTATCACGCCTCCGAGAGAAACGCGAAGGGTGTAGACATCATATATATTTTCGATCATGTTTTTCCGACGATCTCGACAAATTCTATCAACTGTTTTAGCCTGAATAGAATATCGGAAGGTACATTTATACTTTTGTAAAAGTTTAACAGTGCCCCCAGGCAAGGATTCGTTCAACATTGACACCGGCTCTGCGTCCCTCTCGGTCTCTAACGTGTGGCAAAACATTGCCCTACAGTTGTAAAATAGAATAGGGAGTTTGAGAGACGGACTAAGGACCGAGAAGGGTGGAGTGGAGAAATGGGGGACAGAAACAGCGTTAAATTATTCAATACAGTGAATGCGGTAGTAGGCATACCGGCGCGGTGGCGGGTTCCGCTGTATGAGCCCCTGGAGGTTCCTTCGTTGTATTCTGGAACCTATAGGCTACAGGAAGTCTATACAGATCCATGGCCTCCTTGGAGAGGAGCTCTGACTCGTAAACAGCAACATATTGCGTGCCCTTAAATAGAGCGTGTCACGCAAGATAAACGGAGTAATGGATGCCTAATACCCGTGCTTCGGAAACCGAGAGGCTGCAAGCTCTCCAACGGTTTGGCAGGTGCGGTCTTGAGATCTCAAGATTTCAAGATGAAGAGAGCAGAGGTTTGAGCCTTTCGAGAAAGTTCAAATGAAAAGGAATCATATGTATAGGATTAACAGTTAAATGCAGATAGCATTATGAAACCGGGTCATTTTTTGGAGCGAGAAATATCGAAAAATTTTCAATTTACGGAAACGGACCCGGGCCTGCACCTGTCCTACAAAGTAGCAGTAAATTAACGAAACTTTTCACCGCAGTTCTCGAGCCTCAGACTCTCTTCTCTTCTCTTCTCTTTATCTTTATCCTTTTCTTTCTCTCTACGACCCCGAGAGACAGCGCACCGCGCAGTTGTATAGGTATAGTGGAAAAGTGGAGAGAGAGAGAGTAAGTGAGTCCGCGGCGGAGCGTGCATCTGTGGCTTTTCCGTAATTAAGGGCTGTCCCGAGCAACTCGAGGTAAAGTCCCTGCTCTAAGCTGACGTCGGCAAGAACCCCGCACCACCTAGCCTGCCTGGCCGTCCGCCTGTCCATCTGTCTGCCTGAGATGAAAAGGAGTTGGTTTTAAAAAAGGAAACGAGGGAAAAAGAAAAAGGCTAAAAAAGAATCTACGAAGTCCCCATGTACTCAGCACTTTATGGCGATGGCTAATTATTTGTCAACTACGGTAACTCAATTAATCGCAAGTATAATGTAAACCGATAAACCACTACACGTACTTTTTGGCAAATTATGTTTTTGTTATAGCGGAAAATTGATGAGCACATTTTTTTTTTGTATTACAAAAGATTTTGAGAGCAGATGCCGGCATTTGATGGCTGCCTTGGGTAATGATAAGGGGGAAAATTCCCAAGATTTAAGTATACCGATGTTGTTATACAAAAACGGAAAATTTAACCTCTAATTTCTTACATTTAAGAAGAATCTTAAACGTAGTTGAAAATTCGAAAGCGCTGGAGATCCTATAAAAAGCTATTGGGTACTTGGCTTGAAATTCTCCACGGTCTTATACTTTCATATAAAGAGATGTCGTACAAAAAATTTCACCGAAATCCAGAGACCTCGAGTGTGAGCCTCGGGATGGATTCACGTCGAATTACCCCTAAGTGATTGAGTGCTCTCACTCAAATTTCATCAATAGCTCATATAGTAAGTATGTATCCATGTCGTCGAATTGTGCGAATGGTAGAAATCTTCTAAAGCCATAGAAGGATCACCAAACTTATTCTATAATATTGAAACTCTTTATCACATGGATTGAATATCATCTAACTATAGGTAAGTTCAGAATTGTGGCGATATAAAGGGTGCACGAATATTTAGAATAAATATAATACTCAAACTGTCTGCAAATACTGAAAAGGTATTTTCGTTAACGAATCTTCACGAGAAAAAAAAAAAGAAAAACAGTATACAAACATCATTTTGATCCAAAAGACTCTCCCCCAGAAAATTTTTAATCTCTTCTTCCAAATTTTCCTGCCTGCAGCAAGGTTTCAAAATTTTCGATGTATTTCTGAACCGGAGAAACAATTGAATGAAATTATTATTCTGCGTGGTTCGTTGCGAACTATGTGAAATATATTCATCAAGTTGACTGAAAATTGAAAAATGGACCTTTATACCGTGTGTTGGAATATCTACTCGTCAATTGTGCGCGTAGATTAACCGTTGAATAATTATAACAAAATTAAATTCCGCGTCAGAGCAATTTTGGGATGGTGAAATGCGAGAGGAACGCGTATTGAGCATAAATTCGAAAGAATGAAACACGTTTTAAACCCTCGTTTAGCCGGGCCACGTGCCTTTAACGTTCTATATTTGTGGGCTTGTCGACAAGTTTATTAAACACTGATGGCTAAAAACCCTATATATTATCAACGCCCTAGTTTTCTTGTCACTAATGAAAGCTAACAAAAGTCGCAACGAAGCGAGGCGAGGGGAAAGAAGAGAATTGTTTCTCTGGAAAGGCTCGTGCATCTTTCTCTTCCCTTTCCAAATCGCAGTTACATAAGTCGCCCACTCAGCCCTCTGAGCTCTTAGGGCTCTTTCCCTTCTCCATTCACCTCCGTGGCACGGCGCCGCGACGTCGAGTAGCGTAATCTATTATTTCGCTGCCATTTTCGTGGGTGTTACCAAAAATCCATTTTTCTTTTCTCCCTTACCGCACGAAATAGAAAATACCTACACCGAAAGTGGGCCCACTCTTACGACCACGAGACTGTCCAATTCGAAATACATATTTCTTACGATATTGGGAAACAGATATACGCATGTGGGACGGCTCCGAAAATATGGCACAATCTCTTCAACGATCGCTAATCGGTTCAACTACATTCAGATACCAATAAATCAATCACTGCTTCACTCAGCTTTGGAAAATTTAGTAAGCCAGGGATTTTTTCTTCCAAGAAATAAAACTGCACGATCATGCCGACTGTGAATTGAGTTGCAATAAGGATATTAGTGTTTGTAAATTTACTCTGTTAATCGTCCGTTGAGTTTTAAGTCTGATTCGATTCCCCGGTTACACTGCACGTGGCTTACTTTCGTTACATCAACCGTAATCCGAGTGGGTTCAAGTGTTTGTCTAGAACGATCATTATTTTACTAAGGCACTTCGGAACCCCTCAAACTCCGGCATTCTATTCCATGTACTTAACTACGCACAAAGACACCATCTCGTCATCATGCCGCAGCCATTACCGTTGTGGCTTCTGTCATCACCACCTTCGAGCTTGATCGGAGAGGGTGACGACTTTGGCTTCTAACCGTGAAATAATTTAATACTCGACACGTGTCTGTGAAACTTTTGCATCAAGTACGAAGCGGAGAGATTTAAGAGTGATAAAATAGGGAGAGGAGGACGAGAAGGATGGTTCCGGGTGAGATGGAATCTCCGTTGTCCGATACAGCGAAGCTATTTACACGATAAACGTTTGACCCTGGATGTTTAAGGGCCGGTAAGAGTTTTAAGGTGGGCTAGGGTCTGGCGGAATGATTCCTACGGGAATCCGTAACATAGAGAGGAATGGGAAAGACCTCTAGAATTTCTGTGCTGTGTTTCTACAGTCGACCGCAATGCCTCGCGGGTTGCGATTCCAGAAGTTAGATCGACGCCAACGTTAGATACTTTTGCTCGTCTGATGCGGAAAAGGAAATGGGAGGTTCCCCAAACTAAGTAAGTATAAGACGGTGATGTCTCGGTCCGGAAAATTGAGCGGAACCAACGAAGGGTCGGTTGGAAATTTCCGCAAGGATATTTCTGCTCCCGGTGTTATACATACACTTACACTTTCACGTTCAGTTCAACGACGTACCCCAGGATATTATACTCCGGCGTCTGCTCGGAGGAATCCCATTACAAACGACCGCGTTAAAGTTTACAACATATCAGAAGACCCCCTCCATCCCACGAGGAAGTCTTGGCCATTCAAAAGTTACGCATATACACATCGCCCTACACATCTTCCTGACTTTAATGTAGGTAAGCTTAAAAACACTTTCGAGCCTCTCTGTGTACACGAAAACCGCACAGGATAATTCAGTCGAAATATTCATCACTGATTAATAAACATGTCTCGCTTGAGTCTAATCGATCTTCCTTCAAATAATATACCTGTGAAGAAATTTATTGGAAGTTCTTTATTTCATGCAAGGAATTTGACGTTGATAGATCATTATTTATCCATAAATTAATGTGGGCAGAATCGATTCGTTTTCTCAATTCTCAAAGCGAATGATATCGTTCCACGATTGCTTAGACACAACAAGCTCTTTCTGATACCGTGGATTTTCGGTGGATGGATGGGTATGTACATACATACCTTGAAGAGCACAATTCTGCTGGAAATTCTTAGTCAACCGAGCCGCGCGCTGATACTGCAGGCACGAATAATTGAAATTCCAGTAAAATCCGTTAGCGTGGGGATAATGGTGCCTACACGTATGCTTCCGATGCATCGCTTGTCAATATGCACTAGCTGTAGACCCCTGTACGTCGATATCAATCAATTTTTCAAGCTTAACGTATTGGGTATGGAAAATGTAAAATATCCTTCGATCTTGAAGAAGAATTTCCTGGCGTGGCTGTGTATTATACCGTCCATAGTATATCCTGAGATCATCTTGAGAGGGTGAATTTTACGGTTGACAACCGAGCACGAACTGAAGTCACGGCTTTCCAGTTATCGGGCGACTTAGCGTCGTCGTAAGGCAAAGCTTCTCCTAGTCCGCGTAACGGCGTACCCTCGTTAAGGAAGCCTCCCTCATCCCTTTGCTCGTAACGTCTCTGTTGCACGTTGACGAGACTCTAAAACTTTGTTTACCCACCTTTCGACTAATTTCGAGAACTCCGGCCTGACCGCTGGCGACCGACGTATCCACTCTGTCCGCACTCAAGCCCCGTGAATCCTGGACGAGTCTCCGCTGTACCCCCGAGAATGACTTCTAGGGAAACTGACGACAAACCGCTCTACCCCGACCGACATTTACCTCAAGCGAAATCTCCTATGACATACTTACTTTTCTAAACTATTCCAGTATTTGTATATGCGGTTGCGGTTTTGATATCTAAAACTCAACTGCACATCTATGAAGTGTTTACTTTTACCCAGGGTAAATAAATTCACGTGAATATATCCGCGTACCGAGATGAACAGTAAAAGTATTCATGGCTCTATGTGGAGGCATTAAACGTTAAATGGTAAATGATATTATAACAATCCACTCGAGGTAGTTGGACAACGCTTTGGATAGTTCTGTAGACTCTGGCTACCCTAAACGGTATCCACAGAAGCAATTTAGCCCGCGATAATCGCCTCTTTGCAAACACATCTTGTGTCCTTTTTGTGTGCGAAAGTCCTTCGGCGAAGTACCGAGGGAAATTTCAACAGTTATATGTATAATCAGCGGTGAGCCATTGTGGAAAAACAAACGTACGGAGGGTGATTCTTTTTTGATATAATTCGATTCGCACTCGGACGTGCCACGGGTTTCTTACCGTTGACAAGGCTCTCGATAGAAATCACGTTTTATCCGCAGGCAATACGTTCCGCCTGCCTCAAACATTCGGATATGTAAATTTATCTTCGCGAGTAACCGCATGTAAGTGAGAATGAATAACGGGGATATTATGCGGATGGAATTGAATCGAATGAACAAACTAATACGCGGCACGATTTCGACGTATTTATATAAGCAGTCTAAAAGAACGGGTGAAGTTTATGGAGGAGAGATAACAGTCCTTTGTAGTTAGAGTTTAGTATATTGGCACACTATATCTTTCAAGACTAACAAATCAAACTAATGTATCTCCCATGAGAGTAATGACTGACGTTGTATTCCAGTCACGTCTACACCTTTGCAGTAGACACATCGTCACCAAAATGAATACGTGAAACAAATAGAAGAAGAGGAAAAAGTAACAAGATGGAACGGTTACTCAATGGCCAAAAGAAAAAAAAAAAAAAAAACCTATATGTACATATTCGAGTAAGAAAAATCTGTGCCAAATACAATTATTCAGTCACTATGTATGTACACAGTTTATACGCTCGGAAAAATTATCCATTTGAATATGAAATGTCATTGGCTGTATATTTTTTTGGCCACTTTTCGAACGAATCACTTTTGGTTCTAGCTAGTCCTGGATTGGATTTCAAATCCGAACTCGACTCGATTTCGCTTCATCCCTGTCATCAGAGGTTCGGATTTGTTCCGGTTTCGATAAGCTGTGTTCCGCCGTTACCGATCTCGGTAGATACCATTAGGGGATTGTTATATTTCGCGATATACACACGTACGTTTAGATGAAAGACATATATCGCAGCATATACATACACATATAACGTCTGTCAGAGTTGCACATATTTATTATTTCTATAGCAATCTTTTCATACGGTAAGGTAGAAAAATTCGCTGCACAATTTCCAATGGCAAGAAATACGGCAACCTATTCAGAATTCTTTCTGGTATTTTTTTTTTTTTTTGCCAATTCCCTTTATACTGCAACGCGGCGGAATCTTCCAACTACTTTATATCAGAAACCCGGTTTATGGGATACCTACACTATAGCGGAATCGGTGATTAAAATGCTTCATAAAATAGATCAAAGACAAAGGCATAACACAGCATCCTCGATACCTCTCCTGTCTTTGAAACTGGAATAATCCGGCAAAAAGTATACTTACCTAAAAAATTTACCGCTCCCTTCCTTCTGAATTCTTTAATATTTGCGTCTAGTTATGATATCTAATGCAAAAGCGGAACTAGATAATCATAATATGCAGATATTTAAGTCTGTAAGAAAATTTCAAACCAAACCCATATTTATAGTGCCTCAAACTATTTAGAACGCCGTACGACTTACGGGCAGGTACAGAACTCAGGGAAAGGTTACGGCTGGACCTTGAAGTTTTTCAAAATACCGATTCCGGGCAACCCTTTTGTTCGAGAAATTACTCCTTTACGAACGAAAGGAAGCACTTGATTCTTTTCTTAGCGGAAACGCTTCAGTTAGGCCCAAGGCAAAACGAGGGTAACTCATTGCTGCAATTAGCGGGCGTTGTTTCGAACGAAAGCTTCTTTGACACTTTCGTTCTCTCCCTGCTTCTTTTTCTTTCATTCTGTTTTGGCGATTTTGACTAATTAAAATTCTCAATTTCTCACTCTCTCTCTCTCCCTATTTCTCTCCTTTTCTCTGTTACGTTTAGATTAAAATTGATCGTCGTCATTCACAATATCTTTTCGGCCCAGTTTGAGCCATGGCACGAAATACGACATTTAATCTATAGTGCAAACTCTCTCTGTGTCACTATCCTGGCTCTGGCGATGATTTTTGAGTTAAAAACTACCTGAGCGAACATCTTGCTCGTAAGATTCGATGAACAATAAGAAAAAAAATCGAACGCAAATACATCGGCAACTGCAGGGATGTGTTGAATAAAACTACGTATGATCGCTCGATATTCCTGACAGCTAAAAAACGATCTTTGGTTTTATTCGAATCATTTTTACGTGCCTTTGAATAATAAGGGAGACACCCAGTGTCGGGGATTAAAAGGCAACGTGGAAAAAGTTTTAGCAGAGGGTAAAACGTCCGTGGGGCGTAGTAGCTATAGCCGTTACAGAGCAGTAGAGTACGAGTTAATAAAAGTGTGCCACAGTGAGATAACGTTGGCAAACGCTGTCGGGGTGTTAATGAAAAAATAATAGGGGTCAAAGCTTTCCAACTTGTCTTGTACCTCGACATGCAAACCTTCGATATAGGCAAGCTCAGGCTCACTCCATTCCCCTTTCGCGATATATATCGCTTTGTGGTTCTGTACACCAACTACACGTGTATAGCTCGTGTTTCACAAGTTAAGTCGAACGGTAGTAATTCCTGAAAGAACTCACCAAAGACCAGGACACATATCCGCAAAACGAGTATAGTCACTTGAGATCGATGATGAAAGAGAAAAATATGGTTGAAAAAAACTTCAACTCCGTTTTATTTCTTGGCTACGGGAGCATTGGGATGACGTTTTCTGTCTGAATGATCGAACAAGTACGAGGCTTGCCAAGTATTATAGCTGTGACTTAAATGCCACTCGTTATGTCGCGTAAGGTATGATTTTACGTTGAATGAAACCGCAGCATAAGCGACAACTTCCTCCTTGCGAATCGTGACGCGAATCTATATACGAGCAAACTGCAGGCGCAGGCAACTAAATTGCATTTTATAACCGAAAAATGTTTTCGAACTTTCGGTACCTACGCCGCAGAGATTTTTATTACCCTTATTTTCAGGCACCTAGAAAATAGTTTAAGAAAGGGGCGAGACCCGGAGGAGATTGAAGTAGGAAAAGTAACTCTGTATTCGTTCGTTCTTCTCCCCGGTCGTAATCTAACAAAGAAGATTTTCCAGTAAGTCTGCTCGCTTCCGCGCAGGAAATGAGGATAAGGCGTCGTCAGATCGTCCTGGTACTTCTCCGACTACCCGGGTCAGAGAAAAATATTGCCAACCAACGCGAACGTACAAATCCACGCGAAGGATGGGTGCCCCTATCGCGATGAATCTTTCCGCCTCTACTTTACCTACGGGCTTCAAGAACACTTGGCAAGAATTTCACAAAAATTCATATTATTTTCATATTATCTTTGCTACGTTCGGTTGGAATAGAATAAAACGCAGTAGAACTTGATTTGTTGTAATCTGGGACAGTATCCACCTTCAAACACAAGTGCAGGGTGCTTGTACCGTTCGAAATGTGATTCTAAAAATGTCCGATTTCGGTACGATTTGCAATTTCAAAAAAAAAAAAAACGATAAGAAACGATGATGTCTTGTAGATGTCTAAATGGGAATTTATTTGTAAGTTTTAAGTTCATTTCTGTGAAGGTGTACGCGCATTTGGACTCTCGTAAGGTCCTGGTTTTTCTACCTGTCTGCCAATTTTATCGGCTCCTATCAATTGAAAAAATATAAGGCCACTTTCCTGACGATATGGTAATAAAAATGATAATGATGACTTTCATGGTGATAATGATGTTCAATATCCGTCGTGACGTTGCAATCGCTTAGTGAAAATCGGCGACAGAACTGGCTACCCTAAGATTCTCCTTATTCCCTTTATTTTCGGTTATCGTGGAAAAAGCTTGCGTCATGTTCTTTTATTGCGAAACGCATCGGCGTCGGTTTGATCGAAAACGGATCGACACCTGTCCGCGAGAAAAGGTCCGCCCCTAAACCAGGGTGATTCTTATCAGTTTCGGAATCATCCATATCGCTGTGTTTCTGGATACGGTACTTACCCACACTTTTTGGCTAAGCGATTCGCTAGCTATGCGATGTGGGCGAATGTAATAAACAGACACACCTGCTTACCTACCTGTAAACAGAAACTTAGCCACCCTCGTTCGCCAACTTTCCGCTTACCCCTTGACCCTTCTCCTAGAGTCTGGCTCAAACAACCCGCGAACAGAGAATGGAACCAACCCTTTTGGGTCCGGCTCGGCGAACTCAATTGGTCGTAATTGCTTCTAACACCGTACACAGTTACAAATTGCTCGATAAAGTTTCCCAGGAGGGGAGTTTTTTCGCTTCACGGTCTGGTTTCCCGTTCAATCGAAACAATGCTGCTCGATATTTTATAGGCGGATATGAATATGCCTTACACTCGGCGAATTGGTCGAGCGAGTGGAAATTGGAAGGTTGACAATTACGTATTTTGTACCAAATGAAAACCAAATTATCAAGTGATATCAGTAATACGAAACAAATTGAAAATCTGTATCATATTTTATTCTGGATGAAGAATTCAGTTTCCAGAGGAATCGAAGTTATACAAAGAATATAAATACAAAAGAGTGTGCAGAAACGGAGCATTTCAATGTCAGTTCTATTAACGCATATTACGGAATCTGCACCTGATGTTATACCTACCGGTAAATCCAGTCATTAATCAATTAATTAAGCCCCGCGTCTAGGTTATATGCGAAGTAGTATGGTTCTTCCTGATTACGAGTCATGGTTGATAAGAACAACGAAGATTAGAACAAAACTGTCCTTTTTTTCTTCGGTAGCTCTTGAGAAGGATACGCGGTATTTCATCGACCCCATCACTTGCCTCGACGAGACAAGCAATGCTACAAGATTACTGACGTCACCTGTTGCCGTAGATAAACGAAACTGCCGAAACTAAGCCCAACAGAATTAAGGGTCACCCTTTTCCTGAATGTCTGGTTTTTCAGTCAGTTTAAAAATGAGAAAAATTTCCGGGTAATAAAATATGTTGTTTGTAATGAGAAGTAGAAAATGAAATGAGATTGTTCTTGAGTACTAGCTCATCATTTGTTTTACCAATTATTTCAATGTTAAATTATATAGATGCATGACTACCACCGCCATCCATTACTTTGTATAGCAAAAACAATGTACAAATGTTGAGTGAATAATATAACAATTAGTTTAAAAAATTGGTACAGTTTTGTTGTGGAATTTTTACGCGAGTCGTAAAAGAAATTTTTTTTTTTTTCCAAAAAGATTGAATCACCCTACGTTGTGGATTGAGATATTTCACTCCATTTTGAGGGTATAAACTCCCGAGGTAAAAGTCGTAAAACTGAAGTAAACAACGCAAAGTAGCAACTACAAAAAAGCGGTTGAACAGTGATACGTCACAAGCAAACAACAGTATACTGTTTTGTTGGGTTTACAAACTCGGAAATGATCAGATCTATTGAAGTAAAAGTTATTAAATCACCAGGTAAAATATAGACTGCCACAATTCCGATGGCAGCGCGATTGAAAATTGACTTTCCCAGAATTCACTGGAGATTGAAAATGAGCAAAGCCGAAACTGATGAAGGCTAATGACAATCATGAATATAAATTGTTCTCGTGATATCTGAGATCACTTGAATAAATTTCGCTAACGATCAAATACGAAAGGCCTGCAAATTCAATTACGCCAAAAAATTGTTTAACTTTGAATTTTCGTCATGCATAGATCGTAATGACTTATCTAGTAAGAAGAACCGAATCATTACGTTATTTTTTTTATATACTCGTTCAATTTTTTTTTTTTTTTTCTCTTTTCAAAACTGTGGGAGGTAATATATTCTATATTCAGGTCACTTTTATCGCATTCCAACAGAGCAGCTTTAACCAAATGCAGCCTTGCATTCTACGTGATAAATGGGACTCGGGTCACATCTGCGAAAGCTACGGGGCAAAAGACTCATGCGTGATTCAGGGGCAACCGATTCAATCCCTCTGGCAACGCCCGAGACATTCGCATTTCGCAACATTGTTTTTCTTCGATCTCATTCCCTGCCTCCCTGCAGGCATGTGGTCTCGCAAAAAATATGGTTTCCCTACCTTCCGTTGTATCTCTATACATACGTACACCTTAGGTATGTACAGTGGTATAAATAATTACGCGTAGAGGAGCTAGGGTTTGTATGTAGATACGCCAAACCAACGTAGCGACGAGTAATTTGGTTTTCCGGGAAAAACCAGCTCAAGCAATCGCCCCGGGTTTCAATTTCACCATCGTCCTTCGGCGGATCTCTTCTGAGTGTGAGCTTGTCGGAGGCGAGAGCCGTCAAAAGCATCGAGACTCGAGAGACCCTTGAAAATGTAATAAGGTAACTTAAATTTATGACTCGAAGAAACTTTCCCGAACTATGGGCCGTTGCCAACGTATAGCACCCAGTGTGACGATGACCGGGACGTCTGGACGAGCGTGAATTGAAAAATATTTCAACCATTTCAATGAAATCGATCTGGTATTGTGCATGAAAAGAAATACTTCGGGTTCTAATTGAGATACTTTTTTTAATGAATATTTATTGTTAACTGAACGAGGGATATCATTATTCACTCAATTCCGTATTGAATGCGTGACTATAATGAGGGTTGCATAAAGAGATCTAAAGAAATGGGTTTTTTGTTATTTGTGTTTAGATGAAAAGTTACCATGGTCTTATAAAAATTATTTCAACAGATTTGAAAAATTGTTCCTAACATACGATCTGGCTCCAGTCCGATAAATGACGCGTGTTCGACGATGAGGACTTCTACTAAAACGGGCATTACCTGTTAGCCAAAAAAAAAAAAATTCAGTAAAATATACAACTGCTTACGCGAAAGTACAAATTCTACAGGAAATTTTCTTCAAATCGATCGGTCCGAGCTAAGCCGCAATAAAATTCCAGACTGCTGCATCTTCTACACTCGGAAAAAAAGAAAATACACGAAATCTCAGCTACTTTTTTCGCCTGATGCACAGTGTCCGCAAAATATCAGGTCCAGACCCCAAAATACTTAATCGCCCGTGCAAAAGTTAGTCGTTCTTAAATCGAGCGAATCGTGGGCGGCCGAAAACAACCATTGTAATGATTAAAGCGAGTAAAGGGAGATGCTAGAGATACCGTAATGTTATGGTGAGGGAAAATTAGTGTCCTCTAACGTGAAGCTGAAGTCTGTCGACGAACACGGTGACCTTTGAATTATTTATCACCAGAAATCGACTCCATCAAGTCACATTAAAAAATGAAAAATGATTCCCCTCTGCTAGATGAAACATCAGCAACATGCTGTGTGTGCACGTGTCTATGGTAATTCTAAATGGCTCCCCATGAGGAGGAGTAAACAGCATATGGAAACGGCATGGAATTAATTATAGTTACGGGAGTCTCTGCGTCTAGTTGTCTGGCCACCGAAGGCGAGGGTGATAATTTAATTTCAGATATTATGGTTTCGGATTTCACATGGGATTAGAGTCATAAACAGGGCTGTATTTGCATCGGGCATGAATATTTATTGTTGAATAACTGGGCGGTGCCTGGACCAGGCCGGATTAAGTACTGCCAAATTAACTGAACCCCATAAATCGGTACGATTTCGGCAAAGTACTTTGGTCCTCCATCCTAAAACCTGAGGTTTAATCCCTGCGGGTCGTTTGCCGATTCGATCCATTAGCGCACGTATGTATGTACATACATACATACATACATATCTCGACTATATCGTATACCTTATAACGTCGATTCGTATCAATTATGGGAGCGTTGGATCAAGCTGATTATCGGCATGATTTGTTCGAGATAAAAACCGCTGATTAGCGTGCTTTGAGCTACGTGGCAGAACGTTGGTTTCTACGTACGATACACGCCGTATTATTCGCAAGCTACAACCAAGTCTCGAGGATATTTTTTGCCAAATATCTTCAACGATCCCCTCGCGTTATTCCGCGATCTACACATCGCGTTTTCGCACGCGACCATCGAACCATGCGGCTAAACGAACGAATATATAGAGAAAAAAAGAAAACGAGGAAAAATAACCGTTGACGAGTTATATGGGTGGAGCAGATCGTTTCCACGCTGATCTCCTGGAGTTAATAGAAAGGGGTCAATATTTCAGATTATCCTTCGAGAGCGGAGGCCTTCATGAGCGGGTACCGATAAAAAATATTTTTATAAAAAAAAAAAAGGAAGAAGAACCAAAATCACAAGAGAAGAGTCCAGTTCTTTTTTTCTTTTAAATATAAATTTGCTTTTTTATATTCAAAAGAAACCTTCCAGAGCATATTACAGGTCTCCAATTCCACATACGACCTTACCTCTACCATCACGCTACACAACCTCGATTCGCAATTGCTTCGACTCGCCTTGCGAGCACAATTTCCCTAGTTATTAAATACGAATACATGTGCTCTGGGGTTGGTATATACACGTATGTGGTTGAGGAAATCTCTGCAATATTGTCCTCGCGAAATGCGCATTGACATATACACAGGTACATACATACGTATCTAGGTATGTCCGTGTGTGTGTCTTTGTCGTATATACGTATTCACGTAGATCCTAGAAATATAGTTCGGTATGTATATATACCTATGTATATTTTCTCATATACGTATGTACATATATGACTCGGTACGTATGTGCACATTGTATATGCCTACGGTACGGAAATTGGGAATAGGTGTCTGGTTCGGTATCTCCCTCGGGGTGTTTCTAGGAGGGTCGAGGTTAGAAGCTCTCCAGTAGATGGAAGGTGCCTTAGAGGGCCCCGAGGCTGTTACTGGAGACGTGGATAATGCAAACTTGATTTCTCGCCGTCTAGATCTTGCGGTTATTCAAAGGAGCCATGTAGTGTAGCTATGCTAAGGTATATACATACATACGTATGAGGCATGTACAGTGGCATAGACATAACAATGAGACTTTCATAGAACCCTGCAGCAGATCATATATACGTCTATAATCTTCATCGCGCGAACACGTGGAGATTCAATTTTTGTCCACATACGTGTTACACCAAAAGCGATAACTATAAGCTGTGGTTCGAAATTTAGCCGAAGACTTCTTATCATAAAATTGTGACACCGCTTCAACGGTTTGAAAAGTATAAGAAAAGAGAAAAGAAAAGCTGAAAATAGCGAGGTGACATTATATTTCTCAGAATTGAAATTGGAAAAATCTCGACGTAGCCAAAAAAGGTACGATTTCCTTACAAACGACAAAAAAAAAAATAAAAATAAGAAATGACTTCCACTGACGTATGTATAATGTATAAATCTAAGTGACGGAAGGTTACGAACGAAATGAAACGTTCTCACATCTCAAAGACGTACGAAACGGTTCCGTCGTTTCAATTCCTAAGTTGTACAAATTTTGTAAGTCTACCGTCTTTATGGGGGGCAGATCATTTCCGAAACTTTATTTTTACCGAATAGCTTTAATGGACTCAGAACGAACGATTGAACCGATTGAATCGATGCAACGAATGCAACCGGGTAACCGCGCCGCAGAATCAGCCCCATCAGCTCTGTTATATACCCCGATCCAGTCGAGTATGCATTAATCCCGACGACCACCCCACGGATTCTGTGGCAGACCCTCGACAGATGCACCGGCTCACTTAAAGCCACTCCAGGATTATAATGTCTGCTTCCACTCCCCAAGGCGTCGTTCACTTTGTTTGGTCACCCCGTTGCAAACCGTTACGGCTAATAAATTGACGCGAAGCGAAATTGCGCGATAGGGGGTGACGTCGAGTAGGTAGAGAGTGAAAGATTCGAGGTAACGTTCATGAGATTAGCCCAGAGCAAATGACGAGGCATGTGATTCATTGCGACAACCTAAGATCCAAAATATTACACACCCTTACATATAGTCGAGAAAATGGGTAGGTAATATTGCGAGAAACGAGCCTAAACCTCATTCATCAGTGTCTGTCAGCGGTTGTTAACAAAACCGTACCACGTATCGCGCGTACCGCTTTACTTTATGATAATTGTGCATATAACAGTGGCGCGTGGTTCTCGTGCGGTCCGCAGACAAACGCCGGCCAATTATAACGGCACCGCATACGTACGCAATATCTGGTCTATTACTAGAAAATATCTGGCTTGCGGGTAATTGGCTTGGTAAATGAAGCGCAGGCGTTCATTGTCCGCGCGGTTCGCCCGAGGATCGTTAAGGATTCGGCGTGGGTGTTGTAAAATCGAAAACAAGATCTCGAAGGCAATGCCGGGTAGTTATTCGACTCGATAATGAGATACACGTCTACGGCACGATATTATCGATAACAATGAATGTCAACGGTATTATCTTACTCCACAAATCAGAAAATATACACCCAGCAGCCAAAGAAAATTACCCGCCAAAAATATCGTGTGAATTATTTTCTATATAGATCCCAAGAGAGCGATTTTTACATTCAAATTCGATAGATAGAAATAAAAAAAGACCATGATGGAATCAAAACCGACGATATGAAATGTGGTGTATTTTTATTTTTTGATACAGACATGCGAGAGACATTTTTTAATTATCCTTTGACAGGAAGACGAGCTCATTACTGACTTGCCAGCTCATATTGAGGTGAAACAAAATTTTATTATTATTATTATTATTATCTTTTTTTATGAAATATTTAATAAAGTACCTTAATTAATATGAGTATCGTTGGAGAGAGAAAATTAACTTTCATCCACAAAGCATCCCCGCACGTTTAATTACCGGTACAAAAGTTAATTAAAAACATGTACAAATATCCTTTTGCGTCGATTAACACGTGTTTTAACGCTTCATGGACCAACTATATGTATAATTCGTACATCACGATACTGAGATCATACATTTTTTTTACCCTCATTGTCGGAGTAATCTCGCGCAGGTATCACCGTGCTTTAGTTTTTGGCAAGAATAAAGCTCCTGGGTAGTATTCAGCAACGTAGATCATCGGTCGGGAGCCCCGGTCCAGGTTTCCTTATAAGTAAAGATTTCCTCTTGATCCACGTGCTTGAGAGAAGCGTTGAAAATGGCGCAAATATTTGAGCAGCTGTCTGCCGAATATTGACGCCAAGGCCTGGGCCACCCTTTTGAACGACGGTTTTAGGTCCCCTGCGGACTTTCCGCAGTGGCTCGTAAATTCGATATATTGTTATATTTTTTTTTGGTCTCGCGCTTCTATTTTGTTTTTTTTTTAACCGGCAAATATTTTAAAAATTTTTCTACGAAGCTGTATTTTCTTTGTATATAGTCTCACCTAAATGGAACAAACGATGACGAACGTCCCCAAGGTACAACCCAACTTCTGCCCACGTTTGCGCTCGTCGCCTCGAGTCCCTAAGGACGTACCAAGACGGAATAGTAGGGACGAAAATTTGTTGCTTTTCTTCGGTTTCGGTACTTGCCTTCGTCTCTAAGTAATTGTGTTGATTTCACCATCCCAAACTGACGACGGAGCTTCAATAATCTCATCTTTATCATCGGAGCTGTTTAACGAGGATATTTTTCAAGGACCTTGTCTCTTCGGAAAGAATTTTCTCAATAACACAGTTTTTTCATCATGCAATTCAAAAAATCTTTTCAGATAATAATCACGCGAAAGTCAAAGTTCGTGAACCGTCGATTCTCACAGTTACGTTCACTCGACGGTAAAAACAGTCATCGTAACAGATCGGATCAATCGCTGCTTAGATATTACATTTTCTAGTCTCTAATCATGCAGAAAACAAACCTTTATCGAATAAATAATAGACAGACGACTTTTTAGCGATGCAAAAACTAGTTGCAATAAAACATAGGATCAGTAAGACTCAGGATACAGATTAAGTCTCTTTATTATGATGCCGGACGTAGGTGCATCATCATTCTTTGAATTTTTTGCCGGAAGGATGACGAAAATATGGGATAAAAATCGATAAAACAGACGTATTCGCAATGTTCAGCGAAATGCGCGGTTTATGTTTTTGTAAATCGGTAAAACGGTTGACTAAGAATAACGGGAATTTGATTGTTCTTTGGAAAACCGTGTATGCGAACGGTATATCTCTGCGTTCGATACGTATAACCCGAACACATATTTATGTACCACGTATCGCTCCGAATATTGAATACTTCGTCCGAAGCGAAATAAGTGATGGTTAAACCTTTTATTACGACCATCCAGGTTTTTGCGAGGCAACAAAAACCCGTCTGAAACGTAATACATACAACGTTTATACCCTTCCCCCTTCCCAAGTGTAGCTGTACAATACCTACAAACATATATCGTACCCTGAATTTCATAACCGATCTGATCACATATTGAAAAAGCTCTTTGCTAACTGAAATAAATTTTCAATCTGCAATACGGTCGTTAAACTTATTTCACGAGGTCAAACAAAGCTGGTGCAGGAAGAAATTGTAGGATTTTGACGAGATTTTTTTTGACGCTACTCGAAACAATAAAGACGAAGACTGCAGTTTTCAAACCTTCGTCAATCCGTATTAGGCATGTAAAATTTATAATTCTCGGTTTCCATCAGGTAGGTGATCAATGAATGGTTTCGTTCAATTCAGTATTCAGGTTATCAACTTGCTAATAACCGATAATAGCTGTGTCAGCCAGTCAATGGATTTTCATTAAAACTCGGAGCTTCGGAGGCTTCTTTTTGTATTGCTAATATGTATACCTGAATCGGTAGGTACTACAGGCAAAACGAATTTCGGGGAATCCATTTTTGTTTGAGAATTTCTCTGAATATACAATTAATTAAACAAAAGAATAAAAGCTCTCTCAAAGCCGGTCTTTCATGACTACGTGCACAATGCTTTCCAATTATAAATGCCAGCGTAATGTTATTTTATTTATTTTTTTTTTCTACATCGTGTACAAAAGCACGTAACGTGATTTGCATCGAATGTAATAATCCCTGTTCAACTGCTGTCGGTTTCAAGTTTTCTGCGCGAAGACGTTGTAAACGGTCCCCGAGAAACCGTAGAATTCCGCGACAAGGTATAGCCGGTTGAGAAATAAAAAAAGAAATGCTTGGGGGGAAGGGGGGTTAACTTTTGAAACGAGTGAAGTAAGAAGAAGAAGCTCAATCCGGCTTTCCGAGCACGGTCATGATGCTGATGGTGATTCGGATGATAAAACCTGCACCGTACAAATGTTTCGTAAATATCAAGGGAGAGACACGGGATTACAGTCGTTGGAAAATCCGTCCGCATAATTTTCTCGTAAGATTTCGCGACCCGCGGACCAACCTTTTGACGAAAAGTTAAATTAGATTCAGTCAGATTGAGCGAGACTCCGCTCACCGGTACGCAGCGGTCCATCGTCGCTTACCGCAGCCTCATACCCGTACACACATGCATATACACATATAATATTATCTAGTACAACGCTTACTGCGGTGGAAAATGAAAGAAATAAGAGGCCGAAGAGAAGAAAAATTGGATACCTAAAGAACTTGCAAATTAACAGATTTTATAATTATTCGATAGTCTACCTCGTAGCTGCGGAACGCACTAGAATCTAAACGATGTGTAGCTACTATTTTCGACCCATCATCCTGCAGCAACGATATTCGCAATTTAATATACCTACGTTAATAACAAAATGCATGCTCAAACATATAACGTGGTGCATAGAGCCGCACGTTTCATGCTGCAATTTATTATGCATAAGCTAAATCTCATGGGTCATGTACACACGTACCATACTGAGCCACCCTTTGTCGCTGCCTGATGTAATATGGGCGAACCGGTTCGATACAAGGTACATACCTGCACCAATATGGATATACATTGAACCTGAAGTCTGTTTATTGATAAACTTCAGGTAGAATGGTTTTTAACATTATTGTCATACAGATATTTTTTTGTTTCCCTCTTACTTCCCGGATATTTTTGCGTTTTAGTTGCAAGTAATTTCCACGTCACGAGAAATTATAGCCAGAGAAATACTCTGCGAGTCTTTTTCAGCCAAGTGAATTCAAGTAACCTCGGAAGTTGGGCTCGATATAAACACAGTTTAAATTTCAACACGCACCTCCAGCACCGGATGTGCAAAGCATGTTGGAACGCGAATGTTATCGTATATGTATATACTTATTTATATACCTACATGCGTAACATCACTCACACGCGATATGCTGCCAAGTGTTTGTCTTATTTTTTCAATATGTACACGTGATAGCAAAATCTGGGAGCTCGCCATATTCGATAATGCCTTGCCGTCATAGATGTTGATGAGAAATTTGATGATCTTGAATTTTCAACGCGTTTATTGTGTCTAATTGACACAATAAATTCATAACAACGATGGTAAGTTAAGGTAATACGAATGAGAATACGGATTTTCTTTTCTAGAACTAGTTTCAAGCTTGTTAAGCCGAAGATTCAGGTGAATGAGAGTAAAAATTCCTCACGAATTTAAAGTAAAGTATAAAGTATAGAAATAGGAAAACGGATCTACATCGTTCGAAGAATTGGGACTAAAAATATAAAATACGTATATATCGATCATTTCTGCTGCACAGGAATATTTGCCCTGGATTGAAAATTGGGGAAATATTCGGCGGTATCCTACGCAACTTCCTTTTGCAGGCTCGTAGCCAAGTAGAACGCGACAGCATCCTGAACGTCTCATCGCGTCGCGTCGCGACGCGACGCATTCCGGCTATCGACGGACGATTAGTTCTATTCAGGCCGTTTCCGCAGTCATAGTAGCTGTACTATCATGAATTGAGGGAAGAAACCCTCACGCGGTGAACGAAGGGCTTCATTATATTCACGATTCGGCAACAATTGAATGCTCCCTTTGTCGTTTAAAGATGGGTAATTAGTGGGCGACTGTCCACGTAATTAAGCCGATTAGATTCCGCAGATGGATGCACCGCTGACTTAACGAGCCAAGGGAAGATATTCATCGGGTAGGTGTATACGATGGAAGGAAATATATTATTTCTCGGGTATTCGATGTAGTAGGTAGTTTTGTTGAACTCCTGTGATCTCACAACCCATCAAGTGTATAAAGACTATTTGAGAGTACAATCGACGTCTGTTCCCTGGCGGATCAAGGAAACGGATTAGTTGGAACAATTCGAAAGGTTCCTCCGTCCTTGGCATCGAAGGCTGGCATTTGGCGTACCTATGGGATCAACCCTTCAACCTACGTAATTAAAACAGTGATGTAGGTCACAGAGTCTAGTGGCGGTGGGAGCCTGGCTATAGTTATATCAAAGCAAAGACCGCGGCACTTCGAACTTGGCTCCCAAGAGTTCATTACATACGACAGTCTGCAGCGAGTCTCCTGTGCCTCGCAGAGTTCGGCTTGTCCTCAGCCACAGACCCGAGACTTATAGGTGTCTTCATTTCCGTTCCGCAAAAATCAGATGCCAAATTTCAAAATCTACATTAAACCGATTAAACGTCTGTTATCGATTCCGGGAGTACGTAATGTACGGGTGTTGGTAAGAGTGTAGAATAAAAAGCTCCAAGTTTCGTTTTATATTTTTCTCTTGGGGGTTATTGAAGAAAGAAATTAGGGTCAAACCGCGCACAGTGCCCTCAAGTTGACTCCAATCCTTCTGAGTGCAGGTATAATTAACCTGATGCTAAGCTGTCGGGAAATTTGATTTAATATATTCTCTTCGAAGTTAGAATTTGCAACGTGTATTTGCATAGACTGTAAATTTTATTCGAAAAAAATTCTCACGTATTACATTCAATTGGTTAAACAGATTTTAATAACATCCAGACTCGTGAGGCGCTTCGAGTGTAAATGATTCTGAACATCCCACGTTGTAAACTCATATTCCAAACGACTGCAATTAAAATTTACTTCACTCATGCCATCATTACATCTTAATCACGTCATATCTTTTTAAAGCCGTACGTACATGTGTTGACGATAAAATTACATTTGAAAAAAAAATTCTCAGCTGCATGTGCAGTTTACATATAAAAAATTTGATAAATTACGTTACTCGGAACAAATTATATAAGTGATAAAAAATATTTGCCTCCCTGATCTAATGATTGACTTTTGCAAATCAATATGGAATACAACTTTTTCCAAAAACATAATATATCAGCGAATCGTGAGACTACAATCTATTAAAAATCGTGGTCCAGTTGCGGAAGCCCGCGTATGTATGAATCTGTATGAATTATTATATACGTATAGTATAGGCATATTATAGGTATGTATATGTGCATATAAAGTTGTGCATGGTAGGTATAATATGCACCCAAGCGAAACGCAGCCTCTACTACTCATCAAGAGTCTACCGTAGCTTTTACTCTCCGCATTGAGTACGTGGAGGAAGAAGGGTGATGTCCGCATGCGGTACTCAAGCCCGAGTGTTCGTTAAAGTGCCAGAGTACTTTTCGCTCACCGACTCTCCTCTGAGGTAAGGTACATACCTAGCTGATATTCGGTTTGGTTTCAACGAGGCTAAGGCGTATACCCTACCTGCACTGCCACGTCCTCGTGGCTGGAACTCTGCACGGCAAACTTTTTCGGCGAGTATAGGTAGGTAGGTATGTATACGTTTTAAAAAGTAAATTTAATGAGCTTGGTTCAATGCCTCCAGTTTATGCTGCTGATTTTGTCGTTATAATTTTTTTCGAACGTCTCCATCCTCATTATTATTAGGCACCGGTTATTATTGTGTCACTTTTTTCCTATTTTCTTGCTATATATCTCAGGCACGTTCGTACGTATTTATAGAAATACGTGCGGGAGCAGGTGCGAGAGTTACGTGCCTCGTGAGTTCGAGTTTACAGCTCATCGGCACAGGGGAGCCAAAAATAATCTGCAATCCGTTGGTAAGATGAATTCACACGCGAAATGAGATTCGCTCGATAAATCTTGAGGATATAAGTGACTACCTAACCTACCCACAGCTACCACATGCGGACAAAATCCAGCGCTTTCGCTTCGAGGTGAAAATATACTTTTCCAGTTTAAAACTCGATTTCGATATCTTGACGGTATTCACATCGATTTCAAAACCAATCCAGTCCGTTTAACATACGGGGCGATAGACACTGTCTAACTGAATGTAAAAATTCGACTCTATTTCATTTGCTATCTACGAACATTCGAACATGTACCAAATACGAAAATCGATTAGTAGCCTTGGCGAGCCCTCCGCAGCTCTCTGCGGCAAGACCAACTTTATCGTATTTTATCAGCGAGGTAGAATAAATAAAGAATTCCGAGAGAGTCACTGGGCTCCAGAATACCAACGTATATCTGCATATATACACTATACATTATATCGATACGCCGCGCCGAGGAGGGGAAAGAGCAAGGGAAAATAGAAGTTCGGACAATTTGGGAATTAAATAATTCATTCAATTTATTGCGAATTTAGATTTTAATTATTTACTCACAGAAGTATATAGGTACACGATGGCTTCAATAATTAATTCGCCCAAATTCGAATTGTCAGCCACTCTGTGTGTCTGCAGGTAATACGTATTCAACTCTTGACCTGTTTCTATAGCCATAAATGATTCCCGTTTTTCAAATTTTAAAAACTGATAAGAAAACTTTGAAAACAAGTTCAACCATCCGGATAGACACTTAATCAAGACTCGCAGACAGCGCAAAACGTCGCTGGGTTCAATTAGGACGCGAGTAATTCTGGAAACCTATTTAATCCGTGTAGTTTTTTTTTCTTTTTTTTTCTTTCGTTTTGTCTTTTTTTTTTTGGCCATGGAAACGACACTTGTTTGAACGAGTCCCTCACTGCGGATGGTGGAAAATTAAGTTTCGAATCAATAGAGAACAGAGCTAGGCCGAATGAAGGATGAAATTAAAATGAAACTGATTTGGAATCGGGAGGAATTAATGAATAGATGAAAATCAAGGGAAATTTATTAGTACGGGTCACCTTTTTTATATCGGGTATATAAAAACTTAAGGAGTTCTAATTTATTTTCTAATTAATTCTTGGCCAGAGTCGGCCGTTATATATCGGCGTAAATTAAAAGGTAATACGCTCTTAAAAACCTCGTACAAATTCTCCCTAAATAAAAGTCTCCTGACATTATTCATCCCTCCTATATATTCCGGAAAAAACAAAGTCTCCTTCGGTCCAGAGTCAGCCTAGCTATATTATGTACAGAATATGGCTGATCGTGAACGTCATGAATCAAGGAGAGAATTTAAAGGCCGAAAACTTCTCTGAAAGCATTCTAAAAGACTGATTGACTCCTTTTGATTCTCTCATAAGATTAAGTGCCGACCGAACGAGATCGGGTCCGGAAAAAAAAGTGGAAGAATTCGGTGACTGTAAAGAAGTGCCGCACCAGATGAGAAGACGTCAAAAAAGTTTCTTTCTTTTCTGTTTCCCGGATCGAAGATCCCGAGGAAAAACGTTTTGTCAACTTTTGTGTGAACGTAGCCTCAAACTTTGATCCTCAACTGCGAAATTTCGGCATCGTCGATGCTGCGGTCGACAAAACTATGGGTAAAAATCAAACATAGAAGTTATGGGCACCCGACTAACGATTTTAGGAACAAAAGTTTGTCTGAAAAATATCTTTCATTCGTTTCGATTGAGTGGCGAAATTTTTGTGAAATTTATTTAGAGTATGAGAAAACGAAAGAAAATCCGGTAGTTCGTGACGTTGAGTAAAGAAAAGAATTCGGAAGCATTTCACACGTTGAATTTTATACACTCGAAAGAATCGTGATAAAAATCTTCGGGGTTTTCTCGTCCAGAATCTGACCCAGGATTATCAGATTGGAGGATTGAAAGCGTTGTATTTTTTGGGGGGGTTTCTTTCCAGAGATTGAATAAAGAGCGGGGAGTTTTATGTGCGCGGAATCTTTCCTCAGTGTACATACCTACTTTGTCGCAGGAGTAAACCAAACTTTGAAGACACGCCGCAGGTGGCTTTATCCCAGGGAGACAAGAATTAGCAGCTCTTTCGTGAAATTTTCAAAGTAGTTACCAACCCTGTCCTCTTCCTATTTTTTACCCACTCTTTTATTCACCCTCAAAAATTTCATAGAAACCCTCTCTCCCCTAGATTAAGGCTTTTGAAAAAAAAAAATGTCAATACCGTATGGCTTCCCTGGAATCTTGTCTACCCTTTTATCGTCGCGGAGCAAAGACACCCGCGCCTACGCGAGAAAACACAGCCACGAAGATCAGAATCCTGGTCCCATGCTGCAGTCTTACGTCGAGATGTTAGGAACGTAATAGATCAAATGATGTGATCTAATAAGCATGAATTATGTCAGTAGACGGTTTTTCCATGGATCCCAGACTGTCGAAGGGACACTGAAACTGGAAAAACCTACTTTTTAGGTAGTTTCAAATGTGCGAAACACAATCTCTACCAGCAAAGAACATTTTGAGACAGAAAAGCGTGAAGATAAAGTGGAGAGGAGAGAGTGAAACTTGAATAATTTAAAGTTCGAATAATTTGCCGTGAGCAATTTTGCGAATTGTTTAGACGTGTCAGATTTCAGCTCATCTTTCACTCTGACTGCTCAGCTGAACTGAAATGATAAGTCTTCGTTTCGTCTTTGAGGGTAGAGTGTCTAATTATCAAGATATACACTTTGACCCACCATAGAACTATTAACTTTCATTACCTGGCCGTCCTCTTTGACGTCGAAGTTTCTTCATCAAATTAAACTGTCGTTATTTTCAAATTTCTTATCCTGGTTAATCGTACGTCTTGAGTCACGAATATTATACCTCCACAGGCAAGGAACGAGCAACTTTCATCAGCGACTCCACCATCATAGTTCCTTTACACGCTGGTTTGATTAAACTCAATTCGAGTATCGCAATTCAAGGGCAAGTAAATTCAAGTGATAAGGTTCATATTGACTGACGTGACTTTCTAAACCCCGTGTATTTCAATTGTCAGTGTTAAGAACTAGTCCTATGGGATTTAATTCCCCTGGGTAACCGATCAATTTAGAGAGTTCCTGATAATCTTCAGCCCAGCAGGCTCGGTGGAATGAATCTTGAAGTGGAGGTAGAAATCTATTATCGAATCGAACCGAGGATAAACGAGTAGACAAGATCGATTGTTTGTGGCGAGCTTAAAGTAAATGCGTTGCGGACCGTTTTCGAGATAATCTCCTCTGTATAGAGTGTTACGAATCACGCTCTACGGATTAAGGACGCATGTAAATGAGAACACGCGAGACTAAAAGCTCTCTTCTATACGAACGATCACTCGAAGTGATGTACTCGGATTGCCGTGCAATTTGCAGCTGTATTTTATTTTGAATATTTCGTTTATTTTTTTGTTTTTGGTTTCAGAACGAAATAACGAGCCAATATTTTTTAACGAGTTCAGGATATAATGAAACCGGAATGAACGCGCTTCGCGCTTTACCCGATACAGGCACAGCTTCATTTATCCTATTCCGTAAAACTTTAAAGTGAAAAATCCTACCCGCGTAGATCTTCCGACTATTGGGATTTACTGCAGACGTCGGGCAACAGAACCTCGTTAGAAAAGAAGAACGAAATGGTATATCAGGATATCGCGAAAGAACAAGTTAATCCCATTCTTAATTGGCAATGTGAAGTTGGAGAATTTTTTCCCTTTAACCACCGAAAGTAGGTCCCATCTTATCGGTGAGGTAGAAACGAGGGCGGAATGATTCATAACTCGTTTTATTCGACGTTTCGTCTCATAGAAAAGTATAACGTGAACCGTTAAGTAGAACGAACCTGTTCCAGGCTGCAGCAGTCTGAAATAGTCGAGGAAAATTCTATCCTCTGAGATATGTTTGGAGCCGGATGTAAATCGTTGGTATAGGTGGGTGAAGATATGTGGATGGGTCGATGGACGTTGAAACTTACGCCAACGCCAGATTTACATTTATAGCCAGTATATGACTGCCATTTTTATTATTATATCTTTTATTTCACTTGCGGTTTTCCCATCTCATTTTTAACTCTCATATTTTACTCTTTACTTTATCGCCTCGTATTTCCAAAAGCCGTACGTCCTACACACACGTACGCAAACACAGACTCACGTTCCTCTTTCACACAGCTATTCTCCAGTAGTCTAGTTAGTCAGGCGACGACGTCGCGTCGCGTCCCACACCGTCGTCGATAGCTGCGGACCAACGCCAACCTATACAGTCTGCACATTGCATTAATCATTTTACTTTTTAGCCAACGAATTCTTTTAACCAGCCGATTGTGAGGCGAACTATTGATTGGGTTCCAGGTTATTAATATGTATAAGTTTGAGACGACGCTACGCTACGCCAGCTCTTATAGCACATCTTTACCTTCCGCTCGACCGAAGCTTATAGAGCTCTTGCTAAAATCGACAAATGAGGTGAACTTTTTTTTTTAGTAAAAATATTTCTCGATTGGTGTAAATTTTCGGATAAAACGCACGCGAAAATATACCTGACGTGAGAGAAAAGGAATTTTGCAATTTGTCACATTTTTGTTTTAAATATATCGGTTATCAATTTTTTGATAGATAAGTAACGAGACTGACGTTTTCTGTATTTCTTTTACGCGTGAATGAGAATCCAAATTGACGATAAAAATGTAAACGTATATGACTGTTGCGTGCCACACCACGCTAGTTACAATTATATTTTATTCTCTATTGAGAGTTTCTGCGTTACCCCAGGTACTGCGAGCTGAGGGTCAAAATCTGACTCATACCCTGAGGCAAAGAGAAAGCAAGGAAATAAAAAACGTTGCTCATATTGTCTTTCCCATCTGGCAACCAAATGGGGAAGACTTAACCAAAAAATCCCTAACTTTCGCACTGCTGTTAATTTACAACTTCTTGGATTTTTCCTAAAACTCTGACTCTATTGTCCAGCATATATTGCTTCGAACCCTTACCTCTCCTACACATTGTCCTTCCAAGAAAATTAAATGTTTAAATAATCCTTACTCCAACCCCTAAGTTCCCACTCTAAAAAATCTCTGACCAATCCTCGCGTTTAAACAAATCTCCCACTCGACTAATTCACCCAATCAACACGAATTAACAAATTCCTACCCTCACCCAATATTCCTTACCACTCCCACTAACGCCAACGACTAAACAAGAATAACTCTGACTTTTAGTCTTGTTCCAACTTTTAACTAAACCACACATGAAAAAATAAATCTATCTGCAACTCTTCAACCGTAAACACATTTATATACTTTAACTCTGTCGCTAATCCGTTAACATCATTTATTTCATATATTATTCTTTTTATTCATGTCCGTTGTTTTTAATTAACGTTAAGTTTGTTCTGTAAAAATACATTTAAATTTTGTGTTAATATCAACTTTCAATTATTCATTTCACCCAAGCAATCTACTCCTGAACTAGTCACACAACGACGTTGTAAGCGTGTGACCAAACATTTAATGGTCCTTCGAGCCGGATCAGCGACTTACGAATAAACTCAGGTATCATAAATCAAACATTTCAAAACGTGTGCAGTGCAGTTTAAGTGGAAGGACTCCTGTAGTACGCTGCAGAATCAAAATCATTAAACAACCCAGCACGCAGTCGCTGGTAAAAACGAAACATTAACCAAACAAACGCACAGTACGCTGCAAAACCATCCATTAGTCAAACAAACATCAAATTGGACTCGGGACCACATCATCGGGTGCCAAACGAATCATCAACCAACGTCCGACGGAACTTCGGTCGAAACTACTCAACGCATCAATCTCGAGGTAAGCTTGTCTTTCTAGTAGCCAATAATCAGCGCATCCTCGTCCTCTACTCTTCAAACACTAAATTCCTTAAATAGTTCCCTTCATTCCATTATGGCGGAGGCAGAACTAGCAAGCACAATCGCCAGCTGCAAACAGCGACGCAGAACGATTAAGGCTCAACTCACTAATTTCAAAACATTTCTAAACCAACAAGAAGTCGATCCCAATTATGATCGCATTCAAACGCGAGTAGAGGCAATCAACCGGTACTTCGAAGAATTCAGGCAAGTACAGAACACACTCGAAGACGAAGAGCCAAATGAGAACCACCAAGAAAAAAGAGTCGAAATCGAAGAAGCGTACTACGATGAAATTGCCAAGGCAAGAGGGCTTCTTCGAAAAACGGCCCCAGCAGCGGGAATTATAACTAGCGAGCCCAGCGAACGGTCAACCGCGTCGCCTATGACAATCACAATGCCACCAAGGTTACCTACTCGAAAATTACCTGATCTCACGCCTCCGAAGTTCGATGGTCAAATTGAAAACTGGGCTACGTTCAAGGCGCGTTTTCTTTCAATGATCGATAAAAACGAAGGGTTATCTGCATCGGATAAACTCGAATATTTGCAATCAGCCGTATCAGGCAAGGCAGCTCGAACTATCGAAGCTCTCGAAACAACAGACAATAGTTATAAGGATGCATGGGATCTTCTGACGTCAAAATTCGACAATGATAGAAAGGCAATTTTACGCCATTGGGCGCTTCTCCGGGACTACCCCACCTTACAAAGGGACACCACAGAAGCTCTAGATGACCTCGTAGACGTTTTTCGGCAACAACTACGATCACTAAAAAACCTAGGTCAACCCGTGAGTGGCTGGGATACCTGTATTATCAGCCTCCTCCTATCCAAAATCGGCAAGGGTACTGCTTACCAATGGGAACTAACTCTCGCAGACAATAAGATGCCTGCGTACACGTCGCTATTAGATTTTTTGGCTAAAAGAGCCAATTGTTCCGATGCAAGGAATCCTGCGTCAAATCGCGACGACCCTAAACAACAGTCAAAACAAGACAATAAAACAAAGGGCCCAGGTAAGTTCCGTAACGGTCAACGGCAAACCTACCTGAGCTCGAACGCCGTGGCAACCACGTCAAATCAACAGTCACAATGTGAATTGTGCAAGGAACCGCATTACACGGCCTTCTGCCCGAAACTCAAGGAATTGTCGGTAGAAGAGCGAATCAAGGCAGCTCAAACCGCGGAGCTGTGCCTTAACTGTTTCAGGTCTAATCATAAAACAAGGGCCGCAGATCCGAAAAACGATGTAAGACTTGCAATAAACTACACCATACTTTATTACATTTAAATCAACCAAGGGAATCTCCGCAATCAGAAGCATGACAATCACAAAATGGGGCTGCCACTTCCCAGTCAGTCGGTCAGTCCTTTATAATTAATACAAAGACAAGCTCGCTCATGGTAACAGCAATAATAAACGCAGAAGATGTTCATGGAAACCTAACCGCGTGCCGCACTCTCATCGATACCTGCTCTATGGATAATTTTATGACGGTAGGACTCGCCGATACTCTAGGTCTAACCACGACTGAATACCCAATTAACATTAGAGCCCTAAACAATACATCTACAACCACGAGAGGATACGTCACTGCAACCATTCAATCACGATGCAACAGCTATTGTAAAACTCTAACCTTTTTGACGGTGCCTCAAATTTCAACTCAAGTGCCTAGCGTTCAAATAGATCGTAAAGCTATAAACATACCTTCAAACATAACTCTAGCCGATCCGGAATTTCATAAGCCTGCTCCAGTCCAAATGTTAATAGGCACAGGTGCTGCATTATCATCACTCTGCATTGGACAAATCAAACTTTCAACAGGAAACGAGGCAGAATTATACCTGCAGAAAACGTCATTCGGGTGGGTAATAGGAGGTGACGCCAAGGTAGCCAAGAGTCATAAACTGCCCTCTGACCATCGGAACAAATCCGAAGAATCAACGTGTCATCTCACAAACCTCGAATCAGACATTACACGTTTCTGGAAAATCGAAGACTATACGATTAGCAATCATCAATCAATGGAAGAAGTAAATTGTGAGAATCATTTTCTTGACCACGTGAAACGAAACAACGAAGGGCGATATACCGTCGCTCTACCATTTAATGACAAACGGGAGCAACTTGGAGAGTCACGCCAGTTAGCCCGGAAACGGCTAGATGCACTCGAACGAAAATTCAAAAGGGAACCAGAACTCAAACAACAATATGTTCGTGTCATACAAGAATATCGGGAACTAGGACATATGCGAAGGGCAAGTGGAGATCTCCACGAGGGATTCTATCTACCGCATCACGCAGTAATCAAGGCTAGCAGCCTCACAACCAAGGTCCGGGTAGTTTTCGATGGGTCAGCTCATTCAACCACAGGCATCTCACTCAACAATGCTTTGATGGTGGGCCCAACTATCCAGGATGACATCTTCTCACTCTTACTTCGATTCAGGCTACACCAATACGTAATAACCGGAGATATAGAAAAAATGTATAGACAGGTATTGATCCGGGAAGAAGATCGCAAATACCAAAGGATTCTATGGTACGACGAAGGATCGTTCATACCGACAACCTACGAATTAAATACGGTAACCTTTGGATTAGCACCTGCTCCTTACTTGGCCACCAGGTGCCTCCATAAACTCGCCGAAGACGAGGGACACAAGTTTCCCAGGGCTGCAACGGTCTTGAAACAGGACCTGTACGTAGACGACGCATTAACCGGCGCTGATACTGTCAACGATGCGATTCAGTTACGCGACGAACTCATCGGCATACTCAAGGCGGGTGGATTTAATCTACGACAAATTGCGTCGAATTCACCAGAAATATTGCAGGGACTTCCTAACAGCCATGTCAACCTGCAGCTACAGGGGAGCGATGATCCCACACTCAAAACTCTAGGAGTGCATTGGAACTCATCATTGGACTCTATCGTGTATACCGTCAAGCCAATAGTCGCTGGCAGCAGCACGACTAAACGAAAAATGTTTTCTGAAATCGCCAAAATTTTTGACCCATTAGGTCTTTTGCAACCAATCATTGTTACGGCAAAATTATTAATTCAAGAACTCTGGAAGGCCAATTTAAATTGGGATGAATCCGTTCCACAATCCATTCACACGGAGTGGTACAAATACACATCACAACTACCACTACTCAACGAGACTAAGTTTGATAGGAAAATCATCTTGCATCCAGATGAAAGGATACAACTCCATGGATTTTGTGACGCAAGTTTGAAGGCATACGGAGCATGCATCTACGTCAGGTCTACAGACGAAGACGGAACCATTCATACACGACTGCTGTGCTCAAAGTCACGAGTAGCACCAATCGGCAAACGAGACTCAATCAAGAAAAAAGGAAGCCCGCCATTGACCATTGATCGGTTAGAATTGTGCGGAGCAGTGTTACTTTCATCACTCTATCAAACCATAATCAATGCCATAAAGATTCCTGTTGACAAGACTATCTTCTGGTGCGATTCTCGTATCGTACTGCATTGGATAAATAAAACAACACCACAGACGCTGAAAATTTTCGCAGCCAACCGAGTGATTCAAATACAAGACAAGACAGAGGTCAAGAATTGGAAGTATGTTCCCACCTTTGACAATCCAGCTGATCTCTTGACACGAGGTGAATCACCTAAAAAATTCTTAGAGAATAAAATCTGGAACCAGGGTCCCATGTGGCTTAAACAAGAAGAAGAAGCCTGGCCGAACTTTGTGATTACAGCACCCAAGGACGACACAGAAGTTCGTCAAACCACTTGTTTAAATACCTGTCGAAATGACGACTTCAACCTTTTAAAACGATATTCATCAATCAGCAAATTGCTCCGAATCGTGGCATACTGCTTGCGTTTCAAACGTCATTCAAATAAATCCAACCTAACGGTATCAGAAATCACTTTGGCAAGTCAACGCATAATAAAATTAACGCAAGCCACTGCATTTTCCGAGGAAATTCAAGCGTGCATCACGGGCAAGCCTCTGCCAGCCAAAAGTCGTCTCCGATCCTTGAATCCATTTCTCGATGCGAACGGCGTTCTTCGGGTCGGTGGACGCATTCAACAAGCCGACATTACCTACAACGAGCAGCATCCCATGATTCTTCCAAAGGGACATCACGTCACGGATTTAATCATTAAAAACGAACACGAAACCAACCTTCACACGGGCGTACAAGCCACATTGTATAATCTAAGAATCAACTACTGGCCTATTGACGGGCGCAACCAGGTCAGGAAGATCATTCGGCGATGCACTACCTGCTTCCGGGTCAATCCGACCTTTCCAGACTACCTGATGGGCAATCTACCAAGGGTTCGTGTAACCGCAGCCCGACCTTTTTTGAATACGGGGGTCGATTATTGCGGCCCATTCTACATCAAGGAAAAGAAATTAAGAAATCGAAACAAAATCAAGGTTTATGTAGCAGTTTTTACCTGCTTATCAGTCAAAGCTGTACACTTAGAAGTAGTCAGTGATATGACTACAGACGGATTTCTTGCAGCGTTAAACAGATTTATCGGTAGACGAGGCCGGTGCGCCTCAATTTACTCGGACAATGGATCAAACTTCAAGGGTGCGAAGAACGAGTTAGATGAGTTGTACTCCTTACTGCAAACAAAGGAATTTGACAATCAAATCAGCAATTGCCTCACAGAAAAGGGCATCGAATGGAAATTTATACCACCTCTGTCACCACACTTCGGCGGAATTTGGGAATCAGCAGTTAAATCATTCAAACATCATTTAAAACGAGTCGTTGGCAATGAGTTGTTCACATTCGAGCAGTTCAATACATTTGTAATCGAAATCGAGTCGATCTTAAATTCAAGACCTCTTACTCCACTGTCATCCGATCCTAATGATTTCCTTGTCCTTACTCCTGCGCATTTTTTAATTGGTGAAACATTGACAAGCGTACCTGAACGAGACTTCAGGGCCACTCCTTCCAATCGGTTGTCAGCCTGGCAGCACCTGCAGAAGGTGAAACAGCACTTCTGGGACCGATGGCGGAAAGAATATCTGAACGAATTAAACATTCGTCATCGATGGGCAAAAGGGACCCACACAATTCAACAGGGGTCAGTGGTAGTCGTCAAGGACGATAATCTACCACCATTACGTTGGACCCTCGGGCGTGTAATCGAAACATACCCAGGTCCCGATGGGATCATCCGAACAGTGAAAATCAAGACAGCCAACAGTGTATTTGTGCGCTGTATCAAGAAATTGGCACCGGTGCCAAAAGACAATGAGTAGAATAAGACTGAACAGACAATTTTGAAGTAGTTACTGATATGTAAAATAGCAATAAGTAAGTAATAAGTCCTGCATCTAGATGAAACAACTAGTGATAACCTTCAACCTTGATTAGTTCTTCTCTTTATATTTTTTGAGAAGAATCCTTCTCAACAGGGGAGCATGTTGCGTGCCACACCACGCTAGTTACAATTATATTTTATTCTCTATTGAGAGTTTCTGCGTTACCCCAGGTACTGCGAGCTGAGGGTCAAAATCTGACTCATACCCTGAGGCAAAGAGAAAGCAAGGAAATAAAAAACGTTGCTCATATTGTCTTTCCCATCTGGCAACCAAATGGGGAAGACTTAACCAAAAAATCCCTAACTTTCGCACTGCTGTTAATTTACAACTTCTTGGATTTTTCCTAAAACTCTGACTCTATTGTCCAGCATATATTGCTTCGAACCCTTACCTCTCCTACACATTGTCCTTCCAAGAAAATTAAATGTTTAAATAATCCTTACTCCAACCCCTAAGTTCCCACTCTAAAAAATCTCTGACCAATCCTCGCGTTTAAACAAATCTCCCACTCGACTAATTCACCCAATCAACACGAATTAACAAATTCCTACCCTCACCCAATATTCCTTACCACTCCCACTAACGCCAACGACTAAACAAGAATAACTCTGACTTTTAGTCTTGTTCCAACTTTTAACTAAACCACACATGAAAAAATAAATCTATCTGCAACTCTTCAACCGTAAACACATTTATATACTTTAACTCTGTCGCTAATCCGTTAACATCATTTATTTCATATATTATTCTTTTTATTCATGTCCGTTGTTTTTAATTAACGTTAAGTTTGTTCTGTAAAAATACATTTAAATTTTGTGTTAATATCAACTTTCAATTATTCATTTCACCCAAGCAATCTACTCCTGAACTAGTCACACAACGACGTTGTAAGCGTGTGACCAAACAATGACAACGGGGCACGAGGGATCGAGAAACTGAATTCATAAACAAGTATTTCAGATAAAAAAAACATCCGGAAGATCACAAAGGACGGATCGACCTTCCGGTCCGAGCCTCGGCTCCATATACTCAATATGTCATTGGTCGAAATCCTTCGAAGAAATCGAATAAAATATGAAACTGGACAAGCGCGGGTTTCCAATGACATTTTCTCTATACCGATACAGGAAGCCACAAACATCAAGGCAGATGGGGGCACCATTTCAAATTTTATTTTCAAATTTTTTCCTTTTATTTTATGTAATAACAAAAAACGACTGATCCCAACGTCTCGTAGAAAAAAAAAACAGAAGGTAACACGATTTTCGACGATTCGTTTGAACAGTATGAAACTTTCCTGTACAACTGTCCGTTCAACTATCAATCTTTATTTGTCCTCTTTTATTGAAAAACGAATCCTAATTGTTGAAAAAAAAATGGATAGAACTCAAACTTAATATACAGACATTCGTAATTCTGATTGTTGTACCGTACGTCTCCCGGCTTTTACTCATTACAAATCTTGCCGCTTGTTCATTTCCTTCACTCTGGACTAATCCCACCTACTGATAAATAATGTTTTGCGGTTTATTTTCGGCAAGAAACATACGCAACAATCGCAAGATAGCATCCGTTCATCTACCCTCTCCTTTTAGGCTGTTCTGGTCCACTCTATAAAATATACTAGACCGCAAATGAGATTAGACATTAGAGTTACTAAATTTCGCTCTTATCGATCCACAGCTTATGTATATTATTATTATTATTGTCATTATTGTAATGCAATGCGGAATCGCATGTTACGCGGAAGCAGCTACGATGTGTTATTAATTCGAACAAGACCGCAGCAGGTAGAAACCTTCGTCAATTATCGAAATCTGGCTTATCGAAGGTTACTGATCTACAATGATTGACGATCCTGATGCGATATTAGGGAAATCCTTGAGTCTAGTTCGGGAAATCCGGTTCTCCATGTTCACATGATGTGCGGATGAACGCGTCGAGATTACGTCGTTCGATATCGCTATTCTGGGATTATTGCGTCTGCCAAACTTTTGGCTATCGGAAAATTAATTCCAAGTACAATTTCGACTCTCCTGGCAGCGAAATTGGATCCGCAGAGGAAGTCGCGCGAAAGTTTAAGCTTTCCTCCCCCCACCCCATGCTCTCCTACCCTAACCACCCCACCGCGTAGCTCAAATCGAAAAAATAACATCCGCGCATTGCACCGAGCTGGAAAAGTCCAGATCTATATACTCTTACCTTTTCCAAGGTTTTCGATATTTATGGACTTGGGTACCAGACATTTTTTACTATACCATTAGATACGAAAACTTTTGTGGTAAGCAGAGAGACGCAGTTCGAGAGAATTTTTTCTTTTTCAGCTTTCATTATTTTTTTCTTTTTTTTTTGTTTTCTTATCATCTTACAGTTATCTCAATTCGGATTCGTCGCGTACCAGTGACATAGCTTACAGAGATTCTTTCCAACTTTGTGATACACACAAGCTCACTCACTTCTACGAAATGGGTTTAAAATTGGTTTCTTATACGGACGTCTATTTTACTGTTATTACTCCTAAAGACTGTAGTTCATCGTCCGTCTAAGCTTACGAAGGTCTGTCCCATCTCCTAGCTCTGGTAATCAAAGCTCGCTGTGTCCTTAACAATATTTACGAAGAAGTCATTAAAGGCGGAGGACTATAAGGATCGATCCTTGGAAGATTTCAGGAGAAGTATTTCAGTTTCAAGTGAGTAAAAATTTTAGCGATGAGTCTAAATTTTGGACAAAAAAAAAAAAACAGATTTTCTACATAAAATTTCGCGGGAAATTCAGATTTTCACCTACATGCTTATAATTTTGTAAATCCGAGAAAACAATTATATTTTCATTTGAATATATATTGCAGTGCTCAAGGTGTTCCTAAATTTTTATAATAATTTGATAAACTTAAATTAATTTAGACACTTATAGGATGGGTCAGAAAAGCTGCATTGCAGAAGCGAATGGGCTTGTACATAGATGCTGACACACATACCTATATAAACCGTGTTAGAGATTTTCGGAGCGAGCGTTATAGATCAGCAGGAGTTTCCTATCGCGTGTATCCTGGATGTAACTCACTACTGAAGGAAGCTCCTCGCTCCATGAGGCGGCGAATGCTGCCTCACAGATTTATAAACCTCTGCCGAGCTTGTAACGGTATGATTTAGGACATACAAGAATTTCCGCGTGTTGGCAAGAGCTTCGACGGCGGGAATACCCGTATTCGACGGAGAGTCCGAACCTAAAGCTCACTTCTCAGGGCTTATAAATACAACTTGACGTATACAAGTCGCTACGATTTGTACGTATCGGTAGGCAATCTGCTACCTTTTATACTGCAGATCGAAGCCAGCTACGTTCCGTCGAGTGTAAAAATGTCAATAATAAAGAATCCAACATCATAGCCGTAAAGATCCGGAGATATTTACGTTTCCGTAAGGTTCCGTGGCGTGAGAATAGCAAAGGAAAAAAAAAAAAAAAAATTGCATTCAATTTAAAGACATGCTTACCGTTTCGATATTCATGAGAAAAAAAATACGAGACTCTTGAGTGAAAGTGCCCAAATTTTGGAAATAAAATTTTCAGATTCATGAATATGGTTGCTGTATAAGATACCTCTACGAGTAACATTACCACCTTGTCTCTCTCTTTGCCACAGAAGTTGCTCTTCCAGTTTCGTACCTTTTAATCCACAAATTGTAAGACGCGGGTGATAACGTTGTTAGGAGTTTGACGAGCACCGAGACATCCTTTGAAGTGTGGTTTAACGTTATAGAACAGGAATCTGAGTAACGCTTAAACTGAGAATCTTATTACGCTTTCCAAAGTATTACACTTTAATTAAAAAATTCCAAGTCCTTTGGCGAAAATTTTCTACATATATATACGCGCGTGGTGTACAAACGAAGAGTACTCATTTGCAGGCTTTCACCTTGAAAACTTTTGCGTGGGCCCTCTACGAGGAAAAAGCTCAGCCTTCGCATATCTCGATTTCAATTAGGTGAATCAAAAAGTAACGTTTCAACTTTTAACTATCCAGTAAATGCGGCTCCATGCAATTCGGACAGCGGTCGGCGACGATGCTTTTCTCCCTGAACCTAGTGCCGAAATATCCAGTTAAAAAAATCGTATAAGGGTAGTCTTCCTATTTCATATACGCTTTCTCTGTAGATGAGGATTTTCCAGCTCGTAGGTACGCCGAATGATCTCCTTCAGTCTTGCTAATAACGCCGGAACATTAATAATCGATTATAATTAAGATGCTAACAAATTATCTCACCATAAAGCCGCGTGAGACGTTATAAACAACGTCTAACATGAACGTGATTACGTTTAGCGGTAATTTTTCGAATGAAAAAAAATAAAAAAATGTTCATGAATTAAAGTTTCACGCCTAATTATAATTAGGATCGAAAATATCACATAATTTATGGCTTAACTACCGATGCTTTTTATTTTCCTATCAAACTTTGAAAGTATTCGCGGTGCTGCACACGGATAACTCGCAGTTTAAACTTTTAGCAATAGTTTCTTCAGATTGTTTTCTTGATCAGAGAAACGCTGTACTATATAAGCTAACCGCAGGATCCCTGTGATATCAAGTAGGTAATTAATTAGCTAACTATAAACGGCGTCTACAGTACCGTGGCAATTAGTATCTCGAGTTAATTCATGAACTCGTTACCGACTCACAGTTGCAAGATATGTACGTATGTATACGTACAATCACTGTTTAATCATAACAGCCTAAGATAAACAACAATTTCTCGCCGTCTCTCTTACCTCGCGACTATATAAACAATGAACTCCAACAGTTTCAGCCAATATTTAACGTTCAACCAATCCAAACAGAACCGAATCTGAACAATAAGTTGAAATACTTTTTGCCAAAGAAAAGGCGAACCGTTCGCCTCCACCCCAATCGTACTAGAAGCTTCAGGCGATAGCAGCAGCCAGCAGCACCCACAGTACAACCGTAGTCCATACACCAAATCTCCGGTCTACCGATGAAAGAAGGAAATTGCTAAAATAGTCGCGGGCAAAATCTTTCCACTATATATATATCCAGCTAAAATTCACATCCCCGAGGCTGCCGTAAAGTTTTGTTATACAATCCCACGGTGATTCCGGAGTGCCACTATCATTCTCCACTTCCATTTCAATATTTCGTGGCTTTGTGTATGAGAGTTGCACGAATGTAAATAGATATAACTATGCGTATAATTACCCACTCGTTGGTATAATATTGCAGAGAAATATCTTTCATCTATATGTTGTACGTACGTACAGGTATGCAGATACTGCAGCACGAGTGGAATTCCGGATTCAGAAACGCCTCGAGCAATACTATTTCTACTGAAAGGGAGTCGATGTTGGCAAATACGGGGCGTCGGCTCTGCCTATTCGTATATATCTGTTCATTCATGTGTCAATAACCTGGAGGGGTACGTCGTATATTTTGACTGAATTTTTGATTGCCTTTTCGTACAGCTAGAATTTCATCCTCAAATGGTGAAAAGAGTCGGTATATAAGTATGTGGATACTTGTTCGGTTTCAACGGAACTGGCAGCATACTGTTACTCCAGTCGCGGTCTTGGGCGTGAATCTCACTCTGTGCTATGAGATCTAGAGCCTATGGCACTGACGAGGGTTATGGCCCTTCCCTCAGTTTGATGAACGCTTTGCTTCGTAATTGTTAGCGACTATGATTAATAATGGGGCGAAATCTGCAAAGAGAATCCTAACGGAGATAGAGGGACGTTTGTAGTAACGAAAGGGTTCAATATATTCTCGGAATAACTTGACTTTATTCGGATTGTTGTTTACTTTGAAGAAAATGAAACTAGGCTTCGAAAGCGGACTATCGGATGTATAGCCGTTTCATTTCGTTAAATTTTCTTGTATAAACAAAGCTCGGACTGTTTGTGAAAAGAACGGCAAGTTTTTCCTGTCGAACGCTGCGGAGATCTGAGAGCGAAAAATCTAAAGAACGGCTAATTGATTAAAGGAAGTCATTAGAGAAGGTGCCCGCCGCCTCAAAGCGCAATTCTCTCACGATTCAATCTTACTCTGAGCCATTCAAAAAGTCCTTTTGTAAACGCAATAACCGGAGGAACGAGTCATCTTTTAGCGAGGATAATCCTACCCGGAAAGATCCTTCCAATGTCTTTCGCGCCCAACATCTTTGACCACTAATTTGAACTCCTTGTCTCCTCCACTTTGCACTTTAGGAACCTCCCCGTTCGATAGTCAAGCGTAATTCTCATATCTTCAAAAAGCGTCGTATTTGCGAAGGAAATTCTTTGATATATCGGAACCGTTTGTTTCCAGTCCTGGGAATTAATGTCCCGGAATAGAGGGACGGATGAATAGTGGGTGGAGGCTGAGAAGGAAGAGTAAACTTGAGCGAGGCACGAGGGACGAAACACAGCTAAGCAAAAGGAAGAAGAGATTAAAGTAGTTTCTTTGGTCATTTGGTATTCGTCCCACAAAGCTCTGCGGTTCTAAGGTGGGTGAGACTCATTCAGGTAAGGTTAGACGTGGGCTGAACGTGGCTTAAGTGGAATATTTTACGTTCTTGCACCCTCTAAACGCGCAGTTCTTCGGAACCCCTTCCCACCCGAATTACCATATTCGATTTTCACGAGGCCCAATCTGGGCCAAATCAGGTCCTACCGCCTCGATCGGGCGGGAAAAATCAGTTTTCTAAATTAAAATATAAAATAGCTCATTTGCGAGGTCGAAGGTTGTGGTTGTGATCGATTCACTACCCGCTTTTCAAAACTCTCGCGATACAGCCGACGATAAGATGTACACATTTCTACGTGCGGAAACAAAAGATGCTTGAAAACATCGTTCAGAGCAAACGATACTTTTCGAGGACGGCTTTTTTCCACAGACAGAGCTCCGTATACCGAGAGAGCTTCGAACTTGAAAGCCAAGTTTTCGAGGAGGATCGCTCAGCGTTTGAGGTATCTACAATTTCCTAGGGCACTTTGTCAATAAAAGTTGCAAACTATACAACTTGATCGAGTGTTTTTCTTTTTTGATCTATCTTCAACTCGAAATATACGATTTTGCCCGAGGACTACAGAGCGTAGTCGAAACGCGCGCCTAATATCATTCACTTTTGAAGACAAACAGTGAAAGACATCGGGAAAAAGTTTGGCGACAAACAAGCAAACTTTGACACAACTCGTCGTGAAGTATACTACCGGCCTTCAATACATCCAACAATTTCTCTTCTATACGTCAACGAGTTAATACTATATCGAGTGAAACAATTCGAAATGATGAAATACCACCTTGTCAAAGTTTTAAAAAGAACAACTGAACATTATAGATTAACTTAATATACCCTGGAGCCTAACTACTAGGAGAGAAAATTTTTCAAAGCCAACTTCAATTTGTACGAAGCTCGATTCTTTAGCTATAAAGTATCCACGGGGGAATAAGGCTTTCAATATCTAAGAAAAGATCAAAGTCCCTTCACAAAGTGAGATTTTAATATCAATTCGAGTTAATTGCCACTTACCCAACGCCATGTCCTACTTATTGAGGAGGCGAGTTATACCTACAACAGTTCTCTATTATCGGTGTGGCACAGCTGAACAAGCACTGCGAAAATTTGCTATTAAATTGCTGCTCGAACTGACTGCTGATGAGCTTTAAACCTGCTCAAAAAATTCAGCTCGATGTATACTTTGCTCAGAATTCTGCTTTTACCAGGCCGAATAACCTTCCTTGAGAAATTATAAATTTTTTTTTAATATTTGATTAACGTCAAGCGAACACTGTTGCAGCTACCTACTCTTGATCATGTGCTAACCACTCTGAAGTTCTGGTAAATAGCGTTGATTAACCAACTTCCGCTTCCTCTCGTCGAAGTAAACATTCGAAAATTCAGAGGAATATTTATTCGCACGATAGCAACGAGTTGCGGATAATGAAATAAACCTCCCTTTTAATTAAGCCAGGGATACATGCGGAACCATGTCACTGGCTGATCGCAAATATTCATACATTCTTCTGGCAAAGAAAGTATACACTTCGTTACGATGGCAGTATTTTCGATATTATGAATATATAATCGAATGAAACTAAAAGGGACGTATCTTCGTCGGAAGGAATCCCGAAATAGAATATTTTTAATCCTAGATATCCGTGGAATGAAAATCTGGTACTCTGATTGCTGGACGAACGAGTAATAACGGTCGAATTATTAGTGAAAAATGTCGAGATTCGTAGACAAATCCAGAGCTATACCTGCGAAGTCCCTAGACCCTGGTTGAATGTAAAGCCGAATCCCGGGTTCCAATCAACTTAGATAAGCCAGCGAGGATCAAGGGATCTCAAGTTTAAGTGTTCTGATTAAAAGATCGAGATCCGTTGCTTGAAATTTATGGGATTCTCGCCAGTTTGATATACGTAAGGAGCCGTAGATACTCTTGACGCGATATTTCAACTTCATCGTATAGGTAAATTAGGTTCCTTGGCACGATTTAGCCTACATTTTTTTCATCGGATTACTGCCTTCCCGTTGATTTCAGTTTTTTTCGTCTCAATGAGTTGGTTCGTAGGAGGAAAAAAAAATTCCGTAAGTTATTAGGCGATATTAATACTGCGTCATAAACAGTGCGTGCGAAATTTAGCTGGATCAAGATCAAGGACGTCAGAAGTAACGAGAATCACGAATGGTTACTAATTTGAAAAATAAATTAACTGTTAATGAACCGCGAGATGAAATTCTAGTAGATTCTTAGTCATTTTACCGAAACAAGGCGAGCTAATTAATCGTAATAAAACGAATATAAAAACTCTTTCATCAGCTAACGCAAAGCTCCTATCGTCTTTACATGTCACGCAATTAATTTCACTCATCAACAGAAGAGAAAAAATTCCCAAACACATAGGAACGATAAATTCAGAGGCATCCCAACAGACCACTTTCAACTATTTGTCTAAAAATTCTCACCTTTCATGTAAAAATGTAGAAAAAATTATTCGGTATCGTGGCGAATTGGAGGAAGCAGCTTCTTGCAAAAAAAAAGAAAAAAAAAACGTATCGTTCGGGTGGTTCTTAATGATGTGTCTTCAAGTCGATATTATTTTTACAAAGATCAGACTTCTTCATATTATAAGAAAATGTTTGGTGATGTATCTTTTTAGAGAGTCATATATACATGATATGATATTGAATCTGCTGAAAATGGCAAATCTCGAAGGTTTCAATGTCAAGAGACTTTTGGACCTGAATTTGCACTATGAAAATTTAAAATGACAAAAAAGTCAAATTTTCGAGCCCTGACTCGCTCAACCATGACTTTCGAAATTGCCTGTGTACCTCGTAGCGCAGGAATGTGTGATACAGTAGGAATAATTGATGGGCACCAATTCCTTTGATTAAATTTAGTGTCAAATACAGGCAAAAGACGATATTGGATGGGCTGAGCTGCACCAGGAACCAGACTAACAATCTAACAAGCCAACTAGCTCAGAATTCACCTTTGAAGATGAAGACTAGGTTGTGCTCCAGCGACTATCCAAGACTGAACCAGGTCAGAACCAGCTTAGAACTGAATTTCCGAAAATAGATGTATACGTATATAGGTTCATACGTTTAGAATGTGACTAAATTCGCGCGTATATAAATGATCGAAATATTTACTCTGCATAAAACTTGAAGAAATACTCGTTAACAATGAGAAGAAGAAAAAACTCCAGCTTCTCATCATTAATTAAAATCGTTTTGATCATTATAGCTGGTTCTCTTCTTTATGGTGTTCCCCTGCGAATCCCCTACTGTCTGTCATAGTAAGCGTACCTACCGAAAGGCAGCCACCGTATGTGTAGTTACGAACTACGAAGCTACGTAATATGCCAGAACCACTTGAAATTCAATCTTGAATCTCGGCGAGTGGTGAGGGGATTCGAAAGAGCGAGTATACGCACGAGCGGATATAAAGCAAATCGTATTCTGGAAATGCCGCGAGGCAAGGAAGTGGTAAAACAAAGTTTTAAGGGAGTCAAAGATACGTCAGTGTAACGAATACAAGTTTAAACAGATACGTTCTCAAATCTCTTCTAATTAGGAGAGCTTGGTGGAAATACCAACGCCTTTATCGTCCTGGTTTATCCCTTCCCTGGTCTATCCGTGGTTTTATCTTGTTTAATTCAATATTACTTAATTAGGCGCTGTAACCTCGTAGCGTTAAATTCAGGACGATGATTAAACAGAGTTCGATCAATGATCGAGGGTAAACCGTCATGTCATAATTACGACCGAGTATATTAGTATAGGCGGATCTTGAAAACGGCGAATACTTGCAGACGATGGTACGCAATCGACTTAAATCGTTAAAACGTTCGCTTCAACATCCGAGAACGTACCATCCTTATATACCCATTCCCGTAATTAATCTTCCCTCCCTATCGCCTTGCCGTAAACGGATGATCCTCCCAGGCGAAACGGAGAAGATTTAGTAAGCAACTTACTCGCCTGAACAAAGATCGAAAGTGCCGTCCAACAGATTTTGTTAAAAAGGATTCCTGCAGGATACCGCGCGATGTATGTACTGCATCCGTGAAACAACGCCAGTCTACGCGGAGTTATTTATACGGGTATGTACAGTGAAAATTGCAAACGGTGTGAAAACAATGAAATTTACATTTATATCTCGACGAAAATCTTCAAAGGGTTGATCACGCGACGGAGAAGAGTGAAGATGTAATACTAAACAGTGACTGTTGGTGCCAGTCGGTCTATAGAATCACCGAGTTTCGTTGGAGAAATACAAGAAGTTTATACCAAGCCGGCCTTTTGCGCCTCGGTAAAAATCCTTGAAATATGCCAGTCGAAAATAAGAACGTAAAGTTTTATTCTCTGGAGACGAGTACATCGGTCCTGCCTGCCTGCCTGCCTGTTATACTAGCTAAGCTGAAAAGAGCTGTCCGACAGCTAACTTCTTCTCTAAAGCTCTTTATCACTGGTGCTTTCTTGGCGGACCGACACCGCAATGTTATATATTGACAGAGGTTCCGAGAATTCCGGATAAAATCTCGCTGAATTATTCAAAATTGACGGCACTCCGATGCCGGTAATAATAAGGGGAAGAAAAAAAAAAAACTCCAGCGTGCAAATTCTTACGTCGTCAAATTTCACATTTCTAATGAGGGAGGTAGGTACGCGTCTTTTCTCAATTCCCAAGGACACTTATAACATTACATTATATGATATTATATTATACGTATACTTACGGGCGTAATAACCAACGGCAGAGGGATATTTCCATTGCTCTCAGTAATGCTAAGACCAAATCATCATAACCGAGGCGGACAATTGCGATTACCAGACGCCGTAACGACGCCGAGGCAATTTCCACTACTCTCCGTCGCCCAAAAATGTTTTCCCGTGTTCAGGAAAAACATTTTACCTCCAACCAAACCCTATCCCCTGATACTAGCTGCGTGCTGAATGTGAGAACCAGGCAGACAGCGCGCGGTGGAAAAAAAATACACGGATGAGCATATATTTCAGTTTCACCTCAACCGAATGATTTACAACTCTTCGTCAGTACTTCGTATTAACGTTATACTTCATCCCATTCGATATGTACGTACGATCATTTATCAACATTTTCATTTTTCAAGTAGAGCCGAATCCAAGCTGAACTCACGTATCTCCGTTCAAAAATTTTTATCTAATTTTCTTTCTTCAATCGATAAATTATCTCAGACCTTACAACTTTTTTTTGTTTTCAATCAACGACCGAGCAACGAAAGATCATCATTCGATCTTTATTGTCCGTAAATAAATTTGCACACTTATGCAAAAAATTCGTTAAATTTTCTGTGTCATATAACTCATGAGCCAAAGTCGAATCCTTATTCGCCTCACGTAACGTCCAGTCGAGAAGCTGCTCTCTTCAAAGTGAGGCATATACCACGACTCCGTTAGTTCGCGAAACTTCGAGTATGGCTAACTTCTAGTGATTTATACAATTGCTAATGAGTTCATAGTGGTTTTTTAGTTGCTATCACATAGAATTTTCTCCGATGGGTATATAGTTATATCCAATCGACTGGATTTCAGTAAATTTTCTCAATCTATTTCTTCTACAAGTGAATTTCCAGGGAAGATTTACGGACAGTATTACATGAGTTATGGGGGATAAGATTCTTCTAATTTCTAATTACAGTTCTTGACTGGAAGGTCAGAAATAAAACACTAGTATCAGCTGCAGCGTTTTAATTCTCGTTGGATTCCTTCTCGGATAGATTTAGGTATATATAATTTTAGCTGGATAACACGAAAGCCGAAAAGTCATCGGAGTTTTAAAACAGCAACATAAGGGAAGCTCGAGGACGTCAAACAACGAGGATATAGGGTCCATGGAATTAAAATTAATCCGACAAGTTAATTCGAGTCCTACGTCAACAAGAATTTTTTCTGAAGTCAAGTGGGCGAGGTGAACTTAGAGAGTGACAAAGACTTCCTGCCAGCCTCGAAACAGTTATTTTAAACTTTACTCTGCACCCTGTAAATAATAAGGTAAGCAACGCTGCAACGGTAAGTCAAAGGTCTTCCGGCTGCCAGCTAAAATAACGAAGCATCTCAACGGCGCCTACCTCATATTATACAACGTCGTGGCTGAAGATTGTTGGATTATATTATATGAGATTACCATTTCAAGTATTTGAGGGAGGAAGATGCTGCAGCTATGCGACCCCTTTCGCATAAATCTACCGGACCGAAGCTCTTTCTTCAGAAAATAACTACTAATTAACTCTACGAATTTGTCAGACACATATCCACATGTTCTTTCGCGGCTATTAAAGGCTCGACGTTGATTGAAACGAGTCCAATAATCGACGAACCGGAATCTCTATAGCCGAGTAGATCTTGGAGAGACAGAGGCTCGATAAATTACTAAGACGGAGTTTCGTTCGTAATCCGTTTATTATGAGAGGCTTTACACTTTGATGTACCAAGGCTTCGAGATGTTACTCACGCTTCGATCTGGCGCTACCCCCTAAGCGCGTTTATGAGGGCTGCAGAGGAAACATGAGACCCTAAGAGCCGGGAATTGGCTGTGTGTAAAATGGCTCTATCCTCCGCGCCAGTAATAAACACAGTTTAAAATTCAATGAAGACTGCTCTCCGTCTTTCTGCCCATTCGTCCTTCCCATCGCTCCCCGCAGGATTCTCTCGTTCCTTGTCGCATGTGACAACGAACGGGACTACCAGACTGAGAGAGAAAATGGAAGTGGATGAGGATGAGGATGAGGATGAGGATAAGGATATGGTGAACGAAGAGGATGAGGAGAACGAGGAAGCGAAGGATCCTCCGGTATTAAATCAGGAGTGATAGGCGCACCCTCATCCCTCCGAGCTTGGAGAGGGCGGCGACCCGGCCCCAGAGAGCACATCTCTGAGAAATTTCGTTAAAATACACCTAGGGCGAGGTGTCGCTAAGAGGGATGGTTCCACCTCTCTAAATATCATTTTTAATTAAATCTAGATATCGTCCCGAAGTACCTACTTTATACTGCAGGAATTTCCTACGATTCGATTTTCGAATTCACCGAGTGCTAGAAAACGGCAACTGTAGTAAACTATATCGAGCAAAGAGTATAATTTCTTTCGCGAAATCATACTCGCCTTTGCAGGTTTATATTTTCAAATTTGAAGCGAATCGATGTTTAGTAGGTAAAATCAAAAACTAGTCTCTTCAGATCGATTTTAAACAGTCTAAACATCTTTGCAGTGCACTTTACTGGATATCGTGAATGAAAAGAATGAAGAAAATTGACGAAGAGTGAAACAGGGATAATCATATGCTCGTAAAGAACATGAGACGAGAGATTCGGAGGCTATCTAAAGAACCCGTCCTACCTTGAGAAGGACACGTGGACGACAGAGGCCAGGTGGCAGGGGATAAGCTGAATTTAACGGCGTTAACTTGAATCAAGCAATTTCGCTTCCATTCAAAGTTTTAATCGAATTATGGAAATGTAATTTTATCCCCCGAATACTAGGGTGTGGACGGTGCTTTGAGGGCCCGCGATACCAAACAAATAAACTCACGGATCACAAGCTATCATCAACGGATCATACCGCGATCGTAGAAATCCCTTAATTAGCACACGCTTAGACATTCCTACCCACGCACGTGGATTGCGAGGAAATTACCACCTTCCGTCTTGTTATTGTGATATTATTCTCATAACTGCGTTGTCTTGCGTTAATCACGAGGAGCGTACTCCTCGGTGTCGAACTGAACTTCGAGGGAGCGTATTTCGTCATGAATTCATCAAAGATCCGAAAACAATCCCGAGCTTAATATAAATGGTTTGGTACAGGGAGGGAGGCGAGTAAGCTCGACGACACGGGAGAGAGGCAAAAAGCAAAGAGCTCGACGACGACGTTGAGACGTTGACAATCAGAGACACTCGTCCTCTTTCGTATAATATTGAAAAAACAATAGCATCCCTTCGAGACTTTACCAAAACTTTGAAGAGGGCTAAATTGAATACGTCGGTATAAAAGATTCCCATTCGAAGTTACAGAAATTGTTTTTGAAGCACTGACTGCGGCAATGTCCCCGAGCAATTCTATCGTATAGGTATTTCGTTCTAGTTTCGCCTATATAGACGTACATATTCTATTTAGAACGAATCGACGAACTTTCTTGCACCGATTTTCTCCTTCAAGAATATCCAACAATAAGACGTTTAAATAAATCTCACGGTTGGACACAATAAGGACCGGAAGTGTCATTTCGACGTTTCACAGATAAAACGGCTGAATTTAGAGGCAGGATTTGTACTGTTCAAAAACGGGCTCGATCGATAGATAAATTAATAAATAGATAATTAATTAGGATAGGAGTGGATTATAATACTGAAGATGATAAACCGCCCACGCCAATTTAGGCGCCAGGAAATTTTCCATTTCGTTAACCTTGTCCGCTACTTTACGTGCTAACTGTTTACAAGCCTGGAGGATGGTATCAGAAAATACAGATAATAAATGCCGTTGTTTTGAACCTTCCCCATCCTTGTCTCCGTAAAGTACCTTCAAGCAATATACGAAACTCGTGATTCGAACCATTAGCGTAGCTCGCACATTTCACCGAGTTATTCTCAAGCCTTGAAATATTTCAGTTTCACATCAGTACCATCAATTCTATTGCGGTTAAACTTGCTACCATAATTTCACCCCCGAAACCCGTACAAAGTTCCTTCGACGTCAGCCAACTCTAATATTTCTCGAAACATATTAGATATACAGATATATACGCTTTTTCGAAGTATGATATCCAAAAACGAACGAAGCAGAGTTTTATCAAGATATCGTATCAAACCGAATTCATGAAAGCTGATCGAATCGTTTAATTTATTTGTATCAAAAACCAGAACAGCTGAAGTTTTTTCCTTCCAATCTAACATAGCTATTATACAATCCAGGTATAAGGACGCTGTTGCTTTTACTTTAATTAATTTAAGCCCAGGTTTTAATTAAGTCTAAGGTCCGTTTACGCGTGGTATAACAAGTTGAAGGTAGGCTAAAATCCTCGTCGTTATCATTTTTTTATTGAAGTTTTTCTCCTTCTTCTTCTTCTTCTTCTTCTTCTTCTTCTTCTTCTCTCATGTTTCTACTTACCGAGCAATTTTCTTCCTCGCTACGTAAGTAATAGCGACCGAAATATTTTTACCCCTCGAATTAATTTGGACCAACTGATCGCGTTGACTAAGTAATTACGCCATTTCTTTTTTTTCCTGTTTTTTTTGTTCTCACCTTTTTTTCAATTAAGTACAAAACGGCTGCCCAAAGAACTTTGCAGCTACGGATAAGAGGGACCGGAGTGTTTTATATCGCATAGGTAATCGCCAATCGAGTGTACAAAAGCGGGAATCCGGGAATCCCCAAAGTGTTGCCGGAGGTTTAACGCAGGGCTCAATAAAGCTCGGGGATTCCCCCGCACCGTACAACACGTAAGCGGTTGAAACTTGTATTAAGCGTCAGACACGACGAAGATTTGTGACTCTGACGTGAACTTCTAGAATCGTATTATTACACTATCTTGCCACCGGTATATCTTGCCAGAGAGCGAAGTGTCGGCCTACAGTCAAACTCGTCAAAGGTTCTTTAATAACTTTCGCTCATGATCATTCAAAATATTTTTAACCCGCGATGGAGAAACGAGAAGACATCATCAAAGCGACGATCTTTATAAACCAACTTCGCTGATATAACGGAAAGGGGATTTTTATTTTCAAAACAATCCCCTTGCAGTTTATTGGTAATTCAAGACCAGATTTCCTCACTTTTTCAAAAATATATGTATACACGTGTACAGGGACTTGCATTCGTACATCACACTATGACCGGAAAAACGGAGGTCGGCACCTCCCGTAAACTTCTTATCTAACTCCGAACGAACGCTGAAACTATTCGCTCTGAGGTAAAACGGTCGAAGTTTTGTCTCTTGCAGTCTTCTTATATTCAAGCAATTTCGTTTCCTTCTCGCTGGTTTATATGGCGCGTGAAGCTACAAAGCAAGGCAGACAGACGTAGGTACGTACGAAACGAAAAGAACGTTGGAAAAGTCCGTTATACGGTCCTTGGTCGTTAATAAAAATGTTGCCCGGTACCGAGTTAAGACCGCAATGAGGAAAGTTGCGCGATAATTTCTTCTTACTTGCCGGTAATAACGAGTGAAAAACCGATGGTCGTATATGTACTTAAAACGATCTTCTTGAATCTGACTACCTTATTTTATTTTTTATTTCTTTTTTTTTAAGTAAATATGAATCCAAGGGCCTTCACCTTGCACACCTATTCCTATACCTACCGACGCCCACGGCAAAGGCTCGGTTAATCGCTCAAGTTTTAACGTTTCATCAGAACACGCCTATATATATACGAAATGCTTACGGTACAAAGAAAATTAGCAAATATACTTGCACCCTGCAAAAGCTCCTAAAATGTTGAGGAAATTAGGCTAATTGCACCTCGCAAAGATAATTTAAGCTTGTTTATATTAAGCCTGCAAGCATTAGCTAAGCCGATTTTATTACAGTTATGCTTAATTGTATTAAGCGGGCCTTCTTCTACCGCATAGTACAGATTTTCCGCGAAACGATAAACGTCTTTGCTACGATCACTACGGATCGAGAATTAACGGATTTTATGGACTCGTATACGATGCATGAGATGAATGGAAAACTTATGACAAAAACTGTACAAACCTGCAAGAATTTAATTAAAAAACTTATCGATAATTGGGTAAATTGAGACTGCAGAGTTTAACCAATTTGTGAAAATTTTTGGTGTAATTGGCGGGGTGTGGGAGACTGGAAATTTCGGAATTCGTAGTCGTTACGATAATGGAATATGGTAGAGTTAACGTTAGCTGTTATCTTCTCTAAGGACGACTTACCGTCTTATCGACTTGCTCGTACACGGCTTACGATGAACGAATTCAATTAAAAATTGTCTTCAAAATCGATTCCGGGGACAAATTGAAGTTCCTACTTTCAATGAACTCGAATTGATGCTGAGGAGATAATCCATAAATATATAGTTTCAATAGATATTACCGAATAATAAAACCTGAACGACCTACAGCTACCTGTAATACGTCAAAGACTGGTCAGAGACCAAAGACGCTGATTTTTAATCCGAGATAATATCGCTAAAACGAAAATGGCAGGTCTGTAAACTCTTCGGAATCCTCGAACGGTCTTCGGGGTCAATGGGTTACTCGACTACGCGACCCCTCGAGCACCAGTAAAGGGTGGCACCCTTCATTTACATACGTCGTACTGCGAGTAGGTCCCGTCGCGAAAGTGCGGAAAGGGTAACGCAAATTACCCTACTAGAACCAGTCCCTCTGCATTTAGTATATATATACCCCGAGTTTATTGTGTGGGGAGAATCTAGGTCCACGGTTGTCGACCGTTTGCGGTTTCTCATACATACATTATGCGTATGAGATTAGCCCGCGGACTCTGCGGCGCTGGGGTGTTACTGAGTTTGCAACCTGTACTAAAGTTTATTAAAAACAAGGACAACATAAAATGAAAAAAAAAAAAAAAAAAAAAAAAACTTTTCCAATTCGCAAAGGTAAAGAAAATAATTCCCTAAATCGAAAGTCAGAAGCTACGAAGTCTGAGGTGGAAAGCAGATTCCCAAAGTTCAGGGTATAAGATATGGCGAATTTGAATTCGAGATAAGTCTGTAGTTTTTTCGTTTTTTTATTTATTATCCTTTTTCATTCATTCTTATATCAAACTCTCAGATGTGGCAAATTTTTTAAGTTCAGTATCATGTCCACGGTTTTAATTCAGCAGAAATTCCACCGAGCACTGGGTCGTCTTTTTCTTTCAGCTTTGTTCTCGTGCTTGTACTCGTAATTAGCTGCTCGAGTACGTATCCCTGTTATTATTTTCTAAAGGTAGTGAAGAATATCGTTAACATTACTGTTAACCGATGTTGTTGTTAGTATTCATTATACAGGATGATCGTCACGATGTTGTTTCCATTTATTTTCAGTTACACTTCTCTAGCCGCGAAAATAAAAGAGATACGCGATTTTTTTCCTTTACGAATGGCTGTTCTCCACTCGTCCTGCGAATTTATCACACCATTTTAATTCTTGTTGTCTGTTCGTATAGTTCGCGGTTGATTTTAGTTTGAAAAATATCAAACTTGAAATATGAATAAAAACTGTATAAGATATTATAAAACGATTAGCGCTTCGCGAACTTTTCGGTGTAATATACGAGATCGTATAAAAGCGAAACCCTGCCGTAGTTTTTCTACTCGATACACCCCGTTTTTATACTCAACTTCCGGTTTCTCTATAGATTTTCCCTCGGATTTTCCACTGCAGCGTATATCTTTACGAAGAGACTACGTATATCTAGCTGATCCTTACTGCTCTGCAGAAAACGCAACATAAAGTTGTCCCGAGATAGAGAGAAAAAAAATAAAAATAAAAAAAAAAAACAGCGATGCACTTGGGGAAGAAAATAAAGTCACGCACCAGATATGATCAACCCGTCCGTAAATCTCTTATCAATAAAAAAAAAAAATAAATGAAAAAAAGGACGCCGGTATTGCATAACCGCCGAGCAGACTCGGCTACTTCTTCTCCTGATTCTATTTCATATTATTTTTCCTCCTCTTCAACGGAATATATTTTACTACATATAAGAACCGAGCTAAGGATTCGAGAAGAAAATGAGGCAATTCAATTAGCCGTTATCGGAATATCAGCCAATTAGTCGCCCTTCCCTCACGTCGCTTTTTGGCTCCGGAATTATCAATGGTGAATTTTCATTTGTAGTTTAGAAGAGCTTTCGAAGCTGTTTCGAAGCGAGGATCGGGAGTGAGGAAGAGATTAGCTACAGGTGCAATATAACCATGCTAAAGTCATAATCGTCGTTAATTATACTGTCGTAGTGGGAGGTTTTATTCAATCTATCTTCCGCCTGTCAAATTCTTACCTCTGTTACTGGAGATAAAGAAAAAAGTAAATCGAGCGACTGACAGGACTGACGCAAGTCGCAAGTTGAAGGGAGAGTATACCGTTTGAGAAAGGCGAGCTGAAAATTCACCCCCTGGGGTTCAGCCTGACTGGAAAGTTACACAACGGGAAGAATAATAATGATAACATGGCCAAGTTGTTGAGGGTTTGTTTTTTTTTCTGATTTTTTTTGTATCATCTTTTTTGCAACAAAAGGTTACAGGGTCACCGCGTGGTAGATCCATCCGCTAGAAAAAAATTCAATTTTTACCCCCTCCCGTAATATAACGTCGCGCAGTTCCGCGCTGCGAGTGACGATAACGATGAAAATAATTATAAAAAATAAGAAAAACAAGATAAACAAGACAGACGATAATCATTATAATAACAATGCCCGCCGTAATACAAACCCACGTGTAAATTAATTCAGGAAAATTCTCATTACTGCAGAGAGCAGAAGAAAAGAAGAATTGGGAGGGTCGACAAGACAAAGACCTGCGGAACGCGATGCGAAAAACCGTCACTGATTTTTAACAAAATATATACTCACTCAAAAATTATACACTTTCATTATATGGTATATACCGTAGGTAAACGTATATATATGTACACTATGAAATATACACACAACCTGAAGGTATATATACACCAGGACCTATGCCACGGACCTCTGACCAAACGGAAGCAATTTCGGTAATGGCACTTCTGCGAACCAGAGGGTTAAAAACACAGCCAACGACTGGGAGAAAGCCACCCTCTTTCCATCTCTTCGTATCTCCTTTTCTCTTCTATATCTGACCCCCGACGAATTCGATCGAGCTGCACTTCGTAGAGATAGGTATATATAAGCCATCGAATACTAACTCGATTCTAGACGCTATATAGTAGGTATATACGACACGGACGAAGCGAAAAGCTTTTATTTATTAAATAGCATCGAGGCACTTTCCTATACCAGACTGACTCGACGTAGGTATATAACAATTGGATTTAGCGGAAATTTTGGCTCTACGGAAACAGAAATTATTTACCACCAGAAATTCCACTACTATACACCGCGCTTGGTTCGCCCAAGCCCGGGAGGAGGACCAATATCGAAAGCTCGCTTGATGAAAATTGGTCGTGGAAACTGAGGGCACTGATTAATTGGCTCTTGAATTAATCAGGACTCCAGGTTTCGCCTGACATCAGTTTAATAACCGCGTTGCTCTCCGCACGCAAGAATGCCTCGAATGTTGTATATTATATCGTGTTGGTTATAGGCAGGAAAATTACTTCTCCACGTTAAGATTATATTTATTCATATAATATTCACAGCCGCGAAATGAATTTTTTCAATATACAATCCTCGTACAAATGGAAACTTTCGTTTCATGTCAATGATAACCGCGAACAGTTTTTCTTATTCGTTACCGATATGTACAACATTTCAGAAGAAAGCGATATACGTGTATATATATGAAATAGGAAATTGGATCACTTGTACATTTGCTCGTAGTGTAATTTGTCAGTATAATATGTACACAAGGATAAAACGAAAGTGAAATATTGTACAATTATGCTAGAAGCAATCTTTCTAACGACAACCTCTTGGCACGTATTGCTGCAGTTTTTTCATCCCCTGCCCTGAAAGGGAGAAGCTGCCCCTGTCCGTGAAAACAAACAAAATACGAGCCCGTAAGCCGATAAAAGCAATTTCTCCGACCGGGGATCAGTGACCTTTTCTAGAAACGTCTCAGGTTAGCTAAACCCTTGGTACGATCTTTTCTGATATTATATCAAATCGATGAAATTGCCAACGTTAGTCACCGCTGTGAATTAATACCCTGAGAAAATTTCTCACGTCAACTTCGACCGCGAATTAAATTTCAGTAAATTATGGAAGCAAAAAAAGTAAAAAAAAAAAAAATTAATTATCGGAACGAAACAAGAAGGAGCAACTAATTTTACTTTAATTAAGAAATCGAGCAAAGCCAGCTGTTGTTTAATTAGACTTCTTTTGTTACTAAATGCAATTGTAACCCGCAACAATTGTATATAGGCATATAACACCGGGCGCTGCAGTTTTAGCTAACAACGTTAAAGTAATTAATAATAGAAGCTGCGTTTTGATTTTTCTGCTATTTTATTTTCTGGTTGAATTGGTTTTCCAATTTCATATCGGGCAGGAATTTCTGCGCGTGAGCTGTTATTGATTTTTAATGAATAGATGGTCGGACACGATAGATCGAGAGTTGGACCGAGCTGGAGCCACTTCTGGTTATTGCAACTTTTTAGCTACGTCCTATACGCGTCCAACTAAAATTTCCTTTTCAAGTATTCTGCTGATTTTTTTTTTTTTTTTCTTCTCTCTCTTCATTTATTTTTTGTCTTTTTAATTCATTTCCATTACTCGTACCTGCTCCGGACCGGAATACACACTATACGTATATGAAACCCAGCGTAACCCATATTCAATCTTTCATCAGAAATAAAAAAAAAAGTCGGTGATCGATCCCGGAACGAAACCAGATCAAATAGGTGAAATAAATTTTCTTTTCATACGAGTAAACCAAAATAAAACATTTAAGTTCAAATTTTCTTTAGCTATACTATTCGCCGGGGATGAGATACTGTCCCTAGATGTAAGCTGGACAAGTCTGTACGTACCTTGCGAGGTTGGGTCTGTAGAGCTACGACTAGAACGGCAACATACGAGAGAAAAGCCTCACGAGAAACAGGCAACGCTTGTGCGGTTAGAAGGGCTCCTTTCAACCGGTTAAGTACGTATAAATACGTAAGAGATTCGACCCTTGACCCTGGGGACTCGTCGGGTCACTCCGACAGAAAACGTGCCTCAGACGCACCGTGCAACAGACTCGAAAAAAATACGAGGATAAGTTCGGTACGGAGTGTGAAGACAATTTCTTTATTTCTTCCCACCCTCGTATCTACATTTTCATATTTTTTTCAAAAATCTAAAAAATCGACTCTCTATATTTTCTGTACGAGAGAGACCAGTTAGTCGAGTGAGTTTGATTTTATCGAAGTAATTATCGCGGCTGCAGGTTTCAGAGTTTAGGAAAAAAATAATCATAGTAAAATACCTGAAATCACGAAGCTATTTCGACTCCATCCATGCATGACCGAATGCTAATATCATTATAGTTAATTAACTCTGAAGTTCAAAACGTTAATATTTCCCACCTATTTTAGTTCCACTCTGCTGATTACCGTCGCCTCTGGCTTGCAATTACAATCATAGTAAAAAAAAAAGAGTTACAACTACGGCTCGCAACGTTATTACAGTGGGTATGTTACATACGTACATACATACATACCTACAAAAATTGCGCTTTTCCAACAAGCGGAAAAGTATTTTGAATGAAAAGGCGAGGTAGGCTCGTTATAACGTAATTAAACCTCGTAACCCAAAAAACGGAAAAGGAGCTCAGCGAGTTGGGGAGAACGCACGTGGTTATCAACTGTAATTTGTTCCGCTTCAAAATAATAATTATTCTGGCACTAAAAAACCGTGTTTCACTCGTTTTCGTCGTACAGACACACGTACGTACATACATAGATACACACCTCGCCCGTTTCGCATTATACAATAATTTTTATCGTGTAGTGAAAACTTTTTCGTATTTTCAACGGAATGGTACCTACCACGGGATGAATGTCATGACATAAAATATAGCCTAAGGGTCCCGTAATTAAAACAACCCCTATTGCCGCTGCTTGATAGCCACCCTTGCCACGGCGTCCCCTGGCAAACGGCAAATCGTCTGTAAAGCAGGACCTGCCCGTAGAGCGAAAGAGAGTCCGCAGGATTAAAAGTCCCCGGGGCTTGGAATTTGCAATATCGTTGCTCCCGTAATACAACTAGGCGAAACTATGCAATTGTTACGAATTTATCTATGAAATTGAACCCATTTTCAGAGGAGATATTTGTACGTACCTGATACCTTCGGACTCGGCAAGGAATTGTTCTTGACGGTTGGATTAATGTCCTAAGGACGATTCTATCCTTCAACTAATTGTAAGCTTGATATTGTGTACATATAGAAAAGAAAACGGATTCCACAGACAAAGGAGAGTTATGACAAAGGCTTTCGCAGACCGGTCAAGAAACTGAGACGATCGAATGATCTCTTGATATGCTTTTTGCGTGCAAAAACATTTCCCCTTAGCGTGTTTACCCAGGACGACAAGCGTCAATCGATAGTTTGACCGTCTGCAGGGTATCTAGGATAAGTTTTAATACATAGTTATATACACGATCGTTACATATTCGACTTGTTTTGTCTATGGTGTTAAGTTTTCTAGACAAAAGTTTGTTAACATTATATATAACTTCCTCGTATAAAGATAAATTCTCTTAGAATGTCACGTGCGGTTCAATTCACCAGACATTCTACACGATCCGGTGCACACAAACATATATATCTACGTGGGGGTAGGTACACGTTCGAATATGAAGCAACACCCTATTTCCGGTCTACGCAGAATCAATTTCCGCCCTCCAAATGCACAACGTCTATTAAAGCACTGTACCTGGTTGAGCCTAAGGACAGCTGATAAAGTGACAGTTAATTGATGGCGGTTTATTCATTTATTGTCTTACCATATGTAGAAAATTTTATTACAAGAGTGGAAAAACGGCGGGTGATGTAAGAGATTTCCGTTTTGTTGTTATAGTTTTGATTTCATTTTTTTTTATCGTTCTGGTTCGATTTTATTAGCAGGTAGGTACGAGACGGAACAAATCTTGATTTTACGTAGCTCGAGGTAACGAAGTAGCATAAAAAAATCAGGACAATTCCCTGAAGAATCGCAGCGTGATATACGCTGGCAGATTGCCGAGGAAAGAAAAAAAGAAAACGGAAGGCCAATTTCGTTCTGTACTTTTTCACTTTCAGTTTTCTCCATTTTATATTCCCCATGCCGATTCTCTAGCCAGATACTTACAATTAATAATCGAACAAACCATGAGAGGAAAGAGCTCGGTAACGTCCCGAGAGACGGTTATAAATTATAAGGTTCCGTATAGCTGAAAGTACCTGAGGCCTATATTTTGGAGCGATGAGGTACCTGCTACGTCGTGGCCTTTTAATTTATACCAAAAATCGTTGGGATCGAGTCTTGGGATTTTTAGAATCTTGTTGAAGCTAGCTTAACGTCGTCAAATACTCCGACGAGTCTCTTTTTATGACTGAGAGCTTTCTTACAGCTGCTGAGAATAGATTAACAACAAGTAATACTGCTTTCAAGTTGATGGACCTTCAGAGGATCTCGTTTTTCGGCTCACCCTATGTATAACAGATTACCTAAAAGCATACATAAACAATTGAAAGAGTTTCAAAGACTTGATCCGCTTTTACCTGGCTCAACAGCTCTCAGGTTTACCGCCGGAGACTAGCAAAAAAAAACGTCACGGTAAATACGCGAAGAATTTTTGTACGGTTTTTTTGTCATTTAAACTGTTTTTCCTTCCATCTACTTAAGCGAGTGGAAATATAATTTTGAAATATTAATCCGGTACTTGGAAACACGAATTTACCCAAGAAATATACTTGTTATCTATCAAGGATACACCAACAGTTACACAGTATCCGGCAAAAGAAATTAGTCGCGTAAATTGTGATTCAGTACGGGAATTCAAAATTTCTATCAGTCAACTACGGAGAAATTTTTGAGGATTAATCCGGGGTGGGTTTTAATTGAAAACGCTTTCGAGGACGAAGTACTCAAACGTGATGAGCTTGTCGATGGAGAACGATGGAGAAATGAGATACTATTTTTTTCTTACAAAGCAATTTCACTGGGGAATCTAAATTCTGCAGTTAATCGAATAATTAGTCAGGTGACTAGCCTGAGCAATTTTTCCCAAATCGGGCAATGAATGTAAAATAAACAAGTGTCACGGTACGATTAATAAATTGTACATACATATATCCTATAAGAGTATGAATTTTTTTTTTTATCAGACCACTCTCGAGATGATAACTCAGCATTTTCCCGTCTTTGAATAGAAGGCAAAAGAGGAAGAAAAAAAATACTGCCGGATACGCCATTTTTCTTACAATTCATTGAAACACTTTCTACAAAAGCCGATCTACTTTTTACCTTTGTGCATTTGACAATCGAATTGTTACTTGAAAACTAATGGCTTCGCCCCGCGACCTACGGATAAAGAGATAGAGGAATGAACCCACGGAAAGGGATTCACCCTTGTTGATATAATTATGTTCAAGTCTGGTTGTTTCATCCGTGGACTCATGCCTGGTTTTGGAGGCTTAGATCAGGCCTCAGTCAGGTGTGTCCAACCACCAATCCTGTCACACACAAGCCGTGAGTCTTTCTTTCAACCGAACGAGAAAACGATTTCACCCTTTCGAAGGTTTTTTTCAAAAATTCAGAAGACGTTCGTTCCGCTGTTTGTTTTATCAGCTGAAATAATGATTGGCATGTTTGTTTTAGTCAGTGTCCGATGATGGGCGAATTGAAGCTGGATCAACGTTCATTACTCGATAATACGCGCGATTCGAATAAATCGTTATTCCATTTCCCTGAACGTAAGCTTTGCCAACAAGCGTCAACAAGCATTAAATACGCTCAAAGGATTCGGGGGTAGTTAAAGCTGTATCTATCAGAATACGTTATCTGATTGGTGACGCACTGAATTCGGTCAATCGCTACGCGATTCGAAATCACAAGACGTAGAATGCTGTTTACGCTTATACCAAATATTGGTTCTCACCTAGTGAACAGAATTTATTATTTTATTTCAAAGCCTGAAGTTCGACGATTCTTAAACGTCGACGTATGAGTACATTATAATCTTGGGAAACTTGAGTCATACCAGAAGTTACCGTTTCCTTTTGATTCAGGAATTGTAGCTTCCAAATTGTTCAAAAAAAAAAAAACCGTGGCTATATTCAATAAAAGATGAAACGAATCGTAGCATGTTGTATTACCAACCGTGCATATAAAAGGAAATTTTGTTGAAAAGGTAGTGCTAAAATCAAAACATGCAGGCAAACAAAAAAATGAAGAAAAAAAAAGCAGAATTGAGGAATCAGCAGACAACTGTTTGAATAAAAACCTTCAAAATCAACCAATCTAAATTAAAAGTGTCATTTTCATATCAATTTTCGGTTATACTTTGTCAAAACAAATCGATATACATGAAATGGGGGTTTGCACAAGGGGCGAAATTCCCGCGGTAGCTTTCTACGCTTGGAAGGGCTGGAACTTCCTGACGTTAATCCTTCTGGTCGCCGCTGTCGGCCTAATTTACTATCAACGTATACACAAGGTAACTCGCATGAATTTACGCACACGCAAAGATACCGTCGAATTTCGGAGCCCTTAAAGTCAGATCAAAAAGCAAGATAGTAAAAAAAAAAAATCCATTTCACGAGACATCACTATCTCCAATTCCGTCTTTCAGGGAGGCTGATCCTAGTGCCAGAAAAAAAGCACACTAAACACGCGATGGACAACATAGATAAGGGGAGATAGATTCAAGATTCAAGATAGAGTAACAATAAAATGAAACAAACAGAACCCAGAAAACACCGAAAGAAAACCTGCAGAATTCCTCTATTCGTCACGAACCTGGTAAACTAACTAACAAGATATAGTTATAGCTGAGTAATGTTAACGGCAACAAATTTGGGATTCGTGTTACGTCTGTGTTACAGTATACGAATGCCCCACCCTCGTATCTCTTGAAATACTCTAGACAGTCTTCATTAGAGATGTAAATCGAGTAGTCGTACAACAGTTAATTTCACACAGGTAAATTTACTCCGTACAATCGACCGGCGAATAGATACGAAGTAAAGGGCAACCTGTCCATTTACTTGATGGTGGAGGCGCGGTGGCCGAGAGTGCAATGGAAGGTTCATGCATAAATCACTATCTTGTAAGACCAGAGGGTAGGTCTCACCTTGTTTCCTTCGTCTCCTCTTGGGAATGATACCAATATAACACTTCGGTAACCGAACGGCTATCGTCCTTGGAAACCCTCTTACGTTCTACGTACGCTGCAGTACATCAATTACAAGTGGAAAAATGGCGAAGAGGCATAAAATGATTGGATACACCGTCATTACAAAAAAATTCTACCACAGTGCATAAAATGTGCAGATATTGAAATTCTTGGCGTATAATATATTTCTTACGAATGAAGACATCGAAGCCCCGCGATTTTACTCGCGGGTTTCTTTCAATCTGTGACGACTGCAGCAACCTTCCACAACAATCAGCAAAAGAATAAAGAAATTCAATCTAGGTACGCGGAAAATAAATTTCATCCACCCGAAGTGCACCGAGAGTCTTTTCCTCTTGTCGTTTCTATACAAATTTAAAGTCTTTAGATGGTAAAATTACAAGAGATAAGAGATATCTGCCATAAAAATAGCGTTCATTTAATAGTGGAACAAAAGTTTTCATTGGCTCGATGAAATTATATAAAAATTATATAAACATTTTTCATCCCCTGTCCAAGTTCAGCCATCCGTCTACCGGGCCAAATGCGGGAGGAAGTGGATAATATATCTTCACGAAGATGGGGGCTGCGCGACGGGTCGCATCTGCAACTTGCAACCCAAACGTGTCCCAGTGCCCCTAAACCATCTCGGCACTCTGTACGCTGATAAATTCAGTCCCTGGTGGGAGAGTTGTATTGAAATGAGCAAACAAGAAACTCGGCATATGTATTTCACTCGAGTTTCAGTATCCAGTCGTCGAGTCGAGTTCAGTAAGAATGGAACAGGTAAGAACGAGAGAAAAGAGGGTAAAGGGGATAGGTGATTGGAAAAAATCAGGATAAACTACGAAGCGGAACTGAGCAAACGGGGAAACAAGACCGGAACCATCGAGCGGATAGATGGACACAGACAGGATGCACTCTGCAGTCCGTTGTGTATTGACTCTGTCCACTGCTCGCTGTTTTTCACTGTTTTCTTATTTCCTCCTTTGCCTTATTTCGCAGGAGATTTTCCACGCGGTTCTCAACGTCTTCCGAACGCAAATAAACAATGACCTAGTCCACACGAAATACAATATCCGGGAAACACTGCGGTCCTCTATTATTGACACAGAAACCTCGGAGCATCTAGATGGTTGCCTATTCTCTACCCATTTTAAACACTTTTTAAAGAACGTTTGATATCAATCTTATTTCTTCGATCTTTTACTCTGCACTTGGATGCCTTGTCTATACCCGTTTATTGAAATTGATAGCATTGAACATGGGGATGTGAAACCTTGGTCTGGCGCTTCGAAATAAACGTTTAGTCTTGTTAAACACAGATCCCGTCTGTTCGGATACTGTATCATTATGTTTGTGATACTTTTGAAGAAATTTATTTGGAAGGAGGCTTGAAAAAATTGGAAAAAGTGTCACGAGATGTAAATGAGACGGCTTGAAGGATCTCAGCCCTTATGATTGTCTTCTGGATTAAGGAGTTCATTCTCCGCAAACGCCTTCACATAAAGAAAAATGATATACGACGAAACAAAGCTATCGGTATCCGTTGTCTAATTTGAAACTGTCACGGTCTGTCGCAAAATTGAAACCATTGAATATCAAGCCTATCTGTTTAATATGAATATGTACATTCGCATACGTATCTATACAAATTTTACAATACTGATAGGGATCCAAGTGTGTAGCGCCTAGATCTACGTGTCGCGGCAGACTGGAGCTCCTCTTTGAATTGTTAATTAGACGCTCTAATCAGCATTTTCATTCCATCGCACTTCATGATAGGTACTTTTATACATACATCTCTTTTTATGCAAATTTCAATTCTACGATACATCTCTTTTTGTGCAAATTTCAATGCGTCTAATTATAAGAGCCTTGGTATACAGGTTGACCCATTTTAAATGCCCTCTCGAAATATCTCGATAACGATAGATTTGAGAAAAATATGTTTCAGACAAAAGTTGTTTGGTTTTAAAGGGGCCATAGGACTGTGAGATCGACACGACCCTGGGAGGTAACGCCAAGGTCATTTCGAATTTTTTAAATGGAAACCCATTTTTTTTTTTTTTCTTTATTGCAAGTTCGTATTCTACGAGAAATAATACGTAACTTATGTACGGGACATTTTTTTGTGAGACACAGATTTTTTATGGTATTCAGCTGAACAACGAGTAGGTATACATACGATGCCTGCAGTTGTGTGAACGAAGGGAAGCTGAAAATTTTTAATTTAAAATAAACACACCAATTATTAAGAATCTCATTACTGCCTTACAAGGCTTGATCAAATCAGACAGATGTACGTATAAATATCGCAACGTCGCGGTGTTCCGCTTTAATTCAGGACTGCTATATGTATAATTGAACTTTGCCCAGAGTCTAGACTCTATCCTGTATAGATAAACCACATTTGACGCATTATTTGTTACGACTGAAAAAATATGAATAATGACGACTCGTCAGTTTTGATGGAGTAAAACAGATCACGTGCTTCTGCAGAGGCCGTTCGGAAACTTGAAGATGATTCATATTCGTGAACTTTGAATACAATTCTGAGTGTGAATTAGTATTCGCTGACGAGTACGTAGGAAATTTCAGACTCAAATAAAATTAAAAAATATTTTATCCAACCAATTGAGGGAATTCACGGTTGAATATTTTGCCTTACGAATAAATTCGATAATGAAAATGGATAGTAAACAGCGAAATTTCAAAGTAAAAAATCGACATTCGAAAGCTGCGAGCAGAAACGGTTCCGACCTACATATGTACGACGACTCGTGGAGTAACTGGTGTTGACACGGAGAAAAATAGGGCCTAAACACTCCTCGAACCCTACAAGATCTATACATAGAATTTATTTTCGTTTTCGATCACGGACAAGCACAGTAAAGCACAAACTGAAGTAAAGTGAAACCTCAATTTTAACGTTCAAATACCGATACGCATCGACCCTAAAATGTATGTTGCTTTGTGAGAGAAGCGTCGGCGTCACGTTCAGAAATCGATCAAATTAAAATATACATCATTACCGTAGGTACATATACTTTGAACAAAAAAAAAAGAAAAGAAAAAAGCCCGAAGCACTGTCCACGTTAGCAAGAGACAAATAATTGTCAGTTATATGTACACTCGCGTATGAGTGGGTAAATTGGATTTCAAATTTCACGTACACCTTTGACCGTCCAAAGTTTAAAGGTCCACTTTGGTCAGGTCGGGACCCACGTCAGGTCCAACGGGTATACGGGGTCTACGGGGAGGAGAGGTGACTTAATATTAATTACATCTCCCCGGGGTGTTTGCCCGGTCGAAATATTCAGAATCGTATATTAATTACAATTTACAAAATCATATGCCTACTCAACAATAGTTTCATCATTTTCATTTCATATAGAAAGTTATATCCCACTCACAGTTAAGCCTGCCCAAATTTTGTCAACTAGACGCAATGATATTCGGCAATTTTAACACCGGATTAAATCAGCGAGAAAAACCAGCCACTGCGTTAGGTCGACCTACGTATATTCACACTCTCGCAAGAGAAAGTCGTTTTATCCTGATAAGAAAACACATATGGTCTCTATCTGCACAGAGCTACGAGGAAAATGCAATAAATAAGCTCGTGATAAACGGAGTTAATCTGCAAAGGATATCCCGTCTTGTAACGGCAATGCTTGTGGTTTTTTTTTATTTTTTTTGTCAGTGATTCTCAAACAAATTAACGCACGTTGGTATACCCGCTGCACTGTATTTCATGTTTCAAAATACATACGTCGGATACACATTCCGGCTGTGATCTATACGTAGAGCAGGCGCCACTGTCGATGGATTTCCTCCGTATACATGCGCTTTGTTGTACGGTCCGTTTTATAGCTTCGAAATATATCCTGTATATATGACAATGAATGCAGTGGCGAGCATTAATGCCCGAACCATCCTTTGTATACCGTATCGTAACAATGCGCTATTCCGTCGAATTCGAATATTTCACTGCAGTGCAGATAACCGTTGCATCGCGAATTTTCTTAAACCATCGACCGCGGAAAACGTCGGTTTAATTCTTAACTCGTGTATCGGTAATTCTTCGAATGTATGTACTTTAGAGTACATATTTCGTACTGTATAGTAAAAAGGAGTCAAGTGAAGAGAAAATTTAACGAAGAGAATAAAGTAGCTACTCTATACAGCCCCATTTTCATTTTTGTATAAAATATGGAATGGACAGAATGCAGTTTGTGAATTGTTATTGCCATGACTCATGGCAGTGCAGCAATCTGGATTGTAGAATGTTTTCTTAAAACGTTTTGCTACGTACTTTGGCTGTCTAGTAAAGTTTCATTTAACGACATCTTTACTCGTGAGACAGAGTAACGGGATAACGGATCCAATTACATTAGCATCCAGTATCAACCCCATTTGCACTTCGTGCCAGTACAGCTCTTGCATCTTAAGGCGTCTACTAAAGAAGATGTCCCTGTTTTCCCTGCAGATATCTAAACGGCGATCTTATACCTACTAGCTTGGCAAATCTCCGGAAATAAAGAAAAACAATTTGCAAATCTCTTAACATCTCATCTAATATCCTAATGTGTCAGGCATACATTTGATACCTACTCAAGAAGATTACATTCAAATCATATATGAAGCAGCGTGCCCCCAATTCTTCAAGATCTGTAGTCAACTGAAATGATAAAAAATCGATAAACCAACTTTGTTAATAATTTCAAATTAATATGAAAAGAAAAGTATTCGATTTTTAATTTGTGTATATATCGAAAGGGGTATCAATTCGTTTCAGTTTATTGAATATACTCGGAGAGAGAAGCCCGATAATGAAAGCCCAGGATTATATTAGATCGCCTGCATCGAGCGCGTGCTGCGACCCCACCCAACAAGCCAAGCTGCACCCTAATCTGTCAAACCGCAGAACCTCGTAACAAGCGAACAACTTAATGGCAACCGTGCTCGATGAAATTGATAAATGGGCACTCTCGCGTGTTAGCAACCCTCGGCTGTACATACGTCAAATTGAAAACTGATTGATGGACAATAATTTCATTCAACTTTCCGAAATAAAGTCTTAACTCGTTTGATCGAGAATTTGATACAGTTTCCACTCAATCTCACTCTCGGCTAAAGATCAGGCGTTATCATTAGTCTAGTTCTATGTCTGCTCGCTCCTAGAAACATCGACCACACACCGCAGGCATCCCTGCAGTGTGTGTCGTACCGACACGCTGCACGGCACAATGACGAATGAATTTGATTGGCTGGCAGCTTAGGAGTGAATCCGAATAGCGTCTAAAGCACCATCTTACGGTGTATGGCAAACACTACGATCAACTGTCGGTAAGTGGTGGTTTCAATTTACCATACGTCCGTACATAAGCAGCAGAATATTTTTTTTTTAAATTCTAAATTTTCTTATCTTATTATTTGCTGGTCTTCTTTCCTTCCAATTAATATAAATATAGACTATAGAAACATTGGCTCAAATGTGAAAAATAAATTCGCTACAACAAGTAGAAAAGTTGTAATTTATTTGGAAAAAGAAGTAAAAATAATAGCAGATCATAATCAGACCTCGTCTTTGGGTAGCCCCGCGAGTCCCAGAGGGTTTAAAACTAATATCAATTGATTTGAATTCTAATTTAAGCTTGACAAAAAAATATTGGTAATGTAAAAAAGTTTCATACAGATTCAATTGAGTATACTTATACCTACATTTACGAACAGGAATACTTAATTGCAAAAAAGAGACTGGAAGAACGCGGTTTATGGCGAGTTTTTAGTGGCTCGGTGTTCTACGGTTCAGATCAAATTCCTGGATGTAGTACAGCCCTCGGTACCACGTAGTACAGTTTCATACTGTGCCAGGGGCTTATAATCCCACTAGTATCTCCCCTACCAGTTCCAGCCAGTCATCGAACACACGTATTCGGTATATATTCGTCGACAGTACAAGCGCCACAAGCATTGATACCGTGAACCTTCAAATGGCAAGTGATTTTCACTTGAAAGTGTGTATTGAATGTTTACATTGATAACTACTGACTGAATCTGTGCAAAATGGCGATTTATCTGATACTCTTAACGGCAATATGTGCCATTGTGCTCATGAAATTAGCTCATCGTTTGTACAAACGACTTGAATTCGTCGCAATCATTGAAAAGATTCCTGGTCCTAAGGCATACCCGATAGTAGGAAATACTCTTACTATCCTGAGTGTCGGCCGAGACGGTAATAAATCCACACTGCTAAATATGATTGATTATATAAAAACGAGGAATCAGTTTGATACTTCAATGCGAAGAATATCTTTATACATTGTGTTGTGATAATGAACATAGGTAATGATTACAAATAATGATTTGAAACGATAAACTCGTTTCGTCAACTACATACATTCTTCTACATCATAAGTGAAATAGTGTAAATTGTGAATTCTTTGAACGAAATATTTTATGGACCACGGTTACAGATCGATTCGAATGGTTCCGGGATCTGTGTGGCCAGTACAAAGGAGGAATATTTCGAACCTGGCTTGGAACGAAAGCCAACGTTCACCTTACCACGGCTGAAACCATTAGTGTATGTGGGACTGTACTATTTAATTGATATATTTTTCTACTCTGTCCTAAGAATTTTTTTTACATTTCTTGCAGGTAATCATGACTAGTAAAAATCTTATCACCAAGTCCTATGCTTACGGTGTTCTTTACCCATGGCTTGGTACTGGGCTACTAACTTCTACAGGTAAGTGACGAAATTACTTGAAAATGTCCATTTACTTGTTAATATGTTTCGTAGTTTGGATGTAATCAGAAATTGTAGCTGATTTCGAATAGCTTACAATATTATTACGCGACGCTCTTATATAATATTATGTAAATGCTCCAGCGCCGCAGATATATTGCTGACGCATATATTGCCGTAGGATGTTACATACAGGGTGTTCATTTGGAAACCCTCTACCTTAATACCTCGAGAACCGGAAAAGATTTTCGAACGCGGTTTGCGGGAGATTAAAACGTAGATATCGAGGGAGAACCATATCTCGGTAATCGGTGATGGAGGGCGATCTACCCTTTCGGGCCTATAACTACCCTAAATTTGGAATTTCGGATAGCTTTTCACCTCTTGTAACACATCGAATTGAAGCTCTTAAAAAATTCCATCCGTTGGTGTAAAGTAAATCGAAATCGGTCGATTCGTTTTTTTATTAATCACTCAAGAAGTACTTCCATATAATGTGAAAATTTCAAGGATAGTACTTGAAGGAAAAAACATAATCTGGCGATAAAGAACACAAGAAAAAAAAAAAAAAAACTTTTCTAATTATAGAGATATTAAGGTGAAAAATTTTCAAATGTACACCCTGTATAGTATATAATGTTTGTTTTAGGCGATAAGTGGCATCGTCAAAGAAAATTGATAACACCTACTTTCCATTTCAACATACTGGAAGAATATGCGGTTGTAATGTCTGAGAAAGCGGGAATATTGAAGCAAATCATTGCGGCCGAGTTAGAAAATAATCCTAATGGCTCTATCGATGTGTTTGAATTACTGACACGATGCGCACTGGATATAATCTGTGGTGATTATTTGAATATCGCAGTAGATTAACGAAGTTTTGAACTCAATAGCATTGATATGAGGTTTACCTTTCGTCTAATAATATATACCTCATACCTCCTTGCTAATAATTGTTGTACAGCCTGGAGGTATCAATTGAGAGACCTTTGACAAGCGTTTAAATCGTCTAGATGCTGTGTAAAATATTATAAAATTTCTTGATCACTGGTTTTCAGAATCGGCGATGGGGATCAACATAAATGCTCAAACGGATCACAACGCGGAATATTCCGTGGCCTTGCACAGGTATTACTCTGCACAAAATGATTCTACATAATTTACATTCCAGTGGTCATATAATCATCATGATCGTAACAAATGTGACTTAGCAAAGACACGGTAAACCTCGCAATGATAATGTATTTAATTCCTGCAGTATTACCATTCAAGCACTGGAACGGGTTTTTCGACCTTGGCTGCATGCTGACTGGATTTATCAGCGCACTAGTCGTGGGAAAAGGTTCGAACAGACTGTCGAAATTTCCCATAAATTCACAAATAAGGTAACGATCGAATGCAACTCGTTACAGAAATGCAGTATGTTACATGGGTTGTTCCTGCGTAAAATAAAATGCAGAAAAATGTAACGCAAATTTCTGTAATTTCTTTTACAAGCGCGTTATATATAAGTATAATGTCTAGGAATTCATATTGCTTTACTCTGCATTTAAAGGTGACAAGTGAAAAAAAATTGGCTCGTAAAATTCGGCAAGAGAATCCTGACGATGATCCGTTTACTGGTAAACTATGCTGATACTAATTAACTCGCTACAACTCCACTCCTCTCAGCATGTTTCATTAACAGCACATCAGGGTCCAGCGAATCCAGCAATTTTAGCTGCACATTATCTCCCTCCCGAGGATATGAATTTAATTCCACAGGCCTAGATTATGTTTTTATTTGGGACTTGGGAAAAGGAGACATTGCAATATTTCAATGAGTTTGAAGTATAGAAAAATTTAACATTATTGCCGACGTGAAAAATCCCATTTTTTCTTACATTGAAGAGAAATCACTTTCGCCCAGATTCGTTGGATCGCGATGTGTGGTTGTAGGATTAATACATGACGGGGCATTAATTTATACATCCTAATTATAAATATTTTCATTCATTCAGATAAACCTAAGCGGCAAGCGTTCTTGGATCATTTATTAGATGCGTGTGATCGCGACAACACGTCGCTTACCGACGACGAGTTGAGGGAAGAAGTGAATACATTCATGTTCGCGGTAAATATGATCGCTAATCATTTATTTTATTCTCATTGCCGAATCCCTGCAGCGAAGTTTGAACAATAAACTATTCGCGAACAATTAAATGCGTACCGAAAAATTGTTTGTGTAATGATGAATGGAACTCGGTCTTCTCAGGGACACGATACGACAGCTACGGCTATGAGTTGGGCACTTTTCTGCATCGGAAATAATCCGCATATAGAGGAGAAAATACACGAGGAACAGTTACAAGTTTTTGGCGACTCGACGGAACCGGCAACGCTTCACCAGCTTTCCGAACTTAAATATCTGGAAAGAGTGATCAAAGAAACACTCAGACTGTTTCCCAGTGTACCGACGATAAGTCGATCCGTGACAGAAGACATCGAAGTTGGTGAGTTGATTATTTGCGTTTATTTATAAGGATAGGTATAACCAAATGCCACAAATTGATAATCAAGGATATCTTGGAGCGCAAAACGTGCATTATGAAGCTACGTAATTTTTATCGCATTGTCAGCCGGATACACCATTCCTAAGAACACCATCGGCAGCGCACAAATCCTTCTGGTCCATCGAGATCCTAAGTATTGGCCAGAGCCCGAAAAATTCGATCCCGACCGATTTCTACCGGAAAACTCTCATGGACGACATCCCTACGCTTACGTGCCGTTCAGCGCTGGACCCAGAAATTGTATTGGCCAAAAATTTGCACTCTTAGAACAAAAAATAGTCCTGACGGCATTACTGAGAACGTGGAAAGTCAAGAGCCATCTGAAATATAATGAGGCAAAGTGCTACAGTGACATCATTCTCAGGCCACAAGACGGAATCAAGATTTATTTTAGTCGTAGATAAGAAATTTTCACGCATAGAAGTTGAAACGTAGTGAATATTTCCGTGCACCTGATTACCATAATTAAATTTCAAACGATTCACATACCTGTGTATGTATGTTGCATACATACATGCATACACAGGGAGAAGTGGAGAAATATGGCCGCCTTAAGAAATTGAAAAATATAATTTTAAAATACAATAATACATATGCCATTATATTCAATAAATGAATTATGACAAATTTTATTGATTTTCTTCGGATACCGATTGTTTTGCGCGTGCGTGTTTCTTTTGCGGTGTCTCACTGTCCTCAAATCTCGTTTGCATCACCACGATGATTTTTGGCGTCTCCAAATCCAGGCCCTTCGCATGTCTCTAGTAGAAAATCGACTTGAAAATGATTCAAGAAACAAAACGATCGCGGACTGATCTTTTCCGAAGGTGGAATTGTGATGAGAGAATCAAAGTCTTACATCATGCCTCGAGTTCTTCGTAGTGGATTACACGTTTCATCTAATACATACCCGTTTATAATTATTACTTGATTCTGTGGCCGAACGGCGCAGGGGAAAGCGGGGCAGGCTGGTGAGCGCGTCAAGATAAAGAAACGGTTACTTCTATGCAGACCTGTAAACTCTCGATGTCTGATACCTATGCTTTTCTCAGGATAACGTAGATTAGCAAAATACCGCGCAGTAAACGTAGGACACAGAGTTACAAGGTCTAAAAGGCTCCAGGAAATGCAATCTTGTCATGTATTGTATATACCTACATAATCACAGTGAGTTAGCAATTTTAGAATAATATGCAAAGTCATTCGTAATAGAAACTGCGGAATTGGTTCACAACACCTGCGGAAGATTCATCCGGCTTAAATTGGTGGGTATATCGATAATTGATACCATCAGAATATTTCGGTATCTCTATAATTAGAAATCTAGGTTTGCGTTATCGAGCTATTCTACTTCCGCGGATGCATATCATCAAAGGATCAACTATTTGCTCCTCGATTATCACATAAGTTGAAGTGGGTCAATGGATACGATAAGCATTGATTGATTCGTGTCTCTGTGGAATGACCCAAAATTGTTATTCGCCTCTATTTTCAAAACCTAATTCTTCCAATGTGCGATAGAGTAGAGTGAATAATTTTTATTCAAGTTTTGTCGCTTGTATCCGCAATGTGCTATCATTTTAGTATTCCGATACATACTCTGCCGTAAGTACAGCATAAGTAGGTTAGGATGGTTATAAAGAAGTCGATATTTTTCATTTTTAAAAAAAATATTTTCCCAAAGATAAGCTCTATAATTTAATTTGGAAACTTAGCTCAAGCAATTTTTAGTTTTAGTTTGATAACATGGCTTTTCACATTTCCAATAAAAAGAATCACTGTCAAGTCTGTTGAAAAATATTTATTTTGACTTTTCACATTTAAAATTTGCTTTTGACATTTCGAAAAATTTATTCAATTTGCTATACCAAATGAATCAAAGTGAAATTTATCTGAAGATTATTAATCCGACAGTTATTACAGACAATGAATTATCGTCAATCATGATAATATATATTTTACAATGTTCGTTAAATTAATCACTAATTCTTGTTGTAAGAATGGTTTTGCACTTTGCGGCACAAGCATAGGTATAATTTGGATCCCGTATACACACACGTGTATGTCGAGTTGCATTCTTTCAGGCTCCACAGTCACAGCGATTTACGTATAAAGTTAAGCTTTAGTACAGCTAGACTCGATCGTAATATTCCAAAATAATAATTTTAATGAAAATTCGAAGTTTTAAAATCAAATTTTTTAGCCTTCATGAATCCACCAACAATCCTCGCTGTGCATTTTTCTCTAATTGCACAATTTGCATTATTGTTCCGCATGATAAAGTCAAACTCACCGCATTAAAATTTTGCTAAAAAATACTAACGGCAAGCCCCTGTACTGGTATTAAAAAAAAAAAAAAAAACTTTCATACCAAAAAAAAAAAAAAAACGCTTCCTCAGAAATAACAGATGAAATATTTCATCGATGTAACTGAACATTATTGGAATCGAAGCAATGCCACTTGAGTTAACAAACTAATCGCCTTGAAATTTGCTGACACATAATTTTTATTTTTTTATTTTTTTTGGTTCACCAGCTTTGTTTATCTTATTGTAGATACCTGGCATTAGTATCTAATAGAAAAATGTTTACGTTACAAAATTGACACAAGTGTTTTACCAGACCAAAAAGAAAAACGTATATACCTATAATCGACCGTCGTTGCGTAAAAGATATAATAATCTCTGACACATCATCGACAGAGTATATATGTATATTGCCTTTAAGAAATAAAAATTATCACCACAAAGTAATTGCTCTAATTGTCAGTTAATTTTTTCGCTTTTTCAACCGTGCATATTTCATCGGTATACCTATTGCAAGAGTCAGCTTTTCACGCAGTATTCTGCACAAATATCTATGCAGAGTTGAGTAAATATTAGGTATAGCTTTTCGCAAATTTTGCAGTATTGCAATACAGAGTCGGCACAGGCATACCTAATATTTTTAGTACCACCGATATACTTAGGATTCTTAGGAACCTATGCCAAGACTAACGCGTGCTAAAGAATTCCTGAATAAATTGAAGCTAACTCAATTCATGTGCGACATCCACTTTACAAGCTCAGCAATATTAAAAGGCATTAACCCCGACTTTCCCGTACCAGAACTGTGCTATACGTCTTGTTGGACTTATTATAGATACATTAATGCCGCGAGTAACGTAGCTGGCGAATGTGGGCTTAAATGCAAACATATACACATCAAAGACGCCTTTTACTTATCCTAACAAATGTATACTACCGTGTATAAACCAACCAAAGAAAATTAAACAAAAACGTATTTATTTTCTCCAAGATTTCAGTTTTCCCGTAAAAAACGGATGTAGGAAAAATAATAAAATCTAAAGCCTAAGCCCCATTGCACATCATTTTTATTATATATGAACTAAACGCTCTGAATCGAACAGAATTAACTGCTTTGGTATGAGGTCACACAATTATTCATTACGTATAAATTACAATATTCAGAAGTATGATCAGCTTTAGCATCTCTAAGCAAAGATTTAATGTCTTCATACTCTACTACGCTAAATTTCATGAGGATTAACGTTGTATAATTTATGAAATTTCCTGCGGTAACTGCAGTGGTAGCGAATTTCTATAGTAAGAAATCGTTACCAAATATTTCGAATATCTAAGTTAAAGTACATAAAACTAAACGATAACGTTTCAAAAGTATATAGATATTCACATGGGATTGGCAATATGAATCGGATAAAATCATCCAAGGGTAGTATAAGACAATGCGGAATATACAAGGTGCGAGTATTCTATGGAAACTAATTTACCTAAGCGCCTTATGCATTATTCTAATGAGTTTCATCAGAAATGCGTTTGCTCGTTAGTATATAAATTGGCGTCGGCAAACACGGCGCCCTGCACACTATATAACCGGCTTATTGTTTATAGTTAGACTTTACCTGAATATACATATTATAATCGCGTCGCATGACCGGACTCAATTATCCCACGTGAAATAAGTCATGCTTCATAAAATGCATGACTATTAACCTATTAAAATAGAAACAAGTACTAGAAATAGTTAATTTTGTTCGACTACAGTCAATGTCTGAAAAATTGTTGTTCAAATTTCAGGAATTTTGGAACCGATCCCTCGTAGTTGATAATATTAATAGTCTGACTTCTGTATATTACCAAGTGTCTTCTCCTCTTTACGAAAAAATGACAAAAACAATGAAAAATCACAATGAAAAAAAGTATTACAGAAGTTTGCAGATTTTCAAAATTATAAAAAAAAAAAAAAAAAAAAAAAACAATACCAACAAAAGTTTTTTTTATGGAGTTTTAAAAATGGGAAATAAAATCATGAAAAAATAAACCAAAATTATTTTATCATTATCATGCCGAATCTCAGGTTTTTGACAAAATTTAAAACGTCTAAATTCGATCATGTTCTAAATGACACCCTGTACATAGCGTCCCGGTGTACCCGAAAATTCCGTAAGACGGCAGCACGGACGGCGAAGCGTTCAGTGGCGCTACTTTGATCTATGGCCGTTGGTAAAAGTTCCAGGAGAATGATATCGACTGGATTGTTTCGTCCAATAAGAATCGTCCAAGTCGCGACGACGTCGTGACGTAATTATAGTGACACGTTGGCAGTCCCGCGGTGCGTTTTACGCGTTGTGTACATTTCCAAATAACATTCATTTCATTGTAGAGAATAAAAAATCTGTTTATAAATATCGAAAGCTACCATATTTTAAAATGGAAGCACGCCCAAACCGTCCGACAATCTAAATACCGGACCTCGCCCCTTCCGACTTCCAATAACAGTTCCTCGAACCGGGCGTGATCGGCGTAGCCAGACGGTGGGGAAAGAAAACTACTCAAGCGGTTTAACACCGCGTCGTGCCGGGCTAAGGGGAGGGGCAAAAACCTAGTTGAAACGCAGCTGCTGTCAGTTACCTCGCGAGCGCGGTGCTGTTCCGATGCATTAACAATCATTAATGGAAGACTATTAGTTCAAAGCCTCAAGGCACTGTGGTGTGGGACTGTTAAAAAGTTTTACTACGCTAGCACGCGACGAGTGAATAACGTGTACGTGATAAGCCATGTCGTTGTCGTCAGACATGAGTTTGATGGATCTCCTGTTTGATCGGGAAGATCCAATGCTAAAAGACTCGATTAAACACGAGTCTTCACTTATGGATGATGATTGCAGAGACGACGCTATCGTGGTACGTTATTTATAAATGATCATATCGTTCGGTTGGTTCGTCGTTCCGTTTAGCTAAACTAAACTATCAATAAACACACGACGATCTATCATCTACCATTTGGAAAACAACGGCCGAACCGGTTAATCTTGCGGATTTTTTTTTTTTTTTTTTTTGTTTTTTATTTTAATAGCTGCATAGGCTCCTCCGAGTTATCAGAGAGAAAATTTAGCGGCTAATTCGAGGGCTTGAAGTTTCTATTTATAACTTTTTTTTTGTTCGAAGCGTCACAATTGAGCCTAGGGCATGATTGTAACACCGGGTGAATCATGGATAATACGGTAAATAACTGAAGCGAGTTAACTGTTCAACGTACTTTAGAACGACATGTTCTCCCTCTGTATGATTCACTTAAGAATTAAAAAAAAAGCGCGGTTGCGATTAAACTTGGTTGCTTACGCAATCGTACGGAAATTTTACCTTTCATTCCTTGAATGAAAGAAATTGAAAAATGTTGAAATTTATATAAAAGTGCGTTAAAAATAATAGCGCGGTTCCATCGTCTACGGAGTTAGGGCAAACGGCAGGACTGACTTACTGCAGCATACATGCTTAAGTTGCTGCAGTTCGAAGTAGACCATGTGGTGATTGCTGTCCTTGTCAAAACAGCTTAATCTAAAAATAGTTAGTATAATATCTAGCGTTAGTAGCCGCAACAAGTTGCGCTAAATTTTGCGTTAAAGAGACAAAGGGAAGCCGTCCTAAAACTTGGTAGCTTAATAGATTATTTCAGCGCTCCGAAACATATGGAAAGATTTTTAGCACACGTGCCGGGCGCCGGATATACCAGCCGCCATCTTGGTCCATCGACTATCATCAATTGTTATATACTTTTGTGTATTCATAATGCTGTGTTATACTATAGATATATACGTATATAGATATACAAATTTAAAAATATCAAACTCCGTCTTATTTTTAAAACCCATCGAGATGTTTTTTTTTTTTTTTTTCTCTCTCTCTTTCACTCTTTAGCAATGATTCTACAACCAAGGTATAAAAACTAGTTCTATTTTAGTTTTAAAACAGTCGCGGAATCCCCCGACATATGTTAAACGTTTCTATGACGTACGTCGTCTGTTAATTCCATCTACGTCTTTCTTTATTTTTTATTATTTTTATTTATTAATTTGTTTTTTAATTTTTCTTCTTTTTTTTTTTTTTTACTTACTATACATTTTTATGAATGTATGGGTGATGTTTTTTATCTCTGTATGTCATCGCGATCGTAGATTTGCTATACTGTACAATAATTGTTCGCTACATCATATTTTGTATACATAAGTATAACAGAATTATTGTCGCTGCGTTCTAAATTCTATAATATTGTATAAGCTGCTGAACGACGTTATGTAGTATCAAATATGGGTATGTGTGTAAAATATTTTAACGCAAAAGCATTAAGATAACGGTTTTTTTTTATTCCATCTCTTTCGCTTTCTCTCTCTCTCTCTCTCTCTCTCTTTATTTTATCATTACGTAACATACTGCGGCAGTTATTCAACTTTATAACAAATTCATGAATAAGTCGAACTTTCGACCTCCAAATCGTGCGGCAAGGACGAATGCAGTATAGTAATTTAAACACTTTTAGGATTACGCCGGGACAATTACGTATGCAGTATTATGATAGTTATTGCTCTATTTAGTATTGTTTTATGAGTCACCAATATTTTTACCCGACTACTATGAGTACCTAGATAATCAGTCATCGTTTCATCAGCCGACAAAAAATTTAGAGACCGGATCCTACGTACTGTTTTTCCGTACCCCTGTGATGACGCATACGTCAAATATACGCGTCAGCATCGTGCGCCGCAAATAAATAAAGAAATAAAAATGAATTTGAAAAGAAAAAAAAAAAAAAACTGCAGAAATAGACAATTTCTCTATTGAACCGCATATATAAGTTGCAAATAAATCCAATAAACTGCGATCTCTTCACAGCGAGAAGATCGGACTATTCTTAAATTATGCTAAAATTGACTGACTTATTTTTTTTTTATTACTATATATGTTATATTCCTACGTGCAGTGGAGATGATATTTTCGGTTGATCTTTGCTGTTTCTTGGAATACGGATTATTATTTCCAATACCGCGAAGAATAATCCCGATGATATTGCTGTAGACTTTGAAAGTTGAGTTGTGCTTGCGGCTATTACTCACGATTAAAGTCTTGCTGCAGCAGCGAGACGATCGAGAACAAGGTTCAGACGTTAAATACTTGCGACCTAGTTGAAAAACGGGTCCTGCAGGAGAATATTTATTCAACACTTTTTAGATTAGTTAAACAGAGTTAAAATAGACGATATATTTCAACTTATTATTGCAACTGCAGTTGATCTCGTTTAGACAAATGTTGACTTTTTATTACCATAATACGATTCACTAGAATAACGATACGTTTAATATTTTATGTATATGCAATTCACGCATCCTGTTCTAGTTCGCTCGATGATAGATCTCAATATTTCTAACAATTTTTTAAAAAATCACCGGACTTTAATAATAAGAATAAAATGCAAAGAATAAAATGCAAAGAAAAAAAAAAAAAAAAAAAATACTGTAAAGGAAAAACTAATCATACGAGATTGGAATCGTCAGAAATGATTAAAAGTTGTACAAAATCATGCGAGAAATCAAATTTGGAATTAAATACTCGAAATCATATGTGAAAATGATTATCAAAGAGGATGAATTAAAGAAAAAAAAAACACATTGAATAATTATTTGAACGGGTAATTTAGTCTATAGGTAAAATATTTCACTTGATTTCGGAGTCAATTATTCACGTTCTTATGAATAGGATTTCCACCGCACTTTTAATTAAGATAATGTAACTGGTTATCGATCAATCACCATATCAGAAACCCAATAGAGAAAAGAAAGGAAAGAATACGACGAGTATCTACCTTTTTTTTTCATCAAACTATCGTCAGACACGCAGCTTTCTTTCATTATGTCTTCAGATACCTACCTAGAAGTTTCTTTTATTCCCTACCTTTTTCAGTATATATAGAGTATATACCTATTAATACAACTCACGGGTCAGAGAAAGACAATGTACACAAAGGAAAAAGAAAAAATATGTATATATGTATTATATATACGAAAAAAAGGTACTCGTATAGTAGTAGTAGTTTTTTTTTTTTGTTCTCTTTCATCAGTTTTTTTCTTTCATTCTTTCTTTCTTCGCAACGCGTGCTCTAATTATCAATGAAGTATGTGGTGAGTATACGTATATAATCTGGCGCGTAAAGGACATTTAAACTGACAACATATACTGTAGGTAATATATATATATAGGTATATTAAAAAACGTAAAAGAACTAAATAGATCTGGATTTTAAACAAACGAAAATGTGTACGAATTTTACCGCGGCTATCATATATTCGTATAAGTCTCAGTTTTGATAAAAAATAAATCAATCTAAAAATCCGGATGATTTATTAAGATTTCTAACCGTTTGTTCCATATAGGTATATGTGACGCAATTATACGTTATATATACCTTCGAAATAACTGTGATAAAAATTTACTACCTAAATGACATTGCAATGGTTTTCTTAATTTTTTTTCTTCTCTTTTTTCTTTATTTTTTTCAACAATTCTCGTATCTTATTACTGCTTCGTATCTTGCATAAAACTATTATAACGCGATTTCTTTAACGTATACCTTATACACCTCCACATAGCCCCGCGAAGTCTTACTGTACTAACGTAAAAAGCTAACGTCTGAAATGATCAACGTGCATGTCCTACACATTACACACACACACACACACATATAATTATACAATGATATTGGGAGGGGTAAGAGTCCGTTAACTTACGGGACCCTATATTTCTACCTGCGAATTTATTAATTCAACCAAACGAAACGGTGGTTAATTATATTAAAGTTTAATTAGACAATGAGTTGAACTATGTTATTATACATATACGCTTAAGTTATATATACCTTTCAGAGAGCGCATTAAACTAGACATCCGAAGACAGCAGCGTACTACATTAACTCATATCATATCTATCAAATTTTATGATCTAATTAACTTTTTTTTTTTACTTCAATTCTGATTTTTTTTTTTTTTATCATTTCTTTTTTACCTCAATATGGGGCAGTTCGTTATTAATTTTACTTCGAAGTCGATATATAATATTGCTTCGGACATTAAATATTGTTATCCAACTTATTTATAGGGCAAGTTTTACCCTGAACGTATAATGTTATATATCGATAAGTAATTTTCTACCTCGCCGCAATTGTCTCGTCGTTTATTATCATCGGACAATGAATATGTATTGAATCGATTTATCGATCGATAATTGATCTTTCTTTTTTCGTTGACACAGATTCTTGCAATCCACACGCGACAAATACATTTCACAAATAAAACCTCTGAAAGCATTTCACGTCAAAATTGAACAATGTATACTCTTATTATCTTATACATATAACAGCCAGCCGAAGATTCATATTCTCCGCTATAAATATTTAAAAAATCCAACAAACAGTTATGTTCACTTCTCTTTGTTTTTTTGTTTTTTTTTTCTTCTTCTTTCGGACAATAATTCCGAAGGCTGAGAGGATCTCATTTCGTTATCGCGGTTCTGCCTTTCATGCGGAAAGTACGTACACCGCATTAGTAATTATAATTCCGTGTTTTCTATAAAATAGAGAGAGAATACGAGCGTTTACTGATGCACAGCCTCTCCGCGTTCACGTTTTTCTATCAGTCTCTTCGTTAGTCGCGGGACCGTTTAACTTTCAATGACGACATAGATATACATATATTATATCTAATATCGGGAATCCCAGCGAACAATACCTCAGACGCGAATGTCGCATATCGCGGTGTATCCTCCTGCGTACGCCGCGGCTACTCCATCTTTACTATACTTTATACGTTTTACTCTTTACCATACATATATATTATATATATATATATATATATATATATATATATATATATATATATATATATATATATATATATATATATATATATATATATATATATATATATACATGTTTATGTATTCTAAATGATACATATATCTTACAGTATATAACGAACATTTTCTCACGGCTTTAATATTTAATATACTAAATTGTAAGTACGCGTGGGTGCTGCTCATTCCATCCGCTGTATTATAAAGCATATTAACTGTATACGTAGAGATATAATACGAACATATCTGGTGAAGAGATTAGCTGCTCTAGAAATTATAAAGTATATAACATATTACGTACATACTAGAGGGTATAAGATATACAAGTTAAGTCTGCTGGTGGAAAATAATCGTCTGCATTTCGCCTTACAATAATTTAAACCTATAAATTTCATACATTTCTTTCGAGAAGAAAACGTTTTGTTTTTTAATAATTACACGTTTACATACGCAGACCTAATTACCAATTGAGTATATTTTCAAGGCTGTTGGCTATACCTTCAGTATAGGTATATATAGGTATAACAAGTCACGTAAGTGATAAGAAAACGATAAGATGTTTTCTACACGTTTATAGGTACAAAATATCTGTTATAACTATAGATAGACGTATTATATATACATATTATAGATACATACATACTTATACCGACACATAATATTCGAAAATATATTTAAATATTGTATTCACGAACGATGATTTATGATATTTAATTGTTAACTTCACAAAATGACTTCGAACGTGCTTCAATTTATATACTATTATTAATACATTATTTTTGTCTTTCACTCTTTTCTTTTTTATCATTCCTGATTAATCACGCGATTTGCAACACGTCGCGGTATAATTACTGCATATACAGTAAACTAAACTGTAGGTATGCATATCAGCTGGTATCGTTTGTACCTATATGAAAATCTGATGAAATTTGGACAGGAAAAAAGAGCACCGTCGATAAATTTCTGCAAATAATCGTTTAAATTTTATTCTATTATTATTTCCATTTTTTATTGATTTTTTCTTCTTCTCATTTTCACTTACTATACGCAACCAGACGTCAAAATAACTCCAGCTTATCGTCTTTCCGCAACCGTGCACTGCAGTGTCAAAATATATATGTATATAACTATATATTCTATATAAAACCGACTCATAAATCGATAATAAAGACCCCGTCTCGTCCATTTTTCATTTTAAAAAACTGTTTCGTGTCAGAGATAATAACATCCTGTCATTCAGTCTTCATTAATTTCTCACTATGGAGTCAATTTTGTATATCTATTGATCGTTTCTTTTTTATCTAATCTTGAAATGAAGACATTTTTGCAAATAAATAACCGTTTAAAACCCGTAAAATGATAATCTATTTGTTGATCATTCTTTTGTTTTTTTTTTTGCGGTTTTTTTTTTTCTTGCATCTTTTCCTCGTTTTATCAATTGATTTTTGTAATTACAGACGGAAGAATGGCCGACGAATCCAGACGATTTTCTCGACTCAATTTTCAAGTTGGACAACCAGTTCAATCTGATCGACAGCGATTTGGTCGCAATTCCCTCTTCATCGTCAGACAGCGGGCTTTCGAGCGCTTTAAGTTCTTGCGAACAACAGCTCAGCCCCCTTCTACCAATCGAAGAAGACCAGGTGGAGTTTAACTCTGATTTAAACAGCCCCGGGGAGTTTGTGGACTTCGAAACCCTCGGAAGTCCCAATCAATCTTTGGAATCTAATCCCGAGAGTCCGGTGAGGTCGGTTATGAGCTCTAATCTCGGCTCACCGGGAACTGACGGTACCGATGGAACCGATGGAACCGATGGAACCGATGAAATGGACTTCGAACAAACCCTTGTAAACGTTGTCGACCCGAACACTCTCATAGCCGATGAAGTTTCACAGGAAGAAATTATCGGCGAACAATTTCAACAGCAAAAGCAACAGCAGAAAATCGTCAATTTCAGTAAGTATTTTCAGTTTTAAATTTATTGTAGAAAATTTCTGTTCAATTATTTATTTGCCTCCGGTGAGAAGCGTGAGATCGATGATGATACTCTGCGTGTACGCATATACCTACAATATCTATAGCAAGAGGAAAATTAACACTTTATAGTATATGAGTCATCGCTGATTCTCTCTTGAATTCAGTAATGCCTTGGATTTATGCTGTAAAATGATGTAACGTCTTCTGTACAGACTTCGCGGTTAATTCTTCGGCGTTAATTTACCAGAGCTTGAGAGTTTCGAGCGTTATCTCAAAAATATTAACGAAATAAAATAAAAAATCAACAAACAAACTAAAAAAGATAGAAAGAATAATTATTTTTGAAGAAAGTAGCGTTTTCGACGGCTGATTTATTTCACAAGAAAACAATTAACTCTGCGGCGATGATTATGATCATAGAAATAATGAAACGTTGCAATAATTATTGGAGTACATATTTTAGTATGGGTGAAGTGCAATTTTTTGTAGACTAATTTAACATAGTTTAATAATTTTTGAAGTTCATTAAGAATTTAATCGGTGTGATAAAATACGAGAGATTTCGCACGAATCTTCATTTCAAATCCTAATTAAATCCAAGACAAAAAAACCATCAAACCGCTATAGTAGTTTGAAGTTTTTAGTGTCTTAAAAAAAAAAAGTGGGCCACTTACAAGTTCTTCACAAAATTTCACCATCTGGAGTCAAATAACTTTCAAACGAGTCGGCCGATTTGAATAAAATTTGTTACATTTATATATACCTTGAATAATTTCAAGATCTGATATTGAATCCGAGCAAACTATAGGTTAAAAGATTTGGGAATTGGAGGGACAAAAAAAAAATGTTTTTAAAGAAGTATTAGTATCTCTGCAGTCCGATCGTTCAGACGATTTTAATTAAATTTGTTTGCCTGGTACTTCTTGAGGCAATTACGAGCTTTCTGCCCAAATATATAACCAATACAATTCAAGAATCAAGTGTGGGAGGGATAGCAGTTTGAAATTTTATTGCGGCATATCTCGATAAGAGACTAGCTATTCGACAGATTTTTACCGAAATTCAATAAAAATATTGAAAACTCAAATTTCGTAGAAGAATTTCATAAATTTTTAGTCTCACCCCTGAATTGACGAATTTATTTACAGACGTTGTGGCTCAAAATCATCCTGCGATAACACCAGAAACCACAATTAATATCCGTAACCTTCAGACTAGCAACAAACGTAACAACATTAGACAATTAATTCGCGTTACACCGGTAGGCTCGGGTAACCCGAGGTCCATTCTTCTCCCCGTAAGTTTAAAGGATATGAAGGAAGTTCGTACGATTAAAATCATCAACGCAACACAAGCCAGAAATTTGAAAGGGTTCAAAATCAACCAGGGCAACGTCATAAGCAAACCTCTTTCGGTAAGCTTATGAATTTAATTTATTATATCATAATATTCAAATTTGTTTATATATATGAAAGTTGTAACAAAACGACGAAAATTTACGCCGTCACGTTATTCTGACCCTTTCCTAACAGGTCAGCATCAAACAGGACGATTCCGGTAGCGAAAAGGGCGGAATATCGAGCGACGAAGTATCAGAAACAGAATCACCTTATCCAAGATTAAAGTTGAACACTGAAGAGAAGCGTTTGCTTCAAAAAGAGGGAATAACCCTGCCTTCTCATTACCCATTGACAAAGCACGAGGAACGTGAACTCAAACGAATTAGACGTAAAATTCGCAACAAAATATCAGCCCAGGATTCGAGAAAGAGGAAAAAGGAATACGTAGACGGACTCGAGGATAGAGTGAAACAATGCACCGAGGAGAACATGACTCTTCTCAAACGCATAAAGGCTCTACAGACACAAAATCAAAGTCTGGCTGGACAATTGAAGAGATTACAAACTCTTATACAAAATAGTAACAAAAGTGCTCAGCCAGCAACTTGTCTTATGGTTCTTTTGCTGTCACTTGCTTTAGTAGCGGTTCCAAATCTTCGACCACACTCTAACGCGAACAGCAATGAACTTGCCCAGGAACAGGAGCAGTCGGAAAAAATGCCTCCATTAGCGGGTGAGTTTGATTTTTCTTTTTTTTTCCAACTTTACTATCATCATTTCTCGTTTTCTTCTTCTCTCTGTTTTCGTCAAAAAAGTCTCCGCGTTTCCATAAATTGTTTCTTAAATTTTTTCATTAAAATTGTCAAATTTGATCGGTAAAAAAAAAAAAAAAAATTACTCATGGACAGAGTCGCTCTAAAGTTTAGCCTTCCGTATTTGAGTTCGGTACATATAACTTCACTGTCAAAGTCAAACGAGATACTTTAAAAAAACAAGAATGAGAAAAAAATCTGGAATGTTTCTTCCGAGATAAATACGAGAACGTTCATTTACGTTTAGAATTCCTTAAGCTCGGTTATAGCTCTTTGCGTGTAAGTTAAGAATGATCAGGTAAACCGGTGGGTCGCCCCGGGACATTGAACCCGACAAGATTGTGAAAGGCAGAACTTGAGAAGGAGTAGGAGGAGGAGGCTACCTCTTCGTCGTGGTCCTCTTACTTTTATTTTTAATTTTTTTCAATAATATATGGAACGGAGAACGTCTTCTCATTCGAAATTATTTCGAGACCCGGTTATCAAATTGTAACGATAATAATAATAATAATAATAATAATAATAATAATAATAATAATATTAATATGTATATCAAAATTTTCCATCAATTCAATTGGTTTAATGATTTTTTTGGCCGGGTAAAAAACTTAAAATTTTTGCGCTAATCAAAAATCATATCATTTTATCCTGACGTGAAAATCGTCTGCAAATAAATACAGCCAAGTTATAATTCCATATTGATTTTTTGCTATGGTTTAATTAATGTCGGATCGACTGCAGGCCAACTAAGAGAAAGGAGTAGAAAATTAACATTTAGGTCTTGGTTATATATATATATATATATATATATATGTATATATTTTAAATTGAATCAATTCTCTCTTTCACGTTTCGTTGCTGCTCCATTATACTACAGGCTCGCGAATCTCGAGTAATATTTAATACCAGAGAGAAGGGGTAAAATAAGAGAGACGTGAAAGATACAGGTATTATAGATATAGGTATATAAGCAAGGATATAGCGTTACAGTGAAAGTAACCTAGAAAGATTATTTTACCGATTAGTTAGTTGTCGACCCGTTATTATTCCGACTCGGCAACTATAGCTGCAGAATTCGTTCAATATATAATATACAGAGGAAATGATTGTTTATTTGAATGAACTCCGTCACTATTTGAAATAAAAGGTGAAATTGTTAGTAACAATTTCCCCAAAGATCTTTCACACTTTCTGAACAGCGTGAATTTCCCCCCCTTTTTTTTTCTCTCTCACTGTTTCATGCCCTCTGCCATCACAGTATAAAATTTTTCAAAATTGAGTCTCGTGTGTACGTACATATTATAATTTTACGAATCAGTAAATTTGTCCCGATCGAAAGTTGATCAATTCAAAAAATCCAATCACTTAACTCCTTTTTTTTTTTTTATCCAGAATTTGGCGAAATCATAAAAACTACTCAAAGTAGGTGACCGTACAGTTCACAAGGCAGATATTTTGTGACTTCCAGATTCGCTCCGAGGCGTATCGGATACAATTCTGTAAAACTAAAGTTTCACTTTGACTCAGTTTTACACGGTACTGTGATTCACTGTTTCCTCGTTTCTTTTACCACCATTCATTATTATTCATCTTTCATCTATATGATTGTTATTGCCGCTAGTAAATTCTGAGCCGGGTTGAAATGCCGAATTTTAAAAGATCCGAACAGAAAAAAAAAATTTTTTATTCTGAATCGAAATATTACGGATTCATAGTTTTCAGAAAAGATATTTTTTTCGAAAGTCAATTTGAAAGAAAATGAGAAATCGTCGAAAATGAATTCGTAATTTTGATTGTTCGGAACATAACCCGGCCCGTCAATTCTTTTCATTTGATTATTTTATCGAAATTTGAAAAATCAAACTAGAAATTAATTGACATAGTCAATTGAATGAAAATGATATATGCCAAAGAATTGAACATACGAATGAAAATAAAAATAGAAACAAGACTCATCTCGACCCAGAATCAATTGGTCTCACAATTATTTCGAGCATCTCTACATTAATATGTATGCTTGTCAGTCCTCCACACGGTTGTCTATACGCGATTGATAAGATATCAGTTTCCTCATATTATAGGTCATACTTTTATCAGTTCAGTGGTTCTTTTCTAACATTTCACACAAATTGCTACACACAAGTTGTTCTGTTTCGTACAATAATAACGGGAATTACTTTTTTTCATTTCACGCCTTGATGACGATTGATGTTAAACCTGATAAATATGCATCGGTATACATTAATAAAAATTAAAAAACGAATTTGAAGAAATAACGAAAATTATCGAAATATCAACCATAAATGAGGCCTGCCACTCCATAACGTTGCACGTGCCATTTTGAAAAATTTTCAGAATTCTACTAAATCTGGTTCAGAATGGCAAAAAAACGATTTAAAAAAAAAAATGGCACAACGTTATGGAATGGCAGGCCGCAAATATTATAATAGTAACTTCGGTTATAGCCGCAATTCCGTCACTTGGTCATTGTCTCAAAATTGTTCGGAATAATAATAACCGGTGGTAATATAGACAAATTTAGGGTATGATAACTTCAATTGTATATACTGTAAACTGTCTAAACGCTAAAGACTATGAACGTCACGTAGGACCAACCCGCGGATAGCCAGTGTCCAGTTATTCAAGGCATAACTAATGTCAGTTCGTTGACACCGTATAGGCATCAGGAATTTTTGGTCTGACTCGATCCGACCTAAACAAGGCTAACAACTTGGCCAGTTTGTTTTATTCTCATTTAATATTTAAACCTCGTATAGTCTATGGGCCTAAAAACAAAAATGTTACTTCGAAGTATGTATATGTCGACAATTTTTATTCATTTTCAACTACCTTGAAACCGAAGAATTTTTCTTTAGCAAAGAGGTCGTTTCGGTAAAGGCTGAAAAATCTGTGTCATGTGTTGATTTGTTTTTTTTTTTTTTTTTTGTTCCTCACTTTACTTATAGTTTTTTGGTTAAGTTACGTCACCTATCAAAGTGCTTGGGGATTTCGCGAAATTTTTTAATCTAGAAAATTGCGAAACGAAGTAAATTTCCGTAATCTGGACACGGAAAATAGAAGGCAAGTGGAGCCAAGAATAATATACGGTGAGGTTTTCGTAGGCAAGGTTCGAGGAAGGAATCTTATCTTTTATGTGTTGGACTAATAAGTATAGGTACTAAGAAAACTCCCTCCGCTTCGCCATTGATTTTAAATGCATAGATATATTATGGTGTTGTTTGGTATTTTAGAAACGCCAGATTTATCTCAACCATTTAAACACCAGGTTTTCGATGCCCCGATGATCTTTGGGTCATAATAATAGGTTATCGCGTGAAATATTTTATCAATCTTTAACGGTCAAAAGTTCGAGAAAAGTTATAGAACTAAATTTATCTAGCCAACTTGTGTGAAATAATTATAATCATCATAAATCCGTGACTACCTCTCGTATCGTATTTGTAAACTATTTATGTTTGAGTGTTTGAGAACCTCGTACATGTAGCAAACCGCATTTCTACCTATAACAAGAATTGAAAAATAAGATACTCATTCAGATTTCGTTTTTTTTTTTTTTTTTTTTTGACGGTTGAAGGTTTCGTTCATTGTTAGTCTTCGCTGACGAGATAACAAAACGATCTTATTTCAATATCATTTTGCAACCAATAATTTCGGTTTTATATACTATACCTATCCAAAGTTTAGATCTGAGATTTCAGCTTCGCGATAAAATTGGATTGAATTTTTATAATCTGTAGCCTTGACTTGTTCTGGTTTTTTTTTTTTTTTTTACATATACTGTTTGAGAACGCGAGTCACTGCATCAGCACAGTTGTTTATAACTTTATATACTTTCTTATAACGAAACAAGTAACGAAAGATATCTTATCGTATTATTACTTCAATTTAAGAAGCAACTTCCCGTTAGACCGTTCTGTCGAAGGCCCGTCTTATATTCTGCATTTATATTTCATATTAATTTAGTTTGTTCTGTGGGTTTTTTTTTTCCGTTTTTAATCGCTGTATATCGATTTTAACACATATGTTAGCTTCTAAGTAAACGCAGTGAACTACATGTAGCCATACAAAATCGCTAAGTACCGTTACATGCCGCGACCTCACGCTGATACTCCCACATTCGCCGGTCGTCCCCCTTCGCCGTTTTCCCTCTTCAGTGAATAACATATTTAATTTTTTTGAAGATTTTTTAAGAACCTAAAAAACCGAGAGATCTTCAGTTAATAAAAGCGTCGAGGAAAAGTCGTAGAATTTTAGCGAAAACCTTGCATCTTGTATAAATGCTTCGTTGCATCGTTGCGAAAATATATATTTCTTCTTATAAGTCAGACGCGGTAGATATTTTTATAAATCGTTATCACCCACGAGAATAATCTAAACGTAATATTGATGAATTATAGATTAAGAAAATATCGTTCAATCTCGGTCGTGGTTATATGACAATTGAGGGACATCGAAGTTTTATCGGTATAATTTAAGTTACTTTAATTGTTTACAAGATCAATTATTTTTTTTTGGTAATATACTTTTGCGATATCTACATTGTACGATAAAATAATATCGATTCATTTATATCGAAAATAATAACAATTGTTACCGAGGTCGCATATATTGTTAGTCTACATAATCATATAAGCTTGTTATCGAACTCCCGGGACCTGAATTTGTACAATTTAATGAAAATTGTTAAAATACAGGCGTAATGCAGTATTTATAGCAAAATAGAAATACACTATTCATGTTTGATATGAAAATGACATTGAAACACGTTTCCGTCCGATCGAAGATGAGATAATAAATACCTAGTGTATTGTTTTTCTGTTCTAAATATAAAATTCCTCAATTTAGAATGGTTAAAGCAAATAACACCAATAATATTATATATAGTTTTTGTTGAACTTCTGGTTGAATATTTATAGAAAAAAATTTATTAAATTAGTCTATCATTCAATGTGAAAAACTGAATTACATTTACTCTGTAATTATTTGAGATATCCACTGCAATTTTGAGTTCAAAATATTTAATGATTTGAATTTTTTTTTTTTAATCCAGGACGATCGCGCAGTCTGCTTTATACAAAGCAACTACTTGGCGAGGATCTTCAACAGTACGGGGAAGAACTTCTCCAGGAAGTCGAGGGCCTTCTCGACCATGATTACAGCCCTGTTGTTGCTGTTCCGGCCCATAAACGGCCTCGGCTGGACCCAGATCCAGTAGCCAAACGGACATCTCCGTATGACTATGTTGGCGGCACTCTGGGCCATGGATCGGATTATTTAGAGGCAAAGCCTTCACGAAGATTTATAGAACCACCTCTCGACGATGTTTGGCCCCCGCCAAAACCTGGCGGTGAGATAGGGACTAAAATAGTCGATAAGCTCGAGGCCTTGACGAATGAACTTAAAATCAACATCTCTGATGCTGATGGGACCAGAACGGTTCTTCTTAAAGTGCCCCATGAGCAATGAAGGCCTTGTGAAAGGGGGCAGCGATGTTGATTGGCAGTTAAATTCACTGTTTTTACATTAAATTTGACAAGAGGTCAGGCGCAAGGTACAAAGTGGACTGCGGGTAGAACCCAGAGTCGCTGCTTCTTTGTACGTTAGAATTTTCGAGATCCGTTATCTTGGAAAAAAAAAAAAAAAAAAAACAAGAAGAAGAAGGCTCGTGTGAGAAGCTCAAAAAGGCTTCTCTTTGGTCTATAGAAAATTTTTTTTTTGTTTTTTTTTTTCTCTTATAAATTCTCATTTTTGCCTGTTCTTTATTCTTTTATTTCATTTTGTTTTTTCTGTTTATCATACTCATAGTCTGACGTCATAGCAAATAGCAGCGATTCTGTCTTTCAGCTGAAGAGCAGACCGAATTTAACATCACTGCATTTACATACCCGAAAAACATTTAAAAGTTGTGTTATGGAAAAAGAATGAAATTTTTATAATCACGATTATATAGATGCATTCGTTTTAGTATGTTATTTGTTTGAAAAATCTACTGCAATGAGAATTAGTATGCAAGAGAATTCGAATCATTAACAAAACTCGTTCCTTGCATGTAAAATTTATTTTATTTATTAATCTTTTTTTTTTTCTCGTCATTATCTGTCCCTTTTGTGTGTGAGAAGTGCGAAGAGAATAAACCACGGAGTTCTAAAACAGTCCAAAAGCCAAACAACTGACGTATATCGGCCTTCGTTTTCAAAGATGTTGAAGATAGATTATCAGATTATCATCAAACTAATTTCTTTCAAGAAACACTTCAATAGTTCGTCGAATATATCCTTGAAAACGAAGATCACCACTGATTATGTTCAATTTTGATGATATATTGATGTTCAAAAATAAGCTGATGATAATTCTTCCTTATTATGTAACACATAAATTTATCATTCATTCTTGCGATAACTAGAATATTTTTTAAAAGCTATGACTTTTTTTCTGTTTTTGTAAATATTCAAACTCATAATGTAGAAAGAAAATAAGAAAAAGAAAGAAAAAAAAAAAAAAAAAAAAAAAACAAGGATCGAAGTACTCTAGAATTAAGTTTAATTTAAACGCTGATAACATTATATATATACAGATTTTATTTCGACGAATATAAATATATTATCCATATTACCAATATAATTAGCAGATGCTATAAATGTGTTGTGGTTAATTAAAGAGTTAATTTTGTTGGACAAAGGGATATACACATTATTTAATACTATAAATTTATCAATCGATTGAACGACATATAATTACCTATACATATATACATATAACCGACATTATTAAAACGGTGTCTGTAACTATACAATATTATTATTGATGTTATTTTGCTATTATTAAAACTGAATTAACGTGTATTTACGTAATACATATTATTAAGACTGTTTCGAAGATAGATTTATTCACTCGACTTGATCAGAACGCAAATTTATATTCACTATTCATTTTCTATTAAACTAGCCAATTGCAAAGGAATCATGTTTTAATAATTAATAGATATATATACTTTATAGAACGAAAGATATATTATATATGCATATGTTATGGTGTGTGTAACACGTTGACATTGTTCTTAACATTTCTCATAGTTTTCAACGATTATTGATAACACAACAGTGCTTATTGTTAAGGAGAATGATAACGATGAGTACGAATTGTAAATAGGAAATAAATAAACGAAGTATATTATGCTTATCATCAAATAGTACTTAGTCCTCACATAAGAGAGATGGATTAAATTAAGTGAAAAAGGGAATAAGCGATCGATGTTTAGTTCGCACTTTAATTATCTATTAATTAGAGAGTAACGATTTCCAAGGAGATATACCTTATACTATTTTACATCCGAGTGTTTTAATTACGTCTATTGTATCAACCGAAATCTTATACCTATACTACATATAAAATCATCATACATTCCTACTTGTAAAAGTTATACAAAAATAGATTAACGTTCTATTTTTGCACCTAATGGCAGGGGGATGTAGGTAATACACTCTAATTAGATAATCATATATATATATATATAGGTATACATATGGTACATATACATATATGATGCGTGTAGAAATATTATTAAATAAAGTTTACGCAACGGAAAAAATTTCTCGTCAATTCAATGCTCCTTCTTTCCTAGTTTTCCTATTCTCTCAATTATTGATCATTTCGTAAATCAGGACGTTACGTATTTCCAAAGTTTGGAATAATGACATTTTTTTCTTCTTATCGTTCAAAATGAATATTGAAAAATAAAAAAACAGTGACAAATTGTATATATAACTTTGACTACACGAGTAATATTGATCGTATCAATGCTTCAGCAATAAATGTTATTAATGAACCAGATACGCGGATAATCAATTACTAGATCATTTCTTCTGTTCCTTTTCTTGACTAAAAGTTAAAATTATGAGAATGGCATGCATAATAATAAGTTAGAAGTCATTCAATTGGCGTATGGGGTGCCAAATTGTATCGGGAATATTGGGTAAGTCAGAAAAAAAATCTGGTAATCGTACCACTTGACTCGTTTCGGGTTGGCAGATGTGATTTGATGAGTGGACGCCCTATTTCATGTAACCCGCATGGCACTCTTGCCGTTGTCTAGCTTAGCTGCATTTAAGTATTTAATAAGGCGTACAGATATTTGCGGCAATACCATTCATTGCTCCGTTAGCGCCAAGCGATGCACTGACCTAGAGTAGAGGCATCAGGTTTGCAATAACGGATGAGGAAATATAAAAAACCTTTTTTTTTGATTTTTTGTCTATTCATATTCTATACATATAGACTATCTCTATTTTCAATTTTTGCATATAAACTATCTGTTTTCGGTTTATTTCTATCGAGAAGCCTGTGACGTTACGACACTCGTATCTTTTTGACGCCACGAAGGCCACTGACCCCGCGACAGCAGATGCCACTACTCAAGGTCAAGATCAGTGCTCCCTTCATAAAACAATTTTTTTAAATAAGCCTAAGGAATTTCTTTAGTTAGCCCCCCGATCGTATTAGATTGGATCCATTTTGACGTTTTGACTGAAGAAATACAAATAATGGTGTGATTTGATATACAAGGAATCATACGTACATTTATACCCACGTGTTGACGAGCAACAATATTTTTATAAGTATATTTATGATAAAGTCATATCATCGGCGATGAAGAGTATTTCCCTCTATCGCCCAAGTCGAAATAATTATACCTATCGATTTCAAGGAGTTCAAAGTCGATATAAAATAATTCTAAGAATAATTGTGGACGGCTGTGAGTGCGCTGCAATATATCACGAACATCCCTACTAATTGGTGATAACGGTATTTGTTTGGAAGTTCGATTGTTGGGGTCATATATTTCACTGATTCAACGAGATAAACTTAGAATTAGATTATAAGATTATAATCGTGGAAACGGGAAAATCGTAGTATAGTACGGAGATTCAAGGAAACGTTTTGCCCATTTAAGTGATTAAATATTTAGTATCGCGGATATAATTATTTGCATAACGATTGTGAGAGTGATAAAGTTGTATGTATAGGTACTCAATTGAAAGATATATAGTGATTATATACGAGCCGCAGAATAATATCTATAATTGTGTTTCCATTTCTGACGAGAGATCAAATTTCTTCAATAACCAATTGTATTAGCCACCAATTTGACTTAATGACTTGACGCTGCGAAAAAAGAGATGGAATATCATGCAACAGGCTTAGGCTATCGCGTCCTGCCTACCTCACGCCTCAAACCAAAAGCCCAGCGAACGCGAAGTGTGTTGTATTAATTTCATAATACACATGCATCATTCCGCCACTTAGTCTACGCACACAACCTCCTGAATATTATACGCGGAAAAACCTGCCGCGATTGGTATCGACGATTCCATACGAATTTCGATAGGAGCAATACCTAGCCATTTACACCAACATAAAAACACTGCTCCGTGGTGATGAAAATTCGCCGTTTCTATTATATGTATATTAGCTGATTGTTTTAGAGAAAGAACGGGTTAGTTTACAGAATCCTATTCGATTATTAATAGATTTATACGTAGGTATGCACATATGAGCGCAGTAAAAATGTCATAAAGCTTTATCAACGAAATATGCAATTAATAGAATAATCGAATAAATATTGTGAATCAATGAATAATTATAGAAAAAATAATCATCGATAAATGAAATTTTTTTACAAAAAATTTCCTGGAAAAACGCGAGCTAACGCAATAGATAAATAGTCAATGGTACCGCCACGTTACGCGATGTAAAGAAACTTGGAGAGGAAAAGAAAGAGATATTTCGTATATAACGGCCTCTCTGCTTACACTAACGACAAATTGTCGCGTGAATCGGCAGATTAACCGAGGAATTTTATATCGTATGCAAAACTCACCACTCTGGATATCTGGATACACGGCTTGGTCTCCGGGAACGATGAATACGTATATCCAATATAATCCTTTGATGGAGATGAGAGCTAGAATGGGACACTACACTTCGAATATATTATACGTATGAATATCATACGGTGTATAGATTTTAAAAACACTTCACTTTCGCTGGGGGGGGGGGGGGGCGGTGGCAGCTCCAGATGAGGGGGTTGAATTTCGGGAAAACTTCACTCACTGCTTGAATTTTTATTTATTACATTGGCTAAGAGATATAGAAGAATATTACACTGCACTGGAAATGTATTATATGCGTGTGGATTCCATATGGTGGGCAGAATTTAAGAACACTGTATTTTTATTATACATTCAGATGATATTTATTATTAAAAAGGCTCTGTTCTATTGCTCACTGTTTTATATTATATTCTATACCGCGACAGCTCCTCACTGGCATTATGTACAATTAGAAAAAAAATCTACCGCTTGACTCTCCAACTCACTATAAATAAAGTTTTTATTCCGATGATTCAACTACGATATGTTTACGAATTGAAATATATATATTTTTATGACAATAACATAGAAGTTTTTACTACCGAATAAATAATAGAAAGGACGCTGAGCATTGTGGTGCGCGCACGGCTGGATGTAAACAAACTTAACCTTGACACGAATTTTTATTCCTCGGCGCTTCGACGAATTATTATTTCTCTGTTGATTCCGTGACTAGTCAACCTATACATTTAATACAACAACCATTTTTTGAATGCAAAAATTTCGACTCGACTGAAAATTAATAATGCCGAAGCTGTGAATAGTGTTACGGAGATTGACGGCGAATTTACATACTTGGGGGTATTTCGAATTCGCCGTTAGAGTGCATGCGTCAGCCATCTTGATTTTAAAATGAAATCTTATTACCCGGCGATACAGCGAATTTCATAAATATTTTATACTTCACGGTATTCTTTCATGATATCTCTGAAGAATTACAGTCTCTGCCATTCGATAGCGAGGAAGAAGCCTTCTGACTACAATGAACTATAGAGAAAAGAAAACTTTTACCGGGGTGTGAATTTCACGCTCGACACCTCGCCGGCACAATATGGCCAACACAACCAAGTTTTATTCCGACCTCACGAATATAATCTACATTTACTAGCCGATTCTGTTGACTTTAATCAACACCCGAATTAGTCGTACTTACGATAAATTCAAACACTAGCCGTATACATTCGTTGATAAATCGCCGCTCTAATTTAGATTCGCGTGAAGAGAGCAACCGCGAACCTGTTGCATCCCCCGTCCGAAGACAACTGACTGGCACGCTGCGGAGGATCATGGGTGCCACGGTGTTACGCTACCCCCACTGATAGATGGTAGCACGTCGCGATAACCTGTGCATATTGTACGCATTTTTTGGCGGGTAATAATTTGAGGTTAAGTATGAAAATAGCGACGAATATCGCGATCACCGCGAATATATTCTATATACCGATTATTTATTTATTCGTTAGTAAAAACTTTTATTTTACTGTCATAAAAATATAGATTTCAATTCGTAAGCATATCGTAGTAGAATCATCGAAATAAAAACTTTATTTATAGTGAGTTGGAGAGTGCAGTGTAATATTCTTCTAGATCTCATAGCCAATGAAATAAATAAAAATTCGAGCAGTGATTGAAGTTTTCCGTAAATTCAACCCCTTCATCGGGATCTGCCACCGCCGTCCCCCCTCGACCGCCCCGATGAAAGTGAAGTGTTTTTAAAATCTATACACCGTATGATATTCATACATGTAATATACATATTCGTAGTGTAGTGTCTCATTCTAGCTCTCATCCCCCATCCAAGGATTATATCAGATATACGTATTCGTCGTTCCCGGAGACCTAGCCGTGTATCCAGATATCCAGAGTGGTGAGTTTGTAAGCAGAGAGGCCGTTGTATACGAACTATATCTTTCTCTTCCTTTACAATCGCGTAGCGTGGCGGTACCATTGACTATATTTATCTATTGTGTTAGCTCGCGTTTTTCCTGAAAATTTTTTGTAAAATAAGTCTCATTAATCGATCATTATTTTTTCTATAATTATTCGCTGATTCACAATATTTATTCAATTATTTAATTAATTCTATATTTCGTTGATAAAGCTTCACAACATTTTAACTGCAACGATATTAGATATTCAGGTTACATTTTTTTTTTGGTTCTTTCTGCGCTTATTGGGAAAATATCCAAATTTTCTTTGTGAAAGTGGTCCGTCAATCACTAACAAACAATAGGCTAGTAGACATGTTTGTATATATTTGGGTAAGCGTTGCTTTATACATATGTACATGGTATTTACAAATTTGGAAATTTTAAGTTGAAATTTGCTCCTGGTATCAGGCGGACATCTGTCCCGAGGAGGTGTGCTGAAATTTTTGGCGGGAAAAAAACCAACGGCGTACAAGCAGGCAGGCATACAGTCGTCCAGACGTGGCTCCATGCACATCGTTATATTTTCACATTATTTGAATTTATAGTCGTGCCCTGATACCTAAGATTCCCAGATTTTTGGTTATTGGTTATCAATGGTAATTACCAATAATCAACTTGGAAATAGTTAGATTTATCGAAAAATACCAAGAGACCTTTTTTGTAGAGCGTTCAATTTCCTACGAAAATATGTCTTGCTCATTTGACAATGATTACTTTATCAGGAAGTTACAAAATTAATAAAAAAAAAAAAAATCTACGAAAATTCTTCAAACTTTGACCTCGATTATCTTTCGAATGGTTAGATTTATGAAAAAAGTATATGAGACCTTTTTCGTAGAGCGTTCAATTTCCTACAAAAATATGTATAGACATTTGCTGAACAATTGATACATAATGAGATTTGTTTTTTTTTATATGAGACTGAAGTAAAAATGGAAAACTCTGATGCGGAGGATCTTCCTATTAATATTAAGAGCTCATATTTGGTGAGTACTTTCTAAAGGTGCCTAGCAACCAATTTTTCTGTGTCAGAACTAAAAAAAAAAATAATCAATTTTTTTGACCCACCCTAATACCTATACTACATTCGGCGAAACTAAATACATAACTAGAAAGAGCGTAAAATGATATATAGGTTGCATGTCATAAGGCGTACGGAACTGGCGATCGTTTCAATCTGACACCGGAATTTTAGGTGACGGTCATTTAGTCTTAGATTTTCGTAAAGAATCCATCCTAAATATGTGGCCCAGTTGAACTGAATCACCCTGTATAGGGTTAAGTAAGAGAGTTGAAATATTATACAGTAAATTGGGCTGCCTGTCCAAAGACGTAAAGTACCTGAGTATACAGGCCAAATTATACATGAAGCCTGCCATTCCGCAACGTTCTAGCTGTGCGTCTTGAAAAAATGTTTAGAAAATTAAAACAACAAAAAAAAATATTATAAAGTAAAATAATCAAAGTTTAAATTTGTCGATACATAAAATATGACACGGTATATTAATGTAACGTGAATTATCACAAATGTTCAATTTATCGGATAAAACATAAAATTTTTTATTATTCAAATCGCAAGACTTGTGCAAAAACGTTTTAAGTCCTCACACATGAAAAATTTTACCAAAGTTGAGGTAAAAGTATCAAATGCTAAATGTTGTATTTTTTTTCTGTTGCAAAATCAAGGATACTTTTTTTACAATTTCGAAGTGTGCTCGATCTCTTACCATACGATATACCATATGAAATAGTTACCAGTATACCTATGTGTTCCCTTCACGCTACAGAAAACTGTAACAACTGTCTCAATTCGACGAGATTGAATTTGTATACGTCCTTATATCGACAGTTTTCTTTTTTTTTTTTTTTTTTTTTCTTCAATTTATGATCCTGAATTTTAATCCGGTTTATGAATTTACCCTCCCATATTCAAATAAGGATCCCTTTAATCTTTGTTCACTATTCATTTTACCGAGGCACTTGACTACCTGCTTCTAACAAACAATAAATTGGCTAATTACAAGGACTAGTGCGTTCGACGTTCTAAATGTCACGCTACAGTTGAGACAGATGTTGATTATCGGACGGGTGTCAAGTCTTACAGGCTTACTTAGTACTTGGTGAACAAACCTAAAAATCAGCAGGGTGTAAACTCGTCCCAAATAATGCCGCTATACCTGTAACTATACACCACATATTATAATATACCTACCTGCAAGCCGCCAAGCAAAATTTCCGGAGATCTGCGATTAAGGGTCGATGAACATCAGTCTCGACATCAGTGGTAGTCGTAAAAATATATTAATAATTAAGGGAGATATTGAGCGGTGAAGAAGACCATGCGTTGCTCTGTTCTTGCCACAATTACAATTAGCCGGATGCGAATTTTTGAAGTTTTCAAACGGCATTCTATAGAGGGAATGTGTCTCCCCAGATTGAAGCTTAAATTAGAAAAAAAGAAGCGTAAAAATTAAAAGAATGGCGGCTAATAATCTGTGAAAAACGTAAAATTTGCTATATTTATTGTTATATCAGTACAAAAAAAATAATTTTTTTATAGACACGTCGGTTCAATGTGTGGAGAAAATTGTTATATTTTAATGGGGAAAAAAAACAAGGTGATATCTTCTGGCGTACTTGAGTTATCGTAGCAAAACTAATAAAAACAAAAGTAATTTTGAGAAAAACCGTGTTCAAAGTTCGGGCGTAGTATTACTGTCGAAAACTGCAACTTATGTATGTACCCCAAAAATTATCCGCGCTGTAAAATGACTTCTCGAGGGCAGCTTCTTCTTCAGCATCAATCGCAGAACGCCGATCCTTTTGTCATGCCCCAGCTTCTTTTGTTGATGCCAGCAATTTTTTCTTTGCGTTCAACAAACGTTCGCTGTCACGCAACTTGCACATTTCAACAGCGCGTGGTCCGTAGCTTAAGCAGCATAGTCCGGTCATTTTATTTAATAAACAAATTAAACCGCCATTGAATAATAAAGCAGCGAATGATTCTTTTCGTAGGAATTTTCCACATCGTCGAATAAAAGAATTCGTTCGAATTTTGTGTAGGTATAATGTCGCACCCATCTTGACAATAGTTCCGCGTACCGCCGTACACTTTTGGTTCTTCTAAACTCAATTTTGCGAATTTTTTCAGTTGTCTTTGCCCAAAATGTTATTAAAATATTGTACTAATAGGACAAGTTAATAACAAAAAATGCTATTTTTTTAGATTTTAAGCCCTCGGTCCCCTTAAGTCTGCATAAGAAAGCGTTCATAGTAGAAAATTTTGCTTCGATTCGCATCTTCGCAAGAGTATAACCGGATATTATACATATAATACAGGTTTGAACCCAAATTCAAAAATTAATATGATTTCAGATTTTCGAGACGAATTACCAGGTCAGTTGAACGGCGAACTTTGTACTTCCTTACGCTTGATATTTGCGTCATAAAAAGCACGATGTATATTACTATAGCTATTTGTATATATAACCGCGTCACGTTTCCTGGCACAATTATTACATTAATGGGATGATGTCTTTGTACATGTGATCTACGACGGAATAATATTCTTCTATATACGTAGATTCTAACATTCCATAAGATCTCAACTTGATCGCAACAGGATGGCGCACAGAAACATCCGGTCCGGACTTCCCCCTGCGCGCACGATTGCTTACACGATTGTTGATTAATCTAACGTCATTACTGACACGGTCCCGTGAGTCATGATCCAACCGAGATTATTTCGTGCGTAGTTATATATCCCGTTATTATATTTATTTATATAATTTTTTTTTTTCATATCCTCAAACTATCAGAATCCATGAATCGATCTGTAGCGCAAGATGTGTAATAGCTGGAAAAATATGTCTATTGGAATAATAATTCTTGAAAATTATTTCAAATGTAATCGAACAAGAAAAAATTGAATAAATTAGCAAACAAGCTTGCATAATTTTCATCGAAATGGGAAAAAAAGCAACATCCTCGTGTAATTTGTCACGAAAGTTCAGGAAAATCCTCACAAACAAATTGACCGCAAGCTACGCACGAGCGCACGCTGTATACTTATCATTCACTCTTTCCTCCCTTCCTCCCTCCTCCTACAGTACAACCCCTTTCCCTTTCCACGCTCGATTGGTGAGTAAGGGGCTTCTACATAAATACTTCCAAGGAGGGTCAGCGCAGGTTAATCAAGCGCGACCTGCTACACGGACGACACCAGCCGGTTACCAGCCAAGTAATTTCTATTTGCGGAATATTTGTCCCGGAGTTATTCGATGCATAAAGTGATCTTCTTCATATATTAAGAATCAAACATTTTTTTTCTGCCTGCAAAATTTGGGTGTGAAAAATATCGCGGTTTTTTTTTTTTCTCCATATTTTCTTTTCTTATAAACTATTAATAGTATCATTATTGAGGAAGCGCGAAGAGTCGCGGACGTAGAGTTGTGAAGCGAGTGCGGGATCCTAACTTTGCGCTTGTTAATTCTATGCGCAAAACTTATTCTATAGTGTGAAGCGGACTGTGTACCATGACGGTCCAGAGAATGGGCGATTGCAGTAGACCGGGATACCTCGGGGCGCCATGTATTCTGTCAATGAATACGATAACGCGCAATCTGTTGACGATCGGATTACTTTTTGTCACATTGGTAAGTTTCACGATGATTATTAACAACATCTTTCACTATTCAAAATCAGAATTTCAATTCCACGATCTCAATATGCGCTTCGTTCTCTAATTCTCAATTGATTTTTGATAATAATCATTAGAAATATCAGACACTTTTGATTTTTATTCAATTTTGGTTTTCTTTTTTTTTTTTTATCTTCCTTCAATTATACCGATCCGGCGAAAGATCAGGCTTCACAAGTGATAGCGTCAAGTTTTGTCCTTGGAAAATATTTCATTATACTGTGTATTTTACTCATACACACGGTATGAATTAAGAAACGTGGTACTTATGCAATATATGATGTATAGTATGTATAATGAGAATGATGAATCTGTGCCAGGTATAAATGAGCGAGATGAAAGTTGTTTGAAAGATTATGAAAATTAGCATGCTACAAAATCGGGAAAACCCTCAAATACTAGACTAAAAGAAAAGATGCTAGCTTTGAAATTGAATCGTTAGTTCTAAATTCATTACGATCGCCTTTCGATTATGTAGAAAATCATGTGACAAGACTTTCAACGATGCCTCAAGACCTAACACTCGCCTTTGACTATTCTTAAACATACTGAACATACGTATACCGCTCTGAATGTAAATAGTTTCTGTTTATCGCCAATGGCCTTAAAAGTTATTACTATACCGTAACTGGAATCCCGATACCAATGGACAGGTGATTTGCTTCAGGCCGTTCACCGTACAGCCTTTCACGAAAATCGCCAATTTACATTTCTTCTCAGAGTATTCCTATACGTATGACATTATGCTTCCTGAGACTTAAAAGTACCTAAAAGTGAAGTAAACGTGACCAGTTTTCAAATTCATGTAATGATAAATATAGTAGGTATTAAGTGCCATAGTTTTTGGAAAATAAATTTTTCTTCGATTTTTCATTATCGAATAGAAAGCAACATTTCAAGGAAACCCGATAGTAAATGAACTGTAACTGTACAGTATGAATCGTACATACATATAAGTAGATAAAAAACCGATAAAACTGCGGTGCTTTCATATATACGAAAATATTTTTTCTCATTATTCCAGATATTTCAAAGGACCGTGTCAATGCCATCGAGGTTGACGATCAGGTCAGTCGAAGAAGATGACGGATTTGTGTTTCCAGGAACAGAAGATCCCTGGTGGAATTCAAAAGATCAAGAAAGAACGATAAAACGAGAGACTTGTAAGTGAAATGATGTCTTCATTCTGAATATGAAATCTCGTACTCATATTAATAACTGAGAAAAAAAGAAAAATTATCTAGACTATAATACCTAAGATACGTACAAATCATTCTAACATGTCGATCTTCAGCTCGCCAAGGGAACGACGTTGAACCAACCGGAGATATCGTCTTTCCTACTGAAGAATCTGAGCCGAAAATCAGCGTTTTTACTCCTGGACTAGCTCCAGAATGTAGGACAAAAACTTACTGCGAAAACACGAACTTCTATCCCGCACAATACGTCGATACTCTGATAAAAGAACACGAAGATCTTAAATATCTTGCCGGGATCGATGATGTAAGAATTATTTTTTTTCACTTTGTTACACGGAATTCAATTAATCAGAACACCGAGAACGAAATTAGACACTTCTTTGATCGAGTCATTTAATTCATACGTACCTAACTGAGAAGTATTTTCCTATTTCAAGCGAAAATCACGAACGAATTCTTTGCACTTATATAGTTAGTATAAAAGCCCGTGTCACTATAGTTACGCCTCGGAATTGCAACGAACTTCTTTGACCGAACAAAAATCAGTTTAAACACTGAAATACTTGTCGATCTATTTCGCAGCTAGATACGATTTCACAGCAAAATAATTAACCAACTTAACGTATTTGCTGCGACCATCACCTTTCGTGGTTATATAATAAATATATGTTTACAGGTGAACAATATAAATATCGTACACAGAATCGGCGACGATTCTACTACCCCTCTTTGCCGGTCGGAGGTATGTATTATTAATATATTAAGAAAGACGAAATGACGACTCCGTGCCTTTGACGAATCGCATGATCATGTAATAATCGTAATATTATATTTTAGGAACAAGTAATATTCCCAACATCCGCACAGAACCGAGACGACGATTGGTTATTCGTTGTAAACCAAGAAAACTTTCGGCAAGGCGTGAGGATCGAGACTTGTTCGTTAGTATATTTGATTATTTCGTTATACCTTGGAGCTATTTTTTTTTTTTTTTTTTTTTCGTCCCTTGCCGCTGATCTTGATGTTCTTTCAATGTTTTTTTGTTTTAATTACAGATCGCCTGATAGCGAGTGTTCAGTGATCAGTGGAATTCTTGGAGGATACAAAACGATGTGCAAACAGAAATATATCCTTCGTCAAATGGCTGCGATCACTCCAAACGGTACAGTAGTTCGAGATATGATGAAACTACCATCCAGCTGCTGTTGTCATGGAAAATTTGAAGGGTCTTATAGTAGGATAGGAATAAACTCGAAATTTGGACTCAACAATCAAACGCCTGCACCAAATACGCGACGGCGTAAAAGATCGACGTAAATAATTAACAATATAAAATAACAAACCAAATTCGACATGAATTAGAAGAGCGGAAAATTAACTTCTGTTGACTGTGAAAATATTGAATTTGAATTGCTTTCATTTTTGACTTGTGCATAATCATAGAATTTTATAGCCGTACTAATTCTATCGAAAGAATCTTAAAAGACTCTGAGGACAGCTTTCTCAATTTTATTTATCCGTCGTCGATTGGATGAGACGTTTTATTTATTTATTTTATTTTTTTTTTTTTCAATTTTTGAGAAGACAAGAAATCGATGATAATCTATTGGTATTATTTTCGATGAGTTTCTACATCGTGTAGCTAGGTTTAAAAGGCCAGATATAAAACGCAGGACAAATACTAATTACGTTCAACTATAGAGAACATAAAAACCAAAGAATTCCATAGTTTGCTTTTTTTTTTTTTTTTTTTTTTCTAATTATGTTTTATGGCCCGAAAGTTAGCAGCCATGAATGAAATTTTTAAATAAAGAGACGATTGAACGGGCTTGGCAGGTACGACCGTGTGGCGGCAATCAATGAGTTTTTTTTTTTTTTAATTTTTTTTATTAATTTAAAATAAATAAATATTTATAATATATGTATATGTATGTATTTTTAATATAATAATTACACGTGATATTTTATACTGTAATAATTGTAACTGTATTATTCGTCAATAAAATGTAGCCACGTCAATACTGTATAACGTTATACGTATAGTTACGTGGGTAACAGAGATCTACGTTTTTTCATTTTTCTTTATATTTACCTAATTTTCAAGTACAATTACCTACATACGTCGTTCTATTTTGAATTCACAGGGTGCTGAAGCAACTATTTAAATATAGGTAATAGTATTCATTGCATTACTACTCGGCATTATTATTGATGGTATAATCGTAGCAAAAAAAAAAAAAAATCAGATTGTTTACCTTATACAAAAATTAAACACATTCCAAGGAATAAATTTTCCGCTCGTAGAATCCTCAGAAAGTAGATTGAAGCCGTTAAAGAGAATTGAAATGTGTAATACTACGTTGGACTGTTTATAAAGATCTACTTATATGGTATTCCAATAATTTATGAGGTCAGTATACCTATATTGTTTATGTTAGTCTAATTTGTGGATAAAAATAAAAATAAGTTACCGTCACGGTCGCGGAACTTTGTTTATGAACGGATAGGAATCTCACGATTACGTAACCCGTTATGGTGTAATGTGTTTGTCATATGTCAATGTTGATATTGATCTTGAGTAAAGTCTGAATCTGTTGGATAATTTACTCATTTCAAGTTTCTTCCGTATAATAAAAACCTTTTCTTTCGAAGCTCTATCGCATTTTTTTTTATTTTTTTATTTTTTTTTTATTCCTGATTATATAGGATCCTAAACCAAAGAAACACGTTCGTGATACCCTAAAATCGATTTCAACAATAAAACTAAAACGGAATTCATGTAGCTGTTAAACCAAGAGCCTCGTTCTTCTTCTCTAGCTGCATAATATAAATTCGACACTTTCGACGCTGAGGATAAATCTTCTGGGAATATTTTCTCCGATATTGTAGTACATACTTTTGTTCGGAATTAACTACCACCCTCAATTGTCTTCTACCAACCCTTGTAATCCCGGTTAAGAAAGCGTGACTATTTTTACAAGGTGTTTAACACGCGCGAAAAGACCTCCTGTAGAAAGGTCGAGGATTATACCTGGGCTTTACCGATTTCAAGTGAACAAGACTAATACACGCGAAAGCCACGTGTGACAATTTGAATTCAAAATTTTACCTCCTTTGCAAACTAAATAATATCACACGTCCTTATCAAAAACATAAAAGTCTGTCAAAAAAATAAAAACAGAAACGTGTATTCCTTGCTCATTAAAATTTTCGTCACGTATCTCATCATTACGATTTGTATGCTTGCAGTAGACGCGTACCTATACCAATACTTCGATAACCTTTTATTTATACAAGGCGAGTTAACCATAAAGTATGACGTGCGGTTATCTCAAACAGTTTTAAAGATCGAAAATAAAAAGTTCTTTACATAATAAACTCCCATAACACCTCGAAGTGATTAGTGATTTTTTGCTAAAATAAAAATCGAGGGTCTCGTCGATATTAGTGATGTGGATCAAGATGAAACACATTCAAAGCCGTCTCTGATCTGAGGAATAAATTGTACTAGACGTAAATCTTTATTCTATAGTTTGGCCGATGATATCTGATTATTTATTAATTCAAATAAAGCTGAATTGCGCACTTGTTAGATCAGTCTCACTTCCCTCGAGTAGAAATTTTCGTATAAAAAAATATAAGTTTTTTATTTCAAAAGATCCGTAATTTATGAAAGACAATGGAATTCAGAGAAATCGATCCGAAAACATTTGTACTATCTGGAAATTCTGGAGATAGAGCAAAAGCTTCTCGCATCTCGAGTTGACTCACCCTGTATATCTGGATTTTTTCGCAGTCTCACGGCCGCCCACACCGAAACGACAAGAAGAGAAATGCCCCTGAATTTATAACAAAACTCGTTCTCGAGCTACAGTTCTTGTTGCAGCTTATAATAACTTGTGAAGTTGTGACTTGTTACAAACTTAAATGCAGGCGCCTGGCTTGCATTTAGCTAATAAATTGGTTCGTGTTCGTGCTCACCCCATCCCCACCTTCCCCGTACTACCCCACCCTGCCCTTAGCGTGGCAAACAATGACTTGTCAAGGTATAAATAACCCATACACAAAGAACGTAGATCCAATCAAGTTAAACTTGTCGAACTACACGCAACATCTGAATACTATATATAGCAGGTAAGTAAATATATGAATATAGACCATCCACTATAGGTATATAGGGGAAAGGAAATTTCATTAGTTATTATCATCGTAGGAATTGAAATCGAATGAGTATCTATAACGTTGACCGTTGACATTTGTAATTTTTAACTTAAAAATTGATTTTGGCCTGAAGAAGGTCAAATTTGGTTGCCAGTTACGAGTTTGGCACAATATTCGTAACAAGCTCTGATGAATTTAATTTATTTGAAGACAAAATGATTGGGATTCAAATTTTATGGTGAAATCAAATAGAATTTAACAATTGTTTTACATAGTCAAATCTTATAGAATTGACTTAATTTATACCAAGGTACACCTTGAATCGGTGATCAAATTTATATTCATGGTGTGTCACTCGAAAATATATCTGAGTTTTTCTTCTTTGCTATATGTTCAACGTTGTAAAGCCCCTTGATAAAACTATCACATATTTTAAACTGAACGATTTCTGCCTTTAGGAATGATGTCGTGGAAAGTGGTTCTACGATTCACCGTTTTGGTGCTACTTATTGTGATTACAAATGCCTGTAATCAAGCAGTTTGTGGTAGTGTAGTCAGCAAGTGTTTGTTAACAAAAAGTTGTAAATGTGATTTAAAAACCTGTAGCTGTTGCAAGGAGTGTTTCTTCTGCCTTAGCCACCTGTACAACGAATGCTGTTCGTGCGTAGGTAAGTGTGAACGTTAATTAGCATCTAATTATTTCTACTGTTTTCATTTACCCGTTATATTTAAATTGTCGTAAAAATTCAATTTTAGATCTTTGCCCAAAACCGAACGCCACTGGTAATCCCTTGAGTTCAAAGTCTCACGTTGAAGATCTAAACGAACCAATCCCAGGACTCTTTCAAGCTCTTACAGTAGACCCTGACCCCCAAGAGAGATGGACAAGCTTCAACTTCCCAGTGGACTTTGACGTCTCTGTATTCAACCCCAAACCCGAAATAAAATACCATCAAAGTAATGAACGCTCCTTATATATATTCATTTATTCATTGAAAATTGATTCTACTATTTGAATCGCGTTGAAACTAACTTCTTCTCTTCATTTGTCACCTTATCTCGCAGATTCAGACAACCGGAACACCGTATCCGCACGACTACATGCAAACACAGTGACCTTGAATTGCACAGTAGCCTACATAGCAGAGTGTAGCTCATGGAACAAGTGTCGACTATCGTGTCAGAGTATGGGAGCAACAAGCTACAGATGGTTTCATGACGGATGCTGCGAGTGTATCGGCGATACTTGTATTAATTATGGTATTAATGAATCGCAATGTCAATTTTGTCCGCGTAATATAGACGCGACTAAAGAGGAGGACCCTCTCGATGAATACGACGATTATGGTCAGGACGATGAAGATTCGAGTGAAGATTATGTAGTGGATTAGAGACTAGTCTTTCACATCTTTTTAATTAACGACTCATATGCCTAGCGGTGTTACATATTTGGAAAATATTATGCAACGCGTTTTCGTTAAATTTCATATTATCCATTTTTAGATGAATATCTGATGAAAAAGAAAAACTTTATAAATATTCCTTACCGTGTTAAGGATTGTAAATATCATCAAGACGATCGTGTATCACGTATCTATATACTATTTATAACCAGTCGTGTTGAAATTTGTGATATATTTTTTACTTATAGAAAAAATAATCTATTATAAGTATGTAGTCACGTTATAGGCCATGAATTACGTACACACATGTACGGATTCAATCATAAAATGTGCCATTTTGTATTACAATATTTCTTGAATCTTTAAACTTCATTTTATCTTTTAATGTACTATATTTTTTACCTAAAATACATTATTTTAAAATTTATCTACGCATGTGCCATCACCCCAATCGTTTGTCCCGAAATATTTCAGACGATATTAGTAACTCTGCCATAATTTAAACGAACTTAGGCAAGTAAGCTAAACACTTGTTCAAAGCATCTATAATCGTCAACACAAAAGCGACTGTCCGACTAGCTAATCGGACATACCTGAACGAAGAAAACAGGTAGAATTTACTGGGTATAATTGAACTCACATCTACCTGCTCATGTAATTGTGACAGTGTACCTAAATACATATACCGTACAACGGTCACACGGACTTAAAAGGCGTTAATCGTTTTCTAGAATTTGTCAGCGGCAAAAGTATAGTGTAGAATTTGTACTAAACCACTGAACCTCGTCGTTAATTATATCTACCATCCAGGTGTTATTCTATCATCCCTTGTAGAGTTTTCTTTATTATTGCAACGGTTGATAGGTTTGATTCGATTTACTGCAAATATGTGATTTAGGAGAAATTGTTTTCGATCTACAAGTTGAGGCATTTACTTTGATAAAACAAAGTTCAACTGATTCAAAAACGAGAGAAAATGAATAGAATAAAATTTCATGTAGAATAATCGGACAGATACCCTTGGATTTTTCACTTTCCAGATTTGGTGGTTTTTAATTAAGGACCATTGTCCGAAGATGCAACAAAATATTAATAAAATTGCATAAATGGTTTCAATCGGTTGAATTCGGGTACACTAACAAGTACTTGCGAAATGGGCAGCACCATGTAAGGGACCGCTGTGTAACAGAGACATTGAGGCGGAATACAAACGTAAACAATAACTCTGTAAGCACATGACACTGAGTGACTTCTAGGTGCAAAGATCTTGTTCTAATAAACGATTGAGCCGATGATCGAATGAAATAATTTATCGGAAAGTGCGATGGGTTCAAAGCTGACGATGAGGATAATGTTTGTGCTTTTTCTATTACTGTCTTCAAATACGCGTCTCGTTATCGGCGCAGTGGTCAAACGAACTGGAATCGAGTTATTCGCAAATTATGACGACTCGGATTTCAACGAAGCTCCGGTAATTAAACCTGAGAAATGCGAGGGAATCCCGGAAACCGTCTTAAGCGCAGTTCTAGGACCGGCGTTCAATGCGAGGTACATGTCCATCAATGATCCAAGGGACGACGGTATTGAGTCGGATTCTACGATCTCGGGGCTGACCAAACGAAAAACTAGTAAGGCTCACGATTATAATAGCTAATCTAAATCCTTTGTTCACGATCTATAAAAGCGATTCAGGTGTCTATTAGCCAGTGGAGAACTTGTTTCCCCAAACTCAACATATTTGAATGTATACGGTCTAGAAATTGACGTTGTTTTGAATTTTCGTTTGTTTGCTAATAATGGGAAAAGGATAGAGAACTTCATTTCGATATTTGATACGAAATTTCAGGTAAAATACCATCGTTTTCTGTCGAAGAGGAATTTAATTCTGTATTCAGCAACGACCCGGCATGGGACTTTGAATTTTCGCACTTAAAATACGAGGATCAAGTAACAGGTACCGATCAAGAGAATAACGAGCACTCGGTCGAAGGAGAGATTAGCAGAGATCTTAGATACGTGAAAAATACACCCTGGCAATGCGAATCTAAAGTCGACTGGCTCGATCTCGGTCGTGATTATTTTCCAAGATTTTTACGGACGGTTGAATGTGCGAAAAGCAATTGCTGGTACGGATTTTACATATGTAAACCGAGGTCATTCACAGTTAAATTATTACGTCGTCGCAATGGAGTCTGCATCCCTATGCCTCCCGTAGACCAGATTTCGATGACGTCTAAATTCGGCGTTGCTGGCTTGCCTAATGAACTTAGAGAACTTTGGGTCTGGGAGGAAAGGGCCGTTAATTTTTGCTGCGAATGTGCTGCTGGACCGTAAATATCAAAATTATCAATAAACTACGCAAGACTGTGAGATCTAACGGAAACATTGATTGAATTATATGCTCGGTGTAATAATTTGCGAATTGTTATAAACTGTTGTGTTTATTTTATTTTTTTGTTTAGAACCTTATGACGACGAAAATATTAAATTATATTTACGTACAGAGTTTTACACTGCACGAAGAACTGGGTATATTTACATACCTGAAATTCGATATACTGACCGAAATACTTGATAGCATTATCAAATGAATGTTATTTTACATAATTCTAACTACACACCTAATATTTTATGAATGCCTAACAAGAAAATATATCATGACTGAGATACATGAAAAATTAATTAATTGCCACTTCTTTATCCCTCGGTATTCTTATTTCGGGGAACAAATCAGTGAGAGGTGAAATTATAGTGTAGGAAATACAGGAAACGTATGAAATCGGAATAAATGCATTTTTAGCTACTTAAAAATCGTGTCATTGCTTACTTTGTTCCCAATTACATTTTTGGACCACAAAATCTGTATTAGAATTATTTCAACTAGTCCATAATATGATAGGAACCGTTTAGCTTAAAATTAGTGCATGATAATATGCTTATAAAATAAAAATAGATGCGTTTTATTAACTGAAACTCATTTTCAATAAATTAAAGAAAATATTCATTTATTTATCATTATCATTCTCATAAACATTCTATTAAAAATAAATATATCTATATTAAAAATTCAAGCACAGAAAGAATGCATTTCGCTTACCACCTTCATGATTATCACCTATATACATATTGAAAGAATTCATGTTACTTTATAAGAATTTTTTAATTATGTTCAAAAGTCCTAATATTTAGAAAATTAAGCTATTCTATTAATTTTAGAATACTGGAAATAATATCGTCGACATTATCTTCATTATTGAAAATTTCTAGATCCCATTTATTCACGTCATCTAAATTGCATTCAGATTCTGAATCGTCTACACCTACAATAAATAAATTAAAATAAATTTTACCCATTGTAGTTGAAAGTTCTTGTATTGTCCAAAAGTTGATAAATATATAATTAATGAAATTATAAATTCTCGTTTTTTTTTTTCCAACTCACCCGGAGTGAAAACCCATCCTCGTTTACTTCTCACTTCATCGTCAGCACTAATCCGTACAGTTCTACAAGTACTTCCAAAACTTTCAATAAACCATTGCAAGTCAGTTTTACGCCTCATATCACTAACTATCCATACGGGTACGTAATTGGCTGGAAAAATCAGAATAATCACAACGTTGTACAATGAATTGCAAACTTAATTTAATTTTCGTAGTATTTTCAAAGTTTTATTCAAAATACTCTAAGAACCATTAAGGATTTATTATTAATGACAGAATGTTGAATGTTTAATGTTGAAAATTTAATGATTTTGAAATAAAAGAAACAGAATTTTTATTTTCGAAAGCAATTTGAGTGCTTACATGCACATGAAAATTTATTTTTTGGTCTTATTTTTTTCATTTTCTTCTCTGTCACCGTGTTTTTATTTTCGATAGTGGTCACTAGGATCAGTCAAAGAAAAAATTCTAATTTGTAAAATTCTTTCTCTGATGAAAATTATGAAAAACAGAGTAGATTTTCAAAAAATGATTACTTCCGATGTACATGTCAATAGCAGCTCTACAAAAACAGGTGTAATCCTTTTTCCGCATATCTTCACTCCAGACAATCATATCTTTCCTGTATTTCTCCTTGTAATCTCCATCTCCAAGTAACTCTTTCAAATCAAGATTTAAAATTTTAGCCCAATGAGATTTTATTGGTCCTGAAATCTTTATTGTCACACATTGAGTACTGTCGAATCTGTAAAACAATATTAAAAATAACACGTAATAAAATTTTAATCAGACTCAACATCGATAAAATGGAAAATTATAGGATTTTGTATTTCACTAGAAATGATAAATTTTTAGTAAAAAAAATCGCTGATATTCTATTTAAAATAATTGATCATAGAAATGATCTGCAATTTATAGATAAAAATATACTGAAATCGGGAAACATAACCACATAGCGTAACATAACCTGAAAATTCTGACGCCTTCATTTACTATAATATCGAAATGATTTGCGGTTATATTACCTTTTCTGTAAAATATCCGTAATATAATCCTTCCCAGTTTTTCTTTTTCCACTAAACAGTAAAATACGTCGAGGTTTTGCGGAAAGAGTAACATCTTTTTCTCCTTCCGAAACGTAAGCACCGTCTACGAACGACATTTCGATTTATTATGATTATGGTTTCAACAGAGATACACTTGATGCCCGGTTAAATTGTTTATGTATTGATGATAATACGCATCAATTATTGTTTACCATCCGTGTATCATCTTTGCGAATGTTCATAATAAGCAGCAAGACATTTCGGTAAATTAAACCCGCTTTGAATGAACCAGCGTCTCCGCATTCTTTACACTACTATATCCATTCATAGATTTCATCGTATTCATGAATGAGTAGAAAAAAAATGAATGTAGTAAAGAGGTAGTACGTAGTTGTTTTGGCTCTTACGCATTCTTACGTTGCACCCTTCTATTACCGTTTATTACTTCCTGCAGATTGCATTGTTTCATTCATATCTTTAGGCACGTACGAGCGCCCTTTATTTATCAATGAATAAGTATAGTTTATGCGCAAAGCGGAGGGTTACCGAATAAAACTAGCGATGTAAACAAACGGACAAACGATTAAAAAAACAACTCGAAACAAAATTAGCTAACGATGAAATTCAAAAGAGGAGATGAAGAAGACGGAGAAATTAGATGTATAGGCTATACGTGTATATGCGTGTATCAAGTTTTCCGATGATAGAAATTGAATTAAATTCTTCGATACTATTTCAAATTTTTTATTAATAATGCACTTCATCTACAATACATGACGCGATATTTCATTATTACAATAATAATTAATTATAATTAATTATAATATATTTATCAAGTTGCTATTTATAATTTGCATTATTAATTATTTATAGTATCTTTATGTATATGTAATATGTATATTTATACATATGTATGTATATAATGTACAATACTTGAAAAAATACATCAACTTTTCGTGCAGATCAGACAGCATTCCGTACATCCTTTTATCTGTTGTATTTTATTACATCCGACTTGGAAAAGGTGCTGGTAGGATTGTAAAAAAAAAAATCAATATATCATGAAATCCAAGAAAACTATATCCCAACAATTATTTTTATTGTTATTATCGCACAAAACTCGAATAAAAATATCAATATTGTGAGAAATCGCGTACAATTTGATGTTCATATATCTATACGTATAATCTCAGTGGTACGACAAATTAATATAAAAATATTTGTGAATGCATTTCATACCTATAATTTATGGTGAATTATCTCTGTATATCTCGTCGAAACTGATATCATTACTTATATTATGAAACAAATCTCTATCTCATAGACGACAGTCCGCAACCTCATATAGTATTGAAGTTCGTAAAATGCTGGATTTTGAGCAACTCGGCATCGTTGATGTTCAAAGTCCGGATGAGGTTCAATCCCTGAGAAATTTGAAAAATTACATGGGCTGTAATCATATTTAAAAGTCATATTATTCTTTACTTGAGGAATTAGTTGATAATAACAGAGAGCTATGACATCGCTATATGTAGATTGTAAATAATGAGCTCTCGTGGAAAATTTGTTGAATAATTCTTTTTGCACAAGTTTTCAAAAACCTAAACATGTTTAAATCGTATTGGATATATAATTAGTACATATAATATGTTCAAACACATTTTCAATCGATATGATAAATTTAAAAAATGATTTTATTACTTACGGTTGTCTATAAGAAAAGAAATATCAAGACATGAAGAATATAGAGCCCTCGTTATTCATTATTAGAAATATGACAACAGTCTTCTAGTATACTCTTATTACTTTAGGCGAAAACAAATTAATATCTTTTGGTATGGATTCTAATTAATTTTCGCATCATTTGTCAAAATTGATCCAGGAAAAAGTGTCTGGGAGATGATGAATTAGAACGTATATATAAATATTCTTATACACTTTCGTAAATTTCAGATCCCATATCCCTAATATACAATCGCACAAATGTAATAGATTGCATCAACACGAATAAAATTTGGGCAAAAATATTTCATAATACTAATATATCTGTCTATAAGCATTTGGTACAATCAAACTGATAAGTATTGATGAAATGGAAATTTCACGATCGAAGCAGCTGTTAAGAATAGTTCTTCTAATCAGCCATTCCACCGCTACTCTTATGAATAGAACATTGAAATTCATCCAGTTGCTTTTCGAAGCAGCTATTAAGCATTTAAACATATAGATATACCTAAGTATATGAAAGGTACTTGTTATTTACAGTACCTTCAACTGCAGGAGATTCCTTCTCATTGTTAATGGGAAACCAAATATCAAATAGTTAAAAGATAAAAGGTACGGATGCAATGGGGATATAGTAATAGTCAGTATTATTTGTATAAGTTGGATGTGATAAAACTACTAGTATATCTAACAAGAAAGAATTTTGTCGGATTATAATCCATAAAACAGGAATTAAATTTTTTCAGTCTACTCTACACTGTAACAAGTGCAGTACTTTTAGTAATCTATGGCATTATAAAATAAATTTTTTTGTAATTTACGAATGAATAATATTGTTCACTAACTTTCCAGTTAATAAATTTTTACTATGGGCCTAAATCAATTGGGATTCAATTTCGTCGTTGATATAAAACTGATGATTTTCAGTTTTGTTTTCTTTGCAAACAGATAGTATTCTTCAAGATTCTAGCTGGCCTATATTATTGATTGCCATCTGTTGTGTTACACCGGGTAGGTGTTCATATTTTCCTTCGTTAATACACAAGCTACCCAGATCTTTTGAAGTTTTTTCTGGTGTACAACTCACTGACTTTATCGTGGAATGGCCATAATATCGAAAGACTGGGCAGAGTGCCTAAAGAACTGTATACGCCACATTTGTTTGTCTGGTTGCTTAAAGAATTTATAGTCTAGTTACTATTTTGAATATCTGTATCAAAGTATTTTGAAATTAATTATTTTTGAATTCTATCCACAATGTTTGTGACAAACAATAATGAGCTGAGGACAATTTTGCAAACACTCTGCACACAAAGATGATGTTTTCAATATATTTAGATTTTATATCACTATTTTTCATTTTAATATTGTAACAGTTACAATAGCAAAAGGAATGTAGTTTGAAAATAAGTTATTCCTAGAAATATCTACATAGTAGAGTATAATAAGTACAGTATAGTTGGGAGTGCTGAATATTAAGAAAAAAAATAAAAAATAAAAAATCTAAAATATAATGTGATACGTAATTTCCTGCAGAAATTCTACCACTTGAATTATAATACATTTGTTAGCTATTAAACAGTGAAGAGTTTAATAAAACATCTCGGTTATGCAAACGTTTACTTTTTTGCATCAATATAAATTTCAAAAATCTACAGACGAATGAGTTCAATATATTTATATGTATACCAACAGATGTTGCAAACGGTTATGCATAGATTCTTATTATCACTATTGCACTAGTATTCAGCACTCTCTTTTGATACATTTCTAAAATACCTAATAGCTAAACCATTATAATAAAATTAAATTAAATACTCAATTGAATTAATTACTTATACACTAAACGAATTGTAATATAAAAAATAAATATAGCTTAGACTAGCACTGTCGGCGAACGAGCGCCATTACACAATCAATACGTTCATAGCTGCCGAGTATTATTTGTAATTAAATTATTATTAATATTATTATTATTATTATTATTATTAGCAATTAATGATCTAATATTTTTTATTTTTTCATTATTTCGTTAATTCAAGTGTTTCTTGGAAGCATTTTGAATTTTTTGAGTTATTTAGATTAATTAAGTACGCCATTTCTAGCACCGCAGAATAATTTTTACGCAGTACAGACAAGCAGATCTTCGAGGTGTCATCTTTCTCACTTTTCAGAACTCATAGTTGAATATAACAACAAAATTGATTGAAACTATAACGTCTGCATCACACTGTCAATGAGGTAATTATAATTTGATTTTTAAGAGCAACTAGAAATTTACAGAATTCTATAAACATGATTCACATTACAAATTATGCTTACTGCTATTGTACTGTATTTTATTGGCTATCAATATATTATTGTGAATTTATAAAATACTAATTATGAACATGTACACAATTATGCGCTAAAAAATTGCAGTAAAGACATACCAATTACAAATTTTACTGCAATGTATTGTCAATAATGATAATTGTGAATGTTTAATGAGATGTAGTAGGACTGCTTCAAACGTGCTCGACAATATTAAATTTAGTGCCAAATTATTACAAGTATGATAAATGTTAAGCAGACATTTAGAATCATTTCCGTTGTCATATTGAAAAACTATTCAATGTTGAACCATATGCCTTCTGCAGCTATGTAGGGGCAATTGCAAAACGAATTCGTTAAAATATTGACAGACCAAATTGTATGTTTAAAATAATAATCATATTCAGGTAACTGCTAACAAGATGCTGAGTAGTATAGTACAGCCTTCAAATAAATTTAGTCACTTGCAATTAGACCTGCGTCAATAACTATTGGACTTCTTTAACAGTATTCAATAATGGCCTTCTCGAAGAACATTGTATTCGATTTGTTAATATAATTTTAAAAGCTATGTATGTACATTGCGGCATATCCTATAACAATACTGATGTTCACCTTCCATCAAACTTTGAATTGTTGAAATTTATAAGTGAGAGAATATAGTTTTCATTGAAGAAAAAAGTTCCTAACAAAATAATACAATGTAATATTCCACGCATTTTTAGTACTATAATAGTCTATGAAAACTAAAATAAAATAGATTTTGATTTTAATAGAATGCAGCGTGGAATATTGCCAAGATTTTATAAGGCTTTTGATTGGTCTCTACATTTAAAGCAACAATAATTGGATAAAAACTAATAATATTTTTCATTGAGTATGTAATAATTAATTATCAAAGGTTTCCTTTTCAATCGTTAAGTACTTCCTTCGGTTCTATCTGGGGAATGTATGAATTTTCATTTTGCTTCTAACTATTTTTTAGTATTTATATGTACAACTCCAAAACTATTGATTATATACAGCATGCGTTACATGGACTGCTAATAAAAAATTATGACTGATACATTGATTAAATTGAATACACCTCGTAAGACTATACCAATTACAGAAGATATTTATAAAAATTTAGGAATGCCATAGTATATGGAATTCAGCCTGTTTCCAAAACAACGCAGTATTATAATGTATGTCCAATTACATATAAATATGTATACTTATAAGTATATAGTGGATCTCAGAGTAAATTCTTCGATACAAATTTTCATTTCATATATGAATGCTACAGGATTTTACAGACCAAGCGAAAGATGTGTTCAAACGTATTTCGATATCAGTGAAGATTTTGTACATGATTATGCATAATTATTTCACAATGGATGTAGCAATTGAAAATTGAATGGAAATAAACACATGTTTTCTTCGTGTTGTTAGCAATTATGAAATTACATCCTGCTTGGTCATCAGAGGGATATAGCTTTCGGTACAAACTATTTATTAAAGTAATACTTGTTTTGGGATGAATTTAATAATTTCTTGAGTTGCGTTACTCTGCAAACAGACTATATACCTAAAACCGGAATTGTGTATTGTTACATTCATAAAAAATCATTTATGTAAATATATTTCTTGTTTCCATCAAACAAGAAATGATAATGAGTTCTTATTTCTTTTCTTCACACATCCAACACTTGATTTGAAAATATAACTGTACACATATTTGTACATACATCTAATGGTAAAAAAGTTATTAATTATAAACTAAGCCATTTGAATTGTTCAATTTTTCACATTTTCTCTAAGTTGGTAGATAATTAATTATTTATTATATGTGTAACGACAACATGTATAATGTTTATGGCAACCCATCAAAAAACACATACACCTACATGTCAATGTGTAATTAGATATATGCATTCACGGAGGCACGTGCGTGAACAAATGTATGCACACATAATATAACGATGTAATAAGCTCCAGTCTTGAGAGCAAGAGTGACTATTTTTTAAATTACAATTAAAACTACTAATCTTTTCGATATTATTAATCATTAAAATGAATTTTGAATATTAGTCATGTCAATCGTCTGAAATTATGTATACAAAAAATAAATAACATTGAGTTTTAATGGAATTTTAAATGGAATGATGCCGTTCGTTGTCAGAAGAGAAAAAAAATATACCTATGGATGAAAGTTTTCCCCAAACTCTTCATCCGAATTATAGCTAAGCCAGGGAAATAAGAGCCCTAATTTCACAATGGTAAAATACTGGCTGTGTAAAATTTGGATGCAAGTCTAAGTTGAATATAAATTTACTTGAGAATGCTCTCCCAAACTTTAAAAAATACTAAAAAGGCATAACAAGAGAAAATCATTTCAATATTTTGAATACTCTGTGTCAAAAAATGGATTATTGGGTATTCAGGTGAATAAATTCATAAATTATTAGAATAAACAGTTGTAGTTTTGAAATGAAGAAAATAAAACAGCCTTACATTTCAAAATAAAACATAATTGTCTCTTGCAAGAGTGTGAAATGTATTTCACAATTCAAACCAATATTTTAATATATATTATCAAATCGAGAGTATTTTAATAAAATCAGTTCTTAATAATTTCGATGTTCGCCAAGAATTTTTAATGTTATATTATTCAATCTCCACACTAATTGGTGATTAAATGTTTATATTCAAAATCTGATAATGAAAAAAGATCCTGCAATTCTTAATTGATAATCATTGACATTAAACAATGAACAAGTATGTATTGGGTTACACGGAATTCATATTACGTTTTTTACGATAGAAATATACTATACAACGAGAATTTGCATAAAATAACTACTCAACAAAATTAGCGGGTCACCCCTAGCATGACCCGCCATTTCCAGACACCTTGACCGATTCACTTGAAACTTATATCAGGGCAAGTCCAAAGTGTTTTCAACTTGTGCCCGAAGTCGCCACTCTGTATTCCTAAGGACCTTGATGTGGCACCCCAAAAACCAACCGTATGCGGAAAATCAAAGTCACAGGTGTACCCCTTCAGGTTTCGATGCCGAATCCACTCCCAAAAAAATGTTCTGATTATTCGCACGGAGTTGGTTTTGTGACCACACTATCGCAACCCTCAGACCTATAGAGTTGTGAGTCTGGGTACAAATTGGGGACACTTTGCACTGCCTTTGGTATAAATTTCAAGTGAATCGGTCGAAGCCTTTGGAAATGGCTCGGTATGACCAGGTTCATCCGCTAATTTTATCGAGTAGTTTATTTTCTTACAAAGGGCAGTGTTCAATGCATATTCATAATTATTCAATATATGATGTAATTCTCATTACACTATGACACCACATGTTGATAATACAGGAGTTTAAGTTTTGTATCACAGTGAAATGGCTGTAAGCACTGTTTATTGCGAAGTCAACATTTCTGAAGTAATTTCTGTAAAAAACAATGAAAATCAAAATTCTCCAACATTCTTTGCTGGTAATATCCTAGTTCAAACTGTTATTCTTCTAATCGTTGATATACAAGTTACTGGTCCACAAATATATCAAATTGTCCCTAATTTAAAGACTGAGAGATTGGAATTTGACAAAGTCATTGGATTCATTGGATTTTGCTCACAACCTTTTCACATCAAAGAAATCATTCTAAGCTTGTCAATTTCAAACGAATATCAGCAGTGCTGTTTTCGAAATTTTTTTACCGTGCCTTAAATAAGCCAATGCTATGATAAAAATTCTCTTTCTAATTCTGAAATACTTGGTTTTCGACTTCTACTGAGCCTTCGATTGGCTTGCAACGGTACAGTGATATCCTGACTTTGCCCATGAACCGGTATGTCTAAAAGCGTTTCCCTATGGTCTCTAGTTACATTATCTCTCTCAAATGTAACTGGTGAAAATCTGACCCTACTTATTGAATTTTGGCTGTCTTTTGCTGAAACATAACTAGAATCCTCAGAAGTTAATGAATCGGGAGGCGTGGGATTAGTCGGAGTACCAGAGCCTGAATTATTTTTACTTGTATTCTTGTTTGGCGAGTTGTAGGAGTAATTCGACCTTTTTAAACTAGATCTAAGTCTCGTGACGACCTCCAAATTACTTGGTCTTTCACTTGAACTTGGGTTCGATTCATGTGAATTTTGCCGCGTCAAGTATACAGAATTATAATCATGATTTGAAATATTTGAATTATAGCTAGAAATGCTAGAAATAGCATTAGAGGATCGTTGATAATAATGGCTTGGTGAATACAGCGAGTAATCAGCTTCATCTTCAAGACGAAATGTTGGATTGACGTTACTTTGGCTAGAGGTACTAGCGTTCGAAACGTTAGATGAGGTACGGTGATGAGTATAAGGTGGAAGTCTTGGTGTAGGACGAGCTGGACTACTTATGCTGCTAGGATTATCATATGCATGTGGGAATTCTGGACACTCCAGCACTCTGTCGCTGTAAAAATGTTTATTTTTTATGAGTATCTGGGATAGATACAACATTCCAAACTCTATAATCATCAATGGTGTACGTCTTCTCTGCAATAATGTTTTTAAATAATTGCTAATTTCTCAGAGTAGCTGAAATAAGTAACTCACTGATAATCCGAGGGCACAAAATATGTAGATTCAGGAGGTCTATAGTACTCCGTTGGAACCACAGCATAGACAGGCGGTCCGTAATCAGGTATTGCTGCAATATTCCCCATAAAAATGGTAGGCACCCGTTCAATTCTATCAATTCTATCAATTCTATCAATTCTATCAATTCTATCGATTCTGCCAATATCGGGGGAATAGGTATCGTCGTTACTTGTACTAGAGCTTTTTCTACGTGGACTAGGTGTTGGTACATTAGTGGTGACTGATGTTGCATAGTGTTGAGGTGAGTCGGTGAAGCGTAATGGTTTATCTGGCATCACATTAGACGGGAGGCCAGGTGGTATACCTCCCATATTGCTCAGGAACGGCCTGAAAAATATTTCGATAAATATAAATCATAGTAGCGAAAGCTCATTCTGGTATTTTATTCATCAGTTCTTGTACTATATCATTGTCGTTACAGACCAGATAAAGAACCTATGAAATAAGTTTACGTATCAGTATCATCAATAAAGTTGATGGAACAAAATAGGGCACTGACCTGTAGTGTCGTGCCGGTCCATGATACGTGTTATGGGGATAGCCACTGGTTGAACTGAATTCATATTCTGGCCCTAAGTAAGCAGAATTTCGGTTGGAACCAGTATCAGCTTGAAACCACCATCTAGATTGTTCATCTTCGCAGTTGGCTGGCTGTGGCTGCAATCTCGGATGGATTGGAGACACATTCGACATCCGAACGTCGTATCCTGTTGCCACACCAGCAAGCATAGCAGCGATGTTATATAAAACCAGTTCGATTATACTCAATTTAGGTTTTCTAATTTCCCCGTTGTACAGCGTGGGCATGGGAACTGGCATTGGCATAATATAGGGCCCAGTGAGGCCAGGTTTTATAGGATAATCCGAAGTCATCCAATCAGTCGGAAGTTCTGGAGGCAATGCTGTGTAGTCTACAAAAAGAATTGCCTACTTAGAAAATAATAGTGAATTATAATTATATTACTTTGTATCAATTTTTCAAAAGTGTGATGTATTTTTTGTATGAAAAAAAAATTGCACAGCAAAGTTTTTCTCAAACATTTCAAATATGACTAATCTGAAACATTCGTGTAAAATTTGTAACGACTATTCTCCAGTTTTTTTTTTTCTCGTTTTTTCTTTCAGTATTTTAATGAATATATAAAATTGTTATGAATTTATCAGTCTCAAAATAATATATTTTGTAAAACGATCTATCCCGTTCATTTATTCAAATAAATTTATATCTGAGACAGATTGCAAAAGATTTGAATGCTAGCTGTGGATATGTCTAAAGATACTGACATAAAAGGACTGCATTAATAGTGTCGGTCAAACCTGAAAGATTGATATAGAACTCTTACAAAAATGATCTGAATCCATATACAGAGACTTGTTCAAGGTTCTAACACTATCTTAACAGTTGCGTATTGAGAGTATAGTATATTACAATTCAACCCTCGATTCAGCTACAATTAGTATTTTATTGCAATTAGGCACAAGAGGAAGAACATAACAATTCCTTTTCGCAATATTAAAATCAAGAACATGATAATCATTTATGCATATTGATTAGAGAGACGTTATTGTTTTGTATGAATCCATCAGTGCATATATATTTTTGAGTCTACTATTGTTCCCTTATTAATTTGCAGCCTTATAGCAATAAATTTTGATATTACAAGAATGATTTATGGTAATAATAAAAATGAAAAGTATGGCTTCACAACTACCATTCGCAATCATCATATAAAATGCAGCTTTCGAGATGATCCAAAGAATAAATAATTAAATTATGAATTACAACAAGGCACTGCGCTAATTTTAACTAATCAATAGCAAGAAGTTCTCAAGTCAACATCAAACACTACTACTCGTGCCTTCTTGCAACAGGGCATGCTATTCACACTCCGCTAATTCACAGTATTCACAAACGATTGTGTCTGACTTAAAATATATGTTAATGCCATCGCATAAATGTTGTATTAGTATGCAAGGAAGTATAATTTCAGCCAGCATTTTCGACCATGAATAACTCACACAATCCAATCAGTCACCCTAATAAAAACGCAATCCAAATTTTTGTCACTCCTCTTCTAGTAAAGTCAATACGCCGATGAATGAACATCATGGTAATCGTGTGCATGCATTACGAGACTATCGAAATGACTACCTAAATAAAAACAGCTAGCAGATAACTATAAAACAATTGTTCTTATTGAAATGATCATTTGAAAATTTTTTCAAAACATATAAAGATAAATAATAGTGTTTATTCATCATCCCTAAGCGTTTGAGCATTCTCACATTCACCCAATCTCACAAACGTGTAGATCATAGTGTTCCAAAAATGAAATAGTTTGATATTTTTAAAAGGAAAATTCCAGCTCGAATTTCATATTGCTAGTCCAAATTCGAAATAATCTTTCCTACTACGCACATATTGAATAATATACATTCATCAATTAACACTGCTTGCTTTAAAACTGGCTTTATGATATATTCTCAATACCAATTCATGTTTTAACAGTATAGTATATTTCGATTATGTATAGTACCTCCAAAACTCTATTAAACTCTCGATCGATTGGCAGAGTCACAATGTTAACAAAATTGATCGTAAACGATTATTCTTAAAGTAATTTTATGGAACTTTTGTCAGTTCTAAATGAAAATAAGTTTTCTGACTTCCGATACATTCAGTTTGAAATATATTATCACTAGAACATTGTAATTTGATCATTCAAGATTCCGTTTTATCATATGTAGGAGAAATAAATTTATTAAGGATACTCAATAATTACCCAGATAGCCACATTAATAAATTATAATTGATTACAGCAACTTTGACGTTGTTAACATTACCGTACTACGTTGCTAGCAAGAACGATGCTTGATGCGGACGTTAGGGACGGTAAGATTGCTGTAATTAATTGCAATTTATTAATGTGGCTATCTTGGTAACTATATTACTTCCGCATAATGCGAGTAATTAATGTTGGGTCATATCAAATGACTTCGAGGAGAAAGAATCCTTCTCAAAAAAGTATCTTGCGAAGCTCAATCATTTCTATAAGCTACAGTAATATTTATCGGTGATATGTTTTAGCTATCGAAAGATGCTTGTTATAATAGTAATGTGTCAAGTATAAAAGCCATAAAAATTTGTTCGTTTTTGAAACCCGCCGATAGCTTTGTACAATCTAAGATTAACGATCTACTCATACCCGATTATATTGGACGTGGAAAACATGTTATAAGAGTTTATGATCATTTTTACGAATCACAATAGTTTTACATAGAACATATATTATTTATAAAACTACATAAGGACAGACTATCACATTAGGAGAGATAAGAGACATGTACAATAGAAACACATATTTTCGACTTACAGAACTAAGTATCAAACACCTTTGAGAATAAAACCTGAGTTTGAGAAGGTAGTTTTTGACCAAGGTTTAAATAGGCTGAAAACTAACTAGGTAATAATTAGTACAGAATACATATATCAAGAATACAAGTTAGTTTCATAAATTGTAATCATTCATAGGTAATAAAAGTAATTTTGTCCTTTGCATCCAACAAATTTTTGCTAGATAAATCTCCAAGTTAGAAGACCAATGAGATGTAATGAGAATCTAAATGTTAAATGAAGCAGCTAACACAACCAGTTTGCAACCTACTAGTAAAGCATAATAATGTTAAAACATGCTATACAAACCACAAGCCACGAAGACAACAAATCTACCGAAGTCAGCATGGGCTATAAGTCTATATGTTTGCCATGGATGCTGCTATATGATCGATCATAAGTTGCACTACACATTTTATTAATCGTGGCTCTTGCAAGATGTCATCAACAGATAGTACCTGGGCGTTTACAATCAATAAAAAAAAAATTCTAATTACCCATTACACGTAAATAAGCAATTTGCTCATCCATTAACATGGAATGTACAGACTCGAAAGATGATGTGGTACTATTAAGAGATCCCGACCTTGATCAAGCACTTTTCATGTAAAAAGTCAAGAATTTACTAATATTCATCTTTCCTCGAAGAATGTAATTGTGTAACATAAGATATCGAAGATTCTATCACAACAAATACAATAATTTTCTAAATAGATTTTGAGTATCATAATATCACAATACTTATTCTGTTCAAACATATTTTTGTTTTACTAAGTCATCTTAAAATCAGGTAAATAATATAGGATGTCTAAGGAGGGATAGGACCAAAACCAAGTGAAGTTAAAAGTTAGGATCTCGAGGGGTACATGCAGGGTATGTTTTTTTCTTTACGCTCGGTTACACAGTGTTAAATTTATATCTCTTTCAAACATCGAGTGTTTTTTCATACTACATCACATTTGCAAAAACACAAAAGAACTATAGATTATCTTCTTTTTAATGTTATATTCATGAATAGCGTTATCACACATTGATTATTACCTCACTGTAAAACAGTCTCCAAAAAGTGTACAATATTGTGAGAGACAAGTGTGTACAAAATAGAGTTTACGATCTTCCAGAAACATCAATAAAGTTCAAAAAAATGCAAGTCAAAAATTCGAAATATTACATTAGAATGAAAAATGTACAATTAGTTGCAAAATATTATTGATTTAGTTCATATTGTATACTGCTTGTTATAATCTATACGGATATGCCATACAAAGAGTATTGTTATAAGTTAAAGTGCGTAGATACGTTATGAGATAATTAACTCTGTAAACAAACTATGTATCATATCATAAGCAAAATTCAATTCTACCATGTGCCGAGCGTAAAAAAAAAAAGAAAACTAAAACAAAAACTGTGTACAACTGAAAAGATTTTATTGAAAAAATTTTATAGCTAAAAATACAGGTGTGTCTTTTGCATGTAAGTGCCTATTATATCGTGTGCGAAGTGTTCGGCGGTTGATAACGGTGCATGTCAAACGGAAATATGTTGTGCCAATCGAATACATGTTGCATCTAGGACAATTAATTTGTGAGATTCGTTGTGCGATTAAAAATGATATGAATACTTCCACGGGGTGCCAAAAATCTATATCATTTCTGCACCTGAGAGCCATTAACGTATGTCTATTATGAAGATTCATTCAACAAATGAATGCAAGTTTTTAATGATACGCAATACTCAAAGTCCATATTATCTGACACCGGTTATTACTATTTAACTTAACAAATAGGAAATCTAGAGTTATAAATGCAGTTTGCTATTTTCAATATGATTTGACGAAAATTTAAGTGCTGCATGAACTGTGAAATAATATTTAAATAAATACGTAACGATTTTTAGTCTATTGTGAGAAATTCTGTGAGTTAAGGACTTGACTATGGTTCTCAGGCACAGACTTTTGAATATTAAATCTGAAATGAGAGGGGAAAATATTCCACCTTCTAATTATAGTGATCTGTTAGCCAAATGTTTGTTAGAGTGTTATGTATACTCTGAGTTATTGTAACTGAGAAAAACCAACACCAGAAAGAATCCATTCGTTCTTTGTTCAGAACCCCTGATCAAACCCATTTACTGAACTCTAGTTAAAAACGAAAACCATCTGAATCCATGTAATACATATCTACAAAGAAGCGTAGCGTCAAAAGCTGTAGTAATAATATATTTACAAGTTATCAAATTTGCAGTCATTTACAAAGAGAGTACTGGACAGTCCAAACAGTGGTCAACATAGCTCTAAACTTTCATTATAACGTCTCGATATTGTAACATCTGATTGTACATTGGACAAAGATTGTAAATTGAAGAATAAAAAGAATTAAATCGCATCTGAGTGAATGAGAAAAATTCATATGAATAATAGACTGTCAAAATAACTTTTTTTTTTTTTTTTCGATTAAATCTATCTCAAAAATTTCTTCAATATGAAAAAAAAATTCTTCTAAAGTTTGAGCTCAATATCTCTAAAATTGAGCTGGCGCAAAGGGGGGTCCCCTTTCCAATCTAAAATACATGGGAAGAAAAATTTTTTTTTTAGTTTTACAATAACTACATGAATAATTTTTTTTTTTATTTTGTTACACACTACCTTATAGGAAATTTAATTCTCTACAAAATTGTCCCTATGCATTTTTTCTCTAAACTCAACAAAAACGAAGTTACATAGCGCTGAATAGGAGGAAAAAAAAATAAAAAATTAATGAATTAATAACAGAAAAAATTTTATTATTTTAACTTATCAATTAATTAATCAATATACTTAATTGCTGAAAGAGCGATTATATAAATCAGACTAGTCAACAGTAAATAGAAAAATTTGCAAATATAATAATCAAAATTAATTTCTGTATTGTTGTAAACTTTGTTCAATTATTTATGTTGAAATAATGTTAAATTCATGAATTTTCGATAAGTAATTAAGTATATTGATTAATTAATTGATAAGTTAAGATAATAAAATTTTTTCTGCTATTAATTCGTTAATTTTTTCTTTTTTCCTCCTATTCAGCGCTATGTAACTTCGTTTTTGTTGAGTTTAGAGAAAAAAATGCATATGGACAATTTTGTAGAGAATTAAATTTCCTATAAGGTAGTGTGTAACAAAATCAAAAAAAAAAAAAATATTCATGTAGTTATTTCAAAACTAAAAAAGAAAAATTTTTTCCCATGTATTTTAGATGGGAAAGGGGACCCCCTTTTGCGCCAGCTCAATTTTAGAGATATTGAGCTCAAACTTTAGGAGAATTCTTTTTTCATATTGAAGAAATTTTTTAGATATATTTAATCGAAAAAAAAAAAACAAGTTATTTTGACACAGTCTAATGAATAAACATTATTTCGAAAGCTCATGAGCTTAGATTTCATATCAGAAATTAGACAACTCTGTATATTGCAAGGATTATTATTTTCAGACAGTAACTAATTTCACGAATTAATCACTTTATATTGCTATAAAAATTTACAGCTTTGTCGCTCAACACTGCCTCAACACTTGACTTCAAAATACACTAAATGTTGACCAAAGTACAACTAACGTCAAGCGCAACTCGATTCTTTGATGATAAAATATTTATATGTATAACAGCGAACAATACTAAACATCTTTTCTGTACATCAGAAGTTGCTTAAATCTCTGTTGTTTTGTATATAAGAAATTATGCAAAAATAAAACCTTAAGACACCATCCCAACAAGCCTAATGTATCCTGTGTTTTGTGGTGGGCTATTAAGTTCAGCTAATTGTTGCAGCTTGGTGTAGTGTTTCCTGATGATTTGTGTGTATTAGCTACTCTGTCTTAACATATCTTGGAGCACCGAAAAAACTTATAAAACTATCCAGACAGTTTTATTTGATCAAGTGTATGTAAATGTGAATGGTAAACCATAAGTAAGATATAATTGTCCCTGAGGAACTTTTAACGTTACAGTAAGATAAATATAATACTATAATTTGATTTTAACAAGCGTTCCGTCTACCCAGTCTCTGCATTCCTAGAATATTATCTTAAACTTTAACGTGGTCCCTCACCGAGGCTTTTATATCAAAGCACAAAATTGCAGAAACGAAAAAAAAAAAAAAATTATACAAAATTACGCACTGCTCGATAACTCATAATTATAGTGCAAGATCTAGTTTGAATGAAATAAACTACAATAGGGTATATATACTACCAACAATTGTATTGTATAAATAAAATAATCAACTCACTACTTACTAATGTAAATATGCACTTAAATTTTGTCAATTATAATTTTGAGAATGAACCATTTTTAAACCTTACTCAAGTGAAAACTCATGAAAAAAAATAATAATAAAGTAACTATTACAAGCATGCACTACAGCTGGAAAGAAGAACACCATTTACATCTACTCGTATAATTTATTTTTTAAGGATTACTCTGATGAATGCTTGATAAAATATATGTATATCCTAAGTGGAAAATAAATCATATTTGCTTTAGATAAAACGAGATATTTACAAATAGACTGCCTTACTAAAACAAATGACACATTAAAAAATTTCTGAGACTAATGATTATTATTCATTATCCATTTATCCTTCAGTTTACTATCGCAACCAAATGTTCTGCTTCAAGATTTGACATCTAATTTAATAAAAATACCTTTTGACTTATACATTTAATGGATTTAATAAAATAGGAATGCTTTCGCTGTATTATTATCATTTATGGAACTAGAATTATTTTTGGAATAGATATTTGTTTCTCAGAAGCTTGTGGCATGAAACATTATTTTCATTTTATTTTAATTTTCTTTTATCTATTTTAATTTTTAATTTTTTGTTTTAATGTAATCTGTGGTCCCAAAATGAAGATAACATTGATGATGATTTAGAGATATTTGAATCCCTAAAATTTCATTAATATTAACAAAATATTTTTTTACTTAACCAATTTTCGTTCTAATATCGATAATATATTTAATTAGGTAAATGCATTAAACTCTCTGAGCACGGATAGCATGTAGCTGGAATAGACAACGTAGTTAAACAAATTATCAAATAATAGTATAAAACCTGTCGCAAGATAGGTATTATACTAAAATTTGCAGTTTTATTTCATAAATGATTTTCTTTCATAGCAAAACTAGTGCATAATTTAAAAGTTACGCAGGTCTAGCTTTCAGTTGACAACTCTATGCTTATCTTTAAAGAAGAGTTGGAAGTGAAAAAAATATCTTTCTCCTTAACGAAGTTATGTAACTTTTATTTCAGAAAAACAATTTCAATATTTTTACTGTGTTTATATTTTTTATTTTTTTTAAGCCCTGGACAATAAGGAATATTGCAGTTCATAATATAGTGCCATGTCTTCCATATCTACACTTCTTACTAAATCCGTTCCACCGTAATAATTGTGTTGAGTATATATGCAGTTTTTTTCTTTCTATTTTTATATATACTTAAGAAATAAATTTCTTTTCATTTTGCCCACACCATTTAAAACTGAATATAACTTACAGTGTGTATCGTGTATCTCGCGTGTTCTTAATATAAGTTAGATAATGTTAAATCTTTTATATAAATTAAAAAAGAGACTAATTTATCAAATATAAGCTTACTCATATTCTAAATTTTCATACCGTAAAGTAACCTATTCCATAGGCTATGATTTTTATTATTATTTGTTTTTTCGAAAAAACTTATCCGTTGCGAGAATGCTGGACGTTATTGAACTGACGGAACTTGTGCCGTCAGAACTGCGCCTTGAAATACTCATGATTTTGTATGAACCGGTAGAACTTTCATTAAGACAGTAATTAGGATCCGAAGCTTGTCTCCCAAAGTCTTGAAGAAACATACGTTGTTCGGATATTGAGCTTGTTGAGTTCTCACCAAAATTCAATAGAAACTCGTTACTTTTTGATTTTGAATTCATTTTTAATGAGTCATTGTCTAGATCTCGATCTGAATACTGACCGCTATATTTTGATGTTGAACTACATTTACTCTTTGAGCTGTCTATCGAAGATCTTGGTTCGCTACGCTCAAAGTCGTCCCGAAATTGGGCAGAAATTTTTGATTTTGAACTATCATTCGAATGTTCGGAATCTAAATTACACAATTCAGATTCCAGGTTTTCAAAATCAATACCTTCTCGTGAATGCGCAGCCAAAAATCCGGGTAGATCCCTGTGATCAAAGCTAGGAATATGTATTGCATTTTCCAACACATTGTATTCAACTTTTGCCATAGGCTGATCGTCTAACGCATCCCGACTTCCCCATGCTTTAATTCTACTAAAAACTCTCATAGGACTCTTTGAACTTCTAGATTTATGTTTTAATTTTTTTCCAACTGAATTTTCAGGACTTGATTCGCAACCTTCTGGGTCGCTTAGTTTTATTGTAACAGAATTCTTTCTTTCAGAAGATAACGGAGAATTGAGCGAACATTTTCTTGAACCTGATGGAGATCTGAAAAAATCAGCTAAGGAATTTAACCGCGATTCTGAGCTATCTCGACGCTTTTCTTTCGATTTACTTCTATCTCTTTTCTTGTTCTTCACCCTTCTTGCTGTTCCTACTAACGACGAAGCTACGCAGTGCACAAAATTTGAAGAGTGTACCGTATAGTCAGAATCAGTTGTTGAATGTTTATAGTTTTTGAATATTTTAGATTTATCCTCAGAACTGATACTTGGTACGCTGCACTGTGCATTTGAGAACGGTGGTTGTTCATCAGCAAACTGGGTTCTTTGATTAAGTTTAGATATATGCACTAGGTTTATAGAATTGTCAGTCTTCTCATCGAAATGGCAGTCATTTTCAGGATTACAAAAGTTAAAAGATACTTTAGTGATGCCATGCGAGTCGGAAGAGAAATTTGAATCTTCATTGGAATGATCGAGTTTTGTTATATAGTAATCAGAATTTTCCGGATTAGCACTCGCACTACTCCCTGATCGTGTATCGACTAGATTATTAGCCGACGAGTACAATTTTCGGGATGTGGTGTTACCTATTTCCTGTAGAAGAGGCGACCGCTGCGCACTTGCCAACAGAGCGTTGCGAAGTGGAGGTTTTTCAAGATCTGGCGCAGACCGAGACCATCGTTTATCACCAGGTGAAGCAGGATTTGGGGGCTGAGTTATTATGGCTCCACGTTCACGCTGGTGCAATGTCGACGGGCCCCAAGTTTTGCCTTTGATACCGTCTGCTGGTACTACATAGGAGGAACAAAAAACACAAAAGACTACTAACTACTGTACTAACTACTCACTGCACAAATGTACATCAATGTATTTGATATTTTCACACTTCAAAATTCGATTAAATCATATTTCAAATAAATTTGTGAATTAACGTAACACGCAGTGGAAAAAATTACTAAATTGCGATGCAAATAGATATTTAAACAAAGCAGAACAGAGAGTCATGCAATATTTGCAAACGATAAGTACGCTAATTGCCAATGCCAAGAAAACAAAAACATAATTGAAATTAATATTATCACTTCAAAATAAGGCAATTGATTATCTTATTGTGAGAAAAATCCTCAGTCTTCTGACTTTGAACAATAACCGATCAATAACAATTTTCTCACATCATAGGCACTGTATAACTTGACATATTTAAAAAAAAATGTATATAATTAGGAATAATATTATATTAATAAAAAAGAGAAACACGTGTGAGAAAAAAGGTAAACCGTCAAGTTTCCGAAAACAGATTTTCTTTTGCATGACGCATCAAAATACTTTGATCCATTATCTATTTCCCTGATTAAAGTTACACAATCAAGTATTAATACAAATAATACTTGATGTATTTAAAATATTCATATAAATCGCGTATTATAAATCATGCTATAACTATAATAGAGTAAAGAGTGCTAAACACCAAACAAAATGTTGAACAGAATGTCGATATCATAAAAATCATATAACTTAATGCTCAGTAGATTATCCTACCTTATGTGTTTTGTTGATATGTACAAAATCAAAAAATGTATAATAATCCGAACAGCCAGTTGAATATTCAAACATTTCAAATACCAGAATCCCATATAATGGCTAATGGATGAAAAATTGTTTCATTTCAATCGTGATTCACTTATCACAATAATCGTACATATAATAGAATTTGAATGCATGAATTTTCACATAAGTTTCAATAAATTAATAAAAATTTCTAAGTGAAATATAATTCCTTTAATTGTCTTGTATTTTTATTCATCTCATAATGTATATTATACACTGTACAATTATGTTGAAGAAAAATGTTATCCAAAAAGTAGCGTGCTCCTGAGTCAATCATAACAACAATATTTTGTATTTCTCAAATTGTTTGCAATAATGATTTTACACGTATATATCTCACATTGAGAATTAGGTAAACTGAAAGAAACCTACGGAGCATAACAGTAACAAGATGTAATCTATTGCTATTAAATATTTTACGAATGATAAAGATATTGGGTATTCAAATATATAGAAATCCCGTAAACGTAAAATTTTCGAATGTAAAAAATTCAGATTTTAGTTTTAATTGGTAACCCATCTAATCATAAACATTATACAACGTATGTGTTCGTATGTAATATGAATATGCATATTTCTATCAGCAGAAAAGGTAGATAAAGAAAAAAAAAAAAAAAGAAAATAAAAAACCATTACGAGTGGACAGGTTTATAATTATTCATGATATTCAATCTTTCCAATTTCAGTTTTTATTTTTACTAGCATTAAGCACTCTTTCTCTATCTGCTTAGATTTTATATCAACTTACAGGCAATCGCTCTAAGTCTTGGAATACTTGGTGATCCTGGAGGACTGTTAGGTCTTGAAGGATTTCGGTTTTTACCTCGATCTAATGCTGTGTGTTGAACAGTTATCGTATGCCGGAAATCTATAGAACAAAAATTTTGATTAAATACAAGAATTCTTTTGAATCGTATTAATTGTTAATGATTACTTCTATCGGACGGTCCATTGTCATATAAAACTCATTCTAAAGTAAAATTATACTTCATTTATCATACAAAACTGAGTTATGGTAAAACAAACATTGATAACAAAATGATGATTTGAATAATGGAAGTAGTAGAATTTTCATCTCTTACCAGACGGAAAGCTGATATTACTGCCGGGTTCTTTCTTGTTTAATTTTAATCTTGATTTCTTAAATTTTCCTAGCCTTTTGTTAGGCGTAGGTGTATTTTGTTGCTGTATGATCATAACAGTCAATTCACGTTCGAGTAAGTCTATCTCACGAGCTGCCAGTTCCTGCTCTCTTTGTCGCAAATTTTCTTCGTGTTGTTTTTGTTGCACCTGTGCTTTGGTCAACTCTTCTTCTCTACAGCGCAATTCCTAATACAATTAAGAATTCTTTAGAGATATATCCGAAAGAAAATTAAGTTATAAAGTACTTAAGAAAAAAAAATCATATAACTTTTTAGTCTTACAATAAAGGATTCATAAAATCACTTTTTGAACTCCTTCAAGTTATTTGAAAATCGTCAAATTCTATTAAACAATCAATGCGGCGTTATTAAATTTACTAAATCATACTTATAGATAGATTATTTGATACCCTTACCTCTTCAAGAGACCGACATGCCTTTGCATAGCATTTAATGAAAATGAGATATGATTAATCACATGTTTTGATTCATTTTAGCTTTTGAATAACAGTTCATAAATTATATTAGAGAAAAATAATTTCACATCCAAATTTCAAGGCATGACATACTAGACTTATGAAAGGGTGAAACTGAATGTTGAAGAAATGTCATGAAATTTTATTAATTTTCTAATACCAAATAAAAATTCTACCTTCTCCTTCATGCGCAGTCCATGAAGCACCTCTTCTATTTCAACACGCCAATTTTCTTGCATTGTATGGAAAGACTCGTGTGGTGTTTCCGCAAATGCACTGCGCACATCGTCCAGAGCTGCTAGAATTTCTGTAAAACCAGGCCTCCCATGGCTGTCCGACGACCAGCAAGCTGTAAATTCGAATTACTTGAGAAATGCTCCGCAATTTAATTTAATATTTATATTACTTTACAGAGAAAAGCTTTATCTCGTTATAAAAATGCATAAGCAGATAATTTTAAGGTTTTCTCACCTTCCATAAGAAATCTCCAGGGTTGTGGACAAGTCGTGGCAATAGGTAATGTCAACTTATTTATAGCAACTCCGTAAGCAATTGCTAAAGCATCAATACCCTTGTAAGGTGTTTCTCCAGTAAGAAGCTCCCACAATAATACACCGTAACTGTGAATAGAATTACAATTGTCGTTCAGTTAACATTGGTCTATTATAATTATAGCAGATTGGGAAAAATGAGTGTATTAAAAGCTGGTCAATTCAAGCCACCAAAATGGAGCATTAAAAAGAGCAATTGCTTTAAAAATTCGGTGGTATGTACTATGAAGTGTACGAAGTGGAGAGAACTTAGATTTTCGCTTATGGGAAGGAAAAGATGTAATTTGTTTGTATTGGAATATAGCTGAGAAAAATAGAAAGCTTATGCTTATACTCGCAAACTATGAGGCATCGAAACTTTTGTTTTCAACTTAATTGATTGAAAACATCTTTGTTAATATAGTATTTATTTTTTTCAAGCTAAAGTTTCGATCCCCAAGGTCATAATGTTAAAATGATTTTGTAATAAAGTCCAACCTACCTCCAAACATCGCTGGCCTTGCTGAAAGTACTTTTTCTGATAACTTCTGGTGCCATCCAGGCATAAGTACCAGCTGCTGACATGCGCGTAGTCTTGTAGACTTCTCGTGCCAAGCCAAAGTCAGTAATTTTCAGTGTTTTGTACTGAAGATCATCATTTTCTATTGGCTCGCTCAACAGCACTACGTTAGATATAAAATATTGAAATTATTAATCGACTCTACAGAAGCTGAACACTAAGTTACTCCGCAAACCCAAATATCCTACCATTCGAACTCTTTAAGTCTCTGTGAATTAAGCTGATAGGAGCTTTGTTATGCAGATAATCCATTCCACGAGCAATCTGTATAGCCCAGTCGACCAGAACATCAGGTCGAATTTTTCTACCGCTAAGAACCCTGTTCAGACTACCTCCTCTTGCGTATTCCATTACCAAACACAGATTAGGCATTTTTGAACAGACACCTTCAAGCGAGACGATATTTTCGTGCTTTAGAAGCCAAAATAACTTCGCTTCCTGTTGTACATTTTCTAGAGTTACGCTAGGGTCTTCGTCGGGATCTTGGCGAGCCGCTTTAACGGCTACTTCACGTTTTTGCCAATAACCCCTGTAAAAATTGAAAACATATAATAATTGACTCGAAGAGGGAAGTGGATTAAAATCTCATCAGCAAGTCCTAATTACTTTGTAAATCAGTTTTATTAATTAGCCAAGTGCTCCAAGCTATAAGCGGAAAGCTAGGATTTAATGATAAAAGCTTTCAACTGAAGTGAAACTTCCTTAGTGTTTGAACTGTGTTTACTCATTTCGAATAGTCTTCGGAGTTTTCTTCATTTTCCGTAAGTATTATGGATACATATCTGAAATTTGATTGCATTTTACTTACCTATATACCTTTCCAAAGCCTCCAACACCGATTACTTCTTCTAATTGCAATTCTTCAAAGTCAATTTCTAGTGGTTTGACTTTGTCAATGACAGACGATACCTTGTCAATACTCTCGGCTTTAGCTACAAAATTTGCAGGGAATATTCCGACTTTTCCATGAATTTTACCCGTCCACCATCCTTCATCTCCAGATATTTTTGAATCTTTTGAAAGAACCTATCAGGGTAAAAAAAAAACCAACTTATTCTAATTCCTTTTTATGAAAGAAATTCAATAATGTTTATTGAGTTAATTATTGTGAGAAATAAAACATAAAGTGATTTAGTAATATTATGTGAAACAGCAATGTTTTCACTGTTAAAGGATGTTGACGTTACAATGGATTTACCTCAACGGTTTCTCCTCTTTGGAGGGTTAGCTCATCTTCACCCTGAGCAACGTAATCAAATAAAGCGGTGAAAATGATAGAGCTATTATCATTTCGAGATAGCGACGACGAATATGTTCCGTGAGATGGGCTCGTCTGCTGCGATACGGTTCTAGCCGTTCCACCACTGTGTGTGTCAGAAACGCTGCTGTCCGACATGTTATTGTTCGAAGCACGTCCGTACGGATATCCGTGGCTGATTTTATAACAATTATGATTATCATTCATCTAATCCATCTTAAATAATTGTAACGTTTCATCGACAAGAAAACAAAGAAAAACAGAAATTGAAACAAATTTTCAGACTGTTATAAATTGGAAATATTCTAGAATACATTGAAAGCTGAGTATTATTGTAAACAGACAACAGGTATAGTGGAAATTTCTGCATATACTGAGCTTTCTTGGGTCACGGTAACATCTTACATTACCTAGTCCAGTGGTTGGAGCCTCTGTTACTCTGCTGATATCTTGGTGAATTGGTATTGCTTTGAGTCTGATAGCGTGTGGAGCCATTCTCCGGATAATTTAAAAATCGCTCGCTCTGGTGACGAGCGTCAAGATGTCCGTGGTCCATCAAAGTAGACAAACCTCGCGCCGATAGCCCGGCAGGCGGCATAAGACCCAAGCCTTTCCGCTACTATCCTTTTTATCGAAATGCAATTTCACAAATTTTGATATTTAGCAATGAAAACGGATTCAAAATGATTACTAAACAATCAAGCAGCTGAGAATTGCCAAAAAAATTTCATTACTTTGCCTGAGTGTGAGACTTGTACAATGTATGTTTTAATTATGTTCATATTGATTCTTAATTCTTTGACTCTGCTCTTATCTAATAGCTCTGTAACTGTGATATTTAATTTGAATTAAGGTGCGTAATATGTCATTCAGATTTTCTAGACTTTTCAATCTTTAAGAATGTCTTTTAGATACAGTTTGCTGTCTTATCAAACCTTTTAAGATCAAAATTATTGCATAGTTTAATAAGAATATACAACCTAAAAGATTGAGACTAATTTAAAGAGACCCTAAGTACAGATAATTTTGAAACCAATGTAGCATATGTTGTTTAAAGTTTAGATTCTCTCCTTAAGTAAAAAATAAATAGATAAAAATTACATTTTGTCATCAGTCCTGCAAGGTTGTTAGTTGAAATGAGTTTAATTAACTTTCCACTCGTAAATTGATGATATTAGCTATATGAAAATAATTTAAATCAATAATCTATTGAAATAGATAAAGATCAATGAGTGAATGATGAAGATAAATAAATTTACTTAGAGGTTTTAAGATTGTCGTAAATTATGATTTATTCTTAATGAGATATCGGAATTTCACACTAACAATGTAAATTAAATTATTTTTGTCGAATTTTAGTAGCGATTTAATAAGTTTCAATGATATATTTGAGATTAGTTAATAAAATAACGTGTTCAATCATACGGTTTGATTATATATCATAAAATAATAATCATGTGTGATACTAATTTGCATACTAACTGTCGCTTGGTTAATTTCGAGATAAATTTACCGCCATATTTGAGATGATGAAGAAAAAAAGGTATAAAATTCCGTTATAATTTGGTGACGTGATTATTCAAGAAATACTTAACCTTAGGGTAAAAAATAAAAAATAATGTTTCAAAAATAAGAAAAAAAAAATATTTACCAAAGTGAACTTCGAGCAGCCGATGGTGGCTCGGATTATCCCATAGAAGAAAACACTGTACCAAACCTCGGCATTTTTAGGTTTTAATATATAATTATCACCAAGGAACCACAGTGTTTGTTTGTAAAAGTTAACGAGAGTCAATACCAAACTAATAACTACGTCACAAATGTAGGATAAACCCATAAAGCTGATATATACTCTAGGTATCTCGCGTCAGGGTGTGTATACCCACAACCCACTGTTTATGCAATTTTATTTATACTTTTTTATCGGCGTTTATATTAAAGGGTTGAGTTTAAACCGGGGCGAACGAGGCCGGGACGCCTTCCCGTACACGCCGCGCTCCGCATCGGCCCGGAAAACCTGTGAAATTTTCACATTAACACCAGAAAATAAATTATCACTCACGACAATAACCTATCGGTCGCCATGTTTAATTTGATGGTCCCATATCGTTGACGTGCACTCGCTCGTAGTCCGTAAACCCATCGATAATATACGAGGTAAAAAATATCTTAGTACCGTGCGCCTATCTTGAATAAACATTGAATTGAAATACTCCATGACTATCGTCCGAGAGTCGAAGATGGTCGAAGATGGCGATGAGTCAATTAGACATGATATTAGACTCTGTACTTTTAAAATAAACTTGTGGTAGGCGTAAAGAAGTTTACGTGAGTGAGAATAAAGAAATTAAAAAAAAAATGTCTTTACCCACGTAATCGTTAGCGTTTATTTGACAACTGATCGCGACTTAAATAGAGTAAATAAAGAAATGAGAAAATGGTGAAGGAGAATTGTTATTGCTGTAATGGGTTCACAAACGTTGGAAATACTTCGACAGGGCGTCTGGGCGAGCCTGACAGGCGGTTGGTTCTATGACCCGCATCTTGACGTATTTTCAAATACCTTCCACCTTTATATTTGGTTGCTGCTTCTCTGCTTGCCATTTACAATATATTTGGTAAGTTTTTATATTATTATATCCCAATAAATTATGACAACAAACATACCATACTTATACCAAATTTACCCTACACAAATGAAAACATTTATCTCATATCATGAATATTAACTACATATTTACATAAATATCAATAGATTAAACATACCAGACGACAGTAAACAAGATATCGAACGTCTTTATTCACTTCATAAACTTTCATCTTGTTAGAATAAGGTGTTAGGGTTAGGTTAGGTTAGGTTAGATTAGCTCAGCTCAGCTCAGCTCAGCTTAGGGTTAATCCCAGCTTTCTAAAATTCGTCATTTTTCCATCATATGATATTCCGAGAAGATTTACAATCTCATTTTTCCTCCTAAGTTAGTAATTTTCCATGGCTACCAACATCTTGAGTATGATTTCGGTGACTAATCTTAAACAAATAAAATAATAAACTTTTCATTATTTATATAAAAAAATTTCAGTATTTTCCACCTACGCTGTATGTCTGGCTGGCATATTCTTGTTCCATAGTCGCTTTATTCGGGACAATAAAATGTGTAAATCACGCTCTCCATTGTGTCTATGATACGACGGAATGCCTTGAAGAACCAGGTCAAAGCGTAAGTCTGGTAAAATCAGAAAGCGAAAAGAAACGAGCGGCGCGTAATAAACGTCGTGAAACACCGCAGGATCCAGTCGACTTGGGTATAGAGTTACAGGTTTTAAATGGTAAAGAAAAACTTTGATTATGTATAAAAAATGTCGTCTCTTCTTGTAATTATATCCTATTTATTTTAACCGATTATTCAAATTACATTGATGACTCATTTTCGTAGGCAAAACTGATACCCCTCCTGTCGAATGCTCCTCCCGGAATTCTTACATCGAGCCAAATGCTCCGAATGCAGATGCGGATAGTATAACTTCTGATTATAATAGGGACAAACCTAGTTCCACGATAGATCTAAAGGTTGAAATACATAGAAAAAATAGTTCAGAGAGCTCTGAAGAAGCTCAGCAGCTCAGCAAGGCGACTGTTGCAAATATTAATGTACATAAAGCAGAGTTATTTTCAACTCAAGACCACGATCGACTTAGAAAAAGGTTTAGCGGTGGGTTTCTATCATTATAAATCAGCTTATTCAATCATTTCTTTGCAATTACAATATTGAAATAGGATTTGTCAAAAGTTGTTAATAAACTTGACTCAATAAACATTTAATTATCGTTACAGAGTGTCGATTGATGCGACAAAAATGTGTCGTTATTGCAGAAGAGGATCAAACTGGCTCTCGAAAATTATCTCGTTATTCTTCTAAGGATTGTCGAAGTCGTCACTCGAAGCAAGGAAGTCTGGGTAAAACTGGGTCTGAAAGTCAAATCAAACAAACTAGCTCTTTAGAGTTGGAGCAGCATGGAGATGACTTTCCTTATTGGAAATCAAACCAGAGTGTTAGACGATTAAATTCCAACTCGATACCTTTGGAAACTCATTTAACAACCGATCATCCACAGAGCTTGGAGATTATTTCTAAAAAAGAGGACAATGAGAAGAATAAAATTCCATCTCATCCTCAATCCTTGGAAGTATGTATATGCTGATTGCATTTTTTGGGGATCAATATTTGTAACGTTAATTAAATTGTCATGATTGAATTCGTTTTCGTAATAAATAGCCTCTGATGAGGGCAGTACATCACTGCTGAAACGTCAGGTGAAAATGAATAAATTGACTCTGCTTGATTGATAAGACCTTCTCTTCTTAGTTAATTAAATTGATTGAAAGATTGATTATGCTTCTGAAGTAAACGAGAAAATGGAAAGACATGAAATAGTGCACTGGGTGCTTTTTGAGTTGAAAAATGCTGACAAAAATTTCAAATTACTAATACTAATTATCCCGGAAGCTAACTGATCCAAGAATATTCATTGCACTCTTGCAGGTAATCCCGAAAAAGCCACATCAGCCACTCGGACACCCGCAAAGTCTAGAAGTTATTGGTGCTACCAGTAAAAACACTAGTTCTAATGACGACAACAACCTTCCGCTTCATCCACAGAGCCTTGAAACTATAAACACAAAAAAGGTTCGGCTCTGAAGCATTATTTAAACAGAGGAAGATAAAATTCATATGTTATTTTAACTGCTCGTAGAAAAATTTTCACACATAGTCTTGAAGTAGATACTACAAAGTCCATTCAAACAGTAAAATTTTTTAGAAATAAAATTATACTCTAAAATTGCCAATGATTCAAACATTTCTGAAAGTCGCTACCTGAATAAGACGTCATCTTTCTTAAAAATAGTTTTGCCATAGTAGATTGTCACGATATTGTATAACGATAATGGAAATGTAATATTTAGGGATATAATCTTGGCATTACAATGGAATTACTCGTTCAACGTTGTAAAATTACATTGTGTAAAATTTCCTTAAGGTTTTACCCCAAAACACTTTGAAGCGTAACCAACTACAGTTACTGCCATATCTGAGTTATGGTTCAGAGATTGTCTATCCAATAGCGGAGCAAAGCGATGAACAATTTCCTATTGAAAGTTCTGGAGGATTCAGTCGTCGAGATTCCTACAGTCCTTTACTTGTTCGACAAACAAACGAAAATGCTGCAGGAGGAGCTAATAGAGATAGAAGTCTTAGCACCAGTGGATTTGAGGAGAGATTTGCAAGGTTTGAATCATTCTCATTGACTCTATTGTTTAATTCTATGTTCCTTTACTTGACTGAAACCAAATTGGCATAAGCTGTACAGTAATTAGATGATATAAATTAGTGTTGTGTGAATGGTAATCCAAATTTTAACTCAGGTTCAACGGGGACATAGCAATTGATAATGACTCTGCTAATTCACGAGATGCTTTGCTGGAAGATGTTAAAGCTAATGATAAGCGAAGATTCAGTAATACTAGTCAGAGTAGTCGTAAATTATCTGATGGAGATAGGCATAGAGAGAAACAGCAAGGAAAGTGTAAAAATATCGAGGATCCTTTGAACTCTACAAGCTCTGGTTTTGACTGGCTTTTTGAACATACCGACTCGGAAATAGAGCCATCACAGAGTCAAAGTGGTGAGTTTTTTCCCTGCTTAAAAAAAAATTAGTAGTAAAATGTTATAGCTGTTAAGAATCGAACAATACTAAAAGATGCATTATACATTCACTGGAATTCATATGACCGATATCATTTCACATTATGCTTTTATTGATGCGAATTTGAGGTTTATTTTTAAAATTTGGTACCCCGCTGATAACAATTTTAGAAGTTTAAACTTCTGGTTGAGAAAAGCTTTACAGTTTGAAGGTAAATAATATTGAATAAAGAGTAAATTATATGAAACAAATGATTGGTGAAATTTTTATCAAGGATTCATAGCGTATTATTGTAAATCATGGTGTTACTTTATCGAAATTCTGAAAAAATGATTACTGTTAGACATCAAGTAATATTTTTAGCATTATATGATTTTTTTTTTTTAATATTCGCCGCCAGCGTTTTGGATGTTTACTCGATCCGATGATACGGACACTTCAGAGAGCCTACAGACGGCTAGCACTGATTGTAAGTCATTTTCTAATTGCGCGTTTGTGTCGTAGTACATATACAGTAATTTTTATTCTTTGTTCACCAGTAGCCAAAATATTGTTTAGAAATAAGCCTTGAACAATATATATGCATTGTTAAATATAGTATGTAATTTTTACCATATAATATAGTATACAATTATTAGCTATCCAGTGATCAAAATAACATTTGTAAATAGTAATAATGAAGTTTTTACCCAAACTGCAAAATACACCCGCTAGTAATACTCGTAATTCATCCATGTACCATTATTTTTCATTTGAGGTATACTTACAGATTATTTTTAGTCATTTAACGTTTGCTTCTATCTGGCAAACGTTAGCCTAAAGCTTTGCGCAAGAAGTAGACCAGTAGAATGCAGTAAAATCAATCCCATATGTGCATATAATTTCTAAAGTTTGTCATATACCTGCGCATTTGCCCCTGAATTTTATAACTTTGCACTTATATCATGAATTTTGATTTTTTTTTTTTTTTTGATAAAGAAAATTGATTCTAGAGACCTCGGATTTATTTGGTAATCATTTGAGACTTATGATTATTCAAACTTTTCTACACCATAAAACATCAATTTCAGATCTTCATGGAAAAGAACTGGACTCCGGATCATCCAGTACAACTACATTGAGCATAGAGAATGAGGTCAAGAAAAAATTGTTATCGCAGGTTGAAGTCGACTGTAAACGTCATCAGGGAGCGATTCCAAAGCAAAGTCGGACAAAGATACCTGTAGAATCAAACACAGAGCATGTAGGAGACGTGGCACCTCCACCCATTAAACCTAAACGGACATTAGAAGTTCGTAGAGAGAGAGAAAGAAAGTTTGAACAAACTAGCGGCTCAAATAACGAACTGAGTACTCTACTTCCAAGTCCAGCTCCTCCGTTATTGGCAGCTTTACTTAATACCGGTAGAGATTTACCTGGGCAATCAGGCACTGTATCAGATTTACGATTAAGTCGAAACTCTGAATTAAGACACACTCGATCTAAACATAGACGTTTGAAACGATCAAGTAGAACGCACAGAGGACCTAGAAGTAATTTACGGGAAGACAATTCGGTGCCCTTAACTGCCTTGGCGAGTGTAATATCAAACAATAACTGCCATTTGGCTACCAGTCATAACGATACTACAGAAGGGGCAGTTCATTGTTTTAGAGACGAAAACGGCCGATGGTTGACATATACATTCGATGAAAAGGGAACGGGAATAGCAAATACTTCTCAAATTGCGTCCAGTGGCAATGGCAAGCTTTTGAATACTTTACTGAGGCAACAGTTGAACCAAAGCTTACATTACGACACAAATTGGGATCTAACTAATTCATTGAGCAACAGCTACAGCAGTTTATCCTTAAATTCGGCTGGCCTGACTGTGATTATTGATACACCACCGGTGTTATCAAGTCCGGTGACGAACCAACCAAAAACGCAGAATGCTGTGCCCTCAAATTTAGTCTCTTCAAGTAGCAGCTCTGAAGGAGATCCATTTCGTCATATATTAACGGATGCATTAGGAGATAGAAATCGCAGACTAAATCCACGTAACAATCTGAATTTATATCCTGCTGAAAATGGAACGTCTATACCAGTTTTAACTTTACCCGCGCATCCAGAAGCTGAAGCTAATACAAGCCTATCTTGGAATCGCTTTATAGATGGATTGGATATACCAAATGATGCTAAGGCCAAACAATCTAAACATTATTATAAATGGAAAATAGGAAAACTACCTCATATCAAAGTGCATTTTGATCGCCTGGCTTTGTTAGCTTTATTGGATAGAAATTTAACGATATTCGAAACTATGGTGTCGACTATTTTGGCAGTAGCTGTTGCTGGCTTAGGCATTTCTTTATTGCAACGTGAATATTTTCGAGATATTTTTGCATTTATATTTTGTATTGTCATTGCTGGATGTCAGTATTCGTTATTGAAATCAGTTCAACCAGACGCAGCCTCACCGACTCATGGTTTTAATAGAATTGTTGCATTTTCTAGACCTGTATATTTCATCATTTGTACAGGATTAGTTTTAATACTTAGCCATTCGTTAGAGAATTTTCCAAAATCAGATTTTAAAGTATACGGAATACTAGTGTCAGATCCTGTTGTTGTCTTGCAAATTAGAAACGTTCTACTTATATTTCTTTTATGTTTTCCGATCGTCTTTTCATTAGGACTCTTCCCACAAATAAACACATTCCTAATGTATCTATGCGAACATGCTGACATACACGTGTTTGGTGGTAATGCAACAACTGGCTTAGTATCTTCTATTTACTGTCTGTGTCGCAGTGTATTGACAGTTTTAATCCTTTATGGTTTTGCTTACGGGGCTTTGACCGAGCCCAAATCATCTCAGCATATTCTGTTTTCTATATTTGTTGGATTATTGGTTGCCGCCTCGTATCATTTGAGTAGATCATCTTCAGATCCGAGTGTAGTTTGGGATATAGTAAAGATGAATTTATGGCCACCAGAGTTGTATCTGGAAGAAAGAGAAGCTAAGATAATAGAGAACACGTCTCGTAAAGATGATTTAAGTTCAAAATACAGAGACGTTAAAATAAGATCTCTAGGTAATAAAAAAGACGTGAAAATAAAAGTTAGTGAACAAATTTCTGATTCTGAACTCATCGATCCCCTTCCGGAAAAGCTACGCTCTACCGTTAATACTAGATTAAAAAATGATCTGATAGTGTGCACCATTTTAGGCGTTCTGTCTTTTGCTATTCATTGTTCGACAGTCTTCAATGCTTTGCAATCAGAATTAAATCATGTCTTGTGGAGTATCGCAAGTTGTCTGGGATTTCTGCTTCACTATATTGTGCCGCAACTTAGGAAACAGTTGCCGTGGCTATGTCTAGCTAAACCAGTATTAAAAAGTTACGAACATGCACAGTTTGAGGTGAAGGAGCCTGCTAAAATTATGTGGTTTGAAAAGGCTTCTGTATGCCTCTGTTTTGTTGAAAGAAATATTTTATATCCAGTTGTATTCTTAAGAGCTCTAACAGAATGTTCTCCAACTATTGTTGAAAAATTTGGTGAAAATATAGGGCCTCTGATTGTTGTTATTTGTGGAATGAAAGCACTTCGTTCAGCATATTCAGATCCATCGACTCGCTATCTTATACTCGTCTTTACAGTTTTGCTATTTAAATGCGACTTTAAAGACGGTGGTGAAACTTTCTTAATCGACTACTTTGTAATGGGAATTGTATTCTCAAAAGTCTATGAACTCCTGTTGAAAATTCGATTTGTTGTCACTTACATAGCGCCATGGCAGATCACGTGGGGTAGCGCATTTCATGCATTTGCACAGCCTTTCTCTGTCCCACATTCTGCAATGCTGTTCTTACAAGCTGGAATATCGGCTATATTAAGTACTCCGCTAAATCCTCTACTTGGAAGTGCCATATTCATTTCATCTTACGTCAGACCAGTGAAATTTTGGGAAAGAGATTACAAGACGAGAAGAGTTGATCATTCAAATACTAGAATGTCATCACATTTGGAACGCAATTTGGGCGCCGATGATAACAACTTGAACTCCATATTTTACGAGCAACTAACACGATCCCTCCAACATAGTCTATATGGAGATTTGGCCCTAGGTCGTTGGGGTGGAGTTACTCAAGGCGACTGTTTCCTACTTGCGTCTGATTATTTGAACTGTCTAGTTCACATTGTCCAATTGGGTAATGGTTTGGTCACATTCCAACTAAGAGGGCTCGAATTCCGGGGAACCTATTGTCAACAGAGAGAGGTAAACATATTTGAAACATTTGTTTCACGAAAGAACTTCATCTAGTGTTAAATTTAATTTATGTTTTATTTCTCTTAGGTTGAAGCAATATCTGAGGGTATTGAGGATAATGACAATTGCTGCTGTTGTGAGATGGGTCATCTTTCCAATGTCTTGAGTGTAAATGCGGCATTTAGTCAACGTTGGCTTGCTTGGGAAGTGGCCAGTGCCAAGTATGTGTTAGAAGGATATTCGATCTCTGATAATTCTGCCGTATCAATGCTTCAAGTATTTGACTTCCGCAAGGTTCTTGTAACTTATTATGTTAAGAGTATTATTTTCTACGCAATTAAATCAAGCAAGCTAATGCAGTGGCTTGAAAATTCCGATATCATTGAAGCACTTAAACCGACGTTAGAAAAGAACTTTGTTGACCTCGATCCAGTTTTCAATATGAACATTGATGAAGACTTTGATTTTCGAGCAAGCGGAATCACTAGAAGCAGTTTTTGCAATATCTTTCTAGACTGGATACAGTTCTGCGGTGCAAAACGTGACAAGGTACGCAATTCGTTATCATATTTCAGTTTTCAGTAGTAATAATAAACATCTTTCTTAGCAATATGTATCAAAGTAGGATGGTTAACACCTGTATTTATTACATTTTCTAGTTATTGGAGAGGTCAAGGGATTCGTGCCTGGTATCGCTGTGTCTTGCGTTAAGCCTTTTAGGGCGTCGTGCATTAGGTGCAGCGTCTCACAACACTGTATCTAGTGTTGAATTTTTCCTATATGGATTGCATGCATTGTTCAAAGGTAAAGATTGAATTTTAGTTGAAGTAGCATGTGTGGAAGTATTTATATCAAAATAATTTAGGATGGTTAGATATTACAGCAAATTTATTGCTTCAAAATTAACAATCACGCCGTTCATTTTAATTAGATAAAAATGTATCTTTTAAACAGAATACTTGTATTATTACTGTGATGTAGTCTGGCATGTCATTAGTCATATGTCTGAAATAACTTAACATTAACATTTTATTACATTACAGGAGACTTTCGTATAACGTCTGCTCGTGACGAATGGGTCCTACGAGATGTAGAACTTTTGCGCGGAGTAGTGGCAAAGGGAGTTAGAATGGCCTTAAAATTACACCAGGATCATTTCATGAGTTCTGAAGAGTACGAGGAAACGGCTGCTCTGTATGAGGCAATCGAAGGGCACGATCGAGGTCTTGTTATAAGCCACGAGGCTGATCCGCTATGGAGAAATGCAGTTCTTGGTGGTGCTCCAAGTCTTCTTGCTCTTAGGTACATACATACTTAGCGATTTTTTGGACTCAATTTTTTTTCTTCGATTAGAGAAATGTTTTCATTTATTGAACAATTATGATATTACAGGCATGTATTGGACGATGGAATAGATGAGTATAAAGTGATAATGCTAAATAAGCGATATCTGAGTTTTCGAGTAATCAAAATGAACCGAGAGTGTGTCCGTGGACTCTGGGCAGGTCAACAGCAAGAACTTGTATATTTACGAAATCGAAATCCTGAACGTGGATCGATACAAAATGCCAAACAGGCTTTACGTAATATAATTAATAGTTCTTGTGATCAGCCAATCGGTTATCCAATATATGTATCCCCATTGATGACTAGTTACGCTGAGACAAATGACCAACTGTGTTCAATACTCGGGGGGCCATTAAGCTTAGGCACCATAAAAAGCAATGTACTTAAACTATGGAGAAGGTATGTTATTCGATTTGTTTTTTTTTTTTTTTACACCAAAGAAATCCTAATCATTCCTTTTACATTCCTTCAGGATAAGACGGCGATGTGGACAAGGGTGTTCGTCTGGTGGTACTGGCTCCCAAGATGATGGTGGTTTTGGCAATGAAGGAGTCTACGCTATGACTACATACAATATACATTCCGGTAGGTTTTATCTTCTGTTTTACGTTAATGATTTTTTAAATGAAATAGATTCGCCCATTTTTACTTTGGAAAAGATTCAATCACGTTGTAAAAATTCTTAGCATATCTTGTTTTACAAATCGACAATCTAACAATTACAATTCACTTCGATTATTGATTTCCATGTCTTTATCAGGGTACAATCAATCTGGTCACAACACATCTGGTTCTCAATCCATGGATTCAAGTTGTCAAATCGGAGGCTCTGCCGGTCGAGGTTCACTTGGTCGAGCAAATACAGGGTCTCTAGGTGGCAATCGTGGTTCCTTGGCATCAGTCGGAAAGCCTACAAGTTCTACACTGGCTAGTTTAGCTGGATTACTTAGCAGTGGAGATATAAAAGCTGAATCTAAATCCGAAACTACTAGTTTTACAAATAAACAAGAAAAGGATGAAGTCTTCCAAAGGGTTCGAGTGAGTATTACCAAATCTGTTAAATTAGCTAAAAGTTAGTTTGTTCTTTATCAAAGGTATACTTTTATTATAAAAAATCATAAAATTATACCTGGAAGTAGGGAAACAAATTCTACCAGTATTTTGAAATTAATAAAAACAAGTACTATTTTGATTTTCTAATCAACCCAGATAATGGACCCAAACCAAGTGTATGATGCAATAAATTTGGGTCGAAGAATCGATGTTATATGGCCAGATGAACGGATGAGACAACAGGGTGGTCGTTCAGGATGGCAGCATTGGGTTCCCGAGAGAGGTATGGAAGGTTGCGTAGTTCATCGGTGGTCACCTAGTCACCGTGATCCCAACAGACGATCGCACGTCGATAAAGTTATACTACTTGTTAAAATTGATGAGAAATATGTCCCTGTGGCAGAGCAGGGTGTACAAGACTTGGGTGCCGAAGTGTAACTAGAATTTTTGTAAGTTTCGGTAACTCCATAGCCCTCGATGAATTTTTCGTGGGGTTTCCTATCACGATAATATAAAACAAAAACAAAAAAAACTTGTCACATACATTGCCATTGCAAATTGAGTCGTGGAAGACTTAAGTGCAAAAGCTTAGCTACATTATTAATAGGTAAGACTTATTACTTTAGATCAAATTTGAGATATTGAATTGAGTTGATATTGTTTTATATTTTATAGTCATTTTGAAAAACTACGTCTCAGCTCTGATTCAGCAATCAAAACTATTATTCATATTTCTTTTATTATTGTTAACGCACTATCTATGTTGAGTGCCTCTAACGCGTGAAACGTATCATTTACCAATTAGATAATCATTAATTTCACGTTAAAATAGTGAAATCACAAGCTTGCTCCATTTTTTGAAAGAGAAAATTATTATAAACAAAATTAAATTCCTTCATGTGCAATTTTTATATGATCAAAAGTCACTTGCACAAAAATCACTGTAAAGTTGTTAAGTCATCAGATGTTCTGTAATTCCTAAATCCTCATTGCGCATGAATGGATTTCAAATACGGTAATTCATAGCTTTCTAATTATTTCAGGAAATACCTATTATAGTAGCATGTTATTTATTCAGGGTCTAAAAACTTACCAGAGCCTCATTTACATAGAATTATAAATAAGTGAGTCACTACACAAAATCGTTGTTATGTGACTTTGAGACTCACAAGACTTTGAGTAACTGATTTTATTTGCCAATAATGAAAGGAATGGCAAATTACTTTAAATTGTACATTTTATATTGCACCGTTGTAATCATCTTCTTGGGATTCGAAATTGTATAGAATCGGATAAGAATATTTATACACAATTTACGTCAGAGTAATCTATTCATATTTTAGAGAACTCGAATAGTCTAGCAAAATCAAATAGTTTGAAAGCTTGAAAATTCATCCAATAGTCAAACTATTCTTTATTTATTTATTTATTTATTTTATTTTTTTTTCACGATACTAATTCGGAATTGACATTATTAAGGCACATAGAGTTGTTTGCACATTACTCTTTGATTGACTAGAAAAAACAGCGTTATAATGTTATGTGTTATATATTTTCCTCGATTCTAATACTTTTGTTAAGAATTTCAATAGAATTCTATCATTCGGCAATGAATGATATTATTCATTTCCAAATAATTACAACCTTGCAATCGTAGAGCTTGTGATCTGTGAATAAACTGAATTAATTAATATAAACATAAAATATGTAAGTAAATCCGTTACGTTTTCTAGTTCTGTTGTTTTATGTCTGTTTGGTAATTGAGCTGTTTCATTTCACTGTTATTCTGTATGAATACTGCTCATATAAACCATAAATAATGTAAAACGTATACCAAATTATTGTACTATATTTATAAAATATTATACCTAGTTATTATTCTATTCACCTTCGCAAATCTGAGAGAAATGGGTGTCGCTTGTAGTCGGAATAATTGCTGTACAACATAGAAAGATTATTTTTAGTTACTAGTTTACTTTGGTGTTACTTTGTTATTTTTTATTTTTCCATTTTTTATTTTTTTGTTTTCTTTCATTAAATCTTCTAAGTGTAGCTATTTCTCATCGGATGAAAAACTATTTGATGCATTAGTCACGAGCAGATAAATATTGATTTTATTCTAGACAACAAGCGGTAATATCCATTTCACATTGTGTATGAAATCTATCATGTTTTTCTACATTTTGTTACCTTTTTGTTTAAGTGATAAATAAGAATCGAAAATTAAGTAATGTAAATAGCTAAAATTGTGTGATTGTCTCTTTCTGTGGACATATTTTTATTAAAAGTTTACAAAAATATTCAAAAGAGATGTGATGTATAAATGCAAATAATTTGTGTTTCAATAGAACCTTCTCCAAATTGTTAATAAATTGTTTACGCTGATATGAATTATACCCATTACTATTTCATATCCAATATACACACATTAAAGAAATTCAAAATCCCAAAACGAATGAATAAAATCAAACGGAAAAGGGTTCAGATTCAATGAAATAATCATTTGGTACTTAGCACACATTTACATTTATTAACCAACCAATGAATTTCTACAAAAACTTTGTATTAATTTCATTATGTTCTAAGAATAGGAACATAGGTAGTAAAGTATGTGCGAGTAATTACATTCTAAAAATATGTTAGAATGTAGAATTTTTAGGACGATGCAGACTTTTAGTATTCACAAGGCGTTTGAAATATTTATTAATGGTCGTTGAAAATATTTTATTACTTTAATCCTAAGTTATTTATATTCTAATTGAACTAGTTCCAAAGAAAAACCAAAAAAACAAACAAAAAAAAACATCAATAATCTGTAACATTTAACAAAATCACATATCAATCCAAAGTCCATTTCAAAGTAGAGTTTATATTAAGTACATCCATAATCTTAGTCTATGAAGAAAAAAAATTGAATGGTGCATTATTTATTATCAGATGACTTAAGGTTGAATATTCTATTTTGAACTGAAGGACTAATTTCTCAACTTTCTCACTCTACGATGTGATAATTGCTCTATATTTATGAAATAAAATATAACTTCTAAAAAGAACTTTGTGATTGAAAGTACGCTACCTGGCATGCATTTGGCCAACTTTATCGAGCCATAAAAATAGAAAATTTTCAAAATTCCATGTAAAGTTAGTCAAAAGTGATTAGACATTAAGTACTCTTATTAGTTGGGTCAACTTCAGTGCCGGTCCTCAATTTCTGAATTAATGTTTCCATTGAATCGGCTTCCATCAAGCCAATAAATTTGTGCACAACTAAACCGTTCGATACTGCAATTACAGCTGGCACAGCCTTTACTTCAAAAGTATGAACTAGCTCGGGATTTGACTCTACGTCTACAACAGCTAAATTAATGTCTTCCATCGGACCAACTAATTTTTCAAGTTTAGGTGTTAGAATTTTACACGGATCACACCATTCTGCGTGAAAATTAACTATTACAGGAACTGTGCTATTCATTACTTTATCTACAAACTCAGTGTTATCTTTAATCTCAAATTTTTTATTGCGAGGACCAAGCAAGGAAATCCCACGCGCAGATAGTCGCATTGTGTTCTTCAAACCACGCAACATTTTGATTATAGTTTATTTATATTTAAAAGCACCCTCAAAATTTTAATTATACAAGTTTTGAATAGCCAACATTTAGTTGGTTCTGTTTTCTCCACAGCTAAAAATTTGTCAATTAGACTTTAAAACTGCTCTGAATATAGATTATACAATTTTTGTTTTATACTTTTTTTTTTGTTACTTTAAACATACGAGTTGGTCTATCTATAAAAATCTAGTATTTGAATTAAAATATCAGTCGCAAAATTCCAGTAGTATAATATATGGTTTAAAATTTCAACTGGAATTTGGTTATTTGTGGAAATATAAATAGATATAAATTCATTAGTTCATCTATACTTAAAATAACACCTCCCTTAAATGAATTTTTCAAGTTATCCAACAAGCTCTAGTAGTAAGTATATAGTTTCGTTCAAGAATAGACTCTATTATAATATCCTCAATTGAAAAAATATTTCAACTTATGAGTAATTAAAACTCGACAGAAATTCATTTACAGAGTTTTATCAATTTTTCTTTTTTTTTTTTTTTGTAATTATGGAGTTTCAATCTTCCTCACAGAACCCAATTCTTAATATGCACAGCTTTTATCGGTGTCATTAATTCAAATTTAATGTAAGCCAACAAGGCTACCAAAGAAGAAGCGGCCAATAAAACTACGAGCAATATACGCCAGATAAATAGTTGATCGTACGGCTGTAAAAAATAATGAATTTATTAATTGTATTCAAAATTGAGAAATGCTATTTAAGAAAAAAATTAAATACATCGAAGACAAAGATTAATTATTGTATAACTGAGATTAAATTAGCCATTAATACCTTGTCTGATTTTGTCTCTGTGTTTTCGGAAGCCCTCGGAATACTGAGCAATGCGATTGTGACAATTCCCACAATACCTAGAGCTGTGAGACCAAGTTTTTTTTGGGTTCTTAGGGATATTAGGCAAATTAATCCTGCCGATAGCCAAAGAGCGAGTATAATAAATGTCCCGAATCCAACTCCAAATATGAGAGTTGTCATTCCCTGGAAAATACAAATTGATAGAATTGAAATTCGGTGGTAAGACTAGTAACGAAGCGACGATTAGAAGCTTAGACATGGATTAGAATTATACAGGGAATTAATTACTGGTGAATTTGTGTCGTATTTTGTAAATCGATATTGTGTATATACATACATAAGTATGTTATTTTAGCCTGAAGTCGATCATTGTATAATAGTATGTAAAAATTATCTTACCTTGGAAACGATGTTGTCGTTCTTTGGTGTCTAAAAAAGATAAAATAAATAATCAATTCAACAACGTTGTACGTCTATAAACTAGGCGTGATAAAATCATAAACTCCTTTTATTGATTGTTTGAAAATTCAGCAATTCTTCATCATTACGGAAAACTAACCTATATCTTTATTCAACGAATTTATCGGATTTATACTGACAAGAATTGCCGGTAGATGGCCGCTGTTCCTCGTTTTATGGTTCTACAGGAATTTTCGTTTCAAAGGTCTACATAATAGATAAATCGTTTGTAAAATGGTAAATATTACATGTTATAAACTGCAAGTTGGTCTTCTTTACTCGTGTAAATATTAAGAACTATGAATGGTCGTTATTATACACGATTTCGTTTTCTATTTAATGAATAATATATCCGAAAACCGGCAACACGTACGAAAAAAGTGAGGTTAGATTTCGTAAGACTTTTTTTTAATTTTTTTTTCTTTCACGTTTTCAGATTTTTAAACCATACAACGAATTGTTAATAAAATTTTGTAATTAATGAAATAAATGTGTCGTCTACGATACCGTATTAACTCTTAAATTTAATTCAAGATTAAATGATCATTGCATCATTTGTTTACGCACGTTTTTAATTACATCTATAAACTTTAACATTTTGAAGTTGTATTTATCAAGCTTTGATCATTTTTCACATCATCATGTGAAATTAATTTATCAATGTAATTTTTAACTTACAGAATTTTGTCGTTGGTAAATCAAATTTTGTCGGAATTGTTCGTTCGGCAAAATTTCCTTACAGATATTCAAACGGATACAGAGACTCATCACAAATATGGAGTACTTCTCAGATATTACTCCAGATAGAAGGAACCGAGTCAAAAAGTACCTATGTAAGTTTAATCATATAAACAAAACGGAGTCAATTTTAGTTATCAAGTTTCTTTCATTTAACGTTAGCTTCCTGCTTATGAATAATAACTCTTTCACACACCACATCCTCGGATTTGTATTCTAATTGATTCTGAATGATTGAAAATATTGAATAAATTTAATGAACTCGTTTTAACAAATCTAAGTTGTTTATTCTTATTATAAACTGATCATTTTCTATTACAGATGAGGTTGTATTCAACTCCGGCACGTCGACCAAATTTTTTTTCACAATTTTTAGACAATATAAAACAAGAAATGCAGAAAAATAAAGAGATGAAAGAATCATTGAAAAAGTTTCGTGAAGAGGCCGAAAGACTCGAACATTCCGAAGCTTTGAAATCTGCAAGACAAAAGTTTCACAGCGTTGAATCAGAGGCAAATAAAAGCTCTGAAATAATAAAGGAAAAGTTAGATCATCTCAAGGAAAAGGTATACATTTAACAAAGTTTAATTAAATCATTGGGCTAAAACAATTTCTATGCCGGTATATCCGTGAAGGTTCAAGGCGTCATAGAAGAAGCTAGCAAATCAGAGATAGGTAAAAAGGCGGGGCAACTGAGTGAGGAAATAACAAAATCAGCTAAAGATGCGGCAGAATCAATATCTGAGAAAAGTCAAGCTATTGGAAAAACTGGAGCTTTTCAGACTATATCACAAACTGCTGAAGCTGTCCGTAAAGAATTTGATCATCACGGCATGGAAGGTTTCTACAAATTTATTTATCAAGAATAAGTTTCAATAAAATGTCAATCAAAAATCAATATATTATACCTAATTCCAAGAAAATAAGGATTCATCCTTGGAAATTAATCTACTAAATATAATCTACTGTTGATCGGTATTGCGTATGCCCGAAATAATAAACAGATCCTGTGAGGGTTAAGATTGAATGTTCCATATTATATAAAAAACGTAATTGCACCAGAAAGACCAGAAAAGGGCTGCTCTTTGTCTAATAATAATAATAATAATAATAATAACAATAATAATGATAATAATAATAATTTTTATAACACTTTTGATAGGCCGGGTCTATGTTCCTCCAAAGAAATTACGGAAACGAAAAGAAGTGCCTGACATAGTAGATGAAAAGCCAGTTGAAGCAAATGAGGAAGCCACTGGTGTCGAACTGCATAAAGATTCCAAATTCTATCAATCCTGGGAAAACTTTAAGGTAAAGAGAATATTGAAAGCTTGAGAAGATTGAACAGGGTTTAATTTTTATTGATGAATATCAAGTGTTCAATGGGAACAATAAATTAATAAAAAGATTTTGAGTGATATCTTTAATTTCCATTCTACTGCTTTTTCAGGACAACAATCCGTATGTTAATAAAGTTTTGGACTGGAAAATAAAATATGAAGAATCAGATAATCCCATGATTCGAGCTTCCAGGCTGCTCACAGATAAAGTTACAGACATAATGGGAGGTCTATTTCAAAAAACAGAGCTTTCAGAAACACTTACAGAAATTTGCAAGCTAGATCCAAGCTTTGACAAGGTATCTAAGTATTTGGAATTCATTTCGCATTCTGTATTAATTGCTAAAAAAATGTAATGCTCTCATTTCAACAAACTGTCTGAAATTTGATTATACGAGAAATCTTGTGATAGTATTTTCTATAACTTCGTCCAGCTACAATTTAAAACATACTTCCAACACTGAATTGAATCAAAATTTTAACTAACTCCATTCCACTACGAAAAGATTAAGAACAATATTCGATTAGTTCTTATTTGAATATCTACACGATAAAAATAGAAATCGAGATAAGAGATGTTGACTATTTGTTAACTAGGTCAAATTCTTGAGAGATTGCGAGATAGATATAATTCCCAACATTCTTGAAGCTATGGTGAGAGGTGACTTGGAAGTTTTAAAAGACTGGTGTCATGAAGCACCGTTCAATCTCATATCGCAGCCTTTAACACAGGCAAAGAAACTAGGATATTATTTAGATAGTAAAATTTTAGGTAAGTTTGATATGTTTATTTGACAAAAGATACATTCATACAATGTCATATTCAATAATACTATTTATTAAATTGTTTCAGATATCGACAATGTCGATCTTGCGATGGGAAAAGTTATGGAGCAAGGCCCAGTGTTGATAATCACTTTTCAATCGCAGCAAATCATGTGTGTAAGAGACAGTAAACATGAAGTAGTAGAAGGTGATCCTGAAAAAGTAATGCGAGTGAATTACGTTTGGGTTTTGTGTCGAGATCCTTCGGAATTAAATCCTAGAGCAGCATGGCGGCTTTTGGACTTGAGTGCCAATAGTGCGGAACAATTTGTGTAATTTAGATTCTATTAAAAGAAAGAAAAATTGATTGGTGAAAATTCGTTGGGAAATTTCTTTGAGAGAATAGATTAGACAATAATAACATACCTCGATTTGCACTGGATACATTTTAGCATTAATTTTAAGGAAAACTATAAACTATATTCCTAAAGGCGTATCCACGTCCTTATTCGAATCCTCCAGAGCAACTTTACATGCACCTATTCCGAAGTCAGATTTTATCGTTATTTTGAAAATCTGATTTTGCGTTAATTCAAATATGTTACATGATATATCATTTTCATTTTATTCATGAAGCTAATTTTCGTAGCTTAAACTGCATAAGATAAGCGCAAAAAAAAATTTTTTTTTTTAATTTTTACAGATACGTTTATTACATATTACGAAACGATTATTACATCTCTGTAAATAATTAACTTGTTTTCAAAAGAGTGGTATTATCTCTTGGCAAGTTTTGTAAAATATAAGAAAATATCTTGCTATATTTATTGATTAATTAATATAGGATTGTACATGTTAACTGTAATGTAGACCAACGTGAATACATTATTTACATACGAAATGCTCAAATTTCAAAAACTCCTAATCACATTTAAAAAATCGAATATACATAGAAATATTTTTAAACAGATTACAGTACTTAATAAATTAGGCAAATAGATTATTGGCTAAAAAGTGAAATTTTGAAAAAACTCATTGCCATAGATATACATATATGTCATTGCTAAAATTGTAGCTTGAAATTGAAATGAAAACATTTGGGGCTTATAGAAAATTGTAGTTTAAATTAATATAAAACCTCGGTTGCATATATGATATCAATAATAAATTATTAAACATAAATTGATAGTTTATTATTATATTCTACGTACGGCTAAAAGCAAAAACATTGAATGAAAAACGAAAAAAAGAATGAATCGATACGTTGTAAGCTATGTTTGAATTAAACCGCCAAGGGCGGACGATCTTGAACCATTTGTCGAGTGTCGCCATCTTGGTGGACAGAACTTAGTTATTTTTAGCTAAAAATTTGAACTTTGAGTTTAATCTCATAATACCAGTGTGATCAATGCCCTAGTAGTGATCAAGATATTCGCGTTTGACGTTTCCAATTATTTTCTTGCCATACAAAGACGGAAATAACTAATTAAACATGGTAAATATAAAAAAATATCAACATCTCCATTTATTATGACCTAATAATTACTCAAATTTCATAAATATTTTTACAATTTTTGTACTTTTACAAACATCGTTAAGACACTATCTTGTTGAGGCTGTATGCTTTGCTATTTTCAGCTTATTCCAAGGAACATGTTATTAATATTTAACATGCATTTTTCAGGGTAACGAAAGTTCGCTGCCGATGGAGTTATGCTCCAATTGTGAGTTGGAAATTAATTAAAATTCATCAATAAAACAAATAACCTCTTTTTATTTAACCCATCTATCGTTTACTCAACAAAATGTCAACATTTTATATCCAACTTTATACAAATATTGAAACCATCCTAATCCGTTGTATAACAATACAATTAACTTCTCAATATGTAAACATCACTGTTTACTTACCACTCCGTTGATATATCACTATTTTTCAAGTATGAGCAAAAACTTTTTTTTCGCATTATTACCCAAAATTAAATAATCAAAACCTTTTTAAAAAAAATTATGCAAATAGAGTTTCAGGTCTCGAAATTTCTGTGATAAATTAAGGCATAATTTTTGCTATTTTTTTTTTCAAATATTTAAAGTAATTGACGAAAAAGGAATTTTTTTTTTTCCAACGTCTTATGATTATCATTATAATGCGCGTTAATGAAGAATAGGAGACACTTTGTTAGGCGTATGAATAAATTTTAATTACGCATATTTTATGATTATGAATTGTAGTCGATGCTGATGAACTTAGAAGACTTGGAAAACGTTTTCGAAAATTGGATCTTGACAATAGCGGTGCTTTAAGTATAGATGAGTTTATGACACTGCCAGAATTGCAACAAAATCCTTTGGTGCAACGTGTTATTGAAATATTCGACGCTGATGGCAACGGCGAAGTTGATTTCAAAGAGTTTATTCAGGGGGTTTCACAGTTTAGTGTCAAGGTAAGCTTTTAATGTAGTAAAAAAAAAAGGCCTTTCAGTATTAATTTTATAGTCAAGATAAAAATCATTTGAATACGTGTATTTTGTTTTCTCGGCTGGAATTAATTGGGTTCAACTTATGAGAAGAAAATATAATTGTTTGCAGTTAGCTGAATTTCAGTTAACGAAAATATTAACTAACATTTTTGATGATAAAATGAATTCTCATTATTTCAGGGTGACAAAGAAAGCAAATTAAGATTTGCATTTAGAATCTATGACATGGACAACGACGGGTACATAAGCAACGGTGAATTGTTTCAAGTTTTGAAAATGATGGTTGGTAACAATTTGAAGGACACACAACTTCAGCAAATTGTTGACAAAACTATATTGTTCGCTGACAAAGATGAAGACGGAAAAATCAGCTTTGAGGAATTTTGTTCTGTATGTGTAAAACCTGAACCAAATAATTTAACTTGACCTTTTAATTAGAGATATAACAAAAATTCTTATCTGAAAAATTCGTCATAGACTCATGAAGATGGAAAATCGAAGCAAATAATAATTTTCTTCAGAACACTCCCTCATTTTTTAACAATTTTTGTTTCAGGTCGTTGGTAACACGGACATCCATAAGAAGATGGTAGTCGATGTCTAATGAATGAAAATTGGTTTGGAGAAAAGAAAAGAAAAGAAAATAGAAAATGGAAAAAAAAGCATGCTTAGATCGTTAAAAATTTCATCTTTATTAATAATAAATAATAATAAATTTATCACATAGTTAATAGGTGAACTAAAGACCAGAATGGTCCGTCTTGTAACACAGCGCGGTCTCGTAGCTTATTGGTACTGTGTTTAAAGTGAATATTGTTTACAAATTAAATGATTCTAAGAGTCTATTACTGCTACATTATTTATCTATAATGTTATATATTTAAATCATACAAGCTTTCTTGAGGTAGGATCTCTCATTGCTACGCTGAGTATGCGCAAACTGTAAGTCAAATTAAGTGAATTATTTTACTTATATCATGAGAATATTATTTATATTGTTTCTTTTTGAACATATATATATTGCAATAAAGTTAGCGGGTAGAGTAGTTAAATATAAATAATACCAGTCGAGTTATAATCGTATTGAATTCAACTGCGTTATATTTTGCACACGACAAGAATTTTCTTCCTGCACAGAGATTTGAGCCTGTACAAAATAGTAATGCTGATTTTCAAATTACACAAATTCAAATATAATCATCAGTAATTTTAATTTATGATCTTCAGGGTACAGGTTTATTCGACAGTTTCATTTATTAAAGTTATACTTGCGCCATATTATGAGAATGTGTAATATTATAAATGCTCATACTTGTGTATAGAAAGATTTATATTATTACAATAATGTTATCAAGAATTATTTTTAACTTACTACTTGCTACAAATGTTATATTAAACTCTTAAGATAGTTTTATTTATGCATCGTCTTTTTAGTCAAGTGCCATTCACCTTAATATTAAAATGTATATCACAACCGGCATTGGTTGGACTTGATATCGGCTGCCAAGATTACTAATCCAAACCAAAACTACTTTTGAATTTGTTGCCATTTTTTCATTGAAGCGATGTTTACCAATATCAAATACAAAAATTATTTTATCACAAAAAAAGCTCTAATCTGATTTAAAACATAATTAAGAAGAAAATTTAATCGAAGAATCTCTGAAATGTTTAATTAAATGCATTAAATTCATTCTTATAAGAAAAAAAATATCAAGCTTCTTTCATGAATTTAAAATATGTTTACTAAATATCGCTAATTGTCAATTGTATTTAACACCATAAAATTTTCAGAAAGACAATTATTATTTACACTAGTAAGGATACAATGAAACTATATTGCTTATCGTTTCTTACCTTCTGCACATACAATTCAAAATGTGCATATAATGTTTTGTATGTATCATTACATTATAGTGTTTTTAATGTCCTTTTTATTCTCTAAGATTAAATTAGTAAATGTAAAGTGTTTGCACTACGAATTACAAATAGCAAATAATAAAAATGTGTTATATAAAACTCACATAAAATTGTCAGGCAGAAATAATTAAGCCACTTTGTACTTAAATCATTCAAGATTTTACATTAGTGAGTAATTGGTAATTGTCTTTTTTACTTAAAAATTAACTCAGAGCATCCAGATGAAAGAACAACTATAGCAAATTCGTGGTTTCGTCCGTATAGAAAAATTATCGTGCCCTTTTTATATATAAGTCTGGTTTATCGAACATTTAGAGTATATACACTCTTTTCAGCGTGCGTAGTTCTTGTAAAATCTTGATCATTCATAAATCAATTAGTACTTCTATGCCCGAGAGTTATGTAGAGATATCCTATCAATTTTTTTTTTCTTTGTAAAGGCAAATAAAAGACTATATGATTACGGTCACTAATTATCATGAAGTTAGACTCTCAAAAAGTCCCTCAAATTTACTCGACGCTTTACAAAAATCTTTTACATCATTTCATCATAAGGTCGTTGTAAATTTTTAAACATTCTTTATGTTTCTGGTAAATGGAATTAAGTGAGTTTACATTGAATTGTTAGATGAAAAATAATGCCCAATCACTCACTGGGCATAGAACCATATGAATATAATTATTATTTTAAGGTATTATACATAATATATACATATATACACACACATATATATATACATATATATATATATATATATATATATATATATATATATATATATATATATATATATATATATATATATATATATATATATATATATATATACATATATATAAAGTAATATATTATAACATGAATGTTATTCTGCCGATATAACTATTTCTGTATCGTGTGATCCTATCAGATATTCAATCAGAATCTGACTGAATAAATTACATCGTATGTAAAGTAATCTCTCACAATTACATAGTAATAATCACATACTGTTAGAATCAGATGAATTTGTCTCATTCTATCTTCACTAAAATATTTCTATACTGTGATTCAATCATTAATTTAACTCTACCTTTTAAAACATAATGAAATCTGTCCAAGAATAAAAATCAATCTCATACTCTACCTCATACGTGAGTTTTATATTTAAACTAAATCTTTTGATTTAATACCAAGGGTCGTTATTCAATGAAACTGAATAACGTGATATGATTGATGATTAATCAAGTGAGTCAGAAATCTTCATTGATAAATTACATCTGTTGGTCAATGATTGTTACATACATACAAGCAATGAAGATAAACGTAGCTTTTTATGCAAATTTGTTTTGTTTTTTTTTTCTCTCTTGACATATTTGTGAAGAAACTTGGAGTGAAATGCTCTACTAAATTCTCAATTTCTGTTGAAAATTTAAGAGTTATATCATTTTAGCAAAATGACTAATACTTGTACCTGTCGAGATTCTCAGATTGTAGAAGGAATTTTTGGTGAAATTTATCCAGGTCAATTAATACATAAGATCACCAATATTTACCTCCAATACACATAAATTTTCTGATTCAATATTTTGAATTATTAACTTGAAAAATATGTTATAGACCCAATTCAACAATTCTTTATTATTACTTTCTTTGATTCTGATCATAGATGAATCCACATAGCTGCATAGTATGTTTTGGACCGAAATAAAAATTAATGGTTTTTGCAGACTTGGTTCACGAACATAGAAAAGGTCTTTCTAAGTCAGAAGCACGGTCCTATGATTCCATGGGGTCTGTTCAATCAGCATCAGGAGACGCTGAAATTGGTGAAATCAACAAAGGTCTTGGAGATCCAACATCGACAAAAATCAAGTCCTACACGTTAACTAACAATAATCGTATGGAAGTCGTTCTCATCACTTGGGGAGCTACAATTGTGTCTATAAAATGCCCAGACAAATTTGGATTTCCCGCAGATGTAGTCATGGGCTTTGATAAATTGGACAGTAAAATCCAAAAAACGAACTATTTATCAATTGCTATTCATCATATCACATCACGTTATGAATACACTTCTTACTATCAAATTGTAAAAAAACCTATTCATGTTTCTGCAGGCTACATGGATCCTAATTTGAATCCATTTTTCGGATCTGTTCTTGGTAGATGTGCAAATCGCATTAAAGATGGGCTATTTTCCATCAAGGACGAAGACTTTTTGCTATCGAAAAATGATAACAATAGACACCATTTACATGGAGGTGTAAGTAAATCATTAACAAGGTTTCTACGGTGGACTATTTCTATGATCCACAATCTTCAATCGACGTATAGGAGCATGTATATGTTTTATTGTCTACAATTGTATTTCTTTAATTTTCTAGCTGAATGGATTTGGTCGTCAAGTCTGGGTTGGGCATATTGATGGCTGTACTGTTGTCATGAGCTATCTCAGCGAAGACGGAGAGGAAGGGTACCCCGGAACTGTGCTCGCAACCATAAGGTTTAAATTAACACCCGATAATAGATTGGAAATAAACATGCGAGCTACAACATCTAAATCTACAGTCGTTAATATGTCGCATGGGTCCTTTTTCAACTTGGCCGGCCACGTGAGTAGATATTACTCAGCTTTAAGAACATCACCGATTTTTTGTTAATCTTATTTAATCTCTGAAGGCTGCCGGTGTACAGGAGTTAAACAATCACAAAATATCATTGAATTGCGATCGATGGACTTTTGCTGATTACACAGACCCTGTACCAACGGGTGCAATTCGTGGAGTAGGTGGAACTGTTATGGACCTCCGAATCCCACAAATTTTAGGAGACTGTATAAGCAAAGTAAAGTCTTCTTAGAAGTTGAAAAAGTTTATTAAAATAGATTTGTTTCGTGGTGTTTATTACCTGCATATTAAAGTTCATTATTTCAATGATCATGTTTCAATCTTATAGTCCGGTATAGAGTAGAGCGTAGTAAACAGTTGTTTGTAATGAACGATGCATTTTCAATAACCCAAAAATTTGTCCAATTCAAAAAACTCTTTTTGTTTCCATAGCTATTCATTATTCACGCAAGTATTACTGACTAGTTTATTCGCAGGTACCTTATATCTGTGCAGGTACCACCCGGAAATGGTTACGATCATAACTTTTGTGTACTGCAAAGCTGGCAACCTGGGGCTTCATTCGTTGCCAGGGCTTTACATCCACCGTCTGGGAGGTAAGACTTCTTAATTTCATTTCCGAAAACAAACATTTTGATAATAAAACATGCACGGAGAAAGTATACGATTGATCTCACATTAATTAATTTTCTTCTAGAATATTGGAAGTTTACTCGGATCAACCTGGAGTGCAGTTTTATACCTGTGGCCGATTACCACCTCAAAAACCATCCGATCAAGAATATTTGTATGAGAATTGTCCACAGAATAAGGTAAGTAATGAATGAATTTTGCTGTAGGAAGCTGAGTTCTCTTACAATCTATAACTATGGCGATAACAAAATATGGAGCATATTTCTGAGTTCATATTTTCAACGAGATACATAGGTAATATAAATGTATGTACATATAATCAGCAGGAGAATGGAATGCTGGAAGAAGAAGGACTAGTTGATTATTACGATGAAATGATTGGAGAAAGAGAGGAAGGCGAGAATGGAGAGGCAATCAAAGGTCGCAGATATGTGCCACCTCCAACCCTGCAGTTTATTCCAGGAAAAAATTTTGCCGAGTATAAAAAATATGGAGCATTTTGCATTCAACCTCAAAACTACCCCAATGCTGTTAACTATGTACGTATCAATTTGCGGTCCGAGTCCTATGAGTCTGATACTGTTACAACGGCATAAGAAATGTATTTTTGTCTTTTACAACCGTTTCTCAGAAAGTAGTACTTTTAACTGTGATAAACGTGGAATTATATATCTTTTGTAAACATACTAAACAAGCTATTAAAATCTATACTTCCAACTCAGTTATTCTCTATTTAAATTATGATTACATTCTTTGCAGAAACATTTTCCATGTTCAATTCTGCGTCCCGGTCAAGTCTACTATCACGATTTAATCTACAAATTCGGGGTCCAATTGGGAAATTATATGTAAATAAAAATAGGGACAGTTTAATACAAGAAAATGGGATTAATAAAATACATAATTGTTATACCTTCTACAGTATATCAATATTGGAGAAATAAATTTTTATAAATTGCCTTTCTATGATAATTCAAACATTTATTGTTTGTTTAAACTCAGCGTTTGAATTATACCGCTATAATGGCTTTTCATAATAAGTATTCATCAAGTTTCATCAACACTATACAATAACAAACATTATACCTATGTAAGTTAATTGTTGAATATACTATCTTTTATGCATCATACAGGCGTTGTTTTTAGTGTGGTAAACATAGATCGAAGTATATTATTTGAAAAGAGTGGACAGACGCAATACGAGAATAAATTCATCAATTATACTTTTAATTTTTGCCTTCAAAATTTGCTGTCCTATGAATTACCTACTGATTTGATTGACATACCTATATTTTTGTGCATGACAATTTCAATTTTTTTTCAATGCTATATTAATAATTTGAAAAGGCAAGATATATAATTTCTGCTACTTGCTAAAGCTGAATGAGAATACGAATGAGATTCCTCTTTTTCATGATATTCCAATAAAATCACTGCAGTAACTCAAATAAATACATTATTCAAAATAACAGACCCAATTACATATCACAGAAAAATGGTTTAGGAAATTTGTCTTACTGACAATGAGTGCTGTTCTAATTAACGTTAAATGTTCTATTAACAAGGTTTTTTGATTCGTCAAATTAATAGGCTTGATACGATATGAATACGTAATAATTTTATTTATTTGAATATCATATTTCTACACATTATTCAATAATATTACTCCCATTAGAGAAATGTGCAAATGTCAAATTAGTTATTTGCAAAATATTTAGAAAGTATGAAGTTTACCAGTTCTATTTTTATTCCGTTCGACTATTGTGATAAGCAATCAACTTATAAAAAAAAAAAAACAAAAAAAAAACTGTTATTCAAAATTAATAGCAACGAAACTAATCTTTTGACTAATCTTTCATAGGCTACGCATTCCAATTCTATATAATTTTTCAACTACTCCCGTATTTGCTAAAATTCACAAAATACCTATAATCGTACGAAAATGTTGAGAAGCGACAATACTTTAAAAATAACTTTACTTAGGATAAATACTTATCTCATTGATTAACTGCGCAGGTTCATATATTCGTTAAAACATTGGATCGTGTTAGAAGAAAAACCTTAGTAAAGTAGTGCACAAATAAAATACACAATATTTTATATTTATAATTTAATAACGTAGCGCCATCCTATGAATAATTAAAAGCAAAATGAATATCATTTGCAATGCTAGTGAACAATTGGATTCCTTATTAATCAGTAAGAGAGGGAAATAATAAATTATGTTCTTCAATAATTAAATTAGATTTAAATAAATCTATAATTTTGAGATAGGTTTTGAAATTCCTAACATTTGCACACCTCTGAAACTCAATTGAACTCATTGTAATGTCACACAGCAAGTTGAGAGATTTAAATTATCAATAATTTATTCGTGTTTGCGCCACGTAAATTTAGCTCTATTACTAACAACTTCGACGGGCTGAACTTGAGGCAATGGATGTGTATACGTGCATGTAGGATTTGTACAGTACGGGTGATATTTGCACTGCCGAGGTGGGTGCCTGTAGACACAGCCTAATTTTGTACAGGACAAACCAAACTTGCATTTTGGATGTTTGTACAAACATTTCTCTCCAAATTTACAAGCTGGAAATGCGCTGAAAAGTAATAAATTAAATCCGTATGAAAATCCTCATAACAGTTAATTAGAAATCTGAACTGAATGCGAATTAGTTTTTTTACTAGCATGAAAAAAAAAATTTTCAGCAAACTATATTATATTTACCTGCACAAAGCAGTTGGATGATAATAAGTGCATTTTATTCCCAAAGTACAATTTGGCCAGTATCGACACTTTTCTTTAGATGTTTCAATCACACTTGCCTGTACAGTTTCAACAGCTATATGTTTTTCCAAATCTGAAACGCAAAGGGCCTTACTTTATCTCTACTTATTAAAACTTATTATCACATCAAATTATCAAAATGTCTAGTTTGCGTTAATACGAAGGGAACTTTATAGTTTGTGCTGACTTGTAAATAAATTCGCTTTATAATACATAATCAACATGAATACTTACGCTTTAGCGATACTGCTGAAGAAATGACGGGTTTTGTTTGAGTAGGACTAGAAGACCTCGATCTATTATATATAATAGGACTCAGCTTTCGTTTTTTCCTTTGTAGATCTTCGTCAACTTCCACAGTATCAATGTTAAGATTTTCACAGATTTTTTCTACTTCTGGTTTGTTACTAACACTGTGAACAGATTCCATATCTATGATTTGGAATCCATTCAAGGGTGTCTTGCTCTCTTTGTACTCTTCAGTATTCGAATTAGTGAGCAAGAAATCATCATCCTCGTCTACCTAAAGAATCATCACATATGTTCTATGATCTAGCTTTTGTAATTGAAAGAATTTTGCAATTACACAAGACTTTGTTCCTAGTTCAGTTATATTCTTGCAATTACCTCCATCTCCAAGCGTTCATCCTCGTCTGATACACTTTTTTCTTTTAAAACATTATTGTTGTATCCGTTCAATGTGACCAGAAATTTTTGAGTGTCATTACTTCTTTGGAATAAAGACATCACTACTCCCATGTGTTCGTCCGTCACTGGCTGTGGCACATCTAATTGTGATACATAAAGATAAACTTTTATATCACCATTTTATTTTGTGTTCATAATGAGGAACTAGGCACTATATTTTCCAATGAAAAACTTTACTATAACATCAAAACTAAATGGATAAAAATCCATTGATTTTAATTCACTTTTAACTGTTTACTCACAAGGCTCTGGATTGTCGATATCAGATTCGCCGGTAGTTAATTCGACTTGAATTTTTTCCATTACTAGTCTCTTGCTGGAGTTTAAACGAACAGATAAATTCTGTCCCTCTCGAATCCCAGTTGTTGCCGGGCGCTTTACGGCTGTTGTTTTTTCCTGTTGAAAGGCATAATTTGATTTTTGAATAAATCAAAGTTATCTTTTTATGATAATCAATTAGCACGATAATTAGTTTGTTATTTATAAGCTTAGGTATAGCTTGAAACAGGCTCGAATGCATTTACAACTGTACAGATATATCAAAATATTTAAACTACTACAGACCGCTTAAAGTTTATTGAAACTATGAATGTTTCGGTATAATCTTTAAATTAGTTCTGTAATAATATTATAGACTCGATAAAAATTGACTAAATCGATAAAATTACAATGCGATCAATTGTTGTAAAGAATCGGTTTGATAATGGTTAGATTCTGCAATAGGTGTTTAACAGCCACGTAACTTAAAGAATTTTTGTAGTTTGTATTGCTTGATTGTAATAAGTTTAGAGTATAAATTTGTGTTGATGTTTTTGGAGGCATCGGTAATGGAGAATGTCATTATATTATTTATACAATTCATTAGAATATATTTCGATAGAAAATAAGAAGCAAATGTTTAACTAAATAAATAAACTAACTGTTATAAGGATAGTAATTAGTGAAAAACAACAATTTTCAGCTTAGATTATTTATTTTTAAGTTACAACGTGTGATTAATAATATAAGCGATAAATTAATTTATATTTCTTTTCCATTTGATACGTACAAATTTTGAAATTTATTTAACTTTCATAAGTTTACCTAAAACTACAAATACAATAACAAAATCGTAAAATATATATAAATAATCGTAAAGTAAAACAGATCTTTAAAAAAAACTGTTGAAAATAATTAAAAACGAAAACGTCTCATTTTCAATGAACATCAATAGGTAGTCATTTAATTCATACGATTCCTGGTAAATAATTAATAAATAATCAAAAAATTTTTAAAGGTCATTTAATTTGATGATCGTCATTTAATTTACAACAATAATCTACTTTCTGCTGTTAATACTCACCATCAAAACTGGCTCAGGATTCTTTTGCGTTACAACGGACTGGTTCGCCTCAGCAACTGCTCTTAGCAACAGAGATTGAGTTGCTCGTTTTTGTAGTGGTTGTAACGGCTTCAATGGTCTTGGCGTGACAATAACTTTACTAGCAATTTTTCCATCCCCTGAATCCTCTTCGTCATCATCTTTACCTATCTCAGTTTTTTGAATTAACTTTGTTCGTTTTCTATCCCCTCTTTCTGATACGTTTCTCTTTACTGCTATTATTCTAGATTTAACTGGGCCAATAGCAGCCGCGGACTTGGCATCATCGTCAGTATCATCATCTGTACGTAAATTCAAACAATCTTCATCCTCGCTGCTAGCCAATAATTTATTAGACATATTCAAGCGTCTTCTCATATCTGGCGATTTGAAGATATTTTTTACAGGACCAAGCCGGTTTTTAATACTTAAATTTGAGTTTGAAATGGGTCTTTCTTTTTCTGAAAATTTAGAGTTTCTCTGTTCGTCTGAGAGCAATTCTTTCTTCTTAATCAGTGAGTTTTCACGAATTTTCATACTGTTTCCAGACCCTAATCTGTCCTTAATTGAGTTGGATAATTTATCAGTGTTTCTTATTCGTGGATTTGAGCCAGATTTTTCCTTAGATTCTAAATTCTTTGCAAATTTGTCATCTCGAATATTTCCCAGGCGACTTTTTATGTCCACAACTCTATCAGACTCATGATTTCTACTTTCAAAATCATGATTCTTTCCAATGTTTCTTCTGAAGTGATCTTCACCTCGATTATTTCTTCCGCCAAATAAATCGCTCCTCCTACCTCCATCAAACTCATGTTTATCCGCGCCTCTAACAGTCTTTCTGTACCGGCTTTCAAACCCGAGTCTATTTTTATACGTATCAAACCTGTTTCTAGACCCCGGAAATTCTAGTCGATTTTTAACCGTTACAACAGAAGTTATTCTCGGTTTATTTACGCTAGATTTTACTTTCTTTCTACTCTCTTCATCAGACTCTTCTTCTATTTCATCTTTTGCCAAAGATTTGACATTCGTAAGGATAGCTTCAATTTTATTAGTCGTATTATCCACAGGGTTTAAAATCTTTTTAGAATTCTTTGAAGATATTTCAGATATTTTAACATTGATTTCCGCCTCTATAGATGACTTAGACAAATGTTCTGAAGAATTTGATCCCGTTAAAGACTGTAAATTCTTTGTGATTTTCAAAGAAGCTGAATCTCCCTCATTTTGTATGTGAGAAGAACCGCTGACTTCTGCGCTAGACGATGTGCCTGATTTAGTTTCACCGTAAACACCGCTGGGTTTATCTAACTGAGATGATTTTTTAAGGGGATTATCTGAGCCTTGACTAACATCTGCATCTGTATATTTAATCGGCTTCTCAATCTTTTTAGGAAATTTAGCTACCTTTGAGATTTTTTCTAAAGATTTATCGGATATATCAGTTGTTTGATCTTCGAGAAAAGATGTGGGGCATGATTTTTTCTTCTTACGTTCTTCCTCCTGTTTGACTATGACTGTGGGAACTAAATCTCTGGATGATTTCTTTTTTGCTACTGTTACTTTCTGAAGTTTTTTCAATACTTGATCGTGAAGCCAGTCGACAAACGGAGATGTACTCTCTTCAAGGAATAGGCACAGGTCTTCGTACATCTGCTGCCTCGTTTTCTTGTTCACTACCATGACCAATATGTAGTCTGGGAGTTCCTCGTCGTATCTTACTCCAAGTTCCAGAAGTTTAGCACGAATAGCGCTCTGAAGATTAATTGAATAATTGAAGTGTGAAAATTTATTTACATTCAAAGGGGGCTTGGAGAGTATTTTTTAAACTGAGATACGACAATGTTTTAAATTTGCGATACGGAATATTGACAGCATTAGGGCCACATGCGAGACACGGGAATGTTGTGAAAAACGTTAAATCTTTGTTGTAAAATAAAGGTAAACAAATTATTGAATCGTAAATTTACTAGACAAGTTTTTTTCACGGACTAATTTCAACTTTACTTACTCTCAGCTGATTCGTTACTTCGATTCCTCGTATATCCATGATTAGAGATTGATTAAAACAATTTGCCGGCACAAATATTAGATTAAATTAAGAAATAATTAAATGATTTCTAAAGACAAATTGTGAAACAACATGATCGTCTGACATGTTGGTTTGGGTTAAACCGTCGATGAGATACAATGTAGATACGATTTTCCGGTTTATAACTTTCCCAGATGGCTTTGCGATCTTTATCTTTGCCTACCTTATTTTGTTCGGTGAAACTACCATCTAGGTTATTACATAATCGAGGTAACTCATGGCAAGTTTTAATTAAAAAAAAAAATAATGTGTCGTCTGCTAGTTAATACAGTTCTAAAGTTTTACGCTGATTATAAATTGAATACGATTAGCGTTATATTGGAATTTATTAAGGCCTAAAATAAAGCAACGATGATTTCAAATTCAGACATTACCGCTGCAGCAATGTTAGGTGGTTGAGAATTAATACTATTTTCGAAAGTTTTGAGGTTAACGTTAATCCCAAACATAATAAACTCTAAGAAAACACTCAAAGAAGATAATAAAGATGACTTTACTTAACAAAATTATTCACAATAAAATTTTACTCAAAAAATCTAACTACTTATCCGTTAATTTATTTCAAAAATGTTGTCTTCACAGCAAGACACAGACCAAATTTTTCCATAACCAAAAAGTCCTTCTCACTATATTTAGAAGAGAAACTACAGATGCTTTTGGTAGAAATGCTATTAAATCCCAACCCAGAACAGTGCCAGTTAAAAATTTGAACAAATCGGAATTTAAGAGGCTTATCAGTTTGGCTGAACCTGAAAAATTACGACTTTTAGGAGCTATTGGTTTTCTAATTATTTCATCCACCGTAACAATGGCAGTTCCATTTTGCTTAGGAAAAATAATCGACTTAATATATACGGAGGATAAAGAGATAATGAAAGAGAAATTAAACAAAGTGAGCTTGACATTATTGGGAATATTTTTAATCGGCGGAATTTGTAACTTTGGAAGAGTTTATTTGATGAGTACAACTGGACACAGGATAACTCAGGCTCTAAGAAAAAAGGTTTTCACTGCAATAGTCAGTCAGGAAACAGCTATGTTTGATAAAAGAAGTACCGGGGAACTTGTAGGAAGATTGAGCGGTAATTCTTCATGTTCTCATACTTATGGAAAATTTTCTACCATTCAAAGTCTGAATTAATTAAATATGTAAAATCTTCTTGAAATTTTTCTTCGAAATCTTTCAAAAGAACTATTTGTTCAATCGTTTAAAATTTAAGCATATTCTAGTATATTATTCGAAAATTGAAAGATATGCATTTGTGTATCAGGTGTTTGCTAATTAGCTGTAAATCTATTCATTTCAGAGCTCCAAATTCTAATAATAATTTTTTCACATTTATAATAAGTTTCCATCTTTAATTTTAAATTTGCTAGTTTATTTCTATAATAATATACGTATATTTCTAGGCGATGCGCAGCTTGTTAGCTCAGCAGTAACAACAAATATTTCTGATGGCCTGCGATCGAGTATAATGACAGTAGCAGGAGTATCAATGATGGTATACATGTCTCCGGAATTGGCTCTAGTCGGTTTAACCACAGTTCCTCCAGTCGTTGGAATGGCTATATTGTATGGTAGATTCATAAAGAAGATATCGACACAGGTGCAAGACAGTATAGCTGATTTAAACGTGATTGCCGAAGAGAGAATAAGCAACATAAGGACAGTAAAAGCATTCGCTCAAGAAGCGAATGAAATCAAAAGATACAGTATGAAATTAGAGGATTTATTAAAGTTGTGTTATAGAGAAAGTTATTACAAGGGAATATTTTACGGGATGACCGGTCTTTCCGGTAATGCCATAATATTATCCGTTTTGTACTACGGTGGGGTAATGGTTTCCAACGCTAGTATAACTGTTGGTAATCTTAGCGCATTTTTACTCTATGCTGCATACATCGGTGTCTCGTTGGGAGGCTTGTCCAACTTTTATTCAGAACTTAACAAAGCCCTCGGGGCAAGTACAAGATTATTTGAATTGATTGAACGAGAACCAAAAATACCAGTACAAGGAGGAAAAGTGTTGCAGAATAAGCTGAGCGGGAATATTGTCTTCGATAAAATCAGTTTTGCATACCCTACGAGAATTGAGTCACAAATTTTGAATAATTTGACCTTAGAAGTTGAGAAATGTTCGATAACGGCCATAGTCGGACCATCAGGTTCCGGAAAATCTACAATAGCTTCTTTACTTCTGAGATTATACGACCCAAATGAAGGAAGAATACTTCTAGATGGAGAAGATTTGAAAGAACTTGACTTAAATTGGGTCAAATCTCAAATCGGCATAGTTTCTCAAGAGCCAACTTTGTTCAGTAGCTCAATACGTGATAATATTATATACGGGGCTGAGAATTCGACTGAAATTGAAATCATGAATGCTGCAAGACAAGCCAATATAATAGAATTCACAGAAACAATGGAACATGGATTGGATACCTTAGTTGGCGAACGAGGGGTCACATTAAGCGGTGGCCAAAGACAAAGAATTGCCATTGCAAGAGCGCTAATCAAGGTATAATTGCCATTGTTTTGTTTTTCTGAATATTCGATAAATATACTTCACATTTTACGTCTGTGGGACGAGTAAGAATGTAGAAATAATACGTAAATAAGAATTAATCATTTTCAGAATCCGAAAATCCTTATTCTGGATGAAGCAACGAGTGCCCTGGATGCTGAAAATGAACGCCTGGTCCAGGAAGCATTGGAACGAGCTACTCATGGTAGAACGGTTTTGACGATTGCTCATCGACTAAGTACTATCAAGAATGCAGACAAAATAGTTGTGCTTGACCACGGACAAGTTGTTGAAGTAGGAAATTATGACCATCTAATGAGCTTAGAGAGTGGATTATTCAGAAAATTAGTCAAACATCAAACATTCACCTAAGATAATTATCGAATTACATTAATGTGCCTCCGAATGTTTTGAAAAAATACAATCTCTTGGGTATTATAAGCTGTCTGTTGATATGGTTTCAGGTGACTAGGTTTAACTGTGTTTATATTAATTTGTTAATCACATGGTGATATAAATCTTATTACTTTGTTATGATTATCTATTATCTAATTTATGAGGAGATATTATGTAAATAATCTTAAAGGTACACACAACCATCTGGTGATTGCTTAGTCAGACAAAAATGAAAAATAATTAGGAAGTGTTACATGATTACTTTGTTAATACAGTCTCATGTGCAATATAATATATGTTACAGTATATATGTATACATATACCAAATTTTCTATAACTGTTGTTCAAAGAAGTATTTTTATACTATAAGATAATTTTATGTGAATGATTTTGGTAAATATACTTTTTACGCGAACAATATACAAGTTCAAAACTGCAGGTGATAATGTTCTGGCAAGTCACATATCTATATTAATATCTATCCATTATCTATCTACGGGTCTAATGTGTTTGAGTATGGGTATCGTTCCATTTTTATAATTGCATTACTAGTGAGTATAATATATCCATTGCATGCAGCCCCACAAATGTACCTTGTACGTAAAGAAGATAATTAAATTTTCTTCAATCTATTCATAAGATAACTAAATTACTTGCTTTTTCGAAAAATATCTGTGCATAAATAACTATTTGTTGAACATTTACATAGGTGTATATCTACAGTTGATTCGATGAAAATATCAAATATTACAATTATATAGATGCAATTTATGAGCAAGTGAAGTAATTGGGATCGAAGCATTATTTTGGACCATAGGTTCTGTATTTGTACTATTCGGCACTTGCTTGCACTATTTAATTGATAATATGATAAGTATTGTAACTAAGAGATAGTACCTGTCACTTTTTTTGTTTGTAAAGGCAATTTAATCTGCCTCATCATCCTACTTTACAGATGATACTTTGGACTCATGTTGATAGTATGATGTGCCTAAGATCTTTGTACACTAATCGTGATACTAACACAAAGTTATTGCAATTAACTCATACGCTTCATTGGCCCAACATATGCTTATAGATGTATATAAATATCCGATTGGTAAAGTTTAATGTAGCAGTATAGAAATGAATGTACGACATAAATGAATTGGTTTCATTGAATACAAGTCCTAAATCATTTTGCATTATAATTCTGTTTTGTTACGCTTTTGAGTGCTCTTATTTCATCAAACTATAAATTAATACTAAATAAAATAATCACTGATTGTTGATAGTTCTCAATTATTAAGCATCTTTTTATTTATTATTATTGATTGAATAAATATGATGTTCGATAACTACAATACAAATTTGAACACTTGAAAAAAATTGTTCAACGAATACTCAACCGCTTACATAAATATTATTTAACAATCCGTTAACTTCTCTTAGAATAAATCTTCAACATGTCTCTCTTACGTGTAACACTACTACGAAATCTAAGCATACCGAATGACACAATGAGGTCACGTTTAATGAACTATAATACCACAATCCATATGATTGCAAAGAAGCATAAGTATGGAACAGTGGCTGCTAGTGTGGTGAAAAGTATCTATGAGGATATAAATATACCAAACCAGACTGTCACCCAGTTAATCTTGTCTCAAAATGACCATCGCACAAAATCACCAGCAGTGGTATGAATTTATTATTAATAAATACATAAAGTTTTTGATACAATTGATTATTTTCTTTAAATAATGCTCATTGCTATGATTGAAGGTTCGTTAAGTTCAAATGACACTAAAATTGTATAAAATTTGCATTGGAATGGAATATCTTCAAATAATTGGCTTGTTCCATAGCCACTCTTACTATTCATGCCGAAAGACAGAACTTGAGATGTTTCAAAGCAATTATACCTATATTCAACAGTTATCCAATACAGAAGAATCTTGTGGAGCAGCTTCCTAGATCAACAGCTTTCGAAGCATACAAACACCCAGTTAGCATGCTCGTAATAATTACTTATCACAAGTCAATCGAAAAAAAAAACATTAGATAAGACCAATACGTATCAAAGTCCACATTAGGATATACGGCAGACCAGACTTCTACTACGTTTATTTAATGAAACTACAATCTCACTGTCATCTAGAATGCTCAAAATTATTGAATATATCGAAGATTACGCAATAAAAATTGATATAACAATGTAATAGAGAATATCCACTGCGCTTAGTTCAAAGCACAATCTAATAAAGAACTACGAAAAGGTTTTGTACAGCGAATAGGAACATTTTTATACTCATTTTCAGTCCAACACAATATTAAGATGTGGCAGATAATCTAATAGACGATTTTGGAGCTATGGGCTTATAACACCAATACCGCTTAGCTCCAATAGAATTCTCTGTCAAGATCGGAACATCGTATTAAATTATATCATCATATGAGTTTCATACCTGTAAAGCCAAGTACAAGGAAACAATTTAGAACTAATACTGTTGTTATCATTAACTGTTTGCTAGACATGTGGAATCTCGAGTCGATCGTATACGTATGGTGTAGCAAAAGCGTTGATCAGTCGTGGAGCTTCCGCACTGCTCGGAAAAGTGGGCTTAAAACCTGGCGATCGAATTGGTTTGATGCTACCTAATATCCCAGAATATGTTGTTGCTATTCATGCAGGATTGACAGCTGGATTAACAGTGACCTTCGTCAACCCGTTATATACAGAGGAAGAAGTTACCAGACAATTTCAGGATGTGGGAGTTAAATGTATTGTAACGATACCTCCTTTCCTTGAGACTGTTTTACAGGTAGCAAAGAAATTGTCAAATTATACACAGACAGTTAATATTGGCGGAGAGACTGACCTCAGTAAGAGGTACGTGAAGTATGAAAATATGATTGTATTCCTAGGTGTCCTATATGCAACCAGTTATATCTGGTCATCTTTGATTATTAATTACAGTATTTTGAGCATGGAGACTCTTTTAGCAGAAGAAATCAAAGTGGACTTGCCAGAAATAAAGCCGACAGATGTAGCCATTCTACCTTACAGCTCCGGGACAACTGGACCACCGAAAGGCGTAATGCTGACCCACCAGAACCTCGTGGCAAATCTAATACAAACCAATTATAAAGAACTTAATGATATTCCATCAGTGGAATTACAACAACAAGTTTTTACGGTTTTACCATTTTTTCATATTTTCGGCTTCAATACTATTATGAATATGTCATTGTATAGAGGAGAGCATCTGATAACTATACCTAAATTTACTCCGGAAGACTACGTGAACTGTTTAATTAAATATAAACCAGATGTATTGTTTGTTGTGCCATCGTTGCTACTATTCTTAGCATCCCATCCCGAAGTGAAAACTGAATATTTGTCAAGTGTGAAAAGAGTAATTTGTGGTGCTGCTCCGGCAACAAAGAATTTGATAGACAAATTTGCAGAAAAATTGGGACGGGACGACTGTATAATCAATCAAGGTAAATACAGATAAATTATTTCTCTACAAGCTAGAACATTGATGAAAACTCATCTGTTGTATGGTAAATTAATGCTAAATTAAACTAAATAAAACTATTCGATAAACTATTTTATCTCTTTATTTTAGGATATGGAATGACGGAAACTAGTCCTGCTGCTATATCCACACCTATTACGGTACAGAATAACAAATATGGCAGTTGTGGTCGCCTTGTACCGTCAACTCATGCCAGACTTATAGACTTAACCAGTGGTCAAGATATTAGTGGTGCCAATAAATCAGGAGAACTCTTGATAAAAGGTCCGCAAGTTATGAAAGGATATCTCAATAACGCTCAAGCAACCGCTGATATTATAGACAAAGAGGGATGGCTACATACGGGGGATGTTGCGTACTATGATGAGGACGAATATTTTTTTATTGTTGATAGAACCAAAGAACTCATCAAAGTTAAAGGGAATCAGGTAATAATTGACAATATTTATTTTGACTGATTTTTTTTTACTCAAATATCCAACCGGAGATGATGTAAATTATAAGATGAGTATATTGTAATCAAAGTTTTAGAGATTAATAGTTTCGAGTTAATGAGAAAGATGGATATTTATTATTTAGTTTGGATAATTGATTGACACACAAATTTCTGGCTGCAAATTGATCTTTAATGTTTATTTGTCTAAATTATTGTAAGAGGATTAAATGAGGAAACAGAATAATTTTCTCACAATAATCTTTATGTATTTTATAAAATAATGTACACGCTATCTTAAGTTATTCATGTGGTATAACTATTCGTTTACGATTATATAAGTTAAGAAATGATTCATTTTCAGACATTTCATCTCGATAGCCTTGCGTCCATAGTTAAAAAGTTGTTTTAAATACTAACTTACAAATATGCTAAATGACGTTATCAATGCTCTTACATATTGGACTTTTTATCAATTATCAATACAGTTTACAATATTTTCTCTTTTCGATATTGTTCACTAGGATCATGACGCATGATATAAAAACCTTCGCTTCGATTATTCATACTCAAGATTATACTGTTGCCAAAACGTTATATTTCAAGCTTTAATCTGTAGATCCATTAGATCTTTACTGTTTCATACTTCAAAACCGATGGTGAATCTATCAAATAGGAGTTCTTGCCTCATTTTAATAATACAAAATCGAGATCTGAAGCTTTATTTTTGTTAGCTATTCAAGTTAATCCGAGAGTCTGTGTTCTCTTAAAAAATTTGACTCTCTTAATGATTGCATAAATATTGTTTGGGCGTATTTAAAAAAATATCAACTATTCAGTATATAAACGAGTAAGAACAGATGGCAAAGAGATGCACCATTCCTTTATGAAGCGGATAATTCTAACAGTTTCACAAACCGTTACGAACTTATTAAGTTTAATCAGACACAATGTGATTCAAAAGACTCGCTCTGCCTAGAATTACAATGGAAAAAAAAAAAAAACAATATGGATGATTCATTTTTAACGCATTTTAAGTAATGAAAGATTTCAGTTGATCAACGCTACAACCATATATAAAAACAATGTGTTTTTCGAGTGACAAAGTTTACATATCCATATTGAACTTTCTGATAAGAAAAAGAAAAAGAAAAAAAAAAAAAAAAGAAAAACAACGTCCTGGTTTTTGGTTAATTAAATGGTGATATTTTTTTTTTTCTTCAACAAAATCATAGTAATCCTATAGAATAATACAAATGTTTTACTCTAAGTTTCATTAACTTTTGTCCAAATCACTAATTTCTTCTTCCATCGGTTCGTCGTGTTGAAAAGTTTGGCTCTCTTCAATGACATCAATGTCCATTGATTCAGCTGGTACAATATCTTGAATCGAAGCTGAACTACAGACCATTGAGGGCGTATCTTCTATTGAAAATGATTCGCTGGATACTAAGTCTGTTGTTTCTGGATTTAGCTTTGAATCATCTTGTGCAAGGACGGTGTCAATGAATTCCTTATCACTTTCACCCAACGCTAAATCTGTATCCAGAGGGTTGTTTTTTTCTTCATTGGTAACGTCAACAATTATTTGTTTCTTGTCTGAATCAATGCCAAGTTCTTCGCCTTTAGGTTCTTCAACAATTGGTAGTGGATCAGGAACGATAGATTTATTTATTTTGCTGTCATTATCGCTGCTAACTTCTGCAATTGTGATAGATGTCTGTTCTGCTTGATTGTCAGTTGTCTTCTCATTCTTTTCCAGGCATTTTTTACTCTCTGTCGTTTCATCACTCTCTTCACCGCCTTTGTCATCAGGCCGAATTTCTCCCGTAGCTTTTTCACCCTTTTCACCCCTTTCATCATCTTCCTGTAATACTTTAATCTCCTTAGATTCCGTTGCAGCATCAGTTGCCACAGATATCGTAACGCTCTGTGCAATCTTTACGCTGTTCTCAATCGTACAAGATATTACAGATTCTGAAGCTGCCGATATTGACATAGTAATTCCCGTATTTTCTTTTTCGCCCATATCTAATTTGGCACAACTATTAACATCATCTTTTTCAATATTTATATCTAATAAAGCACTTTCAGTTTCATTTTTAACCAGCGCATCATCCTCCAAGTCTGTTACAATAGATTCTTTAGCTTGCGTCTGATCATCCTCGCTTGTATTCCTATGAGTAACTTCATTGTTCTCTTCAATTATTTGAGTGGTTAATGTGCTTGGTTCGACTTCTGTTATTTTATCAACATTATCAGTCATTTCAATAGAATCGGCAGTGATTACAGTAGCTGATAAAGTTTGTCCCCCATCTTCCTTAGGAGATTTAACTTCAGTTTTGTCCTTAGCTATTTCAGATTTGTGTTCTACCTCCTTTTGGTCAATTTTAATCAGAGGATTAACATCGTTTCTAAGTGCCTCAGCTTCGATGACAGTTTTTTCAATCTGTTGTTTACTTTCGTCAGAATAAAACTTCTGCGATTTAATACTGTGAGTAATAAAGTCGCTAGATTGGAATGTGGTTTGTAGTTTTCGCGTCGTTTCAAACGACTCATTTTCATTATTCTCAAGATCTAAACTAGGCTGTGAATTAGTATCTTCATTCATAATAGCATCGGGTACATCACCAACAATGTTTGAAGGTTCAGTAACCATATTAGATAAATTTTGTATACCAGAAGTGGAGTTAAGATCCTGAGGTTGTATTTGCGAGGTCAAATTAGCTATACTAGCAATCTCAGAAGTCGAAGGGGTAAACGTTGAAGGTAACTCTTGATTCTTTGAATTCATTTCCGTATCGCATATATCAGGTTCAGTTCCGTAAGGAGTAAACGCTTCAACCGAAGCTGCCGAATTACTTTTAACAATGGTTAATTCAGTTGCCGGTATAATGTTCGTTGGTAAATTATGTATGTTTACTATCGTTGAATGGGTTTCTACAGTCTGTACAGTGACCGTAGTTGCCAAAGTACAAGCCCTCGTCCACAAGTCCATATCGTAGGGTGATCTGCTTCCATTGTCCTCGGAAGATCCATTTACCATTCCATCTCCGTTCTCGCTTCTCCGAGCAGTTGGCCCAGGTTCCCTCGTTGATACAACAAGGATATTTTTTTCTATTGCTCGCATAAATTTGTCTACTCTGTTGTATTCCTTACGAGGTGCGGTGAGCAACTCGCATATTCTTTGTACGGTGAAAGGAGCGTTTGCAAAGGACTCGAGGCGGTCTAAGAGCGCACTTTTCATTATGTCGTAGTTGAATTGTTCGACGTTTGGACAAGGTGCTAGTTCCAAGGTGGGACAGCTTTCGTAAAAATCGGTCATTACTCGGAGAAGCTTTTCGCGGAATAAAGCTTTGATCAGTGGCCACTGATAAACAGGGTCTCCTGTTTTGGCTACCCAAGATAGATACTCTTCGAGTTCTTTCGGGATATCGGCAGGTCGTAATTTTTGAAATTCATCGAGCGCTTGCAGCACCTCCTCCGGGTTTTCCATGGCCCCTTTGACGCCGGATTGCGGGCTTCGGATTATTGAAATTCAGTTATTTTTTATGCAAGGTCTTAAAAACGTGCCGAAAAATTCACGGGAAATATCACTAACAACGAAAAACGCAAACACCGGGGCCCCAAACACAGAATATTCAGGGCAGCCAACTCCCTAGGGTTAAATTATGCGTGACAAACATTGTCGCCACCTGCGAGTTGGAAGAAAATTCTGACTAGTATAATGCAATCCATTTTCTCAAGGATTTCCAAAACGTATTATGAAATCACGGTATTTAGTGCATTCGATATTTTAATTTACATGATTAGTGCATACAAATGAAGCTAGCGAATAGAGTGTTTTCGTCTACCCTTTGGCATTCCATTTCGCAATCAACTGTCTACGCATGCGTTTGACGGATAACGTGACGTTGCAGAATGGCGATGTATTTAAAATTTAAATTGAGTCTTCATTTTTATGAACATGATAGCTCGATGTTACGATGCCGGGAAATTTTTATAGTATATTATATTAGTTTTATTATGGGCAGAAAATAACCGTCTATGCCGTGAGCAGAGGGAATACTTGGAATATCTTACAGATAACAAGCTATATGTATATTGTTATACAACAGATTGCATTGATAAAAAGCAATTAATAATTATATTAAATTCCGATCAATTAGTGTGCCTATACTGATTAGTTTGTCCGAACAGATGTTATATTTTATTCAATTTGTTGAACTCGAGATTATATTTATATGATGTATTTATAATTGCAGTATTTGATTTTGTATTTTAAGGTATCGCCGACTGAGCTTGAGTCAATAATACTGGAGATTCCTGGTGTAACAGATGTAGCGGTGATCGGCGTTCCCGATACAGTAGCGGGTGAATTACCCAAAGCATTTGTAGTCAAGAAGCCGAATTCAGACTTGACCGAAGAGTCTATTTCCGACTACCTAAGGCCAAAGGTATAAACACTAGATGATTTCGGGATCGAAATGAAATTTGACCAGGGTTTATTTTCTTTCATCTTGGATCTTTACTTTTTTTGTAAATCTTTTGCAAACAGGTCGAAGTGAATTATTTAATTCTATTGAAAGGAATAGATAAGCAGAGTTAAAAGGAAATAACAACTCATTTTATTAAATTTTTTATGTGAAACATCACAATTACGAATTGTATAAACAGCATCTCTTAAAAATTAATAATATATCAATAGTTTCATATCCTTTTTATTGCTTTCCAGGTTATCGCTTACAAAAGACTAGCGGGTGGAGTTACTTTCATAAATGCTATACCGCGAAATGTATCTGGCAAGATTTTGCGTCATGAATTGAAATTACTTGGTAAATGATTAGACTTTAGTTGAGTTTGAAAAAATAACAGTAAATGAATATACATTTTAAAGGATTATAACGAAAATTGAAGACACATTTATTTATAAATGGATATTCAAAGGCTTAAACAAATAAACCTATTTATAATAAATTGAACTAATGTGCTTTTACAATCCGCGGAAATTCATTGTCGTTATTTACTTTCTAGGTATCATGTAATTTTAATATTATTCTATGTATCATTTACTAAAATAATTTGTTGTACTTCAATTATCCTCCCTTTCTTACTCGTTCCTCTTTCTCAAAATAATTCATATCCCGGTTCATAGGGCTCTTTCATGAACAGCTTAAATATCACTGAGCAGCATTTTACTAAAATATTTAAATAAAAATAAGACATTTATCTTGGATATCAACGTAATGTTTATTCTACGTTGAATGATTATCATGGAGTCATAAAAATAATACTCATCGTAAGTAATGCAAATACGAATTACAATTTTGCTACTGGGATCCTATAATGAAGTTTGATGAATTGAAAAGAAGGAGTTTAAATGAGACTCTTATTGATTTTCGCAAATCTTGTTTTTGTAATAATTATTTCTCATAAAAACTTTTAAACCTTTCGCTTCGTGGTGTTAACTGAAAATCCACCCTTTCATATTTCTCGCTAGTCATAGCAATGCATGATGGTTCGAAGTGGTCCGACCAATCGAAAGCCATTTTTAAAATCGGGATTCGGGGCTTCCCCATTTTCTTATAATATATTCCACTTTTTACCCCTTATTATACAAATACCACCCAATTTCCATTATTTCTTTAGCTCTATGATAGCTCTATCTATAGCTAACCAGGAAAATTTGTTATTTTGCTGTTACTGTTCTCGCCCTTTACGTCATAATTTAACACGTATGCAGTCATTCGCTGCATGTAATTTTAGTGCAGCCAAATCGTTTCTAAAATGTTGTGATCAATACTTGAATTAATTTTTAGTGAAAAAGTTTTCCAAACATACTTTAATCGATGTATAAGAAATCTGTATATCTGCTCCGATCAGCTGGGACATGCGTCGCATTTGTTGGGTATGATTGATCTTTCTGACGTATAGGTTATGCGTGCCATAATAACTTAACCTAACCTAACACAACATAACGTCAAAAATCTGTATGTATGTATGTATGTATGTATTTTCATACAGGGGATGCTGGTTCTGCTATCAATTACGTCGAACTTCACAATTGCTTAGCTCGATCGTTGATACGAACGTTTTGAACTTGGAGCAAACTCAAGCTCAATATATCTACATCGACGACCCTCGTCTTCAAGGTCTGTATTTCATAATTTTAATTGCACGTCATGAATACCTTAACATACATACATCTTTTATGCAGTTTAAAACGTGAATATTTTGATGTTAAACTTGTTGCATCATCATACATCACTGCCACAAAACTATTGTCAATACAAAATATGTTATCAAACTTCGAGTAATTTTCCTATTTGAAAATCGGCGATATTGATTTTCGCCGGCCAAATTGTAAAGATTAATCTTTTTACTCATCAAATCTATGCCATCGATATTGTTTTTCAAAATAAATCATTCTTATCCATTTATCTGATACAAACTCGTTAATTTTAATATATGTAATTCATTTCATAGAAGTGCTTTTGAATAAGAGCAAAGAGGATTTGAATACGATTGTTCAAGGAAAAACTAATCTAAATGACACTGTTATAACTTGGTGGAAATCATTGAATAAAAGTTTGGCGTACAGATTTCTTCACGTTGCTCAAAATGGTTCTCTAATTGATCATCAAAAAGCTGTAAATAGTTTGGGCTGTCTCAAACATTTAAAAGGTATGCAAATTCCAAAGTATACTAACATTCTATTCTTTACACTTAAAAAAACGTTTTTGTAATGATATTTATTTGTTTTTTGCTATGTTATATACATACATCAAATTTGTCTGAACAAATCATTTTCATTATTAGACTGGGACCATTGGCAAATCGCACAGATGTTAGATGCAAGAACTGCCGTTGCACTAGCACGAGTGCCAAATGTGGATTTGAGATTTTTTCTTAAACCACCGTTTTGGCACACTCAACATGCTTCATATGTATGTATGCACATCATGTATGTATGGTTGTTTTTTTTATACCGTTGCATAATTAGACTCATGTACAAATCCATTGGCAGAACTAGCATTTGGAAACTGAGAAATTTTGCTTAATATGAAAGAAAAATTTCAAATCTCTATAAATATTAGCACAAAAGAGATTTCATTCAATTAATTGGTAAAAATCAATTTCTGTAGAACTGGATCTCGCAGTTCCCAGATCACTAGAATTTTTTCCACTAATCAAATTCTTAGCCAAATATATAAAAATCATTGATGGAGTCTGGCATAATTCATTTAGTTTTTTGAACTAGACATCAAAGTATCAATTTCGTTTTAGGACATTATCGAAAATTTGATACAGTTTCTAATCGAATTGGACAAAGTATGCGCCAGTTGTCATCGCTGTCTATCACAATTTCTTGAAAAGTATTTTCGAAGTACACATCGTGTAAGTATACCCTTACATCTCTATCCAGATAGTCTTTATCCAGATTTATAATTGTAACGTATGGTTGCCTGAGGCATGAATGCATTTTTATAAAATATATACTGAGACTACAACTCCATTAGACTCATTATCAACAAACTCAATACTAAATGTGTATTTTATAGGAAGGACTATTATTCGATCATGATGTAGCAGCTGTTGGTGTACCGGCAACTCCTAAACTGGTATGGAATCAAATGTTGCTTGAATCCTGTGTTCAAGCTGTGTACCATCATTCTTCACTTGACGAACACAGCAAAGGTGATGGTTTATTAATAATCACAAATTCAAAAGCCAGTTGTGCTTTCTGCCTACAGCTATTTGATTAAATAATTTTCCAATTATTCTTATTCAGATATCGCTAACCTTGGTGGCCTCAAAATATTAATGGAAGTTCAAAAATTGTATGGAAATAACGTGAACATATGCATTGTATTGGCACAAATACTCTCGAACCTCTCTCTATACAGTGAATTCTTGGATGACATTTATGCACTAGGTAAACGATTGCCATCTTTCAGATCTCGAATAGCCATTCACTTTTGGAAAGATCGATATAAGGACTAGCAAATTGGTGTTCGAATTTCATTGATATAGCAAAGCTAATTACGATTAATGAGAAAGAAGTAAGAATTTAGGTCAAATTATTCTTCAGTTTAATCCTTTCCATTATATTATTCTTGCTCAGCTTCTAGAGAACTTATCCCTGATCAAATGTTAATGATTTATTACTTTTACAGGATGGATTGGGGTATTAGCTCGATGGGCGCAACATCAAGATGTTAGACTATCTGCACCTGCCGGACGAGCATTGGCTAATCTCGATGTGGATGAGAATGTGAATGAGAAATATCCCAGACGAATTTATCTTCTTCATCCATTACACAAAACACGTTCATCTACCAAATTAGATGTAGTTTTTATACATGGACTTTTAGGTGGCGTATTTGTTACATGGAGACAACGAGATCTCGACTCTTCGACCCTTGGGCTCAATAGTAGGTCACATTACCTTAATTGAAACGTTATATCAAATGAATTATTATATAGTGTTACTCCAGGTCATAATTTGTTGCTCCATCTTCTGACCAAATTAAATTATCACCACTTTTTTTGTTGTTATTAGTTGTGAATTTCAGTGATCTTTTTGCAGATTCCACATCATTAGCTCTTGGATTAGAGACCATGGCCAGTATGACTGGCGAACCTCCTCAAGAATTCTTGAGGGATTTAGCGCATGATCTTGAAGTTAGGCAGTGGAATCGTACTGGACAAGATTTTGATGTTATATTAGACGACTGCCCTATAAATATGAATTTTCAAGCTCGTGGCCCGTTCACATGTAAAGGGTGAGCATGCACGTTGATTTTTGAAGCAATATTTTTGAAAACGATGTTAACAATGAAGTAAAGTATTTAAAATTATACAAACAAGTTTTTATAATGTATTATCATACATTAAACTGTTCGATACTTTCAGGGATGATGTTTGTATGACACAGGCAGAGCAGGATGAAATTTATCGAACGCAGTGTTGGCCTCGGGATTGGTTGCCTAAAGATGTACCCTCTCTTAGAGTTATAGGTGTGAATTATGACACCAATTTATCAATGTGGTCCCCCTACTGCCCAATTCAAGGAATTAAGTGAGTAATGAAATGATTGAAAGGCTAACAAAGTTTGTTTCCAATGTATTTTATCAAAGAAATTCTACTGTATCTAAAAATTTTCGCATCGTACTCAAGTTTTCTTAACTACTTTAACATAATAGAACTCTACTTAATCTAGGGCTACAATTAAGGAACGGAGCGATGAACTTATGACAAAACTGGTGATGGCAGGCATTGGAAAGCGGCCAGTTATCTGGGTTTGCCACTCCATGGGTGGATTGCTTGTTAAAAAAATTTTGGTTCAAGGTATGTTCATTAATTCAAAGTCCCTAGCTTGAGTAAAGAATGCCTTATAACATGTAGGATAAATAGAAATTGAAAAAGCCAAAAAATCTTTGGTGTAAGCCCCAAATTTTCATATCACAATCTAAATATTTTCTGATTATTCGAATCTTTAATGAAATATCATAGATTCAAAAATTTATGTGGCTTTATTGACTGGAAAAATAAGTATTCTTGTTTTATTGTGGGAGAGAAAGAAAACAAACTGTTGTTATTTCTGTGAGATACTATTCAGGTTTTCATTATTTTCTACAATCATCAATTTTATCCGTTACATTTTATTACAGAATGGAAAAATAACGACGTAAATGGCATATGCAAAAATACACGTGGTATTATATTCTACAGTACACCGCACCGAGGTTCTCATATCGCAGCTTTGAAGCAGACAACTCAGATGTTTGTATGGCCTTCGGTCGAGGTACAGGAACTTCGAAAAGGTAGCAGATATGTGTAGAAATAAATTTCATAGTGTCAAAAAAAAAAATCTGAGGGATGCTCATATTGACGAAATGAAAGCTTTTTGATTTTCAGCTATATTACATTTCAGAACTCTCTTTATCTATCATTTACATTTAACAGGATCACCACAACTCTTGGAGTTACACAACGATTTTCTAAAAATGTTAGAAACACATCCAATGGATATTATCAGCTTCAGTGAAACTAAATCTACGCTTGTTACAGCGTTGAAATTTCCACTTCAATTCGTTGACCCATCTTCTTCAGGTGACTATATTAAACGTGTAATTTCATCTTCAAATATTTATACTTCTGTACTCTAAATTATAATTTTCACTAATTATACTAGTTTCCTTTCATTATCAGCAAAATTGTTAGAAATATGATTATGATGAAGAACACTGTTGAAAAAATATTGTTTTTCTGTATTTATCATTTAGATCCTGGTGTCGGAGAATTTTTTGAAATACCTCAAGACCATTTGACGATATGCAAACCAGCCAACAGGTGAGAACGTGCTTAAAGTTTATTACTTATCAAATCGCCCTAAATTTTGGTTTTGCTCTTAGTATACTGAATCATCAGTAGAGATGATTCTTTAAGCAAATAATATGCGCATTACGTATTTGGATTATAAAGTATTATTTCATCACTGTTTACTTTGCTATTCAATGTCAAAATCGAATTGCATGGCCAGAAAACGCAGCAGAGTAAAATTGTTGTATATTTCGATCCTCTTATCTTTACTACATTATTATGTATCATCAAATGAATGAATTATAAATATGTATATATGTATATAGTATATATATATATATATTTTTTTGTTTACAGACGGTCATTTCTGTATCAAAAGCTCGTTAGTGTCATAAAACGTCATCTACATCCACAGCCAGCTATGACCAAAATGGAAAATTGATTTACTGATGAAGTGTATATTCGGCAATCTTGTGATCAATCCAAATAATGTAAAGTATTCAAAACCAGCTATAGAATTGTTTTTGATTGCCGAGTACTTAGAGCTCTACGAAACTAATTAGTAGGGATTTGAAATTATCTTATTTTGCCTGATAATAACTGTGAGAATTATACAATTAGTTTTAGAACAAGAAAAAAAAAAAATTGTACAATTGTAGAAATTACTACATTTGTTCCATATTCTCTAACTTATGATTCAAACAGTTAGTGCTTAGCTGTGCCGAGTCCTTGTTAAGAGAGATGTATTTTTCTAAAGACAATAAGTAATACAGTTAGAAAACATGCTGAAAGTATAAGAGTATTATGTAAGTATACTGTAAAAATTTAAAGAAACGTGACAAAATCCAAAAAATCGACAATAGAAAGCATAAAAATAAATTGTGGTCTAAGTTATTGTTGCACCTTTACAAAAAGCGCTGCACTGTATGTATATACATACGTATAAAAGAAGAACAATTATTTAATTCTGTAACTTTGTTTCGCCTTTTCGATGCACTAATGACCCGAAAGATCCGTAAATTCATAGTCTGACCACGTGATTCTTACACACTTCTAAAGTAGGTCGATTTAATTCCTTCCTCTGAAGAGGCATCAGTTTTGAAATAACAGCTTCGATTAAATAACCGTTGATAAACTTGTTGACGTATACATGAAAAACAATCATGATACCCGATCTCGTTCTTCCGGGATAAATCACTCGTATTAATATGACCATGAAAAGGTGCTATTATTTTAACGAGGCACCCTCGTCCAACAGAATAGCAAACAATGTGTGCATCCCTTTCACTTGATGCTAATACATATCCAGTCTTGGGTATTATAACTTTTCAAAAATCATGCTAAATTATGTAAAGCTACATTAAGAGATAATATTAACTCGGAATTGTGCTATTTACATAAAAGTTCTGTTACTGTTGGGTAGTAATGAATACGTCATAGACATTAGGATAACTGATAATCTTACATTTTTTATAAGTTTCGTAAAAGTTGATGTATTGGTTTCAGCAATTTTACCCACACAAACATGCCTTTGACGACTTTAGGAGGCATGACAATATCATTGAAGGATTTGAGTACGAGTATCAAGTTGATGAATGATATCTGCCGTAGACTCCAGCAAATTCTGCAATCACTTGATCATCAATTTTCAAATTAATTTATTGAGGTGATTGATAAGTTATATGATTGATTATATCATTAATCATCCTTATTTGAGTCTCAAGATTTCGAAGCAACATAGGTGGTTTATCGATGTACAGCCTGGCCGACAAGCAATTAGAGACTACGAGAAAACATCCATTTCTGTCAATGATTTCAATTATAATTTACGACAAGCATAAATCTTATAAAAAGATGCTTCAATTAGATTTTCGTACCATTGAACTTAATCATGCGGGCTATCAAGCTGTCAGCACCATTAAAGGCTTGATAGAAAATTAAAACACCTGACGTGCTTATACAGTGATTCTAAAAATGTCAGTAAAAGTTTGAGAAAATTAAATGAGACAAGTTAATGATCTTGATAGCATCGACACGGTTCACACTACATGACCTGTTTCATTTGAAATTTCAAACGATTCTATTGATTAGGAATTTTTATTTTTGTTTTGGTCTTGCTAATTCTTAAAAAAAAATAAAAAAATAGTCATTATAATTGATAATATGTATTTTAGGAATGTATATGAAATATTATCACTGTATATATCTATAGGCTTGAATAAAGATTATTATTATTTTTATTAATATTTAGATTTTATCACTTTTATGTTCGTTCTTTTTCAGATTCAGATACAGAACTCTAAAAATTCAACTTAGCTACGCTAATATCAAAACTATATCTACACGGACAAGGCAATGGAACGTGTGGTCGATTGGGACAAGGCATCGGAAACTATGGTCAACTGAGACAAGGAAAAGGTTCACGTGCCTGCATTCACTTGTAGGAATGTATGTAAATATGTATGTAGTACGTACTTGGACCAGTAGATATTTATAGGAAAACAACGCTCAGCTCAAAGTAGCGATACTTATAGTAAAGTAACAGTAATAATAATACAAATAATTATTAATTCCAATGATACTGATAGTGATAATAGTAATGAGGATGCGCATCTCATAGCAGTGAGTACCTATTACTGCCGTAATACCGAAATTGCAAGATTTGAAATACAAGGATTCGCTTTGCTGGCGAAATCATCTAAGGGTCAATATCATACTTGTCGCTTTGTTCGGATGGCAGTAAAGTTCTTAAAAAGACACTTAACATTTCTCAAATATTTTCTATTCAATTGAAAAAATCGCTTCATTACTGTGCTGTGCATAAAAATGAATACGGCCAGCTGATTCAACTGCAATATTTATTAATATATCAGTGTAGATGTGTCAATCATCAATTACACAGATTTTTTCGTGGTAGAATTATTCTGCATGCAAGCAGGCTTTAGGTATTTCATAATTCTTTAAGTTTCTAATGATTTTGCTAGATTTTGAATGCAGTTTAATAATTTATAGAGTGATAATAATCAATTATTGTCCAATATCAAATCGAGTGAGAGGAGATCCCTCCCCGATTTTGCCACAGCAAATTTATCCCACGCATCGTGACGGGATTAAAGGGGTTATTTATTTATTTATTTATTTATTTATTTATTTATTTATTTATTTTCATTGTTTATAATTTCTTAATTTCAAATACATAAGAATTCTGGAACATGATGATACTATGTTTAATCACGTAAATTTTTTGGTAAGCTAAATCATTGCAATACTATAATGTACCATTATTGTATATTATGTATAGTATAGTAATTTACAAAGCAATGTTTCAGCTGTCGTATATTATGATCATGTGGAGTACATGCATAAATAAAATTATATTAATATCAAAATTTGATGAAATGGTTGATGAAAATGAAGATTTCGATCATGAAATATTTTCTATGGCAGAATAGCAGCCAAAATCAAATCTCCGCGATTTTTTATTCTCTAAATTTTGTTGAAATTGACGTCAAGTTATAACGTAATTTGATGTGATAAACAAGAAAGTCAAAAAACATTTATCTATGATTTTGTATTAAACTTATCATTAATTAGTTATAAAACGGTTATAATCCAGAATGTATGGGAATATAATCTAAAATAGCTGATCCCGCCAGAATTTAAACTGATGACGTCTGCGGACTTTCAACATGGCGGCCCGCGCATGCGCGAGTTTGTTCGCTCGGTTGCCAGAATGCCAGGGCCGTCAATTGTTTTTGCCAGTTTATCAGAATAAATTTTTTCGATTGAATTTATTTTTATCGTCCAGAAACCGTAGTTGGCGTGTGAAAAAAGGTAAGAGTAGTTTAATCTTGCTGTTGCCCGACCGTTAGAATTAAAATTCAAGTCCGAGCATGTAATTTATCCCTGCTTTCCGAGAGGAACTTCTTCACTTGCTGCGCCGTCAATCTTTTTCGGTAGTTGCCTTCGAATTATTTCTAATTGTAAGTAGTTAACAATTGTGCATCTTTTGACAAAATTATAATGAGATTTGATTATATTCAATAGTATCTGCGTGTATAATTGTTTACGAAAAATACAAAGTAAACAAGCGAGCCGGTCTCAGACCGAAGGTTGTTTACATTTGAACAAAATTCGATAATAATCAAGCCACGGTTATTTACTTATAATTGAAAATTCGACTGAACTTCTAATGTACCGCGAATTTTTATTGATGACAAAATAATTTGATTACAGAGAGAACCTGCAGCAGGTCGTAAATGCAGATCTCGGGCACTTTGAACAGATCAAATCTCGCCGACGAATCAAGAAAAGGTAAGCCGGTAATCTTAACATTAATTCTAATTATTCCCCATTTTTATTGAAGTTCAATCATTGAGAGATCGTTGAATATTTGTAGAAAATTATTTTTTTTTTTTCGCTCCTTTTCGTTGAATTTTTAAATCGACATATTGAAATGCAATGTATTTATTTATCCATTAAAATTACACAGAATCAATGTATGGCTTTTTTATTTTATCTCGAAAATATCGCAACACTAATTGTACGAATATTCGATTGATAAATCTTTTCCATTTTCTTTATTGTAGTGAAATAATCAGCTCTGCCAATTACATCGCTGTGGAATGAAAGGCGGACCGAATACTACAACCAAGTTGAGGATTTCAATATCGATTTTTCAGCGCTTTGGAGCAGGTAAAATGCAATATCTTGATTAATTATCTTTTTAGGAAATATATCGTTAGCTATATAGAAAAGTCACGTATCTGTCTCCAGAAAATAATTATGTGATCATTACTTGAATTTTCAAAACCTGAAAATGTTAGCAGTTACGTGACTTTTCTATTTAGCTAACGATATAAACTCACAATATTATCACGGCCCTGAACTTCTATCGACCAATGAAAGAATTGTCCAGACACAGAAGCTCCCTTGAATATTTGAGCCTCTATCTACATGTATTCAAAATCAAATTTATATGCAATTTGATCTCATTTTACTCATTTCTCGTCTTATTTTACAGAATATCGTGTCAGCAGGCAAATCCTGGCAATTGGATGGACTGAGAGGATCGGAGTACGACTTTGCTTCAGGCATCGGGTACGGATTGCCGAAGATTAATTTTAATTTAATTTCAATACTTGGAGGTCGCACATCGCGATTTTCTATTTTCTATTTAGGTAAATAACATGGGAAATATTCTTGTAGCAGACTTCGATTTTTGCATTTCTAGATTATTTCTAGATTATTTCTACATTTTTCTAGAGTACTAATCTACTTGGAAAGATTCTGCATAGCTGCTCTTGTTTAAAATTTAACGCTCTACTAGAAAGTTCACTCGGTCTTTTTCGATGAATCTAGGTGTTTCCAAGTTAGTCACGGTTAATTACCACATTATAGTCACATCAATAAACAATAACCAGCTTGAAAATGGCTAGATTTATCGAAAAAGACCAAGAGACCTTTTTTGTAGAGCGTTAAATTTTTCTCTGAAGAAAATCACCCTTGGAGGCTCTGTCTGAATAGATTAGTTTTCGAGATGTGAAAATCGAAAAGTGCCATAAGAACATTCTCCATGTTATTTGAATGGGAGATATGAAATCGTGATGAGCTACCTCTAAATAATTAATTTGAGAGCTGGGGTTTTTCGAAGCTTTGTTATTTCATCCCAAAGAACAAGTTTTTGTAAGGGTCTTCAGAAAAAAAATATAGTCGGTTTATTTGGCCCACTGTAATGTATATCGTATATCATACGACGACTTGGGATCTTTTTGGTAGAGCGTTCAATTCCCTATGAGAATATGTCTCTGGTATTTCTGTGTGTTGGACCGTTGGCGAGTTATAAAATTCAGAACAAACAAAATTCTTTCCATATCAAATCCATGGGAAATTAAAAATTGGGATGAGGAACCTCTAAATATTAATATTAAACGCTCATGTTTTAACAGGCATCTTATTTCACCTTACTGCAACTATTAAATGCAGATTAGAAAAAAACAAGAATAATCTATTTCTTTCAATCACCCTAGTATGTGTCTCTCGATACGATAACGTTTGTTCTTCTGATCTCAATTGGTATTCCACGTTTCAGATTTGAAGAGGGAAGATGAAATCAGGATTGTTGACATGCCGAGTCATTTGTTGCACTGGCTCAATGGCACGCCGGATGCTCCTTCATTTTTACAGAGACTTGGTTTCTCCCAGTTGCGAGGGCTACGGTACAAATGCTATAATCATCATCCTGAAGATAATATATGTACGTGAATTTCGTTGTATTTGTATATCTTAATGTAAAGTAAGTCTACGAGAGAAGAAATGCTGAAATTTTTTAAATCAGAATAACTTCTTTCGTTTCGATAACAAACTCCAGTGCAATTGTCAACAGTAAGGGACTATTAATAAATTTCAAGATAATATCACATCAACTTTATTCACTTCATTGAAATGTAGTAGGGAAATATATTTTTTTTTTTTTTAATTTTTCGACACATGAAATATTATAATTATTTGTAATATTAGAAAGAAAATGAAAGTAAATAGGTAACAAAGTGCAGAATAATTTAAATCGCAAGGGAAATGTTTCAGGGTTGAATGAAAATTAAAATGTAAATCGATAGCTTTAAAGTTCATTTCGAATCTGCAGAAGTCCCTAAAGCACATTCGCTCGTTAGGAGTTGAATCTCCGATAATACAAAAATACAACAACTGACTAAAGGTCACAATAATTCTTTGAAAAAAATAAATAAAAAATCATCAATTACAATTAATAATATGTATTTTGAAAATGTATATGAAACATCATCACCGTACAATACCTACAGACTTGGATAAAGATTATTATTAAGATTTTATGACTGTATTTTCATTCTTTTTCAGATTCGATATTTGATACAGCACTCTAAAGATTTTAACTGAGCTACGCTAATATCAATACTATGTCTACACGGACGAGGCGATGGAACGTGTCGTCGATCGGGACAAGGCAACGCTTCCGCTGGAAAAGTACGGTCGAATGAGACGGCGAAAAGTTTCACGTGCCTGTATTCACTTGTATGAATGTATTACATACATATGTATTAGGGTGTGTCAGTTTGACTCTTTATTTGTTTCAATTTTCATGGTGCTACTTTTCAAGTCACTAAGTCTTATCAAGAAGAAGAATCCCGCATAGTAAAATTTTTCCCCGTTAAGTTTAAGTGGTTCCGAAACTTTTTTTTTGTTTTCTATTTATTTAACACACAAAACAATCTATTTTCGAGTCAATTCACATAGTTTTGTAGTTAATCAATATTTTTCAAGTCGTTCAACACCATCGAAATCTTGGACTCTTAGTCAAGAAACCTAGGATCGACTAACACAGTGTTAGGAGCTTCTATTTTGTTCGTATCAAAAGAAAAAAAAGAAAAGAAAATATTGACCTGTAAACAATTTTTGAAATTCTGTATCTGAAAAAAATTAATAAAATTAATAAATTAAAATTATGAAAATAATAAAATTCGATGTGTACTCTAAAACTAAAGAACTAAAAAAAAGTTTTGGAACCACTTAGCTTTGACATACGAAATTTTTCGAGCAGGGAATCTCTTTGTGTTGACGAGAACTATCCGTTCGAAACGTGGAAAGAATTTTTTTTTTTGTTTTTTGTGACACCCTAATATGTATGTAGTACGTACTTGAACCAGTAGATATCTATGGGAAAACAACACTCAAAGTAGCGATATATATAGTAAAGTAACAATAATAATATTACCAATAATTATCATTTGCAATGATACTGATAGTGATAATAGTAATGAATATGCGCATCTTATAGTAGTGAGTGCTTATTACGGCCGTAATACCGAAATTGCAAGATTTGAAATACAAGGATTCGCTTTGCTGGCGAAATCATCTAAGGGTCAATAATCATACTCGTCTCTTTGTTCGGATGGCAGTAAACTTCCTGAAAAGACACTTCACATTTGGCAAATATTTTCTATTTAATTGAAAAAATCGCTTTATTACTTTACTGTGCATAAAAATGAATACGGTTAGCTGATTTGACTGCAATATTTAATCATATATCAGTGTAGATATGTCAATCATCAATTATACAGATTTTTTTGTGGTAGAATTATTCTGCGTGCAAGCAGGCTTTAAGTATTTGATAATTCTTTAAATTTCTAATGATTTCGCTACATTTTGAAGGCAGTTTAATAATTTAGAGAGTGATAATAATCAATTTGTCCAATATCAAGTCGAGTGAGAGGAGATCCCTTCCCGATTTTGCCACAACAAATTTATCCCACGCATCGTGACGGGATTAAAGAAGTTATTTATTTATTTATTTATTTATTTATTTATTTTCATTGTTTATAATTTCATAATTTCAAATACAGAAGAATTCCGGAACATGATGATACTATGTTCAATCACGTAAATTTTTTGGTAAGCTAAATCATTGCAATACTATGTAACATTGTTGTATATTATTTACAGTTTAGTAATTTACAAAGCAATGTTTCAGCTGTCGTATATTATGATCATGTGGAGTACATACATAAATATAATTATATTAATATCAAAATTTGATGAAATGGTTGATGAAAATGAAGATTTCGATCATGAAATATTTTCCATGGCAGAATAGTACCCAAAATCAAATCTCCGCGATTTTTTACTCTCTAAATTTTGTTAAAATTGACGTCAAGTTATAACGTAATTTGATGTGATAAACAAGAAACTCAAAAAACATTCATCTGTGATTTTTTATTAAATTTATCATAAATTAGTTATAAAACGGTTATAATCTAGAATAGCTGATCCCGCCATAATTTAAACTGATGACGTCATGCGGACTTCTAAGATGGCCGCCGCGCATGCGCGAGTTTGTCTGCGCGGTTGCTAGGGCCGTCAATTGTTTTTGACAGGTTATCAGAATATTATTTTTTTCGATTGAATTTATGTTTATCGTCCAGAAACCGTAGTTGGCGTGTGAAAAAAGGTGAGAGTAGTTTATTCTTGCTGTTGCCCGACCGTTAGAATAAAAATTCAAGTCCGAGCCCGTAATTTTCCCTGCAAAATCATTTTAAAAAAAAACATACATTTCCGAGAGGAACTTCTTCACTTGCTGCGCCGTCAATCTTTTTCGGCAGTTGCCTTCGAATTTTATTTCTAATTGTAAGTAGTTTACAATTGTGCATCTTTTGACAAAATTATAATGAGATTTGATTATATTCAATAGTATCTTCGTGTATAATTGTTTACGAAAAATACAAAGTAAACAAGCGAGCCGGTCTCATAGACCGAAGGTTGTTTACATTTGGACAAAATTCGATAATAATCAAGCCACGGTTATTTACTTATATAATTGAAAATTCGACTGAACTTCTAATGTACCGCGAATCATTATCGATGACAAAATAATTTGATTACAGAGAGAAACTGCAGCAGGTCGTAAATGCAGATCTCGGGCACTTTGAACAGATCAAATCTCGCCGACGAATCAAGAAAAGGTAAGCCGGTAATCTTAACATTAATTCTAATTATTTCCCATTTTTATTGAAGTTCAATCATTGAGAGATCGTCGAATATTTGTAGAAAATTATTTTTTTTTTTCGCTCCTTATCGTTGAATTTTTAAATCGACATATTGAAATGCAATGTATTCATTTATTCATTAAAATTACACAGAATCAATGTTTGGCTTTTTTATTTTATCTCGAAAATATCGCAACACTAATTGTACGAATATTCGATTGATAAATCTTTTCCATTTTCTTTATTGCAGTGAAATAATAAGTTCTGCCAATTACATCGCTGTGGAATGAAAGGCGGACCGAATACTACAACCAAGTTGAGGATTTCAATATCGATTTTTCAGCGCTTTGGAGCAGGTAAAATGCAATATCTTGATCAATTATCTTTTTAAGAAATATATCGTTAGCTATATATAAAAGTCACGTATCTGTCTCCAGAAAATAATTATGTGATCATTACTTGAATTTTCAAAACCTGAAAATGTTAGCAGTTACGTGACTTTTCTATTTAGCTAACGATATAAACTCACAATATTATCACGGCCCTGAACTTCTATCGACCATTGAAAGAATTGTCCAGACACAGAAGCTCCCTTGAATATATGAGCCTATATCTACATGTATTCAAAATCAAATTTATATGCAATTTGATCTCATTTTACTCATTTCTCGTCTTATTTTACAGAATATCGTGTCAGCAGGCAAATCCTGGCAATTGGATGGACTGAGAGGATCGGAGTATGACTTTGCTTCAGGCATCGGGTACGGATTGACGAAGATTAATTTTAATTTAATTTCAATACTTGGAGGTCGCACATCGCGATTTTCTATTTTCTATTTAAGTAAATAACATGGGAAATATTCTTGTAGCAGACTTCGATTTTTGCATCTAGAGTACTAATCTACTTGGAAGGATTCTGCATAGCTGCTCTTGTTTGAAATTTAACGCTCTACTAGAAAGGTCACTCGGTCTTTTTCGATGAATCTAGTTGTTCCCAAATTAGTCCCGGTTAATTAACACATTATAGTCACATCAATAACCCATAACCAGCTTGGAAACGGCTAGTTTTATCGAAAAAGACCAAGAGACCTTTTTTGTAGAGCGTTCAATTTTTTTGGAAGGAAATCAGCCTTGCAGGGCCTGCCTGAATAGATCAGTTTTCGAGATGTGAAAATCGGAAAGTGCCATAAGACCATTTCCCATGTCATTTAAATGGGAGATAAAAAATCGCGATGAGCGATGAGCTCAAATTTTTCGAGGTTTTGTTATTTGATCCCAAAAAACAAGTTTTTGTAAGGTCTTCTGAAAAAAAATATAGTCAGTTCATTTGGCCCACCTTAATGTAGATACATATGTATATCATACGACGACTGGGGATCTTTCCAGTAGAGCGTTCAATTTCCTACGAGAATATGTCTTGGGTATTTCTGTATGTCCGGCCATTGGCGAGTTAAAAAAATTCAGAACAAACAAAATTCTTCCCTGTTAAATCCATGGGAAATAAAAAATTGGGATTAGGAACCTCTAAATAATAATATTGAGGGCTTATATTTTAACAGGCATCTCGTTTCACCTTACTGCAACTATTGAATGTGCGAATAATTTCATGGTGTCTAGCGACCGGGAAATCCTGGAAAACCGGAAATTATACGGGTTTTTTACGGTGCCTTTGAAAATCCGGGAAATCTACGGGAATTTCTTACAGCAATCGGGAATTTGTTTTTCAAAGGGAACTTACGTAAATATTTCGCAACAGTCTAATAATCAGAACTTTCAATCGCGATAAATACCAAAAATGTTACCAATATAGGCTTAACAAGATTCATTGAATATTTTATAAAACAAAAAAAAAAATTCTGTTACTTATTAAACCTATGAATCACGTATTGGCAGCAACAAACATATTATTAACAACTGTATGTAGTATCTTGCCCATTCGAAAGTAACGATTTCAGACAACTATATTATTCAGTAGTTCTACAGCTGAAAAATGATATAAGCTCGGATATAAGTATCCGGGAATTCCTGGTAAATGTCCAGGAAAAATCGGGAATTTTTTATTTCGATAACGCTAGACACCCTGGAATTAGAACAAAACAAAAATAGTCGATTTCTCTAAATCACCCTAGTATGTGTCTCTAGATGCGATAATGTTTGTTCTTCTGATCTCAATTGGTATTACACGTTTCAGATTTGGAGAGGGAAACTGAAATCTGGATTGTTGACGTGCCGACTCATCTGTAACACTGGCCTGACAGCATGCCGGATACTCTTTCATTCTCACAAAGATTTGATTCTCCTTAGTTGTCAGGGATGCGGTACAGATCTGATGCCATAACAATAATCCTGCAGGTAAGAGGAAGTCAGAGACTTTGGAAACTCTTAAGACTTGAGACCAGATACCTGACACCGGATACACAACACCGGATACCTGGACCCGGATGCCTAACACCGGATACCTAACACCGGATACCTGGACCCGGATGCCTAACACCGGATACCTAACACCGGATACCTGGACCCGGATGCCTAACACCGGATACCTAACACCGGATACCTGGACCCGGATACCTAACACCGGATACCTAACACCGGATACCTGGACCCGGATGCCTAACACCGGATACCTAACACCGGATACCTGGACCCGGATGCCTAACACCGGATACCTAACACCGGATACCTGGACCCGGATGCCTAACACCGGATACCTAACACCGGATACCTGGACCCGGATGCCTAACACCGGATACCTAACACCGGATACCTGGACCCGGATGCCTAACACCGGATACCTAACACCGGATACCTGGACCCGGATGCCTAACACCGGATACCTAACACCGGATACCTGGACCCGGATGCCTAACACCGGATACCTAACACCGGATACCTGAGTCCGGATACCTAACACCGGATACCTAACACCGGATACCTGAGCCCGGATACCTAACACTGGATACCGCACACCGGATACCTGAGCCTGGATACCTAACACCGGATACCTGAGACCCGATACCATCGAGGTACTTGATGGTATTGGGTACGATGATGGGATCGACGGTCGACGGTATCGACGGGCGATGGGATCGACGGTCGACGGTAACGACGGTCGCCGGTAACGACGGGCGATGGGATCGACGGTCGACGGAAACGACGGTCGCCGGTAACGACGGGCGATGGGATCGACGGTCGACGGGACGACGGTCGCCGGCAACGACGGGTGATGGGATCGACGGTCGACGGGACGACGGTCGCCGGTAACGACGGGCGATGGGATCGACGGTCGACGGGACGACGGTCGCCGGCAACGACGGGCGATGGGATCGACGGTCGACGGGACGACGGTCGCCGGTAACGACGGGTGATGGGATCGACGGTCGACGGGACGACGGTCGCCGGTAACGACGGGTGATGGGATCGACGGTCGACGGGACGACGGTCGCCGGTAACGACGGGTGATGGGATCGACGGTCGACGGGACGACGGTCGCCGGTAACGACGGGTGATGGGATCGACGGCGACGGGAACGACGGTCGCCGGTAACGACGGGTGATGGGATCGACGGTCGACGGGACGACGGTCGCCGGTAACGACGGGTGATGGGATCGACGGTCGACGGGAACGACGGTCGCCGGTAACGACGGGCGATGGGATCGACGGTCGACGGGAACGACGGTCGCCGGTAACGACGGGTGATGGGATCGACGGGCGATGGGTGAGATCGCGGGCGGTGGGTGGAAGCGCGGACGGTGGGTGGGATCGCGGGTGTTGGGTTCCGAGCTTGAGGCTTGAGAGACTCGAAAGACTTGAGACTTCCTCTTTTTAATTTTAGTTCTAGGTTTTTCTTACTCGTTCCTGTCTGCAAAAATTCTGCTGAGTGGAACGCGGATAGACGTGCGAGGGAGCTTTACGATGGATCGAACGGAAAGCAGATAGGCCGCCGAAGAAATGGGCAGGAGGTAAGAATTTGAACAACATCCACATTATCTTATTGTCAAATCTTATTTTATAGAGCTGATATTCAAACTGTAAAACGAACTTGTATTTTCAATTTCGTTTTTTGTCGGACTTTTAATTTCATAAATTCAAATTTTAACTGCATATTTATTTACTAAAATGAGCTGCCATGTGATTCGTTTTATCGATTCACTTGTATAAAATACATCTTGATCATTGAGATAGAGCCGATATTGAGGTAAAAATTTGATTTCTATTTCTTCTTTCTAGTTCTAGTTCTTGTAAAAGTATAGGGAAATATTCCTGTAAAATAATCATAATTCTTTATATTTATATAAAGAATTATGATTAATTATAATATAATAATTTAATTATAATTCTTATTCCATGTGTATATTTTTCTTTTAATATATTTTATGCATGATGGATTCTTGAAGAAATTTTTATCAATCAAATGTCAATACCAGAAAAAATTGATCCACACAAATGAGGTAAAACGGAAATTCCGAGAATAGTTCTTGATCGATTTACTGAAAAATGAAAAAAATCTTCAACTTGGGTCAAAAATAGTAAAGAATTCGCCATCGTTTTCGGAATTTTTATTTCTTTTTTCTTGAAATACGAGATTTGGATTTTTTCATATACGAAATACTATAATCATTCCCACTTCCCAATAAATATACAGTCTGTATCTCTAGATGCGACGATGTTTGTTCTTTGGATCTCAATTAGTATTTCACGTTTCAGAATTGAAGTGGAGAAATGAGATCACTTGTGCACCCTGGCCCGATGGCATGCCGGATACTTTCATGGAGACTTGGTTCCTCTCAGTTGGCATGTCTACGATACAAATACCATAATAATCATCATGAAGATAATACATGAACGTGAATTTCGTCGTATTTGCATATCTTACTATAGAGTGAGTCCATGAGAGAGGAAACGCTCAAATTTTCTATGTAAGAATAACTTTTTTCTTTCCGATAACAAACTTGAGTACAATTGTCAAAAGTAAGAGGCTATTAATAAATCTCAAGAAAATATCACATCAACTTTATTTATGTCATTGAAATGTAGACTTGCCTTGTAGTAAGGAAATATATATTTTTTGATTTGTTATTATTTTTACATATGAAATGTTATAATTATTCATAATATCAGAAGTAAATTCAAATTAAAATGAAAGTAAATATGATACAGAAGTACAGAATAAATTGAATCAAGGGAAATATTTCAGGGTTGAATGAACATTGAAATATAAATCGATAGCTTTAAAGTTCATTTCGAATCTGGAATCAATTACACCTCCGTGGAATGAAAGGCGGACCGAATACCACAACCAAGTTGAGGATTTCAATATTGATTGTACAGCGCTTCAGAGTAGGTAAAATGTAATATCTTGATTGATTATTTTTCTAAGATATATACCGTTAGCTATATAGAAAAGTCACCTAACTACCAAAAAGTACATTTTGATGGCAAAACCATGACGTATCTCCAGAAAATAATTATGTTATCATTACTCAAATTTTCAAAACGTGAAAATCTTGGTAGTTACGTGACTTTTCTATTTAGCTAACGATATAAACTCACAATATTATCACGGCCCTGAACTTCTATCGACCATTGAAAGAATTGTCCAGACACAGAAGCTCCCTTGAATATATGAGCCTATATCTACATGTATTCAAAATCAAATTTATATGCAATTTGATCTCATTTTACTCATTTCTCGTCTTATTTTACAGAATATCGTGTCAGCAGGCAAATCCTGGCAATTGGATGGACTGAGAGGATCGGAGTATGACTTTGCTTCAGGCATCGGGTACGGATTGACGAAGATTAATTTTAATTTAATTTCAATACTTGGAGGTCGCACATCGCGATTTTCTATTTTCTATTTAAGTAAATAACATGGGAAATATTCTTGTAGCAGACTTCGATTTTTGCATCTAGAGTACTAATCTACTTGGAAGGATTCTGCATAGCTGCTCTTGTTTGAAATTTAACGCTCTACTAGAAAGGTCACTCGGTCTTTTTCGATGAATCTAGTTGTTCCCAAATTAGTCCCGGTTAATTAACACATTATAGTCACATCAATAACCCATAACCAGCTTGGAAACGGCTAGTTTTATCGAAAAAGACCAAGAGACCTTTTTTGTAGAGCGTTCAATTTTTTTGGAAGGAAATCAGCCTTGCAGGGCCTGCCTGAATAGATCAGTTTTCGAGATGTGAAAATCGGAAAGTGCCATAAGACCATTTCCCATGTCATTTAAATGGGAGATAAAAAATCGCGATGAGCGATGAGCTCAAATTTTTCGAGGTTTTGTTATTTGATCCCAAAAAACAAGTTTTTGTAAGGTCTTCTGAAAAAAAATATAGTCAGTTCATTTGGCCCACCTTAATGTAGATACATATGTATATCATACGACGACTGGGGATCTTTCCAGTAGAGCGTTCAATTTCCTACGAGAATATGTCTTGGGTATTTCTGTATGTCCGGCCATTGGCGAGTTAAAAAAATTCAGAACAAACAAAATTCTTCCCTGTTAAATCCATGGGAAATAAAAAATTGGGATTAGGAACCTCTAAATAATAATATTGAGGGCTTATATTTTAACAGGCATCTCGTTTCACCTTACTGCAACTATTGAATGTGCGAATAATTTCATGGTGTCTAGCGACCGGGAAATCCTGGAAAACCGGAAATTATACGGGTTTTTTACGGTGCCTTTGAAAATCCGGGAAATCTACGGGAATTTCTTACAGCAATCGGGAATTTGTTTTTCAAAGGGAACTTACGTAAATATTTCGCAACAGTCTAATAATCAGAACTTTCAATCGCGATAAATACCAAAAATGTTACCAATATAGGCTTAACAAGATTCATTGAATATTTTATAAAACAAAAAAAAAAATTCTGTTACTTATTAAACCTATGAATCACGTATTGGCAGCAACAAACATATTATTAACAACTGTATGTAGTATCTTGCCCATTCGAAAGTAACGATTTCAGACAACTATATTATTCAGTAGTTCTACAGCTGAAAAATGATATAAGCTCGGATATAAGTATCCGGGAATTCCTGGTAAATGTCCAGGAAAAATCGGGAATTTTTTATTTCGATAACGCTAGACACCCTGGAATTAGAACAAAACAAAAATAGTCGATTTCTCTAAATCACCCTAGTATGTGTCTCTAGATGCGATAATGTTTGTTCTTCTGATCTCAATTGGTATTACACGTTTCAGATTTGGAGAGGGAAACTGAAATCTGGATTGTTGACGTGCCGACTCATCTGTAACACTGGCCTGACAGCATGCCGGATACTCTTTCATTCTCACAAAGATTTGATTCTCCTTAGTTGTCAGGGATGCGGTACAGATCTGATGCCATAACAATAATCCTGCAGGTAAGAGGAAGTCAGAGACTTTGGAAACTCTTAAGACTTGAGACCAGATACCTGACACCGGATACACAACACCGGATACCTGGACCCGGATGCCTAACACCGGATACCTAACACCGGATACCTGGACCCGGATGCCTAACACCGGATACCTAACACCGGATACCTGGACCCGGATGCCTAACACCGGATACCTAACACCGGATACCTGGACCCGGATACCTAACACCGGATACCTAACACCGGATACCTGGACCCGGATGCCTAACACCGGATACCTAACACCGGATACCTGGACCCGGATGCCTAACACCGGATACCTAACACCGGATACCTGGACCCGGATGCCTAACACCGGATACCTAACACCGGATACCTGGACCCGGATGCCTAACACCGGATACCTAACACCGGATACCTGGACCCGGATGCCTAACACCGGATACCTAACACCGGATACCTGGACCCGGATGCCTAACACCGGATACCTAACACCGGATACCTGGACCCGGATGCCTAACACCGGATACCTAACACCGGATACCTGAGTCCGGATACCTAACACCGGATACCTAACACCGGATACCTGAGCCCGGATACCTAACACTGGATACCGCACACCGGATACCTGAGCCTGGATACCTAACACCGGATACCTGAGACCCGATACCATCGAGGTACTTGATGGTATTGGGTACGATGATGGGATCGACGGTCGACGGTATCGACGGGCGATGGGATCGACGGTCGACGGTAACGACGGTCGCCGGTAACGACGGGCGATGGGATCGACGGTCGACGGAAACGACGGTCGCCGGTAACGACGGGCGATGGGATCGACGGTCGACGGGACGACGGTCGCCGGCAACGACGGGTGATGGGATCGACGGTCGACGGGACGACGGTCGCCGGTAACGACGGGCGATGGGATCGACGGTCGACGGGACGACGGTCGCCGGCAACGACGGGCGATGGGATCGACGGTCGACGGGACGACGGTCGCCGGTAACGACGGGTGATGGGATCGACGGTCGACGGGACGACGGTCGCCGGTAACGACGGGTGATGGGATCGACGGTCGACGGGACGACGGTCGCCGGTAACGACGGGTGATGGGATCGACGGTCGACGGGACGACGGTCGCCGGTAACGACGGGTGATGGGATCGACGGCGACGGGAACGACGGTCGCCGGTAACGACGGGTGATGGGATCGACGGTCGACGGGACGACGGTCGCCGGTAACGACGGGTGATGGGATCGACGGTCGACGGGAACGACGGTCGCCGGTAACGACGGGCGATGGGATCGACGGTCGACGGGAACGACGGTCGCCGGTAACGACGGGTGATGGGATCGACGGGCGATGGGTGAGATCGCGGGCGGTGGGTGGAAGCGCGGACGGTGGGTGGGATCGCGGGTGTTGGGTTCCGAGCTTGAGGCTTGAGAGACTCGAAAGACTTGAGACTTCCTCTTTTTAATTTTAGTTCTAGGTTTTTCTTACTCGTTCCTGTCTGCAAAAATTCTGCTGAGTGGAACGCGGATAGACGTGCGAGGGAGCTTTACGATGGATCGAACGGAAAGCAGATAGGCCGCCGAAGAAATGGGCAGGAGGTAAGAATTTGAACAACATCCACATTATCTTATTGTCAAATCTTATTTTATAGAGCTGATATTCAAACTGTAAAACGAACTTGTATTTTCAATTTCGTTTTTTGTCGGACTTTTAATTTCATAAATTCAAATTTTAACTGCATATTTATTTACTAAAATGAGCTGCCATGTGATTCGTTTTATCGATTCACTTGTATAAAATACATCTTGATCATTGAGATAGAGCCGATATTGAGGTAAAAATTTGATTTCTATTTCTTCTTTCTAGTTCTAGTTCTTGTAAAAGTATAGGGAAATATTCCTGTAAAATAATCATAATTCTTTATATTTATATAAAGAATTATGATTAATTATAATATAATAATTTAATTATAATTCTTATTCCATGTGTATATTTTTCTTTTAATATATTTTATGCATGATGGATTCTTGAAGAAATTTTTATCAATCAAATGTCAATACCAGAAAAAATTGATCCACACAAATGAGGTAAAACGGAAATTCCGAGAATAGTTCTTGATCGATTTACTGAAAAATGAAAAAAATCTTCAACTTGGGTCAAAAATAGTAAAGAATTCGCCATCGTTTTCGGAATTTTTATTTCTTTTTTCTTGAAATACGAGATTTGGATTTTTTCATATACGAAATACTATAATCATTCCCACTTCCCAATAAATATACAGTCTGTATCTCTAGATGCGACGATGTTTGTTCTTTGGATCTCAATTAGTATTTCACGTTTCAGAATTGAAGTGGAGAAATGAGATCACTTGTGCACCCTGGCCCGATGGCATGCCGGATACTTTCATGGAGACTTGGTTCCTCTCAGTTGGCATGTCTACGATACAAATACCATAATAATCATCATGAAGATAATACATGAACGTGAATTTCGTCGTATTTGCATATCTTACTATAGAGTGAGTCCATGAGAGAGGAAACGCTCAAATTTTCTATGTAAGAATAACTTTTTTCTTTCCGATAACAAACTTGAGTACAATTGTCAAAAGTAAGAGGCTATTAATAAATCTCAAGAAAATATCACATCAACTTTATTTATGTCATTGAAATGTAGACTTGCCTTGTAGTAAGGAAATATATATTTTTTGATTTGTTATTATTTTTACATATGAAATGTTATAATTATTCATAATATCAGAAGTAAATTCAAATTAAAATGAAAGTAAATATGATACAGAAGTACAGAATAAATTGAATCAAGGGAAATATTTCAGGGTTGAATGAACATTGAAATATAAATCGATAGCTTTAAAGTTCATTTCGAATCTGGAATCAATTACACCTCCGTGGAATGAAAGGCGGACCGAATACCACAACCAAGTTGAGGATTTCAATATTGATTGTACAGCGCTTCAGAGTAGGTAAAATGTAATATCTTGATTGATTATTTTTCTAAGATATATACCGTTAGCTATATAGAAAAGTCACCTAACTACCAAAAAGTACATTTTGATGGCAAAACCATGACGTATCTCCAGAAAATAATTATGTTATCATTACTCAAATTTTCAAAACGTGAAAATCTTGGTAGTTACGTGACTTTTCTATTTAGCTAACGATATAAACTCACAATATTATCACGGCCCTGAACTTCTATCGACCATTGAAAGAATTGTCCAGACACAGAAGCTCCCTTGAATATATGAGCCTATATCTACATGTATTCAAAATCAAATTTATATGCAATTTGATCTCATTTTACTCATTTCTCGTCTTATTTTACAGAATATCGTGTCAGCAGGCAAATCCTGGCAATTGGATGGACTGAGAGGATCGGAGTATGACTTTGCTTCAGGCATCGGGTACGGATTGACGAAGATTAATTTTAATTTAATTTCAATACTTGGAGGTCGCACATCGCGATTTTCTATTTTCTATTTAAGTAAATAACATGGGAAATATTCTTGTAGCAGACTTCGATTTTTGCATCTAGAGTACTAATCTACTTGGAAGGATTCTGCATAGCTGCTCTTGTTTGAAATTTAACGCTCTACTAGAAAGGTCACTCGGTCTTTTTCGATGAATCTAGTTGTTCCCAAATTAGTCCCGGTTAATTAACACATTATAGTCACATCAATAACCCATAACCAGCTTGGAAACGGCTAGTTTTATCGAAAAAGACCAAGAGACCTTTTTTGTAGAGCGTTCAATTTTTTTGGAAGGAAATCAGCCTTGCAGGGCCTGCCTGAATAGATCAGTTTTCGAGATGTGAAAATCGGAAAGTGCCATAAGACCATTTCCCATGTCATTTAAATGGGAGATAAAAAATCGCGATGAGCGATGAGCTCAAATTTTTCGAGGTTTTGTTATTTGATCCCAAAAAACAAGTTTTTGTAAGGTCTTCTGAAAAAAAATATAGTCAGTTCATTTGGCCCACCTTAATGTAGATACATATGTATATCATACGACGACTGGGGATCTTTCCAGTAGAGCGTTCAATTTCCTACGAGAATATGTCTTGGGTATTTCTGTATGTCCGGCCATTGGCGAGTTAAAAAAATTCAGAACAAACAAAATTCTTCCCTGTTAAATCCATGGGAAATAAAAAATTGGGATTAGGAACCTCTAAATAATAATATTGAGGGCTTATATTTTAACAGGCATCTCGTTTCACCTTACTGCAACTATTGAATGTGCGAATAATTTCATGGTGTCTAGCGACCGGGAAATCCTGGAAAACCGGAAATTATACGGGTTTTTTACGGTGCCTTTGAAAATCCGGGAAATCTACGGGAATTTCTTACAGCAATCGGGAATTTGTTTTTCAAAGGGAACTTACGTAAATATTTCGCAACAGTCTAATAATCAGAACTTTCAATCGCGATAAATACCAAAAATGTTACCAATATAGGCTTAACAAGATTCATTGAATATTTTATAAAACAAAAAAAAAAATTCTGTTACTTATTAAACCTATGAATCACGTATTGGCAGCAACAAACATATTATTAACAACTGTATGTAGTATCTTGCCCATTCGAAAGTAACGATTTCAGACAACTATATTATTCAGTAGTTCTACAGCTGAAAAATGATATAAGCTCGGATATAAGTATCCGGGAATTCCTGGTAAATGTCCAGGAAAAATCGGGAATTTTTTATTTCGATAACGCTAGACACCCTGGAATTAGAACAAAACAAAAATAGTCGATTTCTCTAAATCACCCTAGTATGTGTCTCTAGATGCGATAATGTTTGTTCTTCTGATCTCAATTGGTATTACACGTTTCAGATTTGGAGAGGGAAACTGAAATCTGGATTGTTGACGTGCCGACTCATCTGTAACACTGGCCTGACAGCATGCCGGATACTCTTTCATTCTCACAAAGATTTGATTCTCCTTAGTTGTCAGGGATGCGGTACAGATCTGATGCCATAACAATAATCCTGCAGGTAAGAGGAAGTCAGAGACTTTGGAAACTCTTAAGACTTGAGACCAGATACCTGACACCGGATACACAACACCGGATACCTGGACCCGGATGCCTAACACCGGATACCTAACACCGGATACCTGGACCCGGATGCCTAACACCGGATACCTAACACCGGATACCTGGACCCGGATGCCTAACACCGGATACCTAACACCGGATACCTGGACCCGGATACCTAACACCGGATACCTAACACCGGATACCTGGACCCGGATGCCTAACACCGGATACCTAACACCGGATACCTGGACCCGGATGCCTAACACCGGATACCTAACACCGGATACCTGGACCCGGATGCCTAACACCGGATACCTAACACCGGATACCTGGACCCGGATGCCTAACACCGGATACCTAACACCGGATACCTGGACCCGGATGCCTAACACCGGATACCTAACACCGGATACCTGGACCCGGATGCCTAACACCGGATACCTAACACCGGATACCTGGACCCGGATGCCTAACACCGGATACCTAACACCGGATACCTGAGTCCGGATACCTAACACCGGATACCTAACACCGGATACCTGAGCCCGGATACCTAACACTGGATACCGCACACCGGATACCTGAGCCTGGATACCTAACACCGGATACCTGAGACCCGATACCATCGAGGTACTTGATGGTATTGGGTACGATGATGGGATCGACGGTCGACGGTATCGACGGGCGATGGGATCGACGGTCGACGGTAACGACGGTCGCCGGTAACGACGGGCGATGGGATCGACGGTCGACGGAAACGACGGTCGCCGGTAACGACGGGCGATGGGATCGACGGTCGACGGGACGACGGTCGCCGGCAACGACGGGTGATGGGATCGACGGTCGACGGGACGACGGTCGCCGGTAACGACGGGCGATGGGATCGACGGTCGACGGGACGACGGTCGCCGGCAACGACGGGCGATGGGATCGACGGTCGACGGGACGACGGTCGCCGGTAACGACGGGTGATGGGATCGACGGTCGACGGGACGACGGTCGCCGGTAACGACGGGTGATGGGATCGACGGTCGACGGGACGACGGTCGCCGGTAACGACGGGTGATGGGATCGACGGTCGACGGGACGACGGTCGCCGGTAACGACGGGTGATGGGATCGACGGCGACGGGAACGACGGTCGCCGGTAACGACGGGTGATGGGATCGACGGTCGACGGGACGACGGTCGCCGGTAACGACGGGTGATGGGATCGACGGTCGACGGGAACGACGGTCGCCGGTAACGACGGGCGATGGGATCGACGGTCGACGGGAACGACGGTCGCCGGTAACGACGGGTGATGGGATCGACGGGCGATGGGTGAGATCGCGGGCGGTGGGTGGAAGCGCGGACGGTGGGTGGGATCGCGGGTGTTGGGTTCCGAGCTTGAGGCTTGAGAGACTCGAAAGACTTGAGACTTCCTCTTTTTAATTTTAGTTCTAGGTTTTTCTTACTCGTTCCTGTCTGCAAAAATTCTGCTGAGTGGAACGCGGATAGACGTGCGAGGGAGCTTTACGATGGATCGAACGGAAAGCAGATAGGCCGCCGAAGAAATGGGCAGGAGGTAAGAATTTGAACAACATCCACATTATCTTATTGTCAAATCTTATTTTATAGAGCTGATATTCAAACTGTAAAACGAACTTGTATTTTCAATTTCGTTTTTTGTCGGACTTTTAATTTCATAAATTCAAATTTTAACTGCATATTTATTTACTAAAATGAGCTGCCATGTGATTCGTTTTATCGATTCACTTGTATAAAATACATCTTGATCATTGAGATAGAGCCGATATTGAGGTAAAAATTTGATTTCTATTTCTTCTTTCTAGTTCTAGTTCTTGTAAAAGTATAGGGAAATATTCCTGTAAAATAATCATAATTCTTTATATTTATATAAAGAATTATGATTAATTATAATATAATAATTTAATTATAATTCTTATTCCATGTGTATATTTTTCTTTTAATATATTTTATGCATGATGGATTCTTGAAGAAATTTTTATCAATCAAATGTCAATACCAGAAAAAATTGATCCACACAAATGAGGTAAAACGGAAATTCCGAGAATAGTTCTTGATCGATTTACTGAAAAATGAAAAAAATCTTCAACTTGGGTCAAAAATAGTAAAGAATTCGCCATCGTTTTCGGAATTTTTATTTCTTTTTTCTTGAAATACGAGATTTGGATTTTTTCATATACGAAATACTATAATCATTCCCACTTCCCAATAAATATACAGTCTGTATCTCTAGATGCGACGATGTTTGTTCTTTGGATCTCAATTAGTATTTCACGTTTCAGAATTGAAGTGGAGAAATGAGATCACTTGTGCACCCTGGCCCGATGGCATGCCGGATACTTTCATGGAGACTTGGTTCCTCTCAGTTGGCATGTCTACGATACAAATACCATAATAATCATCATGAAGATAATACATGAACGTGAATTTCGTCGTATTTGCATATCTTACTATAGAGTGAGTCCATGAGAGAGGAAACGCTCAAATTTTCTATGTAAGAATAACTTTTTTCTTTCCGATAACAAACTTGAGTACAATTGTCAAAAGTAAGAGGCTATTAATAAATCTCAAGAAAATATCACATCAACTTTATTTATGTCATTGAAATGTAGACTTGCCTTGTAGTAAGGAAATATATATTTTTTGATTTGTTATTATTTTTACATATGAAATGTTATAATTATTCATAATATCAGAAGTAAATTCAAATTAAAATGAAAGTAAATATGATACAGAAGTACAGAATAAATTGAATCAAGGGAAATATTTCAGGGTTGAATGAACATTGAAATATAAATCGATAGCTTTAAAGTTCATTTCGAATCTGGAATCAATTACACCTCCGTGGAATGAAAGGCGGACCGAATACCACAACCAAGTTGAGGATTTCAATATTGATTGTACAGCGCTTCAGAGTAGGTAAAATGTAATATCTTGATTGATTATTTTTCTAAGATATATACCGTTAGCTATATAGAAAAGTCACCTAACTACCAAAAAGTACATTTTGATGGCAAAACCATGACGTATCTCCAGAAAATAATTATGTTATCATTACTCAAATTTTCAAAACGTGAAAATCTTGGTAGTTACGTGACTTTTCTATTTAGCTAACGATATAAACTCACAATATTATCACGGCCCTGAACTTCTATCGACCAATGAAAGATTTGCCCACACACAGAAGCTCCCTTGAATATATGAGCCTATATCAACATGTATTCAATATCAAATTTATATGCAATTTCATCTCATTTTACTCATTTCTCATCTTATTTTACAGAATATCGTGTCAGCAGGCCAATCCTGGCAATTAGAGCAACTGAGAGGATCGGAAGATGACTTGGCTTCAACGATGGTGTATGGATTGAGAGGTGAGAATTAAAGAACTTCTCCAGTAATCTCTGTTCTCATTTGGGAATAATGACCTGTCCTATTTCAATGAAAAACGAAATTTATCTCCATTTTCCTTGCCTTTGAATATATGACTGCTTCCTACATGAATTCAAAATCGAATTTATATGAAGTGTATTTCTAATTTTACTCATTTCTCTTCTTATTTTACAGAATATCGTGTCAACAGGCCAATCCTGGCAACTGGAGCAACCGAGAGGATCGGAAGATGACTTGGAATGCACGGAATAATCGATCTCTGGACTTTGTATTTTATTCAAGAAATTAGAGAGATACATAGATACGATTAGATTATTATCATGAGCATAAACATAGCGTACAGTTACATTACATGTACTATCGATCGATCAAAGATATAAAACAGCTATTCAAGCGCACTTTTGTTCATATTTGTCGCATAATAATTTCTCTTTGGACATCGATCGTCAATTTGTATTTGTATTTGTATTTTATTCTAGAAAATAGTTTGTATATGATGTGGATATTTTAAAAATGCCAAATGTTACATGAATATATTACCATCGCACCTCAAGCTATTTGAACCGAAATAATCATGTATTACAATTGTTGATCTAATGAACACGCATTATGATAGTAAACCGTATTAGTATTCTTTGTTAGATATCCTATTTACTTCAAGTATGTATTAGTCATCTACCATTAATATTTTTAAAAGCTGTTTGGACAATTTTTTTTTAAGATCATCATTGTTTGCACATAAACGTTGACAATTAGATGCAGCAACAAATTCTCAGATATACCTACGATTATTTACTTGTTTATTTTCCACTCTCCCCCTTCTGCTACTTTTCATTTCAGTTATCTAATCAGCGGTGGGTGAATTTTTTAAATTGGGTTATTATTGTTAGAAAAATCTGGCAATGTAATTAATCGCTCGTCTGCTATACATAATTTTGAAAAATAACCCGGCAGTCGTGTCTGGTACATACGTTTGCTGTCAGTCAGTCGCTATAATTAAGATTTACAATTCGATGACAATCGGATATTTGCAGCAGTTCTTCGGGTGTTCGGCTTCAGCAAGCAGAGTTCGGTTTATCTCATTTGAGCGAAAACAAATATTATCAGGACTGCAGTAAAGGACGAGGAAATATAAGGAACATATTTTTTTAATTTCGTTTATTCATATTTTATATACACAGACTATCCCTATTTTCTATTTTCAGACAACCTCTCTACTTTCGGAGAATTCTGTCGAGATGCCTATGACATCACGACTGTTGTATCTCGTAAACGTCACCCCCATACGAACTCTTCGACGGCACAAAAGCCACTGACCCCGCGAGAGCAGGTGCCACTATTCAAGCTCAAGGTCGTTGCTCTCCGCCGCCGCCGGGTTTGAAATGGTATCGCCATCTCGCGGTCGAGTGATGAACTACTTTTGCCGTAAATATTAGTGTGCGTCTCAGTTCGCCCGTCAACCGCGAGATGGCAATACCATTTCAGACCCCGTTGGCAAGGAAGAGCCACTGACCTTGAACGTGAGTAGCTGCACCTGCAGTCGCGGGGTCAGTGACCCTCGTACCGTTGAAGAGTTCGCATGGGGGTTGGTTTAACGAAATTCAATATGAACACTCCGAACTGATATTTATTGATTAACAATAGAACCATAGATATGTATATAGGTATATGGTATTTATATATTTTTAATTAACAAGATGAATAATTAGTGCAAATTTACGCATATAAATGTAAATGCTTTACTCTTATCGTATCAGCTAACTGTTGAACCCCGCGGAAGCATATATCTGTGCTTGGTACATCCATACTCACAACTTCTGGATATCAACGGCGTCAGAAGTATTATCTGAAAGTCGAGTTCTGGGAATAAGTTTCGTCATAACCGTTGGCGAAATCTATACATATGTATACATGTATCAATTATAGAGACAAATATTATTATAATATTGATGTCGATTGAGTGAAATGGATAAAACGATTTAGAATCATTTCTAATTGACTCGACTTACATCTTTCTTTTTCTTACCTGTCTTTAGATTTGAGTTTAGAGAGTATTGGATTTTGAGTATACTTGAATGTACTCGGATATATTTTGGAACAGTTTATACCTATAAAATTATTGTACTCTGGTTCTCGAAGAATGTTGATGATTAAAAAATAAGAAATCTTCATCTTTGTGAAATCCAGTTGCATATTGTACCTGTTTAACTGTAATTTATATCATTTCGTAATAACCCTGTTTCAGTAATATTGAACTTGGACTCGTGCTCTGCACACTATGACTCAATCTTCGGCTTTTGTTGTTCACCTTATGACGGTGATCAGCATCTGCGGGATCAGTTATGCCAGCGTAATGAACAGGCCCCCATACATCCAGTACTAACTCGGAATGTTCGCCAGGATATTGATGTACAATTGGTAAGACGCTTATAATTTTTATTTCAGTAGATGAGATTCGGGAAACTAATTAACCCATCCGTTCATTTAGACAACAATTAGATATCCTTTATTAATTATTATACACCATACTACACTTGGGTAGGTAAAATATGTAATTTCTTGTATTCGTATATTAATATAGCTGCTGCAATTAATACTGAAACGTACCTTGAAAGGGCAGAATAAATTCAGCATCCCACAGTGCAAGCCATTCGAGGATGACGGCAGAGTCTTTGCAGGGACGAGAATGAACAATTAGGTTTCAACAGTTTGACAGGAAAATCGAATTATCGGGATGATTAATCAGCGGATGAATAATGAACGTCAATAAATGTATAATGTATAAACGCGTATAAACTGCAATATTTAATGTAATTAGAAACTAAGACAACTAATCAAAACCAGCTTTCAGCAGATAATTATTGCCAATATACGAACATTGATATATTTTATTTTTTTAATCTGAATTATTGATATTAAACTCAGTATATTATACGGCATGTCAAAATAGCTGCATGCAACTACCACCGCAGACATTCATTTATGTAGCTGGGTATAATAGAATAGGAGATGTTGAAAATAAACCAATACTGCTTGCCTGATGAACCATGTCTGTATTATTTATACCTGAAAAATAATAAAGTTTATTGCTGAAATATACGAAAATTTATTTAGTTTCAATTTCCTGTCCGTCATATTCATCGTAGAATAGTTTTTTTTTTTTTTTCTTAAAGTTTGTTAGGTAAATTGGGATCAGATCAGATTCAAAAATTCTAAATTTCGTAAGCGAGAATAAGACAATAGCATAGAGACACATCTATATGAATGCTTGCCTGCTTAGATGTACACTCAGAATTTTTCCCGCCAAAAATTTCAGCACACCTCCTCGGGTCAGATGTTCTCCTGATACCAGGAGCAATTTTTCGACTTAAAATTTCCAAAATTCTAAATATCGTAAGCGAATGAGACATGCAGAGAGACACATCTATACGAATGCATGCTTGCTTAGACATACACTCAGGGGGTTTTCCCGCCAAAATTTTCAGCACACCTCCTCGGGTCAGATGTTCTCCTGATACCAGGAGCAATTTTTCGACTAAAAATTTCCAAAATTCTGAATATCGTAAGCGAATGAGACATGCAGAGAGACACATCTATACGAATGCATGCTTGCTTAGACATACACTCAGGGGGTTTTCCCGCCAAAATTTTCAGCACACCTCCTCGGGTCAGATGTTCTCCTGATACCAGGAGCAATTTTCGACTTAAAATTTCCAAAATTCTAAATATCGTAAGCGAATGAGACATGCAGAGCGAGAGAGAGAGAGAGTCACATCTATACGAATGCATGCTTGCTTAGACATACACTCAGGGGGTTTTCCCGCCAATAATTTCAGCACACCTCCTCGGGTCAGATGTTCTCCTGATACCAGGAGCAATTTTTCGACTAAAAATTTCCAAAATTCTAAATATCGTAAGCGAATGAGACATGCAGAGAGACACATCTATACGAATGCATGCTTGCTTAGACATACACTCAGGGGGTTTTCCCGCCAAAATTTTCAGCACACCTCCTCGGGTCAGATGTTCTCCTGATACCAGGAGCAATTTTCGACTTAAAATTTCCAAAATTCTAAATATCGTAAGCGAATGAGACATGCAGAGCGAGAGAGAGAGAGAGTCACATCTATACGAATGCATGCTTGCTTAGACATACACTCAGGGGGTTTTCCCGCCAATAATTTCAGCACACCTCCTCGGGTCAGATGTTCTCCTGATACCAGGAGCAATTTTCGACTTAAAATTTCCAAAATTCTAAATATCGTAAGCGAATGAGACATGCAGAGCGAGAGAGAGAGAGAGAGTCACATCTATACGAATGCATGCTTGCTTAGACATACACTCAGGGGGTTTTCCCGCCAAAAATTTCAGCACACCTCCTCGGGTCAGATGTTCTCCTGATACCAGGAGCAATTTTTCGACTAAAAATTTCCAAAATTCTCAATATCGAAAGCGAATGAGACATGCAGAGAGAGAGAGAGAGAGAGAGAGAGAGAGAGAGAGAGAGTCACATCTATACGAATGCATGCTTGCTTAGACATACACTGAGGGGGTTTCCCGCCAAAAATTTCAGCACACCTCCTCGGGTCAGATGTTCTCCTGATACCAGGAGCAATTTTTCGACTTAAAATTTCCAAAATTCTAAATAAGTTTTGAGAGAGAGAGAGACAGTCGCAGAAAAATTTTGCGACTTCAAATTTCTGTAAATCGAAAAATTACGCCGTGTCTTCTTACGATTATTATAATTCACTTACTTCATTCAATACTTGAAATAAAGAGTGGCAGGAAGGGAAGAGTGGAAAATAACGAAGTAAATAATTATAGGTATATCTGGAAATTTATTGCTGCAGAATCCATACAATAGTTCTTACATTATTTGGTAAATTACTCAAAAATTAAGAAAGTACAATCGTTTTCCGTCAATACATTGTTGATTTTACGACAACTCCGCATTCAGAGTCTCTCTTGAGATGCCTATCACAGTCGTATCTTGTTAACATGACCCCATTCAAACTCTTCGACGCCACGAAGGCTACTGACCGTACAACAGGTGCTTCTACCTGAGCTCAATGCTTCTCCTTGCCCGATGAAGCCATCGGGCTGCGAGAAGGTATCGTTGTCTCTAAGCAAGTATGAACCACAAAAATGGCATGCGGGTTGCGTTGCATCGTACTGGCATGCGGGTTGCGTATAATAAGGCGCACTATTCTTCCGGTATGTGGTTACCTACCTAAGTAGGTCCATAACTCTGTAATTTTTGGTATTCGATTCGACATCGTCCTAAGCTTCAAAGCACATGATGCCCTGATCAGAAACTCACGCCGCCACCGGCCCTGCAATAAGCTCTGTAATCAGTCATCTTAGACCTCCTGTAACTCGGATATCATCAGTCTCTACAAATAAAAAAAAAAATCTCAAATATATGACCTGATGAGACTAAATAACCCTATGTTAATGGTACCTGTAGTCTATAATAAAACTGCAAGTCTTGTATTTTAACTCTGCGAATGCGATTTACATATTAAGTAACATTTGAGTAATTAAATGATTATTTAGAAGTATTCGAAAACTTCAGCAATCTCAGGTGTATACGCGTAAGGTCTGTGCATGGAACGCGAAATGTAATTATGTGTCAATTATCTCGGCAAACTCATATGCTCATCTTGAATCTACGATGTCAACAATGACCAATTGTATTGTTCTCGCGCGGTGACCGTGGTAAATGTAAAAGAAAGCGTATCGAAAATAAAAGTGAATCGTATATTTATATAACGATACGCTTCTACCCATTTTTACCCGTATGTATGTATGTATGTATGTATGATAGATACCAGAAGCAGCAAGGCGATAGAAAAAAAATTCTTTGCTGCATCCCACATACCAAAAAATATGAAAATCCGGAAACTATAATAATTCACCAATTTTTCTACTGCACCCAAAAAACCGATGTCATTTAAAAGGGGCTATTTGATGCCACAGTGTCGATTGTTTCTCTTGAACGAAATTCATTTTGGTCAGATGCTTATGATTCGTAGATCCTATAACAATCACTGTTATCGGACGATGCTGATCGTAATAATAGTACACGTTTATTGAAAGAGTTGATTCTCAGAGGATAAAACAGCCGACCAATTTAGAGAGCAATTTTCTTCAATATTATGTCTCTAACTCCAAATTATTTTTAATCTTAGATTTCTCTACTTCATTGTGTCTGTTTATGAAATGGCACGTTCTTGGTCGCAGTTCATTTCTAACGGCAATACATATTGCAATTACCTACTTTTTCATTACTATCGCCAAGTTTTCTCATCGCTTTTATCTTGGTGCCGATCTTGCAGTACTATTTAACTGACTGGTTGCCTGTGTAAGCGGCATATATGATTTCATCTATCACAGAGACAGGTTAATTTATATCTTTAACGTGACGTATTTGATCGAGCTATACTTACCAGAAATTTTTACCAATTTTCACCAATTCTCAATCTCACTTGCGTCCAGATGTGACAGGGTCCAGGTGGAAAACTGGAGAATGGACATTTGAAATTGAGAGTACTTCGGGATCTGACTATGAGACTCAGAAATTTGAAAATTCAGAACTTCAATGTATACTCACAACGATGAGCACAATGCTTCGTCTGAATGACCCTACATCATTAAACGCATGGATAGATGAATATACACGCGTCCACTAAAGCCTATGTTTTTAGTTTTGAATTGATTTCGATTCCGACAACAACTGTAGATAAAATAAACTTTGGATTTTATCACGTTGCGGAGTGCTGTTCTTAAAACCTGATCAGCGATGCATTTTTGGTTGCATCGGCTGTGTCTCTGATTATCTCGACCCAGATAACCGGCATACCATAACGGAGTTAGTGGGTGCCTCGCATTCCCGACACAAACGACATTAGACCTCACAACAATACGGCTCGGAAAGTAATTTGGACTATTTGAACGACCCATAAAAAAACCCCCTGGCCCCGATGAAGTGATCCAAGTATAGCTAATTTTTAGCCAGGGCTAATTTATTAAGAATTCAAGAAAGTCAATCTTTTGTAATCCGTGGTAAGCGATCGTCTCTTTCTTGTCATAAAATCTCCAGGCCTTTCTACTGCAATGAGTTTATAGCTTCATAAAAAAATCATCGGAAATTCAATTTATCTCAATTTTTAATTAATTTTATGCAAGACACACATTTGTCCAAAAATAACCACGGTTGATTTTCTCATGACAAAGTGTCTGGCCGGCATAGATCAGGATCCGGATTCCAGTGCCAAAGTTGAATCACCGCTATAGGGTCGTTGATTTAAACATACTTTCTTTTCTCGTGCGTCATTGATCCCTTCCGGTTTTATATTTTTTATCTTGACTCAATAACCTGCCCTCTTTCCGAATACATTGAATTGCGTAACTAAATCCAAAAAGCGTCACGTGTGTCTATGGTGGATAAAATCTATTTTTTCTTTTTATACCGTACTCATAGTCCACGCAAAGCCGGTTACTTTAAGCCCCTACTTTTGGCTGAAATTTACCTGATAAATCGCCAAGAACGATCTATAATCTTTGTGCAGAATCTCGTGCTAACAACTGTAACAGGACGACCATTTCGCGTGTAAATATTTTATTTTCTAGATAGAAGAAAAAAACATAAAATGAAACGATCGACACCGTCAGATCTAATCAAATACCATCAGGAAGGAATTCCCGGTTATCTAACGACGAGATGCGTACCTAAGGTGTAGCATAAAACGGAAGTTCGCTGCAAAATATAACGTGAGATGCGTGTTTCTCGGCCGAGTACGTGACCCAGGTCGGTCCATTTATTCCCGAAGACTCGCACGCTTGGCATTCCGCAATTGCCAGGACAAGGTCGCGACTGTGAGGAGCCTGGCGCTCGTTGTTATAAGGAGACCCTCGAATAGGATTAATACCGCATTAAACTAGGGGCCTTTTACCATCTTGAGGAGGTGGAGTGAAGCTCTGCAGGATACAAATGCTTATGTAAATTGACCGGCATGGTCCCGCTACGCCGTGCGGATTTTCTGTGTCGAATAGCTGTAACGCCAGAATTCTTTCATTGCAACAACATATACGCACGTACCAGCGACGAGTTAGCAAGAAAATACTCTCCTAGGACCGAAATAAAATACCCTAGACTTAAATCGTTAATAAATGACGAGGATAACCCGCGTAACGATTCCCGTGGCATAGGTACCTTACAGACTCTGCCGCACTATAATGATTGAAAATTAATTTATAATTTATTGTTAGGTATATTGAATATCTACGAATTTCTGTATCAATTATCGAGCATTTCAAATGGAACATGATTTACATAGGTATGTACGTATAGATGAGATGAAGGAATGAACAAACATAACATATGAGAGTTAATTTTTGATGATTTGGAACCCCGATTCTTAAGAAAAAAAAAACATAGGTATGGCAATTTAATAAGCATATATAAATAAACAAAGACTACGGAGATTGTAGGTCAAGCTGCACCATGCTATCATTTGCTCTTCCACCTCATACTCTAAAAGAATTTCTTTGCTTTTTATTTTAGACCGTGGGGACCGTCAAAATACAGAATAGTTTATAGTGTTGTTACGAGAAGCACTCTTCACGCAATTATTTATTCATGGCCAAAATCACGGATCGGAACATTAGACTGTGAAGGTCTGTTCCGTTCGCAGTCTAGTATAAAAGAATTGTTCCAACAGCCGTGAAGAATGAATTCAGATTATGTAAGCACCAAAATAGTGAATAGGAACTGTGCGTTTTGGTCAGACAGGTTTATTTATTTTTTTTTTTTTTGTATTTAAAATATTATCCCTCTGCAGACTGTGTGGATAACTTTTTAAGGCCGTTATACATATAGATCAGAGTATGTCTTATTTCGTTCAACGAATGAGACCTCAATATGCATGAGAACTTCATGTGAGAATTAGCGAGGTGATCCTAATAAAAAGAGTGCATAGGTGATCGAACTTACCGCTACTGGAACAGTTATGACTTTATCCCATCCTTCTCATTTCTCACCTGCCATACTATCTTCAGGATGAGATGAGATGATCGACCGGAACACGCGTGACCAGTTGAACGTAAATTGAAAAAGGCACACAAACTACTTTTACAAGTAGATCAGTTACTTGTTATTCTTATTTTATGAACGATTTACCTACACTGATTTGAATGGTATATGTAGATGTAAATCGAATGGATTTGATTCATGGCTGGAAGTCTCAGGACAAATTTATTATCGAAGATCAAGGATTGAACACCTGTAAACATGATCAATAGATATGAAATAAACGATTCATTATGCAAATTGCAGGAAGGGGAGTTGATTATTTATTTTTGCTTTTAATTTCAGAGTAGATATTGTTAATGAGAAAGTGTCGAAGCAATGAGAAAGTACACGTTTCCGTGTTGACTGTTTTAAAAATCTATTTATTTAATTTTCAAGCAATTTAAGTAATTCGTCGGTCACTTTTTTGCTCTAAGATTCGTCGAAAAACGAATTTTAGAAAGCGAGAAACACGCGTCCTAAAATCTCATCGGTACAGGTTGCAATGAGCACTGGAGCGGTTGTGAGGCATGTCTTTTTCTCACGCAGATTCTACTAATTGTTTAATCACAAAAACGTTGCTCCTCAAGCCCTTGAACGTAGAACCTGTAGCTGGTACTTCGATGATACAATAGTACAAGATGTAGGTTTTGTAAAATGAAAAGTCACTTCGTTGAAGTTGCAGGCGTGGTGGGCGCCCAGTGAGATTTTCGCTTCTTCAAAAAGAAGAAAGTTCAAAATCTGTTGACGGTCGAGGTCAACTGCCACTTTTTACTGGTAACTGCTGACCATTGAACTTTCATTAAACCAGTAAATAATTAAGTAGAACTCCAGTACTAGCTGCTGCATTGTCGAGGGTAATTTGTATTCTATTTTTCAATAGTGTGGATGATGCTGTATAAATTCCAACAGGTTTTCTTCCGTCTTCATCTCTTCATTTGCGCACGTTTCAGAGCAAAATGAATATATCAAGTCGGGCTCGTATACACGGAATTACAAAATCAAACTTAAAAATCACTAAGTAGATCTTAGCTACTGAAATAACACTTCGTATTGGTCAATTCCATTGAAAATAGTTTCAAAGGTGAAAGGTGATTGGCGGAACGGTCTACCCCCCCAAGGTACGCAGGCTATATAGAAGACCCCGCAAGGAATTTCATCTTCAGAACTGAGAGACAGTGTCACGGTAATCTACCCGGAAATATTGACGTGAGTACAAAAATTATTACTCTAATTTATTAATATTATGTTATCAGCGGATTAGTAAAATTATAGGTATATACAGATTTTTCGTAAGAAGTGATTAAAATCAGTTGATATTTCTATATATATTTCCTGCAAATAACGTACCCCTCCAGGAACCTATCACAGTCATAGTTAAGTATCTGGATTTGATTTATCATTTCAAATAAAATCCTTTTTTGTTTCAACTTTGATTTAAAATAGGTGAAAATTAAGCCCCAATATCTTGAACTTGAGGTAATAATAATTAATACGAACAGGTGTTAGATAAATACTGATTACATTCTCCCACAAATCAGTTTAAGAATATCTGTTCAATTGAGTAAATTTAATTCACAAATACCTTCTGAGAAATTTTAATATATCGCGACAACTTTATGCAGGTGAGTTCAACGTGGCTGACGTTATAGTTCCGCAAGAGATTCCGATGCCTGCAGTATTCATATTACAGTATATTTTTCTCCTGCCACTCGTTCCTCGACCGAAATAAATTGAATTTCTTTTTGTATAAGAGTTTAGATGAATTTTCGAAAGTGTAAAGAAAAATAATGGATATTCATCAGATCAATGAATTTTGCCCTTCTTATACCATAAGACAGAAGAAAGGTAAAGACATAGTTTTCGGCGCACGTAGACAACATTATAATCGCAAGCAGGTAGCAAATACCTTCAGTTAGGTGAAGGCGGAAAGGTACGGTTAATACCCCGCCTAAGATGTTTTGTTGCGTTAGAGTACCGCTTCTAAAACCCATCGCGTCGTTCCGGAAAATTCCATCTTCACGGGACGTGAGATAAACTTTTTGAACGTAATGAAAGATCGGCGACTAAATCGAGGCCAACTTCCCTATAGTATAAAAAGGATACGGGAATAGAAAGATACGTGGAACGCAAAGGGTTAATGAACTCTACGACTAAACTCACCTGACCCACACCTTTCCAGAGGAAAATCGTGTCACACTGGTGATAAATTACTTTCCAGATATAATTAATAACAATTACGATCAACTGCTCGTATAAGATAACATTCCAGCTTTAATAATTTTCACGTTTATACGGGTATAACATATTTACTATTCAAAATTGTAGTTACAGATTTATTGGGATACTTTAAGGTCGGGTTCAAAGTCAAGTGGAATACATTCTTTGGTAATTTAATAGATAAGATTTATGCATTAGATATTATGTATATCTGTATCTATGGGTCTCGAAACACTGCAGATTCTTGTAGATTAATGATGAAATCGTACGAATCTACGCACTCATCGACACATTAAAGACTGTTTCATTTATTATGAGGCTAGAGCTCGTTCAGTAGGTCATGACCGCGTTTTCGAATAACGGTCCGCGGCTACAGGTTCAACAAACTTCCTGATCAAAAGTGGGTTAACAAGACAGTGACTGCCGTGTCTCGTTGAGCGAGAGCTAAGACTGCAGCCTTAGGTGGTCTACCTTTCGCGGTCAAGGTGCGACGATAGTATGTAATATTATACACGTGCACAGGTGCACTTCAGGATATTGAACACGTATCGATCCAAGAGTATTGTTAAGCTTTAATATAGCGTTTTACATTTCTCACGGCATATTTAGGGGGAAAGAAAAGTTACAAAGCTGCGAGGAAGATTTGCGAACAAATGTTTCATTGAGAAATACTCGACGCGATGAAACAGTTTTCAAAAATGTAGTTTCGCTAACTGTTAACTGCACGAACTCTGTTACGTTTCGCGAACTAAATATCTGATTGTAGTAACGACGTTGGTCATTATTTTAACGACGTTCCTCACTTTTCGCTCGGTATTTGCGAGCGTCTACCATGTCGCCGCATGGTTGTTATTAAAACGTTTCCTTATATATTTTTCTTCGTCTTTCTGTCATTCAAATTTTCTGTAATGTTATTAATTATTTTTCCAAGCGATGTATACGTCGACCAAGACATTCGTTTGTAAATAAATTCAAACAAAATCATCCCTTTCGGTCTGCAGGAATACAAATCCACTCGAAAGACCGACTGACCCATAATCGATTTACATTCTCTGAATTCTTAACGGGATTTCATTCATTGAAAGAAAAACACGGAATTTAACAAGCGGTTCCTTTCTATCGTATATAGGACATATGTTTGAATACTCAAATGATAATCCGCAATTAGAATAACAAATGGCAACCCACTACATATCTATATTTATAATAACTCACATGTCCTTTAAATAGAGTATTGTATATTCGCGACGTAGTTTTACTTCACTGCACAGTCACACATGTCCATATAGTCACTCGACTGAGATGTATGTTGCAATACATTTTTGAAATACACTAACTAATTAATTGTTTGAATTTATATTTATTCCAGAATGCAGTACAATCAATTCGTATCTCTGTGCCTAGTGGCGCTTGTCCTGGGACAAGCATCCGCGTTGCCACAACATCCTCAATATCAATTACAGTATCCACAGCAATACCAGCAAGTCAGAGATGACAGGAAATTTGTTGAAAAACCAAACGCTATGAAGAAGGTAGCTCTGGACGACTTCGAGGATGTCAGTACCAATCAAATTCAGGTAATAATAAAAAGAGGTTCATTGCCATACTCGTTTTTATTTTTTCTCTTCTTCTTCAGTGGAAGTGGTAAGGTAAATAAATTTCAGTCTTGATTGGAATTATTTTTATCATCAGGAAGGTAGCGCGGGCGGATTCTCTTGGTCCAACATGTTGGGCATGGTCATGCAAATGTTGCTAGGTCAGAACAGCGGCATTGCAGGACCCAGCAAAAATGACATTGATGAAAGTGCTCCTCCCAGCCCTTGGGCTAATTTGTTATCGGTTGGTCTCCGCGTATTAACTGCTCTTCTCGGTGGGCCTCAACAGCAAGCCGATGGAATTGACAAAGTTGACAACCAGAGCAGCCCGTTGCAGGTATAGAAATGATATCCTTTAAGCTGAATCTCTAACTTTCGCACCGTTCTAACTTTCTAATCATACATACATACTGAAAAGAGGACAATATTTTGTTTATACCTATAGTTCTAAAAATAACTGGTAATAATTGAAACTTAACCAAAATTTAATAAAATATATATTGGTTGGAAACAAATCGGCCGCGATGAACTGTTACGAATATGATAATAACGTAGTTAGAATCTGTAATGATTATTAATTATAGGTTTAATTTTAATTAATAATATACATAAAACGATTTTTGTACAAAATATTATCTGCACAGTAGGTACATACATACATTCATTGCTTTATCTAATTTACACATCCGCTTTTCATGTTGCTTTACTTACGTATCATCTATCATATAGATCAAAATTACACTACTGCAGACTTCAGCATCTTCGAATTAAACTTTTGCACACTTTATACAAAATACGAGTTAGCATATAATTATCACGCTTTGCTTTTCTTTCGATTTTTATTTCTTCAAATTATGCAGAATTTTACACAAAACGCAGACATCCATATTTCAGATGAGTTATTCAAAAATAAACTGTAAGACAAGATGCTGTAGATAATAGCAGAGCAAAAAATTCTTTTGTATATATATATACATGAACAAAATTTAGACTTAGTGCACACGGCTGGTGTCGGTTGTTTAGGGAGTATTGACAGCGGTGCTGGGGGCATTACTGGGACAGGGCCGAGATCCTGATCAGTTAGCAGTCATGGCAAAACAGGCCTCCGAGGTTAGTATTAAAAGTCGATCAGTCATTCATTTCACAGTTATTTTATTTTAATTTTTTTTTTTAATACATTTGGCTGTTTCTATCCGAACAAATTATCTCAATAGCATTATTACGACAGATCAACGCAGTTCCAATTCCTGCCTTACGAAATACTAGAGTATAGAATAATCGTACATGATGATCATCTTCGTCCTAAAGTTGCCTAACGCGTTGATTTTCATTGTAAATTCTAAACAACATAAGTGAATAAGTGAACTGCTTTCATATGCACTGCAAATGACTTCTGGTTGTTGTTATATATCCTTGATTAAATAATCTTGATGAGTGTATATCCTTTCTTCTTCATTTAAAGCTGTTTGAAATTAGATCAGTTCTGCTTATCATGGTGACGATAATCATCCATCAACGTAATCATCTTGATTGCGACTAAAGTATAATATGACGAGAATATAATCTCAGGTTGATATTTTCTCTATAAAATTGTTTTCTTCATTCAGTTCATCGGAATCGTGATGAACCTTTTGGATGCCCTGAAGACGTCATTTTCTCACCGTTCTCTGACAGCCAGATCTCTCGGAAGGCGAGATACTGTTTCCGAAGCTGCGGTTGCTTCAATTGCCATGCTCAAGGTAAATGCCAAAAGCCGTTAGCATTAGCCAAGAGTCGTCGTATAGTTCGCAGATTCGCGTATCCACCCCTGAACTACTTCAGCGGAAAATCGCTATTCGCTTTAAAATTCCACCGCAATAACATAATCATCTTGCATTTTAGGGCTACGTACGATCAATGAAATCATTCAGCGGAGTTGGACGCGCTGAAGATGAAGGGCAACGCGGATGTGCTGAACGCGCTCTTTGCGAAGCAAGCGCAGAATGTACAGCCGATGCTCAAGGCACATCCTCTATCTTCTGTCAATTGGGATCGTGAGTATAATTAATAATAAAATAAATTTAATTTATTTCATGCGTAACGTATGATGTAACCAAATCACTGCAATTATTTCTTGATCAATGCTTTTAGGTATACACACTAGGGTGGTTCTTATTTTGGGTATTTTTGAAATTTAATACAGACGCCCCCAAAAATCCTTTCAAATATATGAAAAAAATTCCTGTAAAGTTTGAGCCCTTAATATTAATATTAACACGTGCCTCAAAGCGACCAAAGTTTTAAATGCAAAATACTTATCGTTAAATTGTTATTGAAGATTGTTATCTCACAAGATGATTGATCAAAAATTGTGAAACTCGGCTTAGTTGTTGCCAACAACAAGAGGTACGAAGAGGTATTTTTATTATATTTTTTTCCAAAAATGAATTTCCGACTGGTCGCAAAACAGAGAAAAATAAAATTTTCATGTTCCCAATTCGGGAATTTATTTTCGAAAAAAATATAATAAGAATACCTTTTTGTACCTCGCCTTGTTGTTGGCAACAACTAAGCCAAGTTTCACAATTTTTGATCAATTATCTCGTGAGATAACAATTTTCATGCAACAATCGATGCACAAAAATACATGTATTTTGCATTTAAAACTTTGGTCGCTTTGGGCACGTGTTAATATTAATATTAAGGGCTCAAACTTTACAGAAATTTTTTTGAATATATTTGGTCACATTCTTGGGGGCGTCTGTATCAAATTTCAAAAATACCGAAGATGAGAACTACCCTAATACACACATACCCATTTAAATATTTCGGGAACAATGTGGATAATGATTTTGTATCGATAACATTTCATACATTTGATTCACTAATGAAGAATAATTATTTTAACCATTTATTTTTATATTTTTTCTCCTTTTTTTTCGAAAAATTTCAGATACGCGACTAGTTACTTGCTACAAAGACAAAGTGGAGTTGGATTCGAAGCATTGTATGAGGCTGGGCGACGCGGTCGTTCAGGTGAAGACTGCCGAACACTTTTCTTAGACTGCAATGCAGTTTAATTATGATTTAATCGAAATTCAAACGTTATTCAGACTTTGATTAAAAAGACTCGATCAGACATTGAGTTTACATGTGGAAGTATACGTACTGCTGAGAGATGCGATTTTGCATAAAATGAATTAGATGATGCATGGATATTTAAGAACATAAATTATTAACGCACCAAAAATATTTATATTGCACAACAATCGCTTATTATTTTCCATTACCTACTAATAGGTCGATTGAAAATTTACAAATTCTCAATTCTGTTCTCGATGGCAAGAATACTTTACGATACTTTCCACAAGGCAGATTTTAAAACCACTAAAAACAGCGAAAACATTGTTAAATGTTTGCCGTTGTTGAACATTTTTGAATTTAACATAATTGTTTATAAGAAGTGTTTGTAGATTTAATTGATGAAGAGAGAAAGTTGAAAATTAATTCCTTTTCTTTTCCTACTAAAAAAAAGAGAGAAAAAAAAAATATTTTCCGTAGAAGTAGACTGAACAAAGACTTGAAACTTAGGTAAACTTAATTAATTAAATTCATCTAAGTATCGAGGCTATCGTAATATTTATTATATATTTATTGCAAATTAATGTAGATGAAAATGTACTTAAGATACTCTTCGAATGTCTTTTTTAGATACACATTCTTAGATATTTTCTTACGGGCAATTAAAAGTTTTCACCTCTAATTGCAGCGCATAACTTCAATCTTTATGAGATACGAAATTTTCTATATCATGTTGCTTGTAAGAAATTTATATCTATATACCTATAGAGTCTTTTAACTTTATTTAGTATCTGTGGGAGGCAGAATTTTCAAGATTTTTTCAGTATTGTAAAAGCCATCTATTTAATTTCCAGTAATAGATAAATATTAACTGTCTCGGGGGAAGTTAAGCTTTGGGTTTATGGCCAATTGAAGGCTTAACACTATTTAGATTGAAAATAGTAATTTCAATTTCACTGTTTAACCAATCAAAGTCTATAAGAATATTAAAAAATTAGATAATTCGTGCACAGGATATATGCCTTCCAATATTTTTATCCGTTAATATCTCAGGTTATTTTTTTCAAAATTTTTTACTGTATATATTTTAATCCAGGGTAAATTTTCGCAGATTTTTAGGCACATATTTTCAAATAAAATAATTTGTGGTTCTTTTTTTTCTTCTTATTTTCGAACAGCGATCATTAACGGCTTTAATTATTGAAAAGATAAAAACAGTTCTCACGAAAATTATTTTTACTGCAATTTCAAACCACACAGATTCATATTTTTCATCATACGATCTGAGGAAAATTATAGCCCTGTATACACTGGTGTTTCGTAGTTACTAGACTTTTATGCTTAAGTTGTATGTATGCGCCGAATGACTGTACGATAATCGTTATAATAAAATATCTTACTTAAAAAAAAAATCAATGTATTGAGATTTATTCATAACTACCCCTACACCTTTAGTGTGAAGAAATATCTAAATTTGTGCAAAAATTGGATCCAGTTTAGTAAATATGAAGTTCAGTTTTAAAACGTTAATGCTAAGAATGAGTTTAAGTCTGTTGAACTCTGATAAGTAATTAAAAATAATAGCATAATTTTTCAAAGGATGCAAAGAACCTACTGTACAATTCATGCTACTGGAGAATTTAACAAGCGTAAACATTACAGATGCACTAAGCGTGACATTTTCAGAGACAAAAGGCTGAGGAACAAGAGAGTTTCACAACAGTCGTTTCTTAAATCTTCTCAAAGAAAGTACTATATTTATATTATTACTTAAAAGTAATTAGAACTTTCTAATTATTCTGAAACTAAAGATATCATCAAATTTTGTCCATTCAATAATAAATTCTAGTGAATTATACCCAAATAATATCCAGATGACTTTCAAATCTCTTTTGAACTTTGGAGCTTTCGGCGGAAACCCAACACCTGCATTGGATCGTTATCACTCTGCGCCAAGTGATTACGGGCATTATGAACATGGCTGGAGTCACGGGTGAGTAATGTGTAATATACAATGAGAAACACTATGGTTATTTCTCTGAATAAATAAAAACTTTCAAGGTCAACTTCTAAAACTGTTAGTTAAGTTAGTTCAGATTTTAGACGTACTCTTATACAGTTGTCAAAAATAGACCCAGATTAATTCCAACAATGTATATTGAAGTCTCGACCAGTTCTCTATGTTCTGGCATTTTGGAGATAGACTTTATCTGTCAGTTGAGTTTTTAAACATAATTAAATCAAAGAATTTTTTCAGGGGCCACAAAGGAAAGGGTAGCGGTGGTAGCGGGGCCGCTTTAAGTGCATTGACTCTGCTCGCTTTCCTGTTTCTCATTAACGTAATGCAGGTAATAACAAATAATTTTCTTCAGATTATGCAGTAGAATAATAATAATTGTTCATCAGACAAAGCATAAACATAATCATTTATTGTTCAGCAATCCCTTGATAATAATAATGGAACAGTGTCAACTGTCTTGCTACGTGAGGGTGAAGAATCTGTTGTTGAAAATGCCAGAGGTGATCAAGCACTAACAACAATTATCACAGATGATTACATGTCAAATGGCAAGTATGTTCCGGTAAAGACAAGCTTACAAATCATACCAAATAAAAATTGATGAAAAAAAAATGAATCTTAATTCATTAAATCAATTGAAATAAAAATTACGACTTTATCTTTCATAATAAAGAGCAGTTATTAATTTCTATCACTGGGTAAGGATCTGAATAGGTATCAGTGCATAAAATATTTATAAAAACATCGAAACAGTATTACTTGTCAACTCTGTATACATAATTACAATTTATTTCTAAATTTTTGTAGACAATTCGAGTTACAATTACTGTGTAACAAAACTATATTTAAAATATTCATTTTAAAATTAACTAATGGGTAAAATATTGCTAAACTATGAACCTGCGGACAGGTTGAATACGAAATTCCATATTATCATATGTCTTAGAAATGTAAAGATCGCTAAACCAATGTAGTTAGAGCCTGTAATGAAATTATTTATATGTAGCATACTAACAAGTCATAAAATTGATCACTGTTTCTCCACACTTCAACATAACAGAAGTTTCATTGTAAAGATTCAACCAGCAACAATTTCCAACACTATACACTTTTAATCTCTTTAGTGAATTTCAGTAAATTTTATGCAATATCTCTACGAACTTTACATTCCTAAATCTGTAATTAATTTTACGAACGTGAAGGAACTGCGTCATAATGCATGCATCAAATTCCGGATATGAAGTAATTCTGTATTAATGTGTTAGCAATAAGATTTATGTTTGAGATTATGAGAATATGTCCATATTAAAAAATCTCATAATATAGCGTCCAGTAAAATACCTCTATGCACAAAACATTATATCGTAACACAATTACACTGAAGCACGACAAAAAAGCAAAATTCAATAAACACGCAATAACAAATCATGTAATTAACGTGGTAATAAATAATTTATCAATGCTACTACTAATGTTAAATGTTTTCTGGAGAATTCATATGATTAGCTGATTGAAAAAATTAACGAGAAACGAGACAAATGAGTATACATAAATTCATATAAACATGGACTCTATCACTCAGACTTACCATAAATTAAGCTGTTGCTTTCTGTTTTCGATTTAAAATACTGAGTTTTAAAAATTTGCAGTCTTTTCCTAACAACTCTAATATCACTCCAACTCTATGTGACGAATTCACCGTATAGTATGAAATATTTTCCAAAGAGTATCGTGTAGTTTGCTAACTGATATATCTGTACAAAATTGAAAATTTCGCTAAATTTGATATAATTATTTTAATTTAAAAGATGGCATGAATTCTGAATCAACTTGTCTACAGAAACTTTGATATCGTTCAAAATTTATCAGTATAGCAGCAAATATGTGCCTACTGTGCCTACTTCGCAAGTCTTTAAACCAAAAAATTAAATTTATTGCTTTTCGTTGTACAGATCTATCAACCCAGCAGAGAATTCAGGTGAGTACGCTATGTAAAGTAAATTGAAATATAAATTGAATAATCTCTGTTTATCAGTGAGATTTATAATTCATCTTCCCCTACATGAGTTGGGAAGAGTTGTCTCATCGTTACATCGTTGGTACCTGCCAAACTTTTAACTGTCCCTCTGACAACACATTTCTGTGTCTGCTACCCTGTCAGATTTTCATATTCATTCGAATGAAGATAATCGAAATAAGGTATAGTTAAGTTAAGTGTTTTGTCTGGATGGTCTAGGAATAAATTTGGGTCATATGTACTTGGTACGTGTGAGCGCACTCTGTCCTTTAGTCGGATCCATCATTCGATCCCAATTGGTATGGCCTACTACAAATCCAACTGCACGCAATTTCTCTTGTTCTTTGCGCTCCTCCAAATCTGCCCATCGTACCTAAATAAATTAATATCTCATAATTACACTCTTCAATCATATATTCCAAGTAGCTGAAAAGGTACTAAACTCACTCTTTTCTTCCCTGGAGTATCTTCCATATTATAATAATCAGGCACTTGCAGGAAATCTTCCATCGTTTGAGGACGACTTTCACTCTTCTTTTTCGCTAATCCATCTAGGCGATCTATAACAATAATTCACTGTCTGAGTATCAATAAATATCTGATATGACAATGCATATGATTTAAGTAAGTGTTGAATAAACTAAAAAATATTGCTCCGAGGATAACTAATGATTTGGTCATTCTGGATAATACAACAGAGGGAAAAACAGATTATCGATCTAGAAATAAGTCTATTTACATTAATGTTTACAAGAATTAACAGCACTGTCTTGTAATGCTATGATAAATTTGCTTAGTGAGTAATCTAATTAAGAATTTGTAAACTATTATGAAAAAGAAGATTATAGATCTGAATTAAACAATAAAAGATCACACTCACCTAACTTATTATCGGCATCCATTTGTTCCCACTTGCTAACTCCCTACAGTTGGTTATAAAATAGAACACAAATGAAGATTGAATAAAAGATCAAAAAAATAGTTGAAATAGATAAATAAATCAAAATCTGATTCGATTCATACTAAGAAATGAAGAGAGTTGTTTACGCTTCTGAATATTAGAATAATATCTCTTCTACATTTCTTATACTCGAGTCAAAAATACCTAATTGCAACAGATAATAGTTTGTCAAGCTGAACTGAGATAAAATAAAATCTAGATTCAAGATCCCATTGACAAAAAAAAAAGAAAAGAAAATGATCACAATATATCTGTTGCATCGAATTATTGAGTTAGTTACGTGTATATCAATATGACATTCTAATAGATCAATATATAAAAAATTACAGGTATATGAAATTTAGAACTTTTGATCAGCATATTAATCACGTTGAATGTTGTGAAGCCTCTGGCTCTGATGAACTTAATCATAGCTACACATATACACGATAGAAATTCTCAGTGTCATTTAACACCGCAACATACGGAAGCTGTACTCCTAGACAGAAGGAATTTCATGTGTTGATATGACTTATCAGACAGAATTTCAATACCCTATTCTCACTCACCACTTTGTCATCTTGACTATCTTGACTGTCCTCATTCACTTGTGCAGCCGTCTCCTCTGGCGACTGTTGACTATCTTCCATATGGACCTAAATCATAAGCGTTTCGTGATCAGTAAACGAAAATTTCTAAATCACAAGAAATATTGGAATTAAAGTTAATACTATGACTAAATGAATCAAATGAAATACATCATTTCATTAAATGTTGTCGATGAGGTTCTACATGCTTCATTGTATATTTTAATTCAATTTTTAATCATACAGAATACAACAAACCTCGTCAATCGCTTCTTCCTGAAGCATTGCGTTAACATCTAGTTTCAAATGATGGTTTGGTGTTGGTTCAAAATAATCAACAATTTTGTTGATTTCTTCTTCTGAGCGATTGTGAATATTTCGTTTCATGCAAATATGAACATCCATTTCCATTTCACAGACGTAAACCTGAGACATTAAACGAATATTATATCCACATTAGTGATTTCAAACTAAACCCTTTTCATTTCTTGCGCATGAGTTCGTATATTCAATTTCAACTCAAGATGATATACCTGAAAGCCCTTGGTTTTAGCAAAACTCCACATTTCTTCATAATCAGAAATTTTTTCATTAATACAGTCCAAAATTATGAAACTAAAGTAGCCATCGGTTATATTCTTTTTAAAAGCCTTTACAAGAGAGGCCAAATAGCTTTGCTCCATTGCCTCTTCGTATTCATAGGCCATTTCCTATAAATATTAACAATACAATTTTTAGACAGAGAAACGAATTAAACTTAATAAACAATTTAGTAGATTCAACGACCATATAATCTGTGCCAGTATGCGTATGTATACCTTTACAACGACTTTTTTCCCGTTATCATCCTTAGTTTCTTTTTCTTTCTCAATAAGGAAATAGTCATCAAGGCTCAAAATTCTCGGAGCTGAACCACCCTGCTCAACTTCTTTATCCTGTAAATATAATACAGATATAAATATTGAATATACATTATTGTAATATTTTCTAGAGCTTTTAGACCAATGTCAGACCAACTATTGAAGAAAATTATTTGAAGGTCACTAATAAAACCTTTCATATGTATACATCACCTTAATGAGTTTAGCGACAAATGACTTTCCACTGCCTGGCGGTCCTCGTAAAATAATTACTATCTTTGGAGGTCTATTCTGACGTCCAGGCTGGAATAAAATATCGTCAACCATGGTGTAGTTTGGCATTCTTGGGAGCTCCATTTTCTTCTGTGTTGTCTCCGTAGAATCATTTTTAGGCTCTGATGTACTGTAACAAGATAGAAAATCCTATGAGATACTGTATTGGCATTTACGGAAAATTCACACAAACATTATCACATCTATAATATGAATATCTAATCCGATTATCAGATTCATTATTTTGACTACTGAAAAGTTGAATACAGAAAATAATGGAATATTTAATTCGCAATCGCTGGTTGAAGAATAGGCTGATCATAAAAAATGATGGCCCATTTTAGCAATGATCTCATTCGCCAATAGATATATCATCATAATGTTAAAAATCGAGTCAGAAATGGAAGCAATCGCCAAATGACAAACAATAGTACTGTTGAAACAATATCAAAAATCCCATAAAAGAATATCATCGCCTCGAGCTTGACCCAACAGTAACTGTGTTTGTGCAAATCAGCATCGGACAAAGGACTGTATTCAGGATAGCAGCATACTTGCAATTTGATGTTGTTCAATATTTCTTAAATCTACGAATATATCCAGACGCAATTGACGAATGAATTACTATTATGAAGTATCAATTCTTTAATATTCGTGAGAGCTATTAACATCCGCAGTTGTGTAACACCCATAACATTTAACGAAATGCGGTACGTAATACGTAAGATACTTTAAAAACATTCAAGTCAACATAGTTATTCCAAATCAATATTCCGACATGATTTGGAGCGATTAAATCATGGTCAACATCATAAGTTCAGATATATAAACAAATTTCAATATTCGATTTTCATCAATATTCCAAAGTAGGGAACATCATATTTTAAGTAATATGCATATTGGCATTTCGGGACAAAGATGCGCCGCAAAGTAGTCAGTATCCCAATTTTGCCCTGAGTGCTAAAAATGTGTGTGAAGATATGGTCGGCTAGTCACAAAACTGCCTCGTATTCTGCCACTCATTTTCAGCATTAGGAGTCAGAAATGTGAATGCAGGCTTATGTGTTTGAATATGTGTCTTAAACAAGGCGGCGCAAAGCGTTTAAAACCCTTTCTACCAAATTAGTCAGTTAAAAAATGCATTCATTGTATATCAAAACAAAGTACAGAGTTGTATGCCATCATATGAATTCAAAAATTCAAATGAGCCTAGCCCAAGTTTTAATAAATCGGTGTAAACAGAGGTGATGCGAGTATTACCAGCACATATAAGCATGTCAATAGATAAGTCTCTGTAAGTAATTGCTCGCAATATCCTCCCAATATCCCGAAGCCATAAAATGTAAGAGCATATTTGACGTGAATTAAATTATATAAGATCGTAGGTTTTTCAAAATAATTATATAATATTGAGAATCTTTGTAAGTTCTGATATAATTATATACTTTAGTTATATTCTTTACTAACAATAATATAGTATAGTAATAATATTGGAAGCTGCATACCTGGATTCCTGAGAAGAAGTATTAGCGTTGTTTTTATTCTGGTACTCCTGACGACTTATGTTGCCCTTAGATCTAGTGAAAATCATACATTTTCAAATAATACTATTCTCGTATCACATCATTCGTTAAATATTATTTTTTCATTTAACATACACGACGAGCTTTGACTTGAAATAATCAAACTGTAATGTATCCTCAAATCAACAAGTAATGTAGCCCTAACAGTATGAAACATGATATCTAAATATTGCTTTTCAAATCTCATTAATGAACCACTGGACAACGAAACGTTCTGCATTTCATAGAGGAATTATTCCATTAATGAAGACTCTTGTTATATCATCAAATTACCTGTCTTCGTCTCTGTTGTATTCTTTATTTTGATCCATTCTCATTCTGTCACTTCTCTCACTCCTTTCACCTCTGTCCCGATTTTTATCTATATGTGAGATAAAAGTATTTAGTCAATAAAGAAAACAGTGTATTAAAACAATGATTTGTCATTTTTCACCATATTGTACCTTTCCAACTTTATTTTCGATGACATTTATTCATGATACAATATTACTTATTGTCCAAAATCAAGAATGAGCCGTTGTCAATTGCTGTATCATGCACATAATTTTAAAAACATCATATTTTTAAAAAATTATCAAAACCTTGACTAACCATTACAGAGGAGTAAAACTATTGAGCTAAATTACCTCTGTTGTCACTTCCATCCCTCCGTAGGCGGTCCTCTCGGTCCATCTCTCGACCATATTCACGGTCTCTGTCATCACGAGCTCGTTCTCTATCACGTTCACGTTCTTTACGCTCTTCTTTATTATCCCTGTCTCTTCTAGCTCTAGCTTCTCTGTCCGAAATTCTTCGATCATCGGATTCAAAGGACCTTCTGTCCATCCTTGATGACTCAGATTCCCTTAAATTAGGTCTTTCAAATTTAAAATCATCCTTTAACTTTGCACGACTTTGCCAATCATGTTCACGGGCATATAATCTCAGTCTGTCATCATATTCCTTTAGACTTTGTTCTGTTTCTTCCCAGTGCCTGAAATCTTGTTGAGGAATTACTTCATGTTCTGGTACTACAGGTTTCAAATGACCATGGCCATAATCGAAGCTTTGAGCTGGAGTAATGTATTCATGTACAATAACTTTAGTTACGTGTCCATAATCGATAACTTTACCAGGAATTATTTCACTTATCTTCTTATCCATCGCACTACCACCATGATTATAATTAAACTGTTTTCCAACACAAAATTCTTCAATAGCTGAACTTCGTTGTGGTCTTCGACGATCGTTAAGATCACGAGATCTATTGTAAAATCCAGAATCAAATTGAGAGTTATCGCTAGGTCCTGCTAAAGAATCAGTCATGCCTTTCCTGGGTTCAGAAAATTGAGACTGTTGATCATTTGCTCTCGGATTATTATCAAAGTTCGTCCTTTGCTCATGACCACGTGGCATTTGTTGATCCAAGTTTCCTTGTCCACTTGATCCAAATAGAGATCGTTGCTCTGAAACGTTTGTCTCTATTCTTTGATCAAAGTTTCCTCCGCCGCTCTGTGCCATAGAAGAATTTTCTTCTAAAGCTCTTGGACCACTCAGATTGAATGGTGGTCTCTGCTCGAGTCCACCTTGGGAATGTGGTGAATTAAGAGATGATCCACCTTGTCGAATAATCGGCCTTGGTTCGTTACTCATCGGTCCACTCTGTATAAAAGGTAATCTTTGTCCCACATCCCCCGAAACATCTCTATCAAACGGTGGTCTCTGTTCCGTTATTCCTTGGCTGAAAGGTGGCCTTTGCTCTGGGCCTAAGAGCCTACCTGGTGGAAAATGTGAGCCAGGACCCAACTGAGGTCTTTGATCCAATGAAAATGGTAATTTCTGGTCAGGTTCGTTTACTCCGAACGGTCGCCTACCATCAATGGGCTTGTTGTCTTCCATGTTATTTCCACTTGGTATGAAGTCCTTATTTGGTTGGTTGAGAATATTGTTAGATGCATTTGGTGAGTCGAAATTTGGCTGTTTATCAAATTGGAGTCCAAGAAGAGATGGAATCGCTGGTTTTTGGCCATCATTTGAATCCCGTGTGCCATAATTACCTTCACCTGGCCCTCTTGGTCTAAATTGTCCCTCATTAGGGCCCCTTGGCATCAAGAACGACGGATTATTCAGTGGCCTTTGACCAAATTGGCCACCGATAGGTCCGCGTGGTGGGGGAAATCCTCGCCCTATAGGATGAAATTGCTCTTCGCTTGGCCGAGGTCCAAGTAAGCCATCGTTCAGGGGTCTTTGAGGAAGCATATTCAAAGAACTATCATAAATATCTCTAGGACCGAATTGTACAGGTCCTCTTGGACGGAATTGACCATCACCTAATCCTCTAGGACCAAAAGGACCTTCAATCGAACCTCTCGGACCAAACTGCATATCATTGGGACCCCTTGGACCAAACTGCATATCATTCGGACCCCTCGGCCCAAAATGTGGACCTCTCTGTCCAAAAGGACTGTTGTTTGGGTCTCTAAGTCCGAACTGTCTATCATTAGGAGCTCTGAGTTCGAATCGATTTGCATTAGGACCTCTAGCTTCAAACTGATCGATATGAGGGCCTCCAGATCTGAATGATGCTGTAGCAGGAGCTGAAGAATCAAAATATGGAGAATTTGGTCCCCGTTGTGTAATCGAGCGCGGAGGTCTGTCACTATCTTGTATATTTGATCTGAATGCTGGCAAATTTGGTGTCTCCGTTATTGGCCCTAAATTAGGAAGATCTGGTGGGGGTTCCATATTCAAATCTTCGGGTTTTGGATCGTTTTCACCCATGAATGGTAGAGTATTTTGATCTTTTCCATCAGTATCTCTTTCTTCAAGTGGCAGGTTAGCTTTTTGGTTCTCATTTGGTTTCTGATTCTGATTTTTGCTTTCATTTTTTTGATCATTATTCTCAGAAGCAGATTGTTCCACGATTGAAACATTAGCTTTTTCTACTCCCACATTATTTGCTTGATCAGAATTTTCAGGTTCAATCCCAATACCACTACTTTGGAGCGCAGGATTATTTTTAATGTCATCCATGTTTTCATTCAAATTCTGTTCAGAGAACTGCGCATCCATCCACGGTGGTCTTTCTAGCGGTAAAATGTTGTTTAAAGCTGTCTCAGATTGGGGCTTTTCAGTTTTTTTTATAGTATTGTCTCCCTGTTGTTCATGTGTGTTTGATTGCATCGAGGTTTGAGTTTGTTCAATCTTGGCTCTATCTTTACCTCGAATGTCGAAGCCCTGTGACTGTTCCAAATTACTAGATGCATCTTTATTTTTAAAAGCCAAATTGCTTGACTGATCAACCATAGTTCTATCATCTTTAGGTCCTAGTTCAAAATCTCCTCGTCCTCTTGGTGGTCCAAAATTTACCTGACCTCTTGGGGGTCCGAATTCATTTCTGGGACCACCAAATTCATTTCCAGGACCACCAAATTCATTTCCAGGACCACCAAATTCATTTCCAGGAGCACCAAATTCTCCTCTGGGTCTATATTTATCTGGTCCAGGAGCCCCAAAGCTTCCAAACTCCATTCCTCTCAAAGATTGTTGATTGAAACTGTTGTTACCATGGAATGATCCCAGGCCTCTGGGGCCAAAATCCCCTGGACCGCGAGACATGAAATTGTCAGGACCTCTGGGTCCTAATCCAAGGAGACCTTTGGGTCCTACATCGCCAGGGCTTCTTGATACATATGGCAGTTCGCCAGTGATTTTCTTAAAACTCTCACTCAATGAACCTATGTTATCCTGTTTTACAGTATTGAATACATCATCTCTTGGCTTGAAAACATCCATAGCAGCTTTCCGTTTCTCCATTAGTTTTTTAAGTTCTGGTGCAATGCTATCAGAAGATTCAAATGGTCTGACACTTCTGTTCAATCCTCTGGAATTATCTGCAAAACTATCGCGTCTATTATCATTCATGTAATTAAGATCTTTCGATTCAAAAGTATCAGCAATATTCGGGCGATCACTCCGATTATAACGTTCGTTTCCTGATCCAAAAGTCTCATTGAAGCCGTGACTTTTATTAAAATTATCTTTGCCACCGCCAGATCCAAAACGACTAATCCCTGAATCAAATCTCTCATTGCCTAGACCAAGACGATCGGTATTGCTACCCAAGAGATTACCAGAACCAAAGCGGTCCTTTCCAGGTCCAAATCTGTCTTTAGATCCCGGCGCGAACTGATCATTAATTGAACTAGATCCAAAGCGGTCAATGTTTGATGAAAACCGATCAGTATCTGATCCAAGACGATCATTGCTTAGCCCAAAACGATCATTTCCAGGAGCAAAATTACTACTATTACGTCCAAGACGATTGATTCCTAAGTTAGTACGGTCAATAAGTCCGAATCTGTCGCTGCTGGGAGCAAAACTATCATTATCTCTTGAAAAACGATTGTTCCCAGAATCCAACTCATCACTGTTACCAAAGCGATCATTTTCTTGTCTGAAACGTTCACTTCTAGGCCCAAATGAATCGTTTTCTAATCGAAACTGGTTCCCTAGACCACTACGTTCATTAGTTCCGAAGTCTCCTTGACGATTTCCTCCGAATCGGTCTGCTGCTTGATTAAAACGTTCATTTTCAGACCCAAACTGATTACCTCCACCCCGATTATTTGCTCCAAATTCATTTTTCTGTGGATCTCGTCCAAAACGGTAATTACCAGAAGCAAATTGATTTGCTGCAGCCCCACGGTCATTGAGACCTAACCGATCACTGCCCTGATCAGAACTATTATCGGTAGATTGGAAATGATCAGTTCCTTGAGGAAATTGTTCGCCACCACTAAAACCATCTCTTTTATCGCCATCTGGTCCAAACAATGATGGTGGTCTATCATGCATGTTCTGTGGATTTTGCGTCATTCCTGGACCCGACATTTGCCTTGAATCACTAGCTCCAAAGCCTGGCGGTGGTTGGGAGAAGTTCATGCCAGGGTTTGGCAAATTTGGAGGCGGTTGAGAAAAATTGTTCCCAGGCGGTTGCGGTGCTTGACTAAGAGCAGCTGGCGGAACCATTCCTGGTACAAGCTGAAAACCAGCATAATTTTGCACTCCTATAGTTGCATTGTATTGAGCAGCCCATTGCTGGGCAGCCCAAGCTGCTTGGTTCATATCGCTTGTCATTGTAGGTGCGATCATTGCAGTTGGTTGTGAAGACGGTGGTTGTTGGGGCGGAGGAGGCACAGTACTGGCATTACCTAATGATGTCGAAGGTCTTTCTGCCTCTTGCTTTCCAGTGAGCCCTAAGGTTTTGCCAATGCCTAGTAAATTATTGAGCAAACCTTGATTTTCACTACTTGATAAGATGTTTAATATTTTATCCCCGCCAGGAATACCTTTGCTTTTTTCGGATTCTACCTTCGATGTCTGTTTTTGTTGTTCACGTTTTTTACGCATTTGCTCTCGACGTTCAATTAACTTTTCTCGCCATGATGTCCACTTCGCTTCGTACTGCTTGTACTGAGTCTGAAAAGAACCAAAATTGATAATTCAGTTTATCAAAGTATAGACATTCGAGAACAATAATAAGCAAAATACATTACAATTTTGAATTAATTTTTGTGAACGTCTGTCTGTGTAGAATAGATTCCAGGATTATACAAGACTGTTATAAAATATTAGATACACATTCTTTATATTCAAGACTTAGTGGTCCATGATTCCTCCATAATCTCCTGCACGCCTTGTTTCAACGTTTAAGTAGTAAAGTAGTTTTAGTAGTAAATTTTACAAGACAAATCTTAAGTAATGTAGTAAAAATAATACAAAGAATCACCTACCTTATCAGGGTGATTAGCATTTTGCTGTTTCCATTTGTTGAACTGTTCTTCCCATTGTTTAAACTGAGCATCAAACGTTTTCTCAGCCTCTGTCAACTCTTCATCTTCGATCTTAGTTTTTTTAGCACTACCAAAATCAACTGGCTCGTTATTACCTCGTTTTTCACCTAATAAATTAACACTCGGTGGTTCTTGGGGGTTTGGAGTTGGTGGTGGTGGTTGTCCCGGGGGTAAAGGTGGTGCTTGTGTATAAGTTGCGACGTTGCCACTGTTGAAATTACCGCTTTGTGATTTTGCCGGGAATAATGGAAGATTATTTTGATGTGGCGGAGGCATATTCGAGTATTGATACGGATTATTGTTGTCCGGAGGTAAAGGGGGCTTTGCATTGTCTTCTTTAGGAAGAGGTGGGGGAGGCTGGGAACTTGGCAATGGCGGTGCCTGAGTTACATTCGGTAGACTCAAACCCTGCGCTGATAACTGCTTCATTGTCTCTTGATACTGAAACAAGATCCAAAAATTTTCTCAGCTATTATAGAAATCTTTCAACAAATTCTCATCATTACGGCACTCATACGCTGGCAAGCAAATATTCAAACTAGTTTTAATTTGAGTGTGTATTACATCCGTGCAGATATAATTAATCAATTGTTTTGTTCCCCATTCCAGATATTTAAATCTACCTGAGCAGTAGATTTTTGGAAGCGTAATACGGCTGAATAATTATTACCACATCACGTTGTCATTGGCCATTTGTGCTCTAAATTATGAAGCTTATTTGCACCAGTTCATTAAAAAGTAAAGTTCATTGTGAGCAAAAAAGTGTGCGTGAAAATACGGGAGGAATTTTTAAGTACGTAGTGGTCAGCTTAAAACAGTGGGCAACCAATAGATTCATAGCATTATTGCTGATTATACGTGAGATCATCATCCACACAGCTCTTTTATATGCAATGCTGGCTGATATTATTATTAATATCATGTTACAATCTGAGAAAAAGTGTTTGAAGATAAAGTACCTCTCCCTGTTACAAATGGAATTGTATTGAATATAGGTGTGAGAGTTAAGCCGTACCTAGATAAATATGATTCAAAGGCACTAATGAAGATGTAGCAAACGTGAGGATGCAATATTTTTATAAGATGAAAAAACTGAATTTGCGTGTAATTTGCATATCATAATGATGAATTATTTTCATTATTACATACTGACAAATCAGACAATTATACACAAATAATTTTCCAACCGAGTGAAACCGCTTCATGTCTAAGTCAAGAATTTTTATATCAGGCCGTACCTTTTCGCCATATTGAGCTTGCCATTGTTGAAATTGCTGTTGCCACTGCGTCCACTGAGCCCAATTTTGTTGTTGGGCAGTGGCCCACTGCTCAGCAGTATAACCAGTCGGAGCCTGGTCAAAGTGTTGTTAATTAATTATAAATGATAAATTTTAACACTCGAAATTTTAAGACAATCATGATAATTCGTAGAATATTTTATGAGTATAGTTCTAAACCAAACTGAAAATTTTATCAAGACATTATGATTATGACATACATGGAATCAGGACTGTTTATGATTGAAGTGACATTGCTTTTCACATTATAACATAGTTAGTAATATGTGAACAAAAAATAGTCACAATCCGTTTTAACCCTGCAAGTAGGTAAGCCATAACTTAGGATGAGATTTTTCGCTCAAATGAAAGTGAATTTGTCGGGAAAGAAAAACTATTGTTATATAATTATTTATTTACATGGCACAAACGCACGTTATTAAACTAGAGCTTTACAAGTTATCCATATTAAGGGAAGACTTCGGTGAAATTTTGCTGAAAACGATTGTTTCAATTTCAAAATTAATAAAAAATAATCTAATGCAACATACCTTTCAGCAAGATTTATATTATGGTAGTATGTGTATTGAAAAAAAATTTCAATCTCTTTTCCATGAAAGTGTATGTGCAAGGAATTTTTGGCAGCAGTACGCGGGAAATTTTCTGCAAAATTTTCTTCCTTAAAGTTTCATGGCAGAGGATTCAAATTTTGTTTCAATACACATAGTACCATAATCTAAATCTTGCTGAAAATAATTTTGTTTTTGTAATTTTAAAACCGAAAAAATCGTTTTTATCAAAATTTCACCAATTTCCCCTTAATAGTATTATATAAATTAAATATAAGAAATTATTGAAATAATATACTTACTGGCTGATTATAATATTGCATGTAGGACTGCATCATTGCCATTGGGTCTGCTCCTGGCGCAGTAAAGCCAGCTGGTGTAGGAGGCATTGGGGCTGTCACGGTAGCAGCCGGCATTTGCCATTGATTCCAATTTTGCATTTTGGAATCCTCTTTGTTTTTAGCAATTGCTTTGCAAGCTTGCTAACGCATGACGACTTTTAAACCACAGTTGCCCGTTTGGACGCTATTTTATGGTAGGAGAAAAGGTTTGTTATAAAATCACAGACATATTTGTGCACGAGTAATTAAAACACATGTTAGCTTTATAAAACCGTTAAGTTCACTCGTTCAATCTATTCCTATTTTGTATCAAGATTACCCTAATTCATAAACAATTATACTATATTACGCTGCGCAAATGTTGAATTTTTTCAACAAGAAACTTCATTTAATACCTGGACCATAATCAGGGTTTTTCGTAAATATCAACTATTTGAATGATCCTCTAATATCTGAGCTAATAATGTCCGATGAGAATTATTTATGATTACACCTCAGTAATTAAAAATGAATATTTAGATATTTAAATACCATTTAAAATAAAATAAAAATCACGAAATATAAAATAGTTAATAAGCTACTTAATATTTCGATTAAATTTTAGTTTAAAGGTACTAATTATCAATTTGAGTGTATCATGAAGAGGTCACGTTTCCAGATAATATATGCACACATAGATTGCTCAACCAAAACTTAGTATTATCAGTTGATAATCCCATGTATCGCACATAAACTAAGGATATTCAGGATATTTTTGTTATAAATTTGATAATTTCAATTAGATATACCAGCACTTCAATACTACTGGTTAAATAAGACAATTGTTTTAGGTGTCTTAATGATCAAATCATTAAGAATAAACTCTCGTTATTTCATATAACAAAAGAGTCGTAATTAAATCTTGCATACAAATTACTACATCTTGTAACACCTTAACGACAAGAAATGCTTTATTAGAATCGTGTTCAAGGTACAAGATTCTGAAATATGGTTTTTCAAAATAATGAAAACTGGATAGTATGCAAAATGCTAATAAGTTGCCTAAAAAATAATTAGAAAAATCGTACTTTAAACAGAAATGAAACCGAATTGGTTTAGCTCTCACAAAATTGACGATTCTTGTGATAAGCATACTCGTTACATAAAGTGTACTCTTGTGATTGATGTATAGAATTAAATATTGATCTGTATTATAAATTACTCGGCGCCAATTGTCGCTCGATATCAATAGTAATTTCTCAAGTAATGTACGATTGAAAAAAAAATCTTATATTATTAAGGTATAAAGGGCTAATGGGTTTTTTTTTAATGATAAAATTAATGTCAGATGTCAAGATAATACTTGTGATAAATATAAAATATGTAAAAATAATTGATTTTTATTAATATATATTTCACAACGTCCGTATCATCAAGACTATATGAACAAATATAGGTGGGCTTTCTCTTTCTAGCAGTATTGGCGCTAAGCTGCCACGTTACTGCTATGTAATTTTAATCAATAATTGATTATACAAACCAAATAGTTACAGTGATGCTTTGTCGGAATCAAATCAGCTCCTAATCAAAATTCCTATTCAAAATAACAATGACATTGCAGACTACAGCTCATCCGCAAGAAAAATTTTCGACCTAATAATCGGCCATCAAATCATCGAGGTAATGAAGTAAATCATATTTTAAGATGATAAAAAATCGATTTGCGTGGACGTAAGGTTTCGCTTTGAAATAAAAAAAAAATGTATTTAAGATAATTAAAACATCCTAGGAGCTGGAAAATAAAGTAATAAAAATGCTAATGTGTTGGTCTAAATATGGGCTTCGGTAAATCGCGTAATCGATTGTATTGTCCCCTTAGCTGTTGCCTAATTATAGGAACAAAGATAAATTCCTTTTTCGAAAATTATCAATCCGAGTATATGTATGTGTGTATATTGATTATGTTTAGCCATTTCGAGAGGCTCGTGCTGATTTCGATTCAGTCGAAAAAGCAAGCAAGAGGGAACTTTTTGTTTTATTTTTTTTTCATACACTGCATTGAAGGATCGACCGAACAATTAATTGTTATATTTGATATTAGGATTCCGTTAAAAAATGTTCAGCTTTGTTACTCACAATTAGTTTCGGAGACTAGACCTTGTTGACAGGAGTGTCGCGTTTTCCGACACAACACTTTTAACAAAATCGTAATCTAGAGACACGGTAGATCTCTGTCGCACAGCACTCTGAAATAAACTGTACATACAAACATGGCTACGCAACTATTGGTTATGGGAAAATTTAGAACATGGGCAACTTGAGTCGCAAAAACGTTCCTAGGGGCGCTTTTCCTCCAGAATTTCAAAAAAAAACAAAAATACGTTGTCTGCTATTTCGCGAAACACAAATCAGCTGCTCGATCAATTTTTTTTCACGTAAAAGGATCGTAAGATTACAAAAAGTATAACGATGTTGAGTTAGTCAAAAATCACTGACTAGTATAAAAAATTATTCTCTCACACTGTGATGTATAACATCAAGTGTTGTACTCATAACCTAAAATTATTGTTTTTTTTTTTCTTTAAATCTGTGACGTTTCCTCATTCATGTTTCTTTCAATACTAAAAGTTCTAAAAAGATAATGGCATTTCGTCAAGTACTAAAATATGTCATCAGAAGAACGAGGCCTTTAATGGTAAGACTTTCTAATCTACAAATTCTGATTCAAACATAACTCCTTGCATCAATTGAAAAAAAAGTTATGTTTAGCTATTTGCCGCTATAAATTACGTCGCTTGTTATAGTTGTCTCAACTTCAAATTTTGATATCAACATTTTTTTCTTTTTTTTTTTTTTTTTTTTAATTTTTAGTACGCTTCGTCAACATTGTTCGTTGAAAATACAACGTTGAAAAAACCAACGGCAGATCAAAAGTTGACACTAGAGCCACCAAATGTTGAAAATTTGTCATATGATTTTATGATAAAACAGTCAACAATAGACGCAGTAAATACCACCTCGCAAATATTAACGGTCACATATTCTGCGATTGAAACATCAAGCAAAGAATATAGGTAAGATATTAGTTTTTCAGTTGAAAGTTCGGCAGTAAAATATTTAAAAAAAAAAGAAGTAGAATTCAAACATAAGCGCAGCAAGTAATGAGTTGCCAAAGTTCAATATTAGCCAATTCTTTCATTTAATGCAACTTATTGTTCCAATCTTGATTATGAATTTTATAGGAATGTGTTGACAAGATTGATTGCCCTTATAAGAGAAACCCTATCTCATGAAGTTTGCGATTCCCATTGGGATATGATAGTGGCAATACGATTTGAGGTCCAAAATAAAAAGAAAATTGTTATGGTAAGAATACTTTTGCAATATTTTCCTCACCTTTGATTACAAATTTAACTAGCAATTGATCAATTGAGGACGATTCAATGTTCAGTTAATTTTCAGCAATGATTTACTTGACAGAATTATCCTGAGCATTCCAAAATCTAATCAATTACATTATTTACAGCAATTAGTTGGCTTTATGGACTACGTTCATAAGATGGCTGTAGCCACATCGGAAACAACTTACTTAGCTGGGATGGATAATTTATCAACAACACTATGCCAAAGGATAGATGATGCGTTGTTAAAAATGCAAAAAGAAGTTAATCATAATAAAGAACTGGAGGATGAATACCGCCTCATTCAACAACAGTGTATAATAAAATGTAAAGAGCAATGTGAACATCACAATATTAAAACTGAAATTTGATTTTTAATTATTTTAGCTTCTCATTGGTAATTTAATATCGTTTTGGATAACTCAAAGTATTTACGAAAGCATTATATTTTTCGCGTCATGTTTAAGAAAACTAAGAAACTATTTTATGAACATTTGGTGGTGTCTTTCAATTTTTTTTACGCTTCCACACTTCGGGATTTGTATATCTTTTATTTTTTCTGATGCCTTTTTGTAATGTATTTCATGCAGCCCCGAAGGATGATGATTCACAAGATCAGCGAAAGGAGCCGATTTCCGTACAAGTATTGAACACAGACCTAGACGAGGTGGTTCATCCCATCAGTTCCTAGCTTTTATAGTTCTTAAAGTTAAGGTATACATCTTGTAAAGAGGTAAATAAACGTAATTTAAATTATGTTCTCTATTTCATCTTCTCTCCTTTCTTTGAATCAACATTTTGCAATCCATACGTTCCACGTTTGTGATAGTTACTTATGCTCATAAATTATCTAAAGTTTTAACAACTCTCTAAGACACGTTTCCAGTTTATACGAATATGGAAGATTAATGAAAAATTAAAAAATTTGACTTGGATCAAAAAAATGATTGAGGAAAACAATAAATAATTATATTAGTTGCTACTTATTAAATTTATAGATCAAAGTTGAATTTTTCTAACAAATACACTTTTATTCACCCAAATCAATAAATAACACATTTGATTTTCAAGATATAATGAATAAATTTTCTAATGGAATGGCATACAAATTGGTATAAATGTTTTGTATTTAAGTTGCTTCAAAATATAAATGTAGTTGAATACATGTGTGACCGGTAATGTAATTCTGAAAATCTTATAAATATAACATAATCTTATTATTATTATTTATAAGTATAGTTATAAATTATTCTGTAATAGAAATTAACAATCCTTGGTATTGCCATTCTTAGAAATTAAAAACTACATATTTTTCTTTAATGGACCGATGATGACAATTTCTTGTTCTCTATAGTAACTGGAATGATATTATAGAAATGACTACCATCGTGCGTACGCCGAAATTATTTTAGTTGTAATCTATTCAAATTACTTAGGATTAATACTATAATGCCAATCTAAAATTGTGCGTGCTCAACGTTTAGTATTTAAAAAATATAAGAGCACTACACCCTTCTTTTTAACTCTAAACGAGCTGACACTTTAAAAAGTTACAAATTTAAGTTATATTATTCAACTTTCATATATTATTCGTATTCAAATTGATCGTCATTCCAATTGCTACCACGATTCGTTCTAGATTTATCCTTTGACCAAGATTACAAGTACCAAGATCTGTTGCTATCCCACAAATGTGTGGGTTCAAGATAAAAATCTCGCCAGTAAATCCAGTTTTTATACACTTTCAGTCTCCCCACCTTAAAAATTATACAAAATAATAATGAAATAATAACAGCTTTTCTTGTACGTGGCGATGAAGAACGGAGGATGTAAAATTATAAATCTCGGAAAAAAAAAAACCTTTATGCTGTAGAGAAGTAAAATGCTTTCACTCTGAAGGAACAAACAAGGAATAATACAAACTGTGATATAAGACATTGTCAGAAATACTTGATCTCTAGTGAAATTATTTTCAATCCACCCCATTCACCTCTCAAGTCAAACATTCAATCCAGAATATCTTATTCCATGTTAAATCAGAGTATTTGCCAATCTTCTGTACGAGATTTAACATATGTATGTATGTATTTGATCTAAATGTCCAGATAATGGATAATTGGCTAACACACACATCATTCAAACATTACTCAAAATTCATACAATTTTAAATACATATTTACTTATAATTCTTGGTGTGTTTCAGTTTCAGTTTTGCCGCTACCTTCTGTTGGATCGGGCTCTGGTAATTCTAATGTTTCCTCAGTTAAATTCTGTGAATTCTGTGAATCTCCGCTGCTTTCAATGTTGCTATCTTTTTCGTCCTCTACAACTGTATCTTCTTTATCTTCCTGTTCTTTGGTCTTTGTAGGATCTACGTCTTCAGAAAGAGGAGCCTCTGGTGTTCCAGATCCTTCAGGTATTTCTAAAGTAGGTTCGTCTGATTTATCAGATGTTTTATTCTTTGCTGATTCTTCTTTTGGCTTGGGTCTCCAAATTTTAGCTTTGTTTACTAAATATTTCACTTCTCTATCCAAAATTGCCATTTTATTAGCAATATCTCTCACAGTATATTTAACTGGTTCATATAACGGTACGTCCAAAAGTTCTTTTACAATTTTGTCGTGCCATTCCTGAAAAAAAAAAAAAAAAAATAATAAAAAAACCTTGTCATTTGTTAATCTATTCCAAAATCTATCCAACAAATACCTGTGTTTCAGCGATAGTTTTTTGAAGAGTTTCCAGTTCGACTTGGGTGAATATTTCGCTACTGGAACTAACGTTTGCCATTTTCTCTAGAAACGTGGTGCTGCCATGGATCATGGAAACCATACCCTTTATAACTTCTGGCCTTTCTCTATGCTCGTAAACTCGAGCGTATAAATCATTAGTCAATCCTTTTAGCTCAGCCAATTTTTGTTCATAAGTATCCGCATCTGCATCAAATCCATCTTCATAGAGCCAATCGGATATCGTAGAACACGCTTTTGAAATTTTTTCAGACTCGTCGGGTGTTGTGGCTGCAGCATATTCTGGCAATTCTAATTTCTGTTGTGCGTCAATCACAAATGCTTCTAGACTGTTGAGAGCGCCCTCGCGCCGAGTTCTTTCTAGATCATGGTGATTGAGGGCCTCGATTCTATGAAACAATGTAATTTTTAATCACAATATGCTTTTTTTTCCAGTCATTAATATGAGAGTTCTGGAAGGTAGCAGCAAGTTATCTCCCTGGCACTCGCAGCAAAATATAGGATAGGTACTCACTTCTTGATAGACGTGCTGAGTCTCTCTCCATCCAAAGTTTTGGGTCCTAATCTAACTTCGGTAGATGGAATTGGCTCTTTTAGAGTAACAAGGCTAGGTTTCTTTTCCTTTTCTTTTTCCTTTTCCTTCTCTTTTTCCACTTTCTCAGTTTTGTTGCTTGGCTTAGCTTCAGCTGTTTTGGTTTCATTTTCCTTCTGTGTCTTTGCTTCTGCTTCTTTCTGCAGACCAGGATATTCTGGCTCTTCGTGAATTGGTTTTATGTCTTCCTTTTGTGGTTCCTCAATCTTTTCTGTTGACTCTTTGTCATCAGATCCTAAAACGATTGGTAGTTTTTATTATTGTCAGTCATATTTATCGCGGCTTCTTCATGGGCTGAGAACATACATAAACGAATAAAAAATTTTGAAAAAAGAAAGAATTGAAAAAAAAAAAAAAATACCCGTACAACATTGATACATTTACTTTTTAGCAAAATTTATCAAAAAAAGCTTAAAACGATGATGCAAATTACAATATTGTGTGTTACAGATTGATCTTGTAATTTGTGATAGTTGAAAACAGAACATCGCAATAATCTTTGTGCAACGACTATGAATGTGTGATTGACAAAAAATGGTCGTAGATAGAGATACGTACAGGTACATTTGATGTAGATTAACATTGCAACTGTGATTCACTTTAGTATTTCACAAATTTCTAAAAAGAATCTCCATATCAAACTGCTTGAAATGTTTTTTCTCAACATTTGACTTTAGAAATCACAAAACTATTTCTGTTATACCTATTTAAACATGTAGAATTGATAAATCAGAAGTTGCTTTGCAAGATTTTGATTTTGCGATGCCTTTATAGTTAAGCTACTTAAATAAAGATTTGGCTATTATAAAAAGATCAAAGAAATCGGAACTGATTCGAAATACTCAATGGTTCATAATGAGAATTATTCATGTAGATAAATACATACATACATTTTGCTATAATGCTACTTTAGAATAGAAGAAAAGGTCAATCCCACACAGGCACTCAAAGTTAATATAAGTTAGGTGACAAATAGAAAGAAATGGGCACACAGAAGACCATGTTGAAAATAAAAGGAAAAGAAAAAACGAGCAAGCAAATTCAAAATACGACCATTTTCTGCAATGCAGGTAACACAAACCTGCAAACAGTTTACTTATAGTGGAGCCAAGCTTTGAAAAAGTACCCTCTTCTTCCTCAGCGACAACAACAGTTTTTTCAAACACTAACTCAACATTAGCTAGATTCAATACACCGCTGTCATCCATTGCAAAATGAGCCTTGATTCCTTTGCTCTCTGTTCCTTCGTTAGCATGCTTACTCAAAGCATTTGCTATGCCGGTGAGAGAAATTGTCGACAAATTCGTATTGCCAACAGCCCTGTTGATCAATATCATTAACATAGTTTAAGTATCTAAATATTTCAATAATTCTAGATTACTTGAAAACCTATTCAACCTCGTACTATCAGCTTCATCAAAAAGAGATGAAGCCTGCTAGAAATTATGATACAAATGACAAGTTGTGCAATTACTATCGGGACATTTATCAAATGGGACAGTAGAGATAATGATAAAATCGATTTATCTTAATATGTAGATATATATATAATTTCTTACGCCACTTCGTTGGCTGGCAAATAGTCCAACTCGGCATAGTTAACGCTGAACTCAAAGTCATCTGTATGTTTGTTGAAAGTGATAATTTTCTTTTGTGGATAGGCATTCATCCTGTTGAACAGCATTCTTCGTACCTGTAGAAATTCGTTTTGTTGTTCAAAGAGTTTATGAAATTTTCCAGGCACTTTTAACTTTGATAACTAAAAACGAGCAAATCAATCCAGAATGTTATACGAAGAATTCAAATCGTTTTTAAAACCCAAGTTAGTATTGTCTAACACAAGTCCCTGAAAATGTTACCCATGCACAAAAGGCAAGATAAAATCTTCACGACTGATTCCGAAACTTAATTTATCTGTTAATTTCTAATAAGCAATACCTAATTACTTTGCTCATGTATATATTGCTTACCCGTTTATTTGCTCCGTCAACAGTTCTATCGAAGACAATTTGAATAGGGAATAACACTGCGTCTTTGGTGATGAATTTCTTTACTTTGAAACCCTGGCTTAGATCGGCAGCTTTGTAAACGGCACCCATAGCTGCAGCTTCATCAGTATTAATGTTCTTAGACAATTCAATTTTCACAAATTCTGCTAGTTTTTCTTGAACTTTAGGCACGCGAGTACCGGCTCCTACCAATACAACTTGGGAAATAATATCCATGGTCAAAGCTGCAATGAAGTAAATAATCAAATGAATTACTATACTTGAGTATACTTGGATAAAGTTTGAATATCAATTAGGCAAGGCTGACCTGAAGTTTCCAAGGCAGTTTTAATCGGATTTGCAACACGTTCGAACAAATCTGCGCAAAGTTCTTCCAATTTTTCTCTACTGACTTGTAGACGGAAGTCTTTTTCATCCAATAATCCTTCGACTTGTGCGTAATGATCGGCGTTAGCGCTCAAAACATTCTTAACACGTCCAGCTTCTTTGAAAAGTTTAGCCATTGCTCGTGGGCTATCGAATACTGAATTAGTAGTTTTTTTAAGCGCGTCAAATTCCTTTGCCAAATAATTCTGCAATCTAATTTGCATTTCAAGTCCTCCAAGTGTTCTATCGTAACCAACGCCCAAAATACTAACTTGAGGATTCGTTTCAACAAAACCTTTCTCCTTAGTCTTAACATTTTGATAACCGACAATAGTTGCAGTTGTGCTACTAGCCCCCATATCAAAAAACATTATATACTGAGCAGTCTCGTTGATCTCTTTCCATCTAAAAATTCCATAATTCAAAGCTACAGCTGTGTAATCATTTATAAGCTGTAAGACCTTCAAACCGGCCAGATCAGCAGCTTGAAGCAATGCGTTTCTTTCAGCCTGATTGAAAAATCCAGGCACCGTAATAACAGCTTCGTTTATTTTTTGACCTGCTGATATTTCAGCGAATTCTTTACCCTTGTGTAAAAATTGTGCGAGTATTTCTTCAGGTGTGTAAGACGTTTCTTCGTCATGTTTGAAAGCAATAGTTCCGCGCTCATCATCGGCGACTATTTCATAATACGGAAATCTTTCTTGATATAATTTAACCAAAGGATGATCTATCGGTTTACCCAACAGATCTAAGATGTAGGAATAACTATTTTTAGGAAATCTTACAGCGACAACCTGCGCATCTTCCCCAAAAGTTCGTTCGCCGTTTCTAAAAGCAATTGTAACTGGCGTTTTTCTCTTAGATTCTTTATTCAATGCTATTTCCATCGGAACACCTGGCTAAATGAAACAATAACAAATAAATGATCAATTGACGAAATACAATGAAGGAAATAATTCAAATGACTGAACATATTTCTTTTCTGTTAAAATATTGTTTATAGATGATCTTTGCAAAGTCTAAGCGATTCTTGAAACATATTGAATAATACAGAATTAAGAGAAATAAAAAATACATAGAAATTCCACTGAAATTATGAGGTTAGGAGGAAAATAGGAAGAGTAGATTGTTGAAAATTTTTATTAAAATTATTGGCTTACCGATACGATGGCAACTTTCATCCATTCACTACCGATGTCAATGCTCATGACAGCCACCCCATGAGTAGTGTGAATGATTACACTTAGCACAATAAATGCTAGTGAAACGGCAAACATTCTTTTACGATTCATTTAGAACTGAAAATAATAAACTAAAATTTTAATTGATGTATACTCGGGTAGTCATTCGCGATAGTTAAAGCTGTCATGCTGTCAAGTTTGGTTAAGAATACCGGTTTAAGAAAAGTGTTGATTTTAAAGTAAAATATTTACGATTTTGACTCACCGTTTTTCTAATTGTGAGGTTTAATACTTATTATTTGATAATCGACACTACTGGATCATTGAAGATCGTATACGATATATATTTGATGATAAAAAACAGATATTAGCAACGGTAGTGAACCTTTACCCGACTCTTGAAGGCTTTTCACTTTTGTCGGCTGCAAAGACCATGTGTTTGTGTGGCGAAATGGGATTGGTCTACTCTGTAGTAATAATCTATAGCGATTGGTCCCCGTTGACCAATCAAAATTCTATAACAGTAAACATTATACCGCAGTAATTTAACTCGTTGCATAGGTACACCTTTTTCAAGGGCTTCGTTTTGATCTTCTATCACACAATGATTTGATAATCCAAAAAATAGATGATAGTATGCATGAAATATACAAAAAAAAAATCCTTGCTCCGAATCTGAAATATCCTCTTAGCTATGAATTACGATGTTTTAATAAATAACAAACTTCGACTTCTTAATTGATTTTTTAATAATACAACCAATTTTGCCATATTTAAGTAGATATAATATTTTAGGCCACTGTAGGACGTTTTGATGCTAGATAAAACGAGCTAACCATAATTGAAATAACTTTTCCACAGGATATAATAATTATGGAATAAAAATGCCTCAACGAGGCCATATCACTGGATAAGCAGTTTTCAAAATTTCACGGAAGTTTACAGTATATTTATTGTTATAAATCAATCTGTTATAATCGACACTTTTTGAATGCACACTATTATTATATTGTAATATATATGGGTGATAATTACTATTAATTATATATTAAAATCTTAAGTTCGAAGTATTTCACCATTAACATATACACATCTTATTTATGAAATATCTGTATGAGTTTTTGAGATAATCGTGATATTGTATCATCTAATATAAATAAAGTGATAAACCGTTGTCTCCTCAGCCCCACTGATCTTCAGAACGACCAAATTTATATGTCAATGATCCAAAGAATATAAACACGTTCTGTAGAAAGAGCCCCACACCTGGCCAGTAAGGATCTGCACCTGTGAATAAAGATTTTTAACTAAAAAAACTTGCAAAATAAAACAAAGGGGAATCAAGTTATTGCCCTAAAACTTGTGAAACAATTTCTATTTCATAATTTTTAGGATTCAATAACGTGCAAAGTTGCTTCTTCTATTTAATTGTCAAAGTCTTTGACTCTTACAAGCTTATTCAGCATTTTAAGCTGATCATTAGATAAAATCAATGTACAAACCACTGCTAACGAAGTCTGAGAATAATATCCAACACGCTGCAATCACAGCTGCAAATCCCATTACAAAACCAACGAATAGCCAACCTCTTGCACCTCGGGCACCGAGGCATCCGCCATTGTATGCATCTCCTCTTATTTGAGCATTTGTTACTGAATTAACCCTGGGAATAAATTGTGTGTAAATTTATTGACTTAAATAATTTAGATAAGTGTATTTCTTTGTCATATACCTACATAAACAGTGATATTGTACCAAATACTCCGCATATATGGTACGTGTTTAACAATCGATCTGGGTACTTGGCATGAGCATCAATGATGAACCACCATCCCATGAAAAACTAGAAAATAGGATCCTTTTTTTACTTTTTAAAGAATTCTTCAATATTGATATAAATTTGGAAAAAGACGAGACACAATATTTGAATTGCTAACAAAAGGGTGTGCGTCACTTTTGGTTCATTGTTTGCAGATTGATAAGAAATTAGAATAATTGGGGTGATTAATGTAAATGAAGCCATTGTGAAGGTATGTTAAACATTTTGGGTAAAGGCACTGGAATGACAGTACGTAGTTTTTTGATCGTATACATATAACAGTTGATTATTGTATGTGTGTGTTGTAAAATAGGAACAAAAAAAAAAAAATCTCTTTACCAAAGTTCCAGCAAGTATAGACATCAATGCATTTCGTTTTTCGCCACCGTCGAACCAAACGCAAGATGGTATTTGAATGTTCTCCAAACAGGAAGTCATGTTATCGGTAAATGTTTGACTTTTTTAGAAACAATTTTAATCAATCGACGTATAACCTCTAAATCGCTTTATGACAGCGCGAATAACGTCACTGTTTTATTTTTACGGCGCTTTCTCATCGACGGGTAAAGCGAGAAACAGAACCGCCATTTGTTTTAGTACTGTTCTAGTCAAACGAGAGCAAATGTCAAGATTAGTTTTAAATTTTCTAATTAAAGGAATAAAACGCTAACCAGGTTTTTGTTAAACTGGCATAATTCAAGATTTGAGAAAAAAGGTGCTCGCTTTTTCTGTTTATCGTTTAATATTGTTGATATAATGCGTAGATCTTCATCAATAGAAGAGAGACTTTAAATTGAGCGCGAATTTGTTTGTTGTGTACGTTTAGGTACGTTTTAGGTATGTATATTTATTCCCTGACAACAACGGGGGTATCTTGATAACCTTAATATGTACAAAGTAGCCATAAGGCATAATAGGAAAAAATAAATTTCCTCTAATTTCGAATAGAAACAAATGAACAGATGTTTTCATATCGAGAGGGTTCGCTGACAGGTGGCGACTGCTAGGCTACAGATATCTAAACAAAAGTTTTCAAACGCGGCAAAACGCGGCCAACACGGTCTCGTGTCAAAATTTTTCTATTTATTATATTGTGTAAAATTGTAATGAATTACGTACGTGGCTCTTCACTTCGGCTGTGTCAAATCAATGAAATTTAAAAAATTTATGAAACTTTGAATAAATCATCAGTGCATTTCCACGTGTTATTATTAAAATGATATGCTCGAAAATTTCCGCTCTCAACATACTGCCTGTTAAGGTTCAGTGGTCAACCGGCGTCGTATTTGTGTTTACCGTACAGTTCATCGCACAGTTCAACAGATTATATCGTGTATAAATAATAGAAACATGATCGTAAGTTTAAATAATTAATATGAAATAAACGAAATAAGTTTTTTTTTCCTTCTCACAACTGCATTATTATTTAGAAGAGTTACTTTTTTGCACGATCTATAATTTTATCACTTTGGCGTCTGCAAATCTAGTTCATGACAAATCATATTTCACCATAATTGTATATTTTTGATGAAATAATTTTTTTTTCACTTTTTGATGAAAATTTCTAATCTCAAGAAGATGTACATACATACATATACATAGTTTATATATCTAAATACCTATATTGCAAAAACTGTAGTGAAAGAGGAGAGAAAGAAAAAACAAACGATTTTTCGGTAAAATGTAATTTAAATAACAGAAAGGAAAAAATCCTGGTGAAAAGGGCATGAGGCGTTCAAAGACTCCAATGCGAGCTACCGAAAAGCAATCGCCCATAAAAAAAAAAAATTTAACGGAAAACTGGACTGCCCCGTTAACAAGCACGGCTAGCTATGGTACAAGCAGGAAAAAAGTTCGATCAAAATCTGCGAATTCTAAACTAAACGGTACAGTGATGAGGGGAATAACGAGGTTAGGATCGACACGTGATTCGAGTTTAGAAAATGAAGATAAACCGCGAGGAGTAATACCGGTTAAAAAGAAGGGAAGCTTGTGCTGTTTACTAGACGAAACAGATCTTCGGAATGTTCAGTATCAACTTCCGTCTTCACTGGTTTTAAACACACACGGAAGACGGTATAAGGAGAAAAACTTTACGGAACGAGTCGATGATAATGAAAAAAAAATAACAACGTTTCTTGAGTCGAATACGACGGACTGTTCAAGAAACCAGACTTACGTCTTGCGAAAAGAGATACACGATTGGAAAGTGCACGAAGCTTTGACCACTAAAGTAGAAAATCTGCTGAGCGGAATCGAGCTTACGAAGAATAGTGAACCATGTAAGTATTCGGGCTTCTTATTTGTCGTTTTTTTTTCCCTTGCGTTGCTGATTTAATTTAATATATTCTATCACTTCGATTCTTATTTTCGTCTACAAGTTAATGTTTCGAGTCTTTTCTTTTATTTTTACTCATTTTGTGATATTACGCGTAGTATTCTTCCTCCTTGTTTGATATAATATCGTTTCTGATTACAGTTCAACTTCCTCGGACATCGGCGAGGGTTTCAACGAAATCATTCGATAACTCGACCAACGTCCTGCGGTGAGTATTCTCAAATTGATATTATACAAATTTTCGATTATTTCTTACGCATTTAAGCTGAACATGCAGAACATTCTTTCAAACGAAGGGGCGCAATTTATTTATAAGTTTGTGGGAAGCAACGGAAGAATTTGATGATACAACGTGGATTACGTGTTTGAATTTATACGAATATAACCGCGTTATTCAATTCCCTGTATTCGCGAAACCAGTTCGAAGAATTTGTTTGTTTTTTTGATTCTTTTCTAGTTTTTTTTTTTTTTTTTTTTTTTTGTACGTTTTGAATGAAAATTGCGAATAACCGAATTTCTAAAACCGGATTTAACAACGGGAGTGTAGATAAACTCAAAATTAACATCAGTATATGTATAGGATCGAAAGGATCAAATGCGTCAGATCTTGATACATATTTATTATATGGTTATACAATTTATATATTACATCGATAAAACTAGTATAGGTACAACATGATTCATGTTTTCCTTGTCGCGTGCTGCTGTGAGTTACGCTCGTTTTACCATTTACTGAATTAATATCTGTGCAGTTACCTACGCAAATTAAGAAATTTTTCAAGGTAAGTGAGTCACCTTATATCGTCTATAATATTTACATTTTACAACACACGTATACATATTAAGTTTCAAGTAAAATCAAATGAAATCAATTAAGTTCAAATCAATACCGAATGAATACCGCATATTTTTTAAAACTAGAAAATTTATAAGGAAATCTTTTAAAATCATGTCCTACTCAATTTACAGTAAATAGGTATGTAAACAAAAAACGCGCGCTCGCATCTCTGCACGTATAACCCACGCGTGTCTCAGGGTCACGACGAACCGTAGAAAAATTATTTTCTCCGTATTTTTTTTTTTTTTTATTTTGTTTTAATATTTTTATTCGAATAGACGTAATGAGTTCTTCGATTGTTAGTCGAGAGGGATTTCAGGGAAAATTATGATAACGCATTTTTACGTTAGAAACTTCAAGATCATGATTAAATAGCGTCGAATTTTATAAAAGCGAAGGAACTGAATCTCTCGTTATGACATCCTGCTGCAAGCAAGCGGTTTTTCATAAGATTGCCTTGGCACGGTCCTATCTGTATAGTCTGTACAATACGTCATCTTATGGAATTTTCGAAAGTCTCAATAACCGGTTTTTACGTGTCGGTATAATCCTTAGTGTACGGAATATATACATCGACAAATTTGTAATACGATATATGCGCGTAACGTATAGGCATAGAGGATAGGTATACGGTACACGTGGTTACTGATTCCTTTTAACGAGATAAAAAAACGTTTCGCCCACTTATTAATCCCGGATCGTCCGCAGTATGAGTATAATAAAACTGCAAAAATATATACCTATAACTGCGATGAACTTTCGAAGAAACTTTTTTATTCTTTTTGTTTTTATTTTTGTTATTTTTATACGAGATTCATTCATTCTATCGAAAAATTACGTCAATTCGTCATCGCCTAGACCAATAATTATTTGAGGTAACAAAAAAAAAAACTTAAATTCTTATAATTCTTATAATTTTTCAATTATTCCAGATCCGCGTTATTATTATTTTCTTTCTTTTTTTTTTTATAACTTGACTATAAGGATATTCCTGCATGCGCGGTATACTAAGTATGACGTAAAATAAGTGAATATTAAATATTTTTGAATGTATAAGTTATTGTTTTAGTGAAATATTCTTGTTAATTTCTGCGACAGTTTTAAATACATATGGATAGAATAAAAAAAAAGTGACTAAATAAATAACTGAATGAAGAAAACGACGAATTACCTTGAAAAAATACGTAAACGTGCGTTATACCTATACATTGTACCTATACGGGCGTTATTTACTGATACGTCTGCGTTATCTATTTAAAGAGAAGCCTGTTTCTGAAACTTAGTCACGAGTAAAAAATGCTAATGACAACAGTGCTGTAGGTTAGTGAGAACAATGGACGATCCTTGATTGCGGCTTAACAATGCCGAGCACGTTTTGTAGTAAAAATATTTTCGGCCCTGCACCACCACGCCTCCAATAACAAATTAAACATTAACTCCAGAATCGAATCTATAAAGTGGTTTTTTATCGCTCATGCGAAACTAATGATTTGTCGCGTTGTTTAATCGTCGATTGAAAAAAAAAAAAAAAAACGTCTATATCGTCAGGCCTACATTCCCCTCCTTCTCCACTCTCACGTAGCTTCTATCGTTTATTCAATTATACTTGGAATTCGGATTACTGATACAAAAATTAAACAATATTTACAATCTCCCATATCATTATATAGTATACTGATAAGTTTTTAGAATTTTTAATACGTCACCCGCAATTTGTACCTAGCGCTATATATAACCGATCAAACCGGTCTTTATAAGATTTTAAAATTTAACTCCTAACATCGCAGATTCCAGTATGTTAATATTTCCGATACAGGTTCGCACGAGACAGCACGGTTTTACGAAAAATAATACTATAACACGGTTTCTTTATCAAAAACTTTTTATTTTATACATATACGTATGGGTATAGATAGATATAGATCGAAATTCAGGAAATTCGGGACTCATTGATAGCGCGTGTATAGGTATAGGTATATGTATAGATATGTGTATAACTGAGGTAGAAATCAGGCGGTTTTTACGTAAGCGAAGTTTGCGTCTGCGCCAACTCTGACGTCATCGTGCATAAGATTTTCGTTCCCGTGTGGAACGGAGAAGAAGAGAGTTGCCCGCGTCTGGTTAGGGTTCAAGGGCGGTATACGGGAGGGATATTCGTCCAGCCGACTCGGAACGCCCGTACACATATACACATATATATCTATATATAGAATATACACCGACCTGGTAGTCGGAATTGAGAATGAAAGGGACGGAACTCCGTCCTTGTGAAATTTTTACGTCGGCAATTCTTGTCTTGCGCGTCGTCGCGTCGCGGCGCAAATTTTCCCGCCAAGAATATCACAAATTAAAATTTGAATAAAAAAAATAAAATAAAAATTTGTAGACCTTCGCGGCGCAGAGATACGACAATTTGCAACTTCTACTTCTATATCTTTTTTTATAATATAAAACGTCATTCGCACTGGAATAATAATTATTTTGCTCTTCGAACCGTGCACTTTTTTTTTTTTTTAGTTTTATTTCATGTTCATTTTATTTCTTACTTTATAATTATCGACGAGGATCTTTATTGCTACGCAATGTATACATATATAATACGTAGATACATACATATTTATATTTACAGTTTTTCCTATCGCGTTATACGATCTAGATTTTACGATACTTCGTTATACCTACACCCACCATTATTCATATTCAATAATCTTCAATACCATATACCTATATGTTTGTGTGTATGTATATTCGACTACAAAACGATGAAAATGCGTAAGGTAGGCGAAGTTTACGAATTAGGACCATGTAGTGTAATAATTATCACCGGCAATGCAGAGCGTATTTTAATTTTCAAAACTTTAATCGTCTAAACCTCTAGTTCTCAATAGATAGATTAGTTTTTGTCCACTGCAATGGGACTTATAATGTATAAATATGAATAATGATAATGATAACAATATTAATAATGATAAACTATCTGTCGTAACCTATTTTATGAATATATACGTGGAGTAAATTTGTCCGCCTTGTTTGAATTATCGGTGCGGCGTGGCGAACGAGTAAACAGAACAAAACAGAATGTCGATGTTTCCGTATTCATAAAACTGGAAATGTCCTTCCTAGAAAAAATGAACAATATATTATTATCGTATAGTATGTTATACATATATGTTATGGTATAGGTTGACTCATTGCTCACAATTAGCATGAGCCTCGCATAATTTTATATCTCTTACCATATATATGCGTGTAGTATGTATGTACTTTACAATAATTCTCAGATATGCATGCATTATAGTCGTTTCCTTATATTATATACGTGTACATGTATCATGTATGCATATATCATCTTATAACACGCATGAATTTATTTTTCTTTCTTTCTTTCTTTCTTTCTTTCTTTCTTTCTTTCTTTCTTTCTTTGCGAAATGCGAAAATGAATAGAATCTTCGCACCAAAGGGTCCAGAAATACTAATTCCTTTTGTTAGCTACTTCCTATTCTCTATTATACCTGTATATGAATATATATATCGTGTATACATTCATTGCATAGCATCTGCGCTTAATCGTACAATAGGCCCTGCAAGAGCTCGAGACCGTTCTGTTGGGTCTCGTTTATTGCGTCTCAAAAGGCCCGTTATAGTCTGAACCCCCCATTCCCCTTACCCTTCTCGCCTCCTCTTTCCTAACCAATCTTAAAGACGTCTCGCAACAGCTGTCCTTTTCAAGGGCTTTGGGGACTCTGAATAGTCGGAAGTGGGGGTATGCGTAGGATATTTTAAGGATATTTAGAGGGCACGGATAAGGTCGGGGGTTGCAGGAGCTTTACGCAAACGGGAAGTACGTACTCGCAGAAGACATCTGCCTTGCGTCACGTCGCACCAGGCTGCATGTAGTTTTATTTTTAGAACTAGGGTTAATCTTTTGTTTTGTTTTTGTTTTTTTCAAAATTATCTATGCCGTGTATTTTTGTATACACATACCTACTTCACGTTTTTACACGTATATAGGGGATTATTAGATAATATGTTATTATTTGATACGAACTTATGCAGAGAACTTAACGTTACGTATATAGGTATAACAATACGCTATACAGTAGTGATATCATTGTTATTTATTTTTTAAGTATACATTTTTATTGTTGATATGAGGGATGGAATTTATCCACTATCCTTAGATAAGCTCTAAAACGAGTGAATTACGTAGCTTCGCAAATACGTTGCTCGAGAAATCGAGTCCTCATCCGCCAGGCTTCACTTCACGAGCTCATCTTACCTTGGGTACTAAATTCATAGAATTAAACGAAGACAAACAAAACTCGTAACTTCTCTGCTGCAGAGTCTCAAGTTTATCATATTGAAATTACGCTGATTCAGGTATAGTAAGTAGTACGTCGAGTATTTAGATGTGACCTGCAGTCATTCAAACCACATTTCCTTCTTTCTCTTTTCGTTGTTTCATTTGAATTATACGAATTTATAATGAATTATTGCGAATGACTGTGAATATTATTACGCGATACATAAGACGTTATATTTTCATTCATTATCTATACGATTTTCGTTACCATTCAATAGCCAATCTTTTTACAGTTGTAGTTATTAGAGTCGTGTGACAGCTGTAGGTTTATAACCGCGTTCTTTCGATTAGTAAAATAAATACTATCTGTGATTAGAATTAGGGAAATATCTTTGAACAGTCATGGGCCTCTTTAGCTCAGTGGTAGAGCACTGGTCTCGTAAACCAGGGGTCGTGAGTTCAAACCTCACAGGAGGCAAGTAATTTTTTTTTTTTTTTTTTTTATTTCATTATTGTTTTTTCGATTATTAAACTTGGAACAATTTCATATGTTTCATCAAGCTGTTCTTTGTTCTCAATAGTTAACATACAAATGACAAAAAGTACGTTTGGTCAACTATTCACCGTATATCTATAAGGTACACGCGATTTTGCAGCGGAAGAAAACTAAATGATAATAATGTTCGGTGATTAATATCAACAGTAATTTTTTTTTATTACTATGGATATTTAATTATTATACGTAAATATTTGAAGTATAGAATCTACAAAGAATATTTCAAAACATATACATAGCTCGCTAAATATAGTATATAATACTATAATAGCGTGTAGGGGATTATTTGATATTATTTCTGCGGCGGTAACTAGAATAACTGGTTCCTCGAGTAAAAACTGCATTTTTCCATTCAATCAGGCCACACAGATCGTGGCCATATTCGGATGTAGTCTTGTATACGTACCCACCTACCTACGCCGGTTGAAAAGCGGTTTTACAAGATAAAATAACTTGACTTTCAGAATGCAACTAAGAATATGAGAATATATAGAATATAAGAACTCTGCGTCATAGAATCCCGGACGTTCGTCTAGATTTCTATGATATAAAAATAGGTATAACATACCTATACATTTACATTATATATATTTTGATACTATTTTCGCGGTATTGAACTTCTATGTTTATCCTCCTTGATTAAACGGCATCCTCGTCTATGATTTATTGACGTTATACACACATATAGGTAATACCTACATACATACATGTATGTTCACTAGGGTGGGTCAAAAAAATTGATTATTTTTTTTTTTCAGTTCTGACACAGAAAAATTGGTTGCTAGGCACCTTTAGAAAGTACTCATCAAATATGAGCTCTTAATATTAATAGGAAGATCCTCCGCATCAGAGTTTTCCATTTTTACTTCAGTCAAAAAAAAAAAAAAAATCTCATTATTTATCAATTGTTCAGCAAATGTCTATACATATTTTCGTAGGAAATTGAACGTTCTACGAAGAAGGTCTCTTATACTTTTTTCATAAATCTCACCATTCAAAAGATAATCAAGGTCAAAGTTTGAAGAATTTTCAAAGATTTTTTTTTTTTTTATCAATTTTGTAACTTCCTGAAAAGTAATCGTTGTCAAATGAGCAAGACATATTTTTGTAGGAAATTGAACGCTTTACAAAAAAGGTCTCTTGTGTTTAATCGACAATTGTAGAAGATGGATGATTTTAAATTCTGTTCAATTGTTCGTTATAAATATACAGTATACATTCCAACACCTTTATAAGCTGTGTGAAGTTGGTCAATTAAGAGGATCGTCGTAAAATGACGAGATTCGAAATTCAGGTAACGTTTCAGTGTCTGCAAATGCGTTGCACGTACCGGACTAGTCGGTATTCAAGAGTTACACCAACGGGGTGTAGTAGTACAGTTTCCGTAAAATATCTGTGAAGTGGGTAGCGTTTTTCTAGAACTTCCCCTCCCCATCCACCCCCTTGACCTTTTTTTTCGTCACCTCCACGTTTTTGCCCGTTGGAATATAGGAAGTCTCATGAATTTTAACTTTTTCCCATATACCCATATACCTATACCTATACCTATAATGTAGATACACGTACCCACGAAGTGCTTTCCAAAGTTACGCATTACGCGTAACTCAATATTATTCCTACACGCTGTTATATACTTACTTGCGGAATATCCCACGGTATTAAATTTTTCGTACTAAAAAGAATTGAGGAAAAAACGGAAAACTAAAAAGATTGAATCTTAAAATTCGAAAAATGAAGTTGTGTTACATTCATTAAAAAAAATATATATATATATAGGTATATATATATATAAATAATGAAAAAATACAAATATTATAGAAATTCTTGTATTATCCACTTTTTGACAAATTTTTTCACGTACGCCTCGCTGGTGCAGTGAACGTCTAGAAACTAGAAATTCCTGAATAGTATAGCCTACAGCGGAGTGTTAGCATCGTAGCACTGGCAACGTGACGTGCATTTCACTGGCAACAATATGACGTTGAATTCACGGCACAATCCAGCGTCTAGTATTCGTGGCGTGTTCGAGACTTTGGCGGGTAGCGGGGTATGAAGGAGGACGACACCCTCGCTCGGAACTACGGGAAAACGTGCCGCGCATAAGATCTGCTTGGCTAAGAATCGCCATTCGCCTAACATCGTACAATGTACGCGGGTATGAAGAGGAAAATTCTTAAATTGCCGATTATCTAGCCCAAATAATAGCCATCGCGTCAATAATGAAATTCATAAGTTGACAAAAATGAAGACAAAAATGAACTGATGATTTTTTTCTTCTCCCATCATATTATTCCGAAATCAATTTTTTTTCTCATAATCGGTGTTAAAAAAAAGAGAAATAAGTATGGCCTCAGCAATTTCGCTAATGTCGCGGACGATTTATCGCATAAACACGACTTCCATTGATAATAGAGTCTGTAGTCACGGCAGTGACACATGACTTCGAATATATACTATGTCGTAAATATTTGCCATTATTTCTTTTTGTTTTCAGTTTTTTATATTTAGTCAGTGTATGAGGCGTTGAATAGATAATCCCAATTATCAATTCCGAATAATAAGCTACATTCCAGTATACTGTACAGTAGACGTTTAGTCTCGTAAAATTACACGCATGACTGTTAGAAAACGTTATAGGTACATACATACATAGGTATGAAACACTCGTGCGATGAAGGGGGATAAGAATAATACAACAAATAAAAGATATAATTGATTATGTTCAATTATTAATAAAGGTGTAAGATCGATAAACACATATTACTATACTATCTGATTTATACGGTCGGCAATTGGCCTTCCCCAATGATTAATACGGTTATTATTTGATGAAATTTCAAACTGATTGTTGTATATACAGGAATGATTATCACTACGCAACAATTACGATCAACATATGCATATATGGAGAGGAAATTATCGCAGAATATTGAATGACGTGGACTATTTTTGTCGCAATAGGTAATATAGAGATTGACCAGTAACGTGAATAAGTCCGCGAGGCTATAAGATAAAAATAAAGAATTAAATAGGTTAATTATATAATTATATAGTTACGTATATCGAACTGTATAGAAGTTTGATAGAAAAAAAAAAGGAAAGAAAATATAATTTTTAATATTTTACGTTTGAAATAAGGAAAGAAATTATTTCATTTAGATATATTATGCATTATAGATGTATGGATAATAGCTGTATATATAATTTACGTCATCCCTGAAATAGATGTTATGTAAACAGTATAACAAGTGAAGTTTAATATGTATATATAGTATATATGTATATACATGGGACTCTTATATTTCTCTTATATTTCCGTTTTATCAATGCGCGATAATTTCTTATCATATCGATAGCAAAATTATCAGCTTTCATGCGAACGCAACGTGATTTTTTTTTTTCAGAATTCGACTGATAAGTAATGTACCTATATATGTACATACACCGCAGTCTACATGTATAACTTTGTTTTTTTTTTTCATTTTTTCTCTATATTATAATTTTTTTATTTTATTTTGGTTATTTTCTTATACGCTGATAATATGATTATAACGTATTGCGATATGTGTCTACAATCTGCACACTATGTATATAGTTGTATGTATAATCGTATGTCACACTGTTCGTGGAAATAAGAGGACCAAAAAAAAAAAAAAAACTAATTTCTTAGATATACGTACTTAGTTCAAAAAAAAATATACTATGACTGATTATGAGGTTTCTAATTGACAATTAGTCGTGCATTATACGCATTGAACAAGTAATAATGATACGTCACTTGATCGAGTGTATGTTATACTTATACAGAATATTGATGTAAATAATTAATTAATCAATTCAAGGAAGGCATAAAACACAAGGATGATTAATATTTATAGAAAAGAAACGTGAAGAAAGCGTTGCTGCACCGTATATATTTCTTGAGTCTATGAAACCGGAAACAGATGTGATTTTAGAAGATATAAAAAGAACTAATCTCCCGCAAGGAAGTAATTATAGTAGGTTTAACTAGTAGATCAGATAATCTCTGATCACGCGTTATATCTTGCTGTTGGAGCGGTAGCAGCTGCTGGTGTTTATTCGAAAACAACATTACTTCATAATTTAGGGTTATATATACTCACTTCGCTTATCGAGTATCGATGTCCATGGCACATTCGAATCTATAATACGTACTGATACGTATATCATATATGTATATACACGAAAATACCGTAAATTATACACTGCAGCAGAAACGGAATAGAAAAAAAGGAAGAAAAGAAAAAAACGTAACTAATTCTCTACAACTGTAACACCACAACGTGTTATTACCTTGCAATATGTCTAAATATAAAAGTCATCTCTTATTATTATGATAAGTGCCGTTAATTAAACAATTGCGACATGAGATAATACACCTCAGCGTATATAAAACCAATTGCAAAAATGATTCTATAACGTTGAAACATCGTGAAAAATTAGGGATACGTTTCTAATCGACGTATATTGAACTAAATTCGATAAGAAATTGAAAACGTACTAAGCTAATATCTTCGCTCCAGTTAATTGCGTCGATCGTGAAAAAGTTATATGAACATCGCAATACCCACGGCATCGGGCACGCATTTATGCGTATAAGTATAATACAATATATGTATACATACCTATATGTATAATAGTCAGGCACGTAACATATATGAATGAGTATGTATAGGTATATGACGCGGTGCAGCGCGACGTTTAATAATACGTTATATATCGCGATGGTAGGCGTGAGCACGTGAGTTGCGCGATACGAATGAACGCCGGACTGCACTAAGAAGCATGAAAAAATGTGCTTTTGTTTTCAACATTTTATGCATGCAAATTAAAAGAATTCTTTTGTCGAAACGCAATACTCATCGGTAACCAAGGTACGTGCATACAGTAGATATATGCACTCGCTGCACGCGCTACGTGATTCTCCTGCAACCCGTGCAGTTATATTAAGGCTCGGTTATAAGCTATCCTACGTATCACAGTATAGCTAACGGAGAATAATATATACGAGGATAGATACGCAGTACACTTTAGACCTGCCATTACAACGTTTGCTACCCGTAAATTTTATCGTGAGACTACTTCTTTGGACTGCGTGAAAAAAACAAATCTATGCAAATTCGTAGGTGGTATTCGGGAGTGTGCAGGTTTGTAATGAACAGCGTAGATTGTGACGTCATTAAAAATCCCCTCTTGCCTCGTGCTGCAGCAGTTATGCACTAGCCGGTGTCAGTTAACTCGCGCAAAATACTTGGAACGCAATTTAATAAGCGTATAAGTTTGTATGGAGGAACGCGAAGAAGGGGGGAAAAAAAGAGAAGAAAACGACCAGTCAGCGTGTGCAAAAGTTAAGCTTTATGCCTATATACTACAGATAGATATTATATAGTGTCTTCCGAGTATTAGTTATCAATACAGCGAGTCGAATAGACAGCGACGTAAGCAATCGGCACCATAGTAACCTACATTTTACGATAGACCGTTTATAACGCTTTCTTGAGTGGACTAGGGGCACCCATCTGTTGAACACCTGACTGAAATTCACCTGCGTTTGTGTAGCTGCAGGTACTACACTTGTATAGCCGTACGACGCGGCGTCAGGTGCAGCCGGCTATAACGACGCGACTCGAACGCTGCACCGTACTATGAAACAAAGAAAAGTGAAATTTAAAATTACGCCGGAAATGTACATATGTATGTACTCTATAGTATAGATACGTCCAGGTTTTCAGATCAAATTATACGAACACGATCAAAAACAGGTTCGGGTATACATAATATATAAGATATTAGATAAAAGTTATTTTTTTTTTCTTAGAATTTTATAAATTTTGAAACAAAACTATCTTTCAAGTTTCTATTATTATTAATTTTTTTTTTTTTGTGTTTGATGCTTCTTCTCGAGCAGCATCTTTTTTTGTTTATCATTATTCTATCGAGTGTATAATAATACCGCCATTTGTTAGCACGAAATATATTTTCAATTTATAAAAGGAGTGCCGGAGACATCGAGTCACGAGACATACCTATGCTATCTAGGTACACAAAAGTCCATAAAATTTATCAAGTTTTAAACAGCCACCGTTGTATTGTAGATATCCGTATATAGGTATACCATTCAAGCATCTGTAATTACGTGTGTACGGTATATACAGTCTGCAAATTTAATAACATGTTTCACGAAAGAACTCTCCGGCCTTATCTTAACTCTGAAGCCATACATATAGCTCGCGCTCAGAACTATTCCCGCCGAGTCTCGAAGAGTGGATAATGTGAGTATGTGCAGTATGCCCGAGTATGCCGATAGATTTACATATACGTTTCTTACTCTCAAATTGATATACATATACATACAAGGAATTAGAAAAAAAAATATTGTTTTTATTCACGTGAACAAAAAAAAAACACAATTCTTTGAAGTTATTATAATAAACACTGAACAGCAGAGTGAAAACCACACTAATCTATTTGCACCAGGCGATATTATAGCTGATACAACAAACCGCAACGAACGTTGATTTCCCACGCGTAGGCATTATACATATGGGTATACGTATACGTATATGCACACACCGATCTGCATTGCATTTCTATCTCTGTCTCTGCGTGTTGACAAGGTACGGCTGTCACCAGACAGAGTAAAACTCCTTGACACGTGACCAGTCCTGTAATTTACGTCATTTTAAGGAAGGAGGAAAAAAGGAGCTCGGCAGGGCGCGGGGGAGGGGGGGGGGGAGGACTTGATATTACCAACTACGTATTCATATAGCTATACCTACGTGGCACGTATATTACGAATGGCGCCGCCGTACGCACGCTGTTATGTATACTCTTAACTTTTTATAATATGTATACACTCTATAATATATGTATGTATAAGTAATATATATCTATAGTATTACTATATATATATATATCTATAGTATACAGCCGAGCGCAATCGTTGGAAAGAAGTTGAAGCTAACTGTAAAACTACAACTGTTTACGTCATGCCGGCCACCGATACTCGTGACTAAACAGTAGGTAGATAGGTATATATACCTGTATATCCGTGGTATATAACCCCTCAGAAATAAAACGTACGAAATAAAATACTCGAAGATATAACGGTAAAAAAAAAAAAAAAACATGAACGTCGTAGCTGTTGTCGATTTGATATTGTCGTACATTGGCGTGAATGGAAACTATGAGGCAATGCTCAAGAGGTCGAATAATACTAGCGTTTCCAAAGAGCACTTTTTTTTTTTTTATTTCGGTTGTTTTTTTTGGGGGGGTTTCTTATTTATTTATTTATGTTCTGTTTCAATCATATATGTATATCTATTCCTCTATAACTCTTGACGAAGGACGACCGGATGAAGTCACGGACATACGCGAATGAATAAATTAATTTTAGATCGCCCGTAGAGAAACGGAAGCGGACAACGTAACCGTAACGGCGATAACATGGAAAAAAGTAAAGAAAAAGTAATAAAGATATGAGAAAGGATGCGAAAGAAGCGGTTTTTACATAGAGAGAGAAAAATACCACAAACCTATATTTGCTACCTCATTACAAGTAATGAAAATTAAATAAAAAATATTTATAATTAAGATATTGAAACGCACGTATAGTAATCTATCGGAAATGTCGGTGCGAATTTGCGCTCGTTAAAAGAAGGGAAAAAAATAAAAATAAAAGAAATTACGGCAAAAGTGTATATGGTGTATACCTGTACTTTGATATAAATGAAAGCAGACTGGTTCGTGGGTGGAGGTAGTTAGCCAAAGGGCAACCAGGATCAGGATCAGGAACAGGGATTATATTCGTACTGCACGCGACGTATGTAAGTCGACGTAGTGAGTCGACTAGTGCACGCAACGTTGCGTTGAAAGCGTTTCGCTCCGCCCTACATATAGTTATAGTATACCCAAGGTAGGTGTACTGTACAGACGTGTATAACGCCCTGCTTCTATCCCACGTATAAGGTTTTAAAATGCGTGCCCGCCCGCACGCACGTCTATGCCTCTCCGTCTTCGTAGTGCTTCGTCGTCACGCGATTCTACAATTATCCCACAGTGCAATATTATGTATGCTGCACTTGGATCGTGTAGGTGCCGCTGTCTTGCATTCGCGAATATATATACGTTTTGAAACGTTAAATAAATACCAAAAGAAAGAGAGAAAGAAGAAAAAAAAATTGCTTGATTTCTCCTTCATCTGACTAACACAATATATTCTCAGAATTTTATAGTATCGAGTCACGAATGTATTTTGTACAATGTATAAAGCAGTTGTATGACCTTTTAGTGTTAGTGTTTCTGTAAAAATCAAGTCCATTTATTATCATAAATTAATTGGAAAACTAGGAAATAAAAGTTTGATAATTCTACGCTCTGATAGAAACATGTAGCGTTTTCGACGAAACTTGAATTATTATTCATTTTCAAAATAATAATAAAGATAATAAACTAAGTAACTATAAAACCATATAAACTATTTTTAACTGTCTGAAATTATTGGATAAAAGAAAAATATTGTCAAATATGCGTATGAAAGCATATTATCGCGTCGTCCGCAGCGTTATCGTATTTCAAATGTATCCTGTATCATGTATGTATCATCTTATGGAAATATGACGGCGGAGAGAGGAATAATGAGAGAGAGAGAGAGAGATAGATGTTATGAGAAAGCTTATATCTGCAATTTTAACGTGGTTAACAAAGTGGGACGGTCGGAGAAGCGATGCCCTTCGTCGAAGCGAAAACAATTAACCAACGCGTAAGCCACCTGCCCCGAACCACTACGCAATATAACTAACCATCGCAGCCGTATCGTCTGGCCAATCACGTGACCAGACTCGCACGCTTACGCTGCAGGCATAGGCACCAGCAACAGCAACAGCAGTAGAGGCAGTGAGCGAGCGAGCACTCGAGCAGGGTCACTTGGCCAGTAGACCTGTAGACTTGTGGACCGTCAGCCATGACGGAATAATAATATGAGAAAAATTCGTCACAAGGCTTCCCTGGAAATGAGTATAGTCAGCGCGTCCGACTATCTCTACCTCGTTATTATTCTTCTTTACACACCCATCCATCTATACGTACACATACATGCAGGACATATAAGTATATGAAGATCCCGTCTCTCTTATACGCACGACAGATCATTATACCCGAATCATATTTTTGGCTAATCTCTAGAATCGAATAGAAACAGAGGTGGTCATACGCGCGTGTTCATTAATTTTCAGAATTCACGCGATGTCTTATCACAAGACATAATATTATAAAAAAAAAAAAAAGTTTCTTTTGAGGAAAAGTGGGGTATAAATGATCAAAAGACAACGTTATATGTATACATATATTACGTGTGTAAACCGACGTCAATCACCTTTTTTTATAAATAAATATAAACATGTAGATACATATAATGTAGGTATATAGATATAAGCTTCTATTTTCGTAATAGAAAAAAGAAAGAAAATAAAAAACCGGAAAAAAAAAAGAATTTTGTTTAATGCGCATCGCGCATTGCTGAATGCGTGGTATTGACCGAGGGTAGATACTATAGAGCGTCGGCGTGATGTGTTTCGTACCGCTGCTGCTACTGCTGACGGTGTTCACATTATACCGCATTCTAACAGTCTGTCCTCTCCTGGGCGCGTGACGTCACGAGCGTGTACGACAGCACGCGGGACGGTTAGCGACGACTGCTACAGACCGCGACCTGTTTACAAACAAGCACAAACTTAAGCGATTATGACATCACGTATAATATAACATACTTATTGACATTCGGCATTAATCATTCGTTTTTTTTTTTTTTTTTTTATCCGAAGAAGAAAGAACTCCCTTGAAAAAAAGAACCCCCCCCCCTCCGCCCTTGTTCTTAGATTTTTTTTGATTATTATTATTATTTTGGCAGTACTTTATTTTCGCACGTAATTTCTTTTTTTTTTATCACAACAAAGCAATGAAAAAAAAAATGGAATTGCGAGGCTTGGGATTAGTCCGTATGAAATAAAAAATTAATTGAAAACAAAGAAACAGATTCTCTTGTCTATTTGTATCCAAGGCACATGTGTTAGACGCGTGTGTTGACATGTATGATATTGTAGGAGAAACTAAAATAGAAAGGATTACTCGGTAATCTTGATTTGCAGGTTTGCTATTTTGTGAAAATAACTGTCCACGGGGTGACTGTCGTGCGGGGAATGAATTTTACGTAACAGCCAAAAGATTTGAATCTAGAAATTTGTTCATGCGACGGAATTTTTTCGTACCTACACACCACCAGCGTTTGCACACCCCTCTGACGTCACGCCATTGACTCAGCCCCCAGAAAACCAAACAGAAACTATTTCCGGCCTAAGTAAACGAACCAAGAGGCGTATTCTCGACGGTTAGCTCTCGAAAATCGCGAGATGCAAAAAATTTGATAATATAGAATTATGAAAAAGGAAATATCTGCTATCGCATCTATATATTCTACAAAATGTTCGAACGATTTTTTTTACATGAACCTAATTAATCATCATCCTGTACTGATCCGTCTTTCCAAATGTATAGGATTTAATTTCCTTTGTTCCTTAGCGTAGAAGAGATTTAAAGCCCGGCTATACCATACGTCTAGTGAATTTAATTGTCTGTTTAATTTATTTCCGAATGCCCCGATGCAAGACGCTTTCACATCAACAAAAAAAATAAATAAAATAAAACAAAATGAAATCCGGATTATAAAGGACATTTCATTTCAAGGTCCGAGTCCATAGTTTACCGCAGGTTTTGTTAAAAATAATAAATGAATAAATAATGAAATGGATGATGAAATGATTGAACTATTCGAAATGAAAGAATGCCGAAAATAATTTTTGAGAGAATGCCTGCAGAAAAGGTGCTCGAACTCAACAGAAATAACCTAACCTAACGCAACCTCGGGTCAATATCGCAACGTACCCTTAAAGATCTCTACGTTTTCGAATATGGTAGTATAGTATGAACGGCATCACTTTTTTTTACGAAAGGTTAGTAGAGAAACCGGATTGATTTTCTCCGGCTAGCCGCTGCTGTGACGTGACAAAATGGCTGAATCTTGCCCCGAGCTATTATATACCGCTTCAAATAACGATTTAAAAAAGTCGTCATTATACAGTCTAAAAATATGTCATGATCACGTGTTACGAAAAAACTCTATAGATACTATTATTTTTTTCATTAAAAACTGAACAATTTTATGATTTTTCACCGTTTGTTCCAACGGAATTGGTACAGATCTAACGGAAATACATACACTCGGTATGTAGCGACAGGGGGCTTCTTGGCAACAGCGCAAACATAGTTGCCAGACGTTGCGGTGACGTCACACAGCCACAACTCGAAGCACGTACTCAGGAGCAGCTAAGCGTGACTTACATTGGGGAAAAAAACATTAAAATGTCACGAAACTGTTTGAAATGGTATATAGTTTTTTTTTTCTCATTTTTTTTTGTCTCAGTTTTGGTTTTGTTTTGAGAAACAGAAAATAACTTTTGTACGCTTCTACTTTATAGATTCTTCGAATGTACAAAGATTACACCAATTCGTATCATGCAAGCAGGATATTTTAATTACCAATTGTTGTAAAACTTCTACACCGTTAATTTTAAAAGGAAAAATAATTGAACAAAAATAAAGAAGCGTATACGTGTGCAACAATACGGACTTGTTGTTCTAGCTTTCAATCGAAGCGTTGGGTTATCGAGGCAGATTATTATCTTAAATAGTCACATGTACCAGCGGCTATAAAGATAAGATATGAAGATACGTCTATGTACAGTATGTGTATATGAGAGTATGTATATTACATCATTTATAATCATTTTGCATTCGCTATGTTTCTTTTTTTTGTATTCTAGGTATGTTCAGAAAAAAACTAAAAAGGGAAAAACATTTATATAAATCAAAATTGATAAAAAAAAAAAAAAAAAAAATGGTAATACAAGTCAAACAACAATCGCTTGCAAAACAGGTTTTCATTCACACGCAACCTGCGTGTGGAATCTTTTGATCACGTGAATACAAAATTATACAGATATACGTGAAAGATTTCAAGGTCATTTAAATCCAGATCTTGTTATATCATGAACAACATGTAGTTGTAGTTATATATACATATATGTATATACTCCTCTAATTGCATTGAAATTAAAGAAATATATATTCGTATCTCGTACAAACGCGTATATCTACATAATAATATAATATATATGTATATATACATATTATATAGCCGATAAATGCACGTGAACATTCGTATGGCAATTATCGTATATGTGCAGGTTCAATTTGCTCTTCATAATATCGTCGAAAGGTTGGAATCCGAGTGGGATAAAACTAAAAGAGAAATTCGTCTAGAGCCTGGCAAGCCCACGTGATTTTTGAATCGATAAAAAACAAATAAAAAAATAAAAAAACGAAGAAACGAATAGAAAAGAGCAAAAAAACAGCGTATTACTATCAATTATTTACATGCTGTGTGGTTAAAGCAAAATAAATAAATATGAAAAAAATTTTAATAAGATGTGCAAAAAGTCATTCCGGAATGCAGCTATATCTACCTACTTTACCCGTTTTTTTTTTTTTTTAATATATCTATATAGTAATATATTATACAGTCTACGGCTTTGCCACACTCGATAGATATGGAATGGGTCACGTTACAGGCTCGTGCGATCCGCGAACAGTTGGAACATCGAATGATGTCAGAGTGATGTCATCAAAGACGCTAAGATGGCGGGCGCGATTGAAACGCGTGACGTTCAATTTTGTACGACAAATTAAAAAGAGATATTTTATAGGTATTATATAGTGTATAGAGAACTCGCGCTCACTTGTATAAATATTAATACAAATATAACCGTACAAGCGATATATTTTGAAAAACGCTATGTATAAGACCGATAATTATTACTACGATATAAAAATTTACAAAGATCGCTTGTATATTCATCAACGATGACTGCGCACGGATCCTTTCGTATTAGCATAATACTAGACGCGCGCTATACAGCCGCGTGTAACATAATTTGCATGAAATTGGATTAACGCCCGCGACAACCAGCGCGCGATATTTGATGCCTCTCTACTTAAATCGAATAAAAGAAAAAAAAAAAAAAAATCGAAAAGCCGGTCAACGACATCGTACAACAGCTCTCAGCTAGTCGGGTAAATAAGTTGCATAACTAGCCGCGAGTATTTAACGCCTGCATTCAATTCGATATATTGTATTAACTGGAGCCCACGCAGCAAAAGTCACGCGGTACTGTGCACTATGTACACATTCCTATCAGCCGCGTTATCGCCCGTCAGCTCTTATCGCGCTGAGAAAAAGCGATAAAATTATGATATATGTATACCAAGCTAACGTTCTAGCCATACGAGCACATTATTCAGAATTTTTAACGAGCCTCTTACATTTTTTAATAATGAAAATCTTTAAAAATATTATATTCAATTTATCTATGTATTTACCCGGAAGACACGCCCCCCAAGTATAACTTATCACGTTATATCAGCACCGTTGTACAATTGAATCATTTTCGAAAACGACTGTAACTGTTTTCGGTTTGTAAAATGAAAATATGTACAGTAATTTTCGTTTATTAGGGGGACATTGACAAAGGTTGAATTGCTATGGTCGTGACGTAGAGACGATGAGTTTATTGTCGGGCAGGGTTAAACGGTTCAAACCGCTATTGTAGGCCAAAAATAATCGTCCTGCCAATAAAGACTAACTGCAGCGTAACGGTAATCACGTGATTTCTTGGTAGCATAGTTCGGTATTATTATACCCTATACCGCTTTTGCATTATCATTATTTTGTTCAAAGAAAGTTCCATTAGCCCAGCCGCCTCGGTTCTGCAGTAACGTAGAGCCTGCAGGAATCGGTGAAAATAGGAAATGCCAGCGCGGGGCGTTTGTTGCAACATACGAATGATTCATACGAGGTAAATTAAAGTAAAGCGCATAATATCGTCCCGTGGTCTCGAACTCTGATGCGGTATCATAATATTGTGAGATTTAAAGAGAGCGTGTTAAAATCCCGGTGGCATGACCCAAAAACGCAAACGCGTTATCGCTGTTTTCTCGAGTGTAAAGGTGGCCCCAGCAAATCGCGCGCTCGCCCCGATTCCCGGCTACGTGTCTCCCCCTCTATGCCATATAAACCGCGACATTGCGCATGCGCGGCCAATTATGACGTCGTATTTTATGACGCCACAATACCGGATTGGCCGAGAGCCTCGTCTGGTGGTGGAGAAGGGGTGTCACCCGTCGCCCGCTTTGCCGCCGCATTCTCCAGCGTTCGTCTCTGCATACGGGTTGCGTACGGCTGCGTCGCGCGTGCTTTTTATCCCACCCGTACAAAATCGCGTTGCTTCTTCGAGTCGAGTTTATAATATAATATAAACTACGGTTTAACTTCAATACTTTACAACATACATATAGTGACATTGATATATCAGAAGTGATGTTTATTGCCGACGTTTTATGAACAGTTTTATAAAAGTGGTTGGTTTTCATTCTTTGCTTGTGATTTATTGATTGAATTCGAGCCGGCGCTCGTAATATTCGAACCATTTAAATTAGAGGCTTAGAGAAACGAAGAACAAAAAAGAAAAATTAAAAGTTTTGTGGTGTTTTAAGTATATTCATCGTTGTGAATAGATTCCAGTAACCTCTTTAAGAAAGGCTTGTTGTTGAATTTGGTTTTATTTCATTTTATCTTTATTTGTTGGTTTCGTTTAAAATTTCTTTACGCTTTAACAAGCGAGAGAATAATACAATTTGATATAAGAACTGCTACACGCTATCGCGGATAATTAAAACGCGTTACAACTCTATTTTGAGATAAAGATGTGCTAAGGGCAGTCATATCCCTTCGGAGAAAGAGAGAGAGAGGAAATAATAACGAATTGCGTAAAACCGCGAGCGTAAAGATGATGGGAAAACGCACGCAGTGTTACCTCTGCGATCTTCCCAGAATGCCCTGGGCCATGATAATGGACTTTTCCGAGCCCGTCTGCCGAGGCTGCGTCAACTACGAGGGCGCGGACAGGATAGACTTGGTTCTCGAGTCGGCTAAACAACTGAAAAAAGCCCATGGATTTCAGGACTCGAGACCATCGGCTTCGAAAACTTACAGAACGTCTAGTCACACGGAACACAACGGTGGGACGAATCTAGATGTTTTACCGATTCAGAATCCCGCTCAAACCCATTCAAGACACCATAATATCGGGGGAGGATACTCTCAGCTTCACCACAGAAATTCTATAACCGAATTCAATTCGAGTTCGAGACAACAGCAACAACAACAGCAGCAGCAGCAGCAGCAACAACAACAACAACAACAACAGCAGCAGCAACAACAGCAGCAGCAACAACTTTCTAGACACGAAGACACCCACGATATGACTAACGGAATGCGAAGTAACGTACGAATTGCGAATGCACATATGGCTGCGGTTGCTCATCACGTTAATCTAAGCCATACGCGTGGTATAACTAGCTTGAAACGTGGTATTTCGGCTATTGACGAGGACGAGCATACATCAGAGAAACGATTGTCTCTTGAAGAGCAACATCCGGTTCGGCCACCTTTAACTAGGGGTGATTCTTTGCCAGCGGTTAGCCTAGCTGTTAGCTACGTACAGGATAGATCAAAGGAAAAGCATCCGGTCAGAGCGCCAAGTTTCGATACAGCTACTACCTTTAAATCAAACGGTGAGTTTCTTTCTCGGTCAGGTTTCGTTGATGAATAGCCTAGCGATCTTCTTGTCCAGTTGTTGAGTCAATTAGAATACAAGCGTGATGCGATCTTTCTACGTTATTGTATTTCATTTTCATTGATTAAATGGAGTGACGAATACCTAACATTATTTTTTTTTTCTTCGATAGATTTTTGGTATGATTTGGAGATGAACGAAGTAAAATCGAGATACATAAAAAAAAAACTACGGACGTATAAATTTATCAAATAAAAATATCAAATACGCTTTTTATATCCTCGTCTTATTATACACGTATGATTTGCCGTAAAAAAATTATACGAATGCACGTGTTATGGAGGAAGAAAGAAAGAAAGAAAAAAAAAGTATTCATCTGCTGATATTCGACGTCACAGGAGTTCGTTCAGTGACGTCACGAACGTATATTTTTAGACCAATGAATGAGACCGTTGATGCCCGATACATACATCGAGTAGTTGAAAATATATAAGTATGGAATACTTCGATGAATAAAATGGAAAGAAATTGAACGGTAAACTACGAGCAAAATACGTATTGCAACGATTTCGATCACGTCTGTAACTGTTCACTTAGTAGGGAAAAAGTTTAAACCCGTTTGTAATGCATTTTTTTTTTTTTAGTTCTCTGTTTTCTGTTTTTTTTTTTTTTAATCGATTTATGGTTTTGATTCTATTGCTGTTTCATAATTTCTTTCAACTTGTACGAATATTTTATTTTAAATTTTTAAACCAGTCGTTCCGAATACTTCTTTGACGAATAAAGGATAACCTTGGGGAATCGTAACCGTTATTTAGCCAGTCAAGACTTTCTACTATGACCTTAACACAGCGTCCAAATATTAATTGCTTCTCTGCTGCATGCAGATTGCAGATACTTTTAGTATCGTTCCAGAGAATTATTTTCATTATTATTATTATTATTATTTACATCTCCGTTCCGCAGAATATTCTACCGCGGTCGTTGCATTGCATTTTTATTTCTAATTAACCTTCGAGCGACCTAGAACGTTGGCCTTTTTACTCTTTAACGACGACGGGGTGTGAGTAAGAAATTGAGACAAAGAGAAATGGCCGATAGTCGGTTAAGAGGGTTTTTTTTATTATTATTTTTATTACAATCTCCGACAATATTATAAGATCACTTCAATTATGAATTCTTTTTTTCTTTTCTCGTATTTTAATTCTATATATATTTTTTCTTTTTTTTTTTCTATTATAATTTATACTCTTTCTTACCGATAGAATTTTCTTTAGTTGAAGGGATAATATACGATGCAAGGTGGTAACCCTGGCGCTAGAAAATCTGAGTAAAATTTCATTACAGTTGAAATCATCTCGGGTCCCTCAGTTTGTTTAACTTTCTTCTCCCATTTTTATATCCGAGGTTACTATTTCCGCTCCAAGAGATACGCCCAGCTAACATACGCTTGTGCTTGTTTAAAAATAGCCAGGTGCTGGCAAAGATCGGTCCCTGGAAATAAACTCACATCATCATGAAAGGGGAAACGTCGAATTGCGAGATTTTTGTTTGAATATTTATCGCGATATCGATGACCCTTCAAATATATCGTAAATATAAATTCGCCCCCCCCCCCCCCCCCCCCAAAAAAAAAGAACATCAGTCTTCAAAACTCGCTAATACAGGAAATATTTGAAAGAATTTGAAAAAAAAATATATGTATCGCGAACAGTTTAGGTACGACATAATGTATACATTATTTGCGAAGCTGAACGCACGTGCGAAGCTTTGTATGGAGTTTGACGTGTCGTGTTTACCGAGTAAATCTCCTCTTTTTTTGTCTTAGCCACTTCAGAGAATATGTTTTTACCGGTTTATTTAGGATTTACTCAAGTCTTCATAATCTGAATGAGTAAGTGTAATTCTTTGGCCAACAACAGGCCGCGGGTGATAATAATACTGATGAATATAAAAGAAGAAAAAAATTATAAATAAAATAAAATTGTTATTCGGACGCATATTATTATATCATCTGTAAAGTATTTATCCCGTCTCTGAAAACTACGTCATTGAGAGTTGAGACGAGAGACGGAGCCGCCAAAGCCAGCCGTACGCAAGGAGGCAATTTACTTTCGAAACAAGGCCACTATCGAACGACCACGACGACGACGGGTGGTGACTAAGCCTTTGCTAACGCCCGCCGCGCCGCCGCGCTCCCGCCTACAACATCTGTTGCCAGTTTACACACATAATCACAACAGACGTGTACGTCTATTGCTTGTTGGTTCGTTGCACACGCGCGCACGCGTGCACACCGATGCGTCGCGCGACGCCGACTGATGGCCGAGGGTACTGGGTTCTCGCGAGGGTCTGAGGGGGGAAGAACGCGATGGCGCGCGCGCGCACGTGTTGTGCAAACACACGTACGCCCTATTCCTAGCTTGGTATAATATCGATGTATGTACATGTATAGGTATGTAGGTATTCGAGGATAGCCGAGAGAGGAGGCCCGTGCAGTATTACATTGAAATACAAATCGTCACGGAAAAGTACTGATCATCCGTCTTCGCAGTGGCTGACTGACTATCTGTTCGTTGGCTCTGGTCACGCCTAAGATTTGCCGCGATGAATGTTTTTTTTCTTGTCTTTATTTCTTTTTCTTTTTATTTTATACGAACACCCGTATATCTATTTCTGTTTTATCTATACATACGAGTTTATGTAATCGGGAAAGATATCTTTTTGCAATATTTATCACAGCGATTAAAAGAACTTTTTTATGTTAAAAATTTGTGCAGACGGTTTTTTTTTGGTTTATATTCAAACGGAAATTTAGAAAATTTTTTTTAAGACGAGAATTTATTGAGAATTATACCTTGCTGCTGTTATCCCAGGTCAAAATATCCAACGGTTCTTTTAACCGAGAAGAGACCACGTGTCAACGCCATTTCAATGTTGCAGGCTTTAACTGCTGCTACTGCCTGCTTACGTCATACCTTTTAAATTAAAATAAACTTGGTCACTTTGCTACGTAGACCCGCGGCGAAAGGGAGGCAAGGGAGATACATATGACGATGACAAACGTTGCGAAAGCTAAGCAGGCAGTAAGCCGAGGAAATTAAGCAATCAATGCCACGTTTTCTTTCCCAACTTCGTTTCCACAGAATGAATCCACGTCATATTGACGTTTCTTTCACTATAATTATCGAATATTCTTCTATTGTAAATGAAATAAAGAAAATTTTCCCCAAAGGTTGACGACATATTCGTTGATTGCATGTAAAGATAATTTAAGACTGAAATCAAACTACATACTGCCTCCATCAATGGCCGCAAGAAAACTGTTCAGAGTGTAACTAAAAATCGTCGATTCTTGACCTTGTCAATAGGTATACTTTCGTTGCTTTTCCGTTTAAGTTTTATTTGATATCGTAGTAATTAACGATAGTCGCCTGATCGAAATTAAACGCGGAAGATAGCGAGTAACGTCAAGTTTTATATGTAGTATATGTAAGTAGAAATTATTGGAGAATACTTACAGCAAGTCCAAAAGCATTGAGTAAATCGTTGACATTCCGTCAGGTTCGATATGAATGTCGTGACACGGGTAGAAAACATCTAAATAGTATAATAGTAAAATAGTAATGAGTACCATTGTGTTCCTAATGGAAAAGGTCTCCCAGACACATCCGCTTCTGAATACAAATTCAAGAAAATGAATTTCAACTCACGAACTGCGTATTCAAGGTGTTCTACGCTCCTGCCAAAGTTGTCTCCCCAAGGATACGCTATCAGGCCTATTTATTTATTCAATGTTTTTTTTTTTTCCATTTCAAAATTCAACTGCGAGACAAGTAAACGATAAAATAGAAAAACGGTCGAAACCTCCGCTTCTTTTTTTACGAGCATATACAAGTAATAAATTCAGAATATGCGGTAATCATTTAAATGATTTTAGCAAAATTTTTGCCAAAAGAAATTACGAGTTTTTTCTCTCTTTATTACAAGGGAAATATTTTCTATATTCCAGGCGCGTACGTTGGGGCAACAACAATTCCTTTAGCGGCAGCTAACGTTGCAACAAATGGAGGAGGTTCACCTCTTCGTCCAAGAACAAGTCCTCCACCACCACCACCACCACCACAGGAAGGAACCGGAGATAATTCACAGACAAACCATCATCAGGTTAGTACGTATTCCATGAATGTGTGGCCTTTTTTTTATGTTGCTTGGAATTATTTTCATTTCTTTTTCAATTTTTTTCTTACATTTATCATGTTCTATTTGAATTCGATTTTTTGCTTCATCACTATTATACGTTTTCATCTACTCATGAAGATTCTGGTTATTGTTTTTTCTATTTTTTTTTTTTTTTTTTTTTTCAATTCTAAGCGAACAAGTATTGGTAATTATTTGGCGATATATTTGAAGCATGAGAGTTGAAAATAGCATCATTTTATTTTTGGATAGATTTTTTTTTATGAGGCTTTGACCGATGAACGGTTTCTATAGTCCTGATAAGATAAATGAGATTTATATGTGTGAGTTGGTCACAGGGGTCTTATCTAAAAATCTTCTTTACGCAATTGAACTTTTATCTTTAAATTGATAAGGCTTTTTTTTTACTACAAAAGGATTATAGGATTTTCAACTCAATCGTAAGCCAGTTGAATGACGCAAATTATTATCTCGTAGATTACTTTCTGTTGATTTTATCATTGTTGTAGCGATTGTGATAATTTCTGTTTGCAAGATAAGTGGAAATACTTTTGGATAATTTGTTTGATATTTTTATTATACGTAAATAACAAATTCACATGAACTATGTATGTGACAAATCCATTCGATGATATTATTCAATTTTCACACCTGTTGGGAAACCAAACGATAAATAAACTCATTACATTTCTCAATTTGTGTATGTATGTAGAAGTATTTAACATCTCAGAGCTTAGACCTAGTAACAAGTACAATTATACCATTCAAGCCTAGAAAAGTATCTTTTGGCCTCGAGGGATTCATAACTTTCATATTTGTAATACCTTGCAACTAGTCATTGAAAAATGTTTAACTCTTAATTACTTAATTATCACGTTTCTTGATTTCTAGGGAACAGCGAGTGGCCCATCTCCAATGGCCGCCCTAATGTCCGTCGCTGACAATCTGACATCCCCCGAACCCGTGCCGCAGCCTCCGAACAATCCAAGTCCAACTAGCCGAAGCCCACCTACAACAGCAGTTAATGCTCAACAACAACGCAGTGCTTCGAGGGGTTCTCAGCACAGTCCTAACAGCTCAGGTTGGTATTTAATGCAAGATGATATTAGTATTCAATATTTTTTTTTATTTATTTATTTTTTTTTCATTTACTCTTATTTAATTCTAAAATAGACACTTCTTTGGACCCAATTTTCAAAAGTATTCATCAATTCAATGCCTATGAATCACGAGAGTTTTTTTTTTATTTTGTTTTTGATGAGTTAATAAAACAATAGTTCAGTTTCATTCATAAAGATAGTAAACGAGGAAAACTAGTCAAATTTGAAAGAGAACGTAAAATTTCAGATATATTTATCTGCCTGTTTTTTAGGGTCATCAGGCAGAAGGTCTAGTGGTTCTAGGCACGTATCTTCTACAACGGTAACAACTTCTTCCGAAGGTGCTGTCGCTCAGGCTACGGGAGCTGAACCTGTTTCAACTCCAACTCTAAAGTGTACGTTGTGTCAGGAACGTCTTGAAGATACGCATTTTGTCCAATGCCCTAGCGTGCCACACCACAAGTTCTGTTTTCCATGCAGTCGTGACAGCATCAAGAGACAAGGCGCTGGATCAGAGGTGAGAATATTAACCACAAATTATAGCTTTTAAAAGCAACAACAAGTTGACATTGAATTAAAAATGAGGTAAGATCGGTTGAAGTTTTTGTTGACGTATAGTAAAAAAAATGCATTCAGAAATTTTTATCATATTCTTTTTTTTTCCCAGGTGTATTGTCCGAGTGGTGAAAAATGCCCATTGGCAAATAGCCAAGTACCTTGGGCATTTATGCAGGGTGAGATAGCGACCATCTTAGGAGAGGACACTGCAGGCTCTGGTCTTAAAGTAAAAAAAGAGCGAGAAACTTAAAGAGAATGGAATCGCGTTAAGGTCAAGGCTCATGTTTTATTCCCCTAATTGTTGGGGTATTTTGGTGGAACCGTGAAGGATCACCAAACACACTTTTGGTAGAGGTCAATATTGGTGTTTTAAAAGCCAATCAACTCGAGTCGAAGACGTTGTAGGTTGCCAATTGGATAATTGTAAAATTGTATCGAAATATTGACGATGGTTAATACCTTGGATTCGAAATAAATAATCGATAGATTTCGATTTTGGAGAAGTATCGGTTGGTTTTTTGAGAAGAAGTCTTCGGCACATATGTGCTGGTACCGGTTTTGTACATATAAAAAAAAAAAAACAAAAAAAATAGTAGCGGAAAATGTACAAAGTTGCATTCTATTACGGAGTTTACGACCACAACTCTGTATGATGTAATGTTCGTCCATTGGCTTATTGGACTTGTGCCCATTTTTGGGTTTGTACTTAGGCTTCAATTGCCTTTCTTATTGTTTAACTTCAGGCTTAGACGTCGACGTCTATGGCGAAGAAATTGAGCGGTCTATCTTCTTTTTTTTTCTTTTTTTTTCATATTTTTAACCATATCTGATGGTAATCAAGTTTTTGGGCCTAATCTTTTTGATATATTGTGTATGTCAGTTGAAATTGTTTAAGGCCTTTTTTTTATTTATCATTTGTATACTCTTTATGCTTTGTTTGTTTGATTACGAAGAGGCAGACACTTTGGACCCATCGCGCCGGGTCATTTGTACATTATGTATATGTGTACATATATAATTAATAAGAATCGTATAATTAAAGGAAAATTCATCATTAAATGTACAAACTTTATTTTTCATTTTTTCTGTAAATTATTTTTTTAGTTATTGCACAAATCACTTCGCCCCAAATGAGAAGAAAAAACAAAAGAAAAAAAAAAAAATTATACAGGGATGCTGAGAAAAAATGAAGCATATTCATTTTCGAACATAAACATTGAATTTCATACTTTTCGTTTGGTGATCTTGATGAGAAAAAAAAAATTAATAAATGAATGAAAAAAAAAACATGAAAAAATTGTTTCATTGAATATAAGAATAATAGTAAAGTAGCAGCCGAAATTCAATCGTAGAGCTTTCATTATACCTATTTATATATATATATATATATATATATATATATATATATATATATATATATATATATACACATAATTTTTTTTTTGTTTTCTTTCAACATTTTTTTAAGTTTAATGCCTAGACTTTAAGTGAGGGCCTTTCGGTTTTTCATTTTCCTGATGAAAAAATACGCCCGAAAAATAGGAACCACACACTCGCTATGTCTGAAAAATAAATAAATGAAAAAAAAATAAATAAAAAAAAAAAAACTCACAATTTGCCGGTGTTCAGGGATTTTTTTCTGATACGTACCATGTCAAAAAACCTTGACACCTGGCCCTTTTTTGTATATATTTGTATAAACGGCAGATCGAACGATTAGATTTTAAGAGCATGTCACTATCTTAGAAAAGTTAATACAAACTTAATGTAAAGAGAAAAGTAATTGATTTGAAGTTTGTGCTTGCTTTTCAGTTGAAAAAAAAAAAATAATTAAAAAAATGTGGTCATATTGGTTCGATAGTAAAACGAAGTAAATAGTAATATTGGATCCCATAATATAGTTAACTTGTAACCAATATTACAAACATTGTAGTAAATAGATGAGTTAGAGAAAATTTTGTTAATCTCTAAGCTGTACTAATTTCATTAGGGATATGATTTATTCTCTAACTATCTATCATTAGTTCCTATAATACTAAATGATACCGGGTGAAAGTTAATAATTGAAAAGTGATAGGCAGGTTTTTACCTTCGTAAATTTCAATATTTAATTTCAAAATATCATATCTTTGACCTGGTATCTGCATGTTTTAATGCAGCGCGAAACTGCAGTCCCAGGAAACATTGTCTTATTAAAGTTAATAATAATATTACGTCCTAATAATGGGCTTCTGAAGATGTTCTCATGATATATTGAAATCATTTATTAATATTAAAATGCATAATTACAGAAACGTGTATTCGCAATATTCTACTTTCTATATAAATCAACAATTTATTATTTATCTTTTGGTATGTAAAATCCAGAATTTTGAAATCAATATTGTGACACCAGAAGCTAGAGTCGAGTTATTGACATAGAACCTATATAAAGATAATGCTGAAAATAATAAGTAGTTTATTTGTATTAGCTGTTAAAACTGGCGCGTTTTACAACATTTAACTGCCTCGATTTGCTTATTATGAAAAATACAGAAAATTTTGTATATATGTACTATCTCGATATTATTTATGGTTCGAATCTTTATTTTTGTAACCCTACATTTCGAGTTTTACTTCCTCTTTACTCTGATATCTATCCTATATTAGTGTGACTCAATAAAATTCAGTTGGTTCAAAGACTGTGTATCGGTACATCTTCTCAAGCCCGATAAGGCTGTCGCCCTAATTTTGTATGATTCAGTTATTTTCTATGATTATGTACAATCACGCAAAAACCACGAAACCTAGCGTCAGATAGTAATGTAGTGAATATACATTTTTCAGTGTACCATAATTTATGGTACACGTAACACTGTACTGATTATCGTATGTATGCAACAAGCATAAACAAAATATATGTGTTGATGTGTAATTACTCGTGTTCATTTTATTTCAAATTCAGTTCTGTGTATCTTCTCATTTTCTCCCCTCCCTTTCCCTGATAATACGATTTAAAGAAATATATCTCAGATTTTGTATACTTTGATGAATTCATTAATCAGTTTTTAATGATATGTCCGATTTTATAGTTGTATTTATTACGTATTTTTCTTGTATCGAAGACACAACAAACAAGCGTTGTGAAATCACGAACAGCGATTGATTCACATTGATTTACACAGTTGTATATAAGTCGAGTGAAATTTTTCCACTATTATCTCATTCTAGGCAATAAGAGTTTATCGTGGGTTATCAAGTTGGTTTCCAAACAAGTGTTATGTCATGAAACGTAATAGGGGGATACGTCGTGTATTATTTGACAACAATGTAAACAATCATGTTTTGCTTTAGTATAAACGAATGAGATAACTGATGCTGTTTCAAAGAGACTTCATAAGATATTAAAATGAATATCACTCCACCTGTACATTAAATTTGAGAATGTTTTTGATAATTTTTAATCATTTTAATAATAAACAATTCCACCCGTATCTTGAGAAATCTTTATTCGAGTACCAACATGTCTCTATATAGAAATAGTTTTTGTTACAGAGATGACCACAGTTATTCAACGTTACCTAAAGTCCCTGAGTCAGCTACAACTCGCTGTTCAACATCGAATGACATGGTAGTAATTCCTAGATCCCAGAATCTTGTGGGAGATGAAGACGGAACATGTAGAGGCGTTAAGAAGCAGAAATATCCGTTAGACGATTACTTGGTAACAACAATTGTGATAATCAATTAACATCATATAGCTATGAAGCTAGGTCAGGATCCCCATTATTAGTTTGCCTTCATGTAATATCGGCCATAGGCATATAGTATATTGATTTACAGTTAATCACGTCATCGCTGTTACGCCTTTCCATATAAACAAAGGATGTAGAGCTGATATGATGACACTGCAGTTGTTGGTCAACGTTACACAGTTGTCGCTAGTTTACTGGTAATAAGATGAACTTCCCGTTTTCAATATTGTAATTGACTGTTTAAACAACCCCGTTTTATTAACAAGACTTGAAAAATTTAGTTTACAGTCTTAACTAATGGAGAAAAATCTATTCTCCATCCAATGCAGAGTCTAAACTCACATTCGTTTCTAGCATATCTAAGTTACGTTCGGTCAAATGAAAATCCCCGAATTTCTAGTTGCCTCGATCAGTATTACAAAGATATAGAATGATGTGCAATTGTTTGTTCTCTTCTTATTTTTTTTAGATCAATACAAATACGGAGAAACGCATACAGGAATCTTTGCTATCACCCATCAGTCCTGTCTCGAGTCCAGAAACTATAAATGTATTAGAGAACGCAGAGAGGCTTGTTAAAAGTGCACATAAACAAATTATGGAAGTCAATTTCAAGTCGGCACTACATACTCTTGATGAGAATCCTTTGAGGTGAGCTCAATTCAGCAAATTAAATAAAATAAAGTCTCATCTTGTATTCATTATAACAATTATTCCAACGTCTTGGCACAGTAAAAAAATGCTATCACTGGTAAAATCTACCTTTACTTATAATCAGAATAAATTTAGGAGATGAAAAATAACTAGTATTTTCTTCTTCAGTTACATAGGACACCAGCCCTTAGATGACAGTTTGTTGTATGTTCGTGAGATGGTCAATTCCAAATTTCAAGAATCCAACGATCCAACAAATACTCGAAAAGTGTCGACAAATAATGCAGCTAGCTTGGATAGAACGTTACGGCATGAATTTCCTGTAAAAGAATCTAATGGAATGTTAAATAAACCGTTGGAAATATCGCAGCAGAATTCTGAATTCTCTACAGGCCATATGGCAAAAGAAATATTTTCACAGAACGAGAAATCATTTTTTAAAAAGGCGCCTAATTGGTTTACGATGAAACCACCTGAGCATATTAATGTCTTTCCAACATTTATGACTAGCAATTCAAGATGTGAAACAAAAAATTCTTGTACAGTACCACGCTGTACAATGACGAACACTGGAGTGATTGAGATCAATGGCAGAGATAATCTGAATGGCACTATCCAAGTCCAAACAGGACCTTCAGTAGATATTCAAAGGGGATTGACAGTTCAAACTATCGAAAATGTCCATATATCGCCGAATCCTTCTTCCGTACCAATTTACAATAACATAGCTACCTACTGTTTCCAGCACGAGCCATCAACGAGTACAAGTTTTGCCGATTCAAATAAAACTCGTCTTGACAAACATAGTATTACCAGTTCCACTGCAAGGAATGCATTCGATACTAGGAAAGAGAGACACATTCAATCGACAGAGTATAACAATATACAAAGAATCGAGCATATTGAAGATATGAGCAATGTCGGCACTAGTCGGATCAAAAACTCGATCAGTCCTAGTCATGATATGAATGAAGATATAATAGGAGCGCAAGCTATGTTAACTAATAATAGTAAAGATGCCGATAGTCATAGTAATAATAAAAATGTGAATTCCAATGAGATAGATTTGAGTAATTTCAGAAACATAATGTCGACTGATAGTAATGTTATTGAGAGTAAAAATTTATCTAAGTCGTCAATTAGTAATGAAAATCTACGTGAACCTGGAATTTTACAAGAATTGGTACGTAATGCTGCAGAGAGTGGAAATTTAAAAAAAGCTGTAAGCATAAAAATAGCTCCGGTTAAATCCCCCGTTTATGCAGACTTTCCTGTAGAAGATGCAAAGGTTGAATCTGAATGTGAAGAACAAGACTTTAAGGAAAACAGTCTTTCCAAAGATTACTACAAGTTCTCGTCAAATATGGAATCTACTAGGCGATACGATGATCTAGAATTTCATCACGTGCAATCAAACAAAGATTATGTACAACGTTCGCAGGTTTGCGGCAACGAGTGTAAGACTGGTTCATGTTCAAGAAAATGTGAAAGAGACGTAGAATACAGAGAGACGCAAAATTTAAAAAAGGCATTAGAAACAATAGCGAATATAGAAAAAATTAGATTTGATCTGAAAGATACTGGCATCGCTTCAGGAGAGTGTACACAGATTTATAACGGCAAAAATCATTGTAACGCAGATGCGATGAGTTTTGATTTTGAGCCATTTTCTGAACCCGAACAATTCAGAACAGCTTTAGAGAATCTTTGCAAGTTCAGTCGAAACACTAAGGCTTCTAAAATAGACACTAACTCCACAATTTACCAAGAGATGATTGACGCTGTTGTGAAATTGGTTTTTGATTCCAATAATCAATCAAATCCCGTATGTAAACTCCATTCTCCAGATCAGAATTTGGAAAATAACCAATCTGTGGCAGGTGCTGATACGGTTGAAAAAGCTCAGGGTGAAAAAAAAGGGGGTGAGGTAGGAAAAACCTTGAAACAAGTAAAATTGTTTCCCGAACCAAGAAAAATGGTATATCGCCAAGGATCGAGTAAAATTGTCAAACCTAAAATTAACAATCTTGCTGTTAACAATTTGTCTACTATAAAAAACAACACTTCAGATTCACCGATATCGCAGAAGAAACCAAATAAATACTCCAAGCCTCTGGCACCACAATCTAGTCTGTCACCAAGAGACAAAATTGCTCAGGAAGAGCGATTTTCTTCAGAAATGATTTCCAAAGAAGTAGGAACTACTCTCAAAAACCTGGATTTGAAACGACCTTGTGTATCAGATGTTGATGCAGTTTTAAAAACTTATCGTGAATCAATGGCAGCCATTTGTCGAGGTACTGAACAATTGTCACAATTAATATCACATCATATAATGCAAAATGCTTTATCTACTTCGGATCAGATTCCATCTCTGCCTATTCCCAGTTGCTCCATTATTTTGGGCAATACAGATGGACCTTGCGATACTGGCAATGAAAAAACTTCAGCTGAATTTGTTTTGAATTTGGGTTCCTATAGCCCTTCAAAAATTGAAGGACAGTTGGATTCTATTTACCAAAAAAACTGTACAGATCAAAATGTGATCCACACATCTTGTCCCACTCAAATACAATCTACGAAACTAAAAAAGCAGAAACATGAACGAGATAGGTTTCCAAATATTTCAAAGGATGACTTAGAGTTTAGTAATGAAAATAATTCAGTATGTACAAACGAAACACCAGTATCTACTGGAAATGAATGTTCATCAACATGTAGTAGGAGTAATTCTACATTGACTTCAAAGGTATATCAACAATCTCTGGTTAATTGCAAAACCCATTCGGCCCCAACAAAATGTACAGACCTGAAGAATGTGCATAAGTCAGATGGAAACCAATATAATGTTCAATACTGTACAGCTGAACCATTTGAAGCAACACTTCCGATTGAAGTTACATCAGATAAGAAGAATTCTCCATCACAGTCTGGCTTGAGTACATATATACATTTGGAAAACGCTTGCGGTAAAGATATAAGATTAAAACGACACTCAAACTATGACATTCACGGTGATCAAAGTGGAGATTTTAATTTATATAAGTGTCCTGTATTAATTTCTGCACAAAGAGATAACGCTGATACTCCAAATAATGATTCCAATCATAAATTTGCGGCAATAGAAAGCGTTACACAAACCAAAGAGCTACAAGTATTCGGACAAATTCTTGATGCCGTAAAGAATTCTTCACAATTTATGAAACGAGTTGTTGTTTCTTTGTTTAGTGGACTGGAAATAGATTCCATTAATGATATACTAAGGAAGTTGGAAGATGCTGCAGTACATCCAATTGTTATTGAACAACTTTTAGTAATGTTGAAAGAAAGGAATGAAGACAAATCTTTTTTTCGAGGAAACATTAGACTTACAAATCAGGTGCCTGCGTTCGATGATTGCCAAAAGAATGACAGCGAAGCGACAGATCTGCCAAAGCCTAATGATCACATAAACAGCCTCAAACACTGTACTGGTTTCAACGGTAGTATGGTAACAAGAAATATGTATGCTAATCAAGCAAAACAAGACCCAGCAGTCTTGGACCTTGCGAGGAATCAAATAACTAAGACTTTGGGTCCAATACAACTTCGGGAGATGAATATCGAATTCAATGAAGATCGTGTGCATTCAATTTATAATTGCGATAAACCGAGAAATGAAGCTTTGAAAGATACATTATCAAGTGACCAAGTCCAATGTGAAATGATTCTCGAAAAACATATCACGGAGGAAGAGGGAAAAAATATTCATAATAATTTAGCCATATCTAAAACAAGTTTTGAGAAAAAATCTCATCTCTCGGAGCCATCATTAACATTATCATGCAGTATTTTTCAAATACCTGTCTTAGACGATGCAGTTGAAAAAAAATTACAGCAAGATCGGCAAAAAGCAAAAAAAAACTCATTGGAATCAGAGCATCCCCAAAATAAGAATGCTGTTTTGAAGGGTCAAAGTAATGCAGGCGAGTGCCAAACAAATTATCTTTTTAATGAAGAAACTTCGAAAAATAATGATAGCGAAAGTAATACAGATAAGGATATTAGCTTTGTAATACCAAATGACGCTGATATGAATAATGAAGTTATGGATTTATCTACCACACAAAAATTGACTGTAATGACTTCGAAGAATGTAACTACTGGCAGACTCATTGAATCTCACATAGAAAGTAATTCTCTTACACAAGAAGGAAGTACAAAAATAAAATCTAATTCAGATCATGGTCAATCTTCTTTAGCGACGGACAAAGGCAATGAAAAGTTGCAAAATTCCAATCACCCAACATTGAATCACATAAATTCAACTGAAAATTCCCAAAAAGATGATAGAAGTATCAAATGTCATTGTCAAAGAGCCAAAGATCACTGTGACCCAAATATAGAATCTCATCCCGTACCATGTGAATCATCGTTGGATGCGGTAAACACTCTAATTGATTTGCAAATTCAAAGCAATTACCAGCAACTTGGATTAATAAATTCTGAGGAAATAGCTTTCCGTTGTCGTTCAGACAAGTCGACCCGTACAAGTGATAGAACTGTGAATAAAAGGTGATCTCATTATTCTATAACTCCTTTGAATGAATATTATGTATGATTACACCATTTATCTCGTCAATGGATTAATAAATGATCTTTTTCAGACCTAGACCATCAATATTAAGTGCTACATCAAAGAGCGTGAGTAGACATGATTTCTCTTACCACTTAAATGATTGAATGTGATCGTTTTGAACTGTGTTAAATGTTTGTGCTCAAGAATCAGCTGTACAATACACTTTGAGGAGTAGTTGTATATCATGTGTAGCTTCAATAGTAATTTTTTAGAGCCTCTATAAAACCTCTATTAGAATTAAGCGTTGAAGAGTTATGTATTACTAATAGGTTTATAAAAAATCATTCACAGCCTACGAGAAGAGCTGACAACTCGACCAGACCAGGCAGTAGACAAAAAAAATCATTTGACAAGAAGGTCAGCGAAAATAAGAAAGTATTACACGATAATAAGCGGCGTTCAGCAAGGGGTGTTAAAAACAATGAAAGAAGTGATTCAGAAAAATCTGATTCAAAAAATGCTTGCCCTTTGTGCATACAATTGCAAGGGAAATGTACTTGTATGGATTGCATGAAATCTAAAAAAAAAATTAAAAGAAATAATCAAGCATCACCGGAATTAAGAAAGGAGAAAGAAAAGCCAATTAGAAATATAAAATCCCCTCGCCAAAGTGGTAGTCCCAAACGCTCGGGATATACTGGCGGTAAATATTTATCAAGCAAAGATTCGAATTCAACTTCAAAAGAAGTATTATCTGTGCCATTACAATCTGGAAATAACGGAAAGCGTATCGGCACACGAACCGTAAAGGATGCTGCTTTCATAGCACATGAATCAAAATTAAAACCACCTTCTGGTATGTTGAGCAGCGATAGTAACAACAATGATGAACTGACGAAACGTAAATTGAAACCAAGAAAGGATAAGAAATTATTACAGAATTCAGCTTCAGATTCCGACAATTTGAAAGTCGAAGATAAATCGAAAAATATAAGAAAGTCCGAAGGTGTTATTGCATGCAAGAGTATAGTTACCCAAAACACTGTAATTCCTGGTCATATTACTGTATGTGAAAATTCAACAACTTTGTGCAACAAGGTATCAATTTTGGATGAAGGCAGCCTACTTTTACCAAAGAAGTTAGAGAAAATTTCAGAAGTTGATACAGTTGATAAAACACTAGTTAAACAAACAGGTAGGCTGCAATGTTTCGAGAGTTGTTCGTTGATGAAAGATTCATCTGCCGATTACAGAGATACTCACTCTATTGGAACAAATATAAGTGAAGAGAAGATAACAAGATGTACAGAATTAAAAGATCGTTTAATAATAGGATCTCAAATATCAGAAATGCGTAATAATGTTCAAGAACATGAGACCAATTTGCCAGAAAAAAATTCACAGCAAGGACCTGTTTCGGTACCAAAAACAACGTGTCCAAACATTTTTGATCATGAAAGCATTATAGTACTTCAACCATTGAACGAATTGGATCATACTTTTTTTATTTCGAAACCAAACTGCGCTGAAAAACAAATAATTCAAGAAAAATTGAACAAGCGTTTTAATGTCCAAGTCAGGGAAATTATTGAGAACACTTATTCTTCTGTCTACGAACTTGATCAACGTCATAAAGAGACTAAGAACGAACTGACTCATTCGAATCGCAAAGTTGTTGAACACGTCAATTGCATTGATAGAGGGACTAGTAAAGACACAGCTGTACAGTTGAACAGCGCAACCAGTCCAATCAGTTGTGCAAAGAATGAAGAATGTCAAGCTAGTTGTCCAGATGGTACAGGAATGGAGATTCCTATCAACCTTAAACAATCAAGTGTAACATTTGCTCCCATAAAAGTAACAGATTCTAATGTTAGCGTTCTGGAAAATAAAGAGGACTGTACAGATTTATGTAGAAATGACGATGAGTGCCTGAGAATATGTTCACAACCGTCTCCAGAATTAGATGATTTGATGTCCCATTGCAAACAAGATTGTCCAAACGAGGAAATCTGCATTAAACTTTGTCCACCAAAACCTCAAGCTGAACCATCATCACAATCTAGTTTAATTAACATCAACGAAAAATTGAAAAAATTTATAGCAGGTCAGATATTTTCTGTATATAAAGCTAGATTATTTCAATATTAGATATCGTAACATTCTGAAAAATAAGAAACAGTTTTTTTTTTAACTTGTGGCATTATAGCGCTGCAGTAGGTACTGAAAAATGCTTCCAACACTTATTATATTTGGACTAATTATTTCGAATTCTCTTTTTCGTATATTTGCATTATTAGAAAATAACGTGTCAAATGTGAAATGGCCAACTGTAAAAGGCCTTCTGAAAGAATTAAAAAATGTCGAGGAATCCCTGAGATCTGAGAATGAGAAACTTGGAACAATGTATGAGAAAGCTGAGTCCCAGAACAATCATGACAAAGCTGAAATGAAAAATATAGGTAAACTAGTTTACGGGGCTAAACCAAGTATGGGTTATAAAATGATTAAATTACTTATATTATTTAATTTTGCGAATAACTAGTTGTTAGCAGCTTTATATCTAACTCATTTACGCTAGGTATGTTTTCGGCAATCCTTTATCATTTATTATCCTAATTGCTGTATACATAATCTGGTTATATGGTATGAGAAATTTTATTCGTTATCTAAGATTGTACCTTCTATAGGATGTAATGCAGATAGAAGCCAGCGAAAAAGTGTACAATATGAAGAACCACATGAAAAAATGAAGCATATAATGAGGAATCGAAAGAGTCTTATTCTACCAAATGTTGTACGGGGCATTGCTGATATGCATCCATCTAGAAAATTAGAACATTTCAGATTACTAAGTGCAGATCCAGTTGTCTCAGGAAATTTCAATAAGCCAGAATCAGACAGAAAATATTCAGTATTTAATCGACCAGACCCTGGGCATTCATCAATTGATTTAAAAGACCCTAGAATCCAGGCATATTTAGATTCTATTGGCCAACAGGCAAAAGTTTACGAAGGAGAAAGATCGTCTTCGGATACTTCTATAGATGTTGTTCCATCAACTGTAACGCAAATTCCTAAAGAAACTCCAACGAGTGGAAAATCCAACAACAACAGTAAATCCAAGTTGAATAGAAGCAGACGTGGAATGGATGCAGATTTTAATATTTTACTGGGACCAAATAAGAGATTAGCTGGTCATGACAATAACTCAATGAAATCGTTTGAAAGTTCCGATTTAGAGCCTGGTGAATTTTTGGCAGTTCGAACACCATTTGACAAGCCGATAAAGTCGCGTCAGCTTAACAAAAGGATTAATTCGAAAATCCCACAAGTTTTACAAGATCAAGCCAAGTGTCATGGTCCTTGTAATGATGATAACCACTTACCAACAGTTATGAATGTAGACAGGATAAATACGCACAAGACAACGAAGAAGCAATACGAAACTCATGAAAATAAATACGAATTACGTATGGATGCTGAATCAGCAGTTTATATAAGAAAGAAACACAAAAGTAACAGTGAAAAACTCATCAGTGACTCAGAACGTGTCTCTCTTGATACAAAGAAGCCCATTGGAAATGGAACTCGACAAATCGTTGGAAAAAGTAATCCAGAATCTGGTGTTGAAAATCATCAATTAGTGTGTTATAACGCCAAAGATCTGAAATATAGTACTGACTATTTGCAACTCAAAAATCAATCCATACAGAAACTCAATATTGAATGGATTTCAAAAGCTCAGAATTCTATAAACATCAGTGACGCGAGTTTCACTGACATAAAATCAAATTCGTTGGAGGCAATGGAAGAACATACTGCTTCTATAAATTTCAAGTCTTCCCAGCTAAATAATAGTCATATTTCAAAAGTGGTTGAACATTCGCATGAAATTGTTGATGAGAATCAAAACATAGATCGTTTGCACAAATATTCTGAACAACTTGTTAATGATACAGAATACAGTAATAGACCACAAATCATTGATCATTTCCTGGGCAAAACAAAGCTTGAAGACATGAAGATGGAGTATAACAATAATAAGACCGACACAATGTTTAAAGAATCTCAGAGTTTTGGAGGAACTTGTCAACAGCTATACTTGAAATCTGATTTCGCATCAAAGACAACTCCTGCCTCAGAGAACAGTAATATCATGGAGAGCCCAGATCTCTCTGTGATTCGTGATGATGTTACACAGTTTAATTTTAGTTTAAGGACATGTCATGAAAAAGATCTGGCCAATTCTAATCAAACCACCAGTAAATGTTGGGTACTTTGATGAATTATTTCAATACAGTTAGCAATACGATTTTAATAATGCTGAAAATATAAGCGATGGAGCTCACATATGATGCTTTATTCGCAAAAATTATAATCTTCTCCTTTTGCTAGCTAAACAATGTCTTATTATTTATTGCAATAAAAAGATGATATATTTTTCAACTAATTACAGGATCAAATGTCATCTGATACCTATTCCGAAGGTGAAATCAATCTTCCAAGTTCATATTCATATTCTCTGGGTGAGGTCAAGATTTGTTCACGTAGCAGCACTACTGTGGAAAAAAGTTTCAAAGATCCTGATGGACTTACAATATTTTTGACTAAAAGTATCCTCGACTGTGCACACGCTACATGCACTGTAAGCATATTTGGATAATGATCAGTATACTTATACTGTATTTTAGTTATTTCAATACGCTTTTTTGCAGATATTCCCATTTTTCTCAGTTATTTTATATCTTTTATCTCTTTTAACTCGAATATCTTGGCTTGTTTTCATCAATTAGGTAATTAGGAACAATATCTGTCTGTTTCAGTCACCAGGGGAAATTCTAGCAGAGATTCACAAGACAGAAACTGATTTCTCGTCAAGTATATCATAGAATATAAACTTATAGCTTTTTTGAATCTTTTTTTTAGAGATTGCTTGTATTTGCTGTTAGCCTGATATTAGCTGATGAATAGTTTTATTTTGATCTTATTTACTGCCTAGATAATACTATTATTATGTTTGTGTGTTTAAAATTCAAGCTAGAAAGAAACCAACTCTGTAAATAATATTTATTCATTTAAATTTAGTAATGTATCAAATGTTCGAACCAATCCCTTGTACTTGAAAAAAAAAAATATCTTCATTTCATAAGTTTCATTCGATTATTATAAGGCTGCTGTCCGTGTGAAAAAAAAAGAGATGAGAAGTGGGAGAGTTTGGAAAACAGCGAGATGAGAGGTGGAAGAGTTTGAAAAGAGGTGATGAAAAAAAGTGTGGTCAAATGAGACAAGGCAATGAAAAGTACAGTCGATTAGGACTGGGCGAGTTAGGAAAGTACGGTTGATTGGGACTAGAGAAAATTTGTCAAAAGGCAACTTGTAATTATTTCTTGAAAATGAATATACTCCTTGAGATACAAGTCATCTGAATATGTAATCACATTTGTATTACATACTACAATAATATACTACCTAATGCAACTATTTTAAAAATATATATGAAATATCACCGTAATGTATGTGCAATCGAATAAAGATTATCATTATTATTGTTGTTATTATTATTATTATCATTATATGAAAAATAAAATTAAAATCTACAAATAAATTATCCGCAATTGTATGTATAAGAAAAATCGGTGGGCAATAACAATGCCATTAAAACACCGTAGAATAATATTTTTTGTATTTTGTATTTTTTTAAGTTAGTATTAAGTATTATATTGGTTCTTACTATGTAACCTGGTTTGAATGAATGAATAAATAAATAAATAAATAAATAACCAAATAAATATCTGTTCGGAGTATTCATATTGAATTTCGTTAACGCAGCCCCCGTGCGAACTCTTTGACGCCACAAAGGCCACTGACCCCGCGAGAGCAGGTGCCGCTATTCAAGCTCAAGGTCGTTGCTCTCCCCGCTAACGGGGTCGGAGATGGTATCGCCGCTTCCTGGCAGATACCGATCTTACCGACAAAAGTAGTCGTCGCTTCGACCGCGAGATAGCGATACCATTTCACCCCCGTTGGCGGGTTGAGCAACGACCTTGAACTTAAGTAGCTGCACCTGCAGTCGCGGGGTCAGTGGCCCTCGTGGCGTTAAAGAGTTCGCATGGGGGTTGCGTTAACGAAATTTAATGTGAATACTGCGAACTGATATTTATTTATTAACAATAGAAACAATAGATATGTATACATATAGGTATGTGGTATACATATTTTTTCATTTAACAAGATAAATAATCGTGTTCTACACACTATGACTCAATCTTCGGCTTTTGTTGTTCTCCTTATGACGGTGGTCAGCATCTGCGGGATCAGTTATGCCAGCGTAATGAACAGGCCCCTATACATCCAGTACTAACTCGGAATGTTGGCCAGGATATTGTTGTACAATTGGTAAGACGCTTATAATTTTTATTTCAGTACATGAGATTCGGGAAACTAATCAACCCATCCGTTCATTTAGACACCAATTAGATACCCTTCTTTATTAATTATTATACACCATACTACACTTGGGTAGTTAGAATGTGTAATTTCTTGTATTCATATAATCATATAGCTGCTGCAATTAATATTGAACCGTACTAAAGGGCAGAATGAATTCAGCATCCCACAGTGCCAGCCATTCGAGGATGACGGCAGAGTCTTTACAGGGACAGGAGTCAACAATTAGGTTTCAACAGTTTGACAGGACAATCGAATTATCCGGATGATTAATCAGCGGATGAGAAATAAACGTCAATAAATGTATAATGTATAAACGCGTATAAACTGCAATATTCAATGTAATTAGAAACTAAGACAACTAATCAAAACCAGCTTTCAGCAGATAATTATTACCAATATAGGAACATTGATATTTTTTTTTCTTCTAATCGGAAGTATTGATATTAAACTCAGTTTAATATGCAACTACCACCGCATATATTAATTTATGTAGCTAGGTATAATAGAATAGGAGATGTTGAAAATACACCAATACTGCTTGCCTGATGAACCATGTCTGTATTATTTATACGTGAAAAATAATAAAGTTTATTGCTGAAATATAGGAAAGTTTATTTAGTTTCAATCTCCTGTCCGTCATATTCATCGTAGAATAGTTTTTCTTTTCTTGGAGGTTGTTAGGTAAAGTGAGATCAAATCAGATTCAAAAATTCTAAAAATCGTAAGCTAGAATAAGACAATTGCATAGAGACACATCTATACGAACGCATGCTTGCTTAGACATACAATCAGGGGGTTTTCCCGCCAAAAATTTCAGCACACCTCCTCGGGTCAGATGTTCTCCTGATACCAGGAGCAATTTTTCGATTCAAAATTTCAGAAATTTCTTATTCCGTAAGCGAATGAGACATGCACAGAGAGAGAGAGAGAGAGAGAGATAGCGAGAGACACGTCTATACGAATGCATGCTTGCTTAGACATACACTGAGGGGGTTTTCCCGCCAAAAATTTCAGCACACCTCCTCGGGTCAGATGTTCTCCTGATACCAGGAGCAATTTTTCGACTTAAAATTTCAGAAATTTCTTATTTCGTAAGCGAATGAGACATGCACAGAGAGAGAGAGATAGCGAGAGACACGTCTATACGAATGCATGCTTGCTTAGACATACACTCAGGGGGTTTTCCCGCCAAAAATTTCAGCACACCTCCTCGGGTCAGATGTTCTCCTGATACCAGGAGCAATTTTTCGATTCAAAATTTCAGAAATTTCTTATTCCGTAAGCGAATGAGACATGCACAGAGAGAGAGAGAGAGAGAGAGAGATAGCGAGAGACACGTCTATACGAATGCATGCTTGCTTAGACATACACTGAGGGGGTTTTCCCGCCAAAAATTTCAGCACACCTCCTCGGGTCAGATGTTCTCCTGATACCAGGAGCAATTTTTCGACTTAAAATTTCAGAAATTTCTTATTTCGTAAGCGAATGAGACATGCACAGAGAGAGAGAGATAGCGAGAGACACGTCTATACGAATGCATGCTTGCTTAGACATACACTCAGGGGGTTTTCCCGCCAAAAATTTCAGCACACCTCCTCGGGTCAGATGTTCTCCTGATACCAGGAGCAATTTTTCGATCTAAAATTTCAGAAATTTCTGATTTCTTAAGCGAATGAGACATGCACAGAGAGAGAGAGAGAGTGAGAGAGAGAGAGAGAGATCTTTGGAGGAAAGCTGTCTTTATATCCTTCAGTCAACGTTGGGAGGAACGATTGTTAGGATGGCATTTGGATTGGATAATATAATGAAATGTAGAAATGAATAATTTGTTCTCAAGTTTTTTATTTGCGATAAAATAAAGAAAAATGTGATACACAATTGTCTATTTATTACTATTTTAGAGTGATCATTTAGAACTCGAGGCGTTGCCATATTATGTTCTCTTACTTTGAAGTCATTGACTTATGTAAGAGATAGGTAAATTATTAACTTAGATCCAGCATAAACAGTTGTAGATATAGTTATGATATTAGCGTAGCTGAGTTGAATTTTCAGAGTTTTGTTTTGAATCTGAAAAAGAACGAAAATAAAAATGATAAAATCCTAATAGTAATCTTTATTCAAGTCTATAGGTATATGAAGTGATGATATTTCATATACATTTTTAAAATACATATTCATTATTATTACTATTTTTGTAATTAATTTTTTTACGAATTATTGAGACCTTTCTTTACTTGTTATACTCCTAAGTATTATCTGAGATTCAACTCCTAACGAGGGAATGTGCTTTAGAGACTTCTCCAGATTCGAAATCACTTTTAAGACTATCGATTTACAATTTAATATTCGGTTTGTAATTTATCCCTGAAACATTTCCCTTGATTCAAATTATTCTGTACTTTTCTATCTATTTCGAATTTCTTCTGATGTTTGACATCGATATAGAGATATTCTCATTTTTCATTAAATCGATCAAGAACCAATCTCGGAATTTCCGTTTTACCTCGATTATGTGGATCAATTTTTTCTCGTATTGACATTTTATCAATGAGAAATTCTTCAAAAATTCATTAGGAATCAAAAATATTAATAGGAAAAAATTCACATGGAAGAAGAATTACACTACTTACATCTCAAATCTTATTGATGATTTTGAATAATTTTTCATGAATATATCTCAATACTTTCACAAGGACTAGACATCAAATTTTTACTCCAAAAACATCGGCTTCACCTTAACGATCAGAATGTATTGTATGCAGGTGAATGGATAACATTAATCACATATCAGCTCATTTAGTCCCTCAAAATACCCCTGTAATTTTAATACCTTTTATGGTATAAATCATCCGTTCGATTACCAGCAAATGTAATTGCAGGATATCGAGCAAACTTTGCTCATAACTATCGAATTCTTACTTAACTTTATTAATTGAACGACATAAGTATCGAAGTCCGCGACGTGTATAATTTGCCATCGAAAAAATACATTCAGCAGGAAATTCAGGTAACTAGTCAAGAGAGATCTCACTTTTTCAAGGAGCACGTTGGTCAATTACTTACAGAAGTTTTCTACGTTTGACGGACCCTTGTTAGTGGACACCTGTCACAGGAACTCCTCGCGTAACCACGATCTCGACTCGTCGACGCCGCGAAGTTCACTGAACCCCGGAACACCGCGGCCCTACATCGCAAATCAACTTGACGAAAATTAATCCTCGCGCATGCGCGAGCTGCCATGTTAAAAGTTTGCGTGACGTCATCAGTCAGTTTAAATTCTGGCGGAATAAGCTATTGTCGATTATACTTCAGCGTTGACTTATAACTAATTCATAAAAAATTGAAAAATAATAAAGTCACGGACCAACTATATGTATACATAGGTATTTTACAATCGGTGTATGTCGGTAAATGCTGATTTTATCGACCGACACAGTATGTCTATGGTTAACTCGACCGGGCTTCCGTAGAAAACCCCATGCGGCGCTAAATCTACGGCAGACATACTACCTATATCGGCGGTTTCGGCAGACCATCTGTGTAAGTGGCGACCTCACCCGGCTTCCGTATAAATAGGTCTTAAAACACTCACGTGGACGGACTCTATTCTCGAGCGAGAACTTCCTTCAACTTCCTTCATAGATCTTGTGCATTATGGTGCATTATACATGATTATCGATTAATAATGCTGGATCATAAGTAGTAATATGATTATTAATTACGGATATCACGTCTGTTGATTCGCATGTCCTTTGTCGAATGTCGATTTCGTGAATTTCAAATCAAGACAATGAATGAAAAATTTCCGACTGACTACGATTTTGACCACAATTTGACATAACCTCATGATATTAGCATAGGCATGGCACCACTTGTTAAACATTCCATGTGTTGTGGTTTGTGTTATCTAAGAATATTAGGTATCATAAAAGATTTGAGATAAATAAAAATAGGGGGAAATAACATGAGTGTAATTTAATACGCCGAAAGCATATTATCTTGATAGGTATAAAGGAGTGGTTATAATAATCGTGACGAAAAAAAATGTGTGACAATCGAAAAGTCATTGGTTATTGGATTTCAGAGAAAAAACGTCAGAAATTAAACTGGTCTGACTTTAAAAGAGTTTGTGCGAAAAATGGATTTACTTTGATAATGGTATGCGATTTACACGTTGTCAAACAACTCTGATTTCATAAGTTGACGAATATTACAAATACAAAACTCCACCCATATAGGTTAGAATTCTGTTTACAATTTTTCGTAGATAGATATTACAAACCTGTTAAACATTTTTTTAGATTGATATCAACTCGAATCTCGACTCTCAGGGACCCTTGGACATTTTTTTGCATAAATTAACAGATACTCTCGCGTTAGCTGAATATGGAGACCAAAATGTGAGTTATACCTATTATCATGCTACCTACACCTGCCAAGGATGTTCTCATATCATCCAAAAAACTAACGACAATTCGCCCACAAATGCGTGAAATAATCAATGATCAATATTTTACAAAAAAAAATCCATCATATGGTACAACCCATATTATTTTACCAAAATGCAAAACAAATTGCAAACAAAATTACTCAGATTAAGATTAAGATAAAAATACCCTTTATAATTTGATTAGACTTTAAATGTTGTTTAAAATTTTTTTGGTTGAAAAGGCAAAATCCATCGTATCAAGAATACAAGAATTCATTAGAAAATATTCAGAAATGATAGTAATCGATCCTCTGGAAAATGTGACCAATTTACGGAATAGGCATAAGTGCTATAAAATAATAAGAAGCGGTCCACAACACGATGGTAATCAATAAAGTTTTGATATATTTCATATATGTATATAATGTTGAGTTCAGTTCCTTCTAATTCTTGTTTTTTTTTCTTCTAATAACTTTATGATCACTATGCAACAGTTGTAAATTAATTTAATGATCTTTGTACTACATACCTCGCTTGTATTAAGCAACTAACTTTTTTTTTTACGACCTCAATATCTTACAGACGTGTTTACTCCGAACTTTGTTGAGTTCAAATCGGTAAATGTTCAAGAAAACCTGAGCCTTTTGACCAAGAAAAATGTAAAGTTTCCTTTCTTGTGTAAACCTTCACTTGCACATGGCTCAACTGATGCACATAAGGTCTGTAAAGATTATCTTGTTATCTGGTATGTATTATGTTTTCTCAATAGTTTAAGTAATCACGTTCTGATTCAGCATTGAGATTATTCTGTATTCCATATTTCAGATGATGGTGATCTTCAATGAAGACGGCTTGAAAGATTGTCAAGTTCCATGCGTAGCTCAAGATTTCATTAACCACAACGCTATTTTGTACAAAGTATTTGTAGTCGGTGATAAATTTCACGTAGTTGAACGTCCTAGTTTGAAAAATTTCTATCCAAAAGACTGCCTGACATCGAATACAATTTTTTTCAATTCCTTTGATATTTCTAAAAGTGGTGCAAAGTCTAAATGGTCAATAATATCGGATGATGATAAGAATCTTACAGTAAAACCAAATTTTGAAATTTTCGAACGAATTGTTAAAAGTGTTGCCAAAGCGTTTGGTCTTATTTTACTTGGTATAGATGTAGTCATAGAAAATCATACTCAAAAATATGCAATAATAGATGTTAACGTATTTCCAGGCTATGATGGATATCCAAATTTTTTTGAACACCTTATTGACTGTATGAAGAATTTAATTGATCAAAAGATTACAAGACAAAATTTAAATTTGAATTTAAACAAGTGCCTCAATGATGATTTAGACTCAGGTTTTGAGAGTGACGAGAAGAAACGTACTCTCAACGAATTAAGACTTTCTAGTAATAGCGAAAACGATTCCCCTGGAGCGCCGTAGTCTATTCAATATACTAAGCTTTGTACATCGCATTTGTAGATCGTGAATGCAAGTAAGAACTGTATAAAGTTCGGAATTAAATAAATTGCTGACAAGTTTCTTACGCGATTTGCATTGATTATATATATTTCCTAATTTATAAAATAATAAATACCAGGTCTATGTTTCATAAAACTGTTGTACGATTTTTAAAATGTAAAAATTGTACATGGTTTTTTTCCATTTTATCAGGAATGTAAGCGTTTTAATATAACTTGCATCTCCATCTAGTATTACGGGAAATTGTCAGGAAATATTCCACAGTAAGACGTAGTCCCAAAACTGTCAAAATTTAGGAGATTATTTTTCTGATCTCAAGTTATTGCTCGATGCTACTGTTGATTTTTTTTTTTTTTGAAAATCACTGCAAGTCATGTGAGTTGATATTTATTACAAAAATTGATCAATTTTTTTTTTTTTTTTTTTAACAAAAAGTGCCAAATACAATTGTTTTTTGAATCACACTTTTCAGAGAAGATCATCTAATTATTTGAAATGTATTTCATATCGTAATAGGCATAGTAGTAAATAGTTATTTCTAAATGTACAAATCAATACAAGTAAATAAAAGGAATGGTGTTTAAATGGACTCATATGATTTCTATATAAATATGGATTGCCGAATAATTAACTTAGTTATATCGGAACTTAATTATTCGGTACAAGAAGAGTGAATGTTTCATGCCTTTCTTACACGCTAAATAGAATGTCAATGATATGAAATAATTTTTGAATGCACGGATATACTTACGTCAGATTTACTACTTGTATCTTTTTTTTATAAGAAATAAGGAAACACTATAATTATTGTATCATAGCATTTCGTCATATTTTCACAAATTTTGATAATAGTTAAGAAGAATAAATGTAACTTGTATGCTTCTTAAATCAAGACTTATTTATTTTAATCATCCATCACACCCTAGTGTATTATACTTGTACAAGATTCCATAATTGTCTTCAAATAATCAGCTACTGTTGCAAAAATCAACTTTTTTCTTGAAATACATTTTACTTCGAGCTTGATAATTAGATGGATAATTTACAAAATAAAAAATAGAGCCAAGAATGATGTGTAAGTGCGTTAACTGGGAGTAGATTCTGATAATACCGTCGCACCATTTGAAACTGGCTCCTGGATGGCTTCTTTTTGCTTCTTCCAAGCCTTGGCAGAAGCCAATAGTTTAAGATTTGGCCTCTGAGACTCATCTTCAGGAAAGACAAAATCGAATACTTCCTCCCAGCCTTCTTCGGTCTGTAAAAAAAAAAACCAGGAAATAACATTAAATATAAAGTTTAATAAAGTCTGCTTATTTTAATACGTAATACGTTTCCCATTGGTACTGATGTATCTACAATATTGAATCATGCGTTTACCCCATCGGCTCCAATGATGCGTCGGCGCCTTTTGATCCTGCGTGGCATTTTGTCCATAATTTTAGCCTGACTGTCTTCGTCACCTTTTTCTGTTTCAAAGTCTCGCCATGCCTCCAAGAGCAAGGCACGACTTTCCTTATCGCCATTTGTTCGCAGTGCATCATTACCGCGCTCAAATACGCGCCGTGCTAATGCTATGTTATCTGGGCCATCAACTGTGGTATAATTTCCCAATTCAAACTTGGCATATGCTATCCATACCTGGAAAATAATTTTCAACAGTTAAAAGCGACTGTTTGAATATATATTCCGTTCATAAACAAGTTCCTAAAAAGTTGCGGACAAGTGCTAATGCGCTTTTGCAATCCGAACTTGGTTCTCGAGCAGTATATAGAAGCGTACTAACGATTATTTTCCTGTAGGCATTATAGGTATATGCGATTGGAATGTATGATTATTATCTAATTGAAAACTGTAGAAGTATGTCTCTATTGTTGTACTCAATAAATAAATAAATAAATAAAAATAAGCTGAAATAAATTTAAAAAAGCTTACTTTTACATGCATTGTGCGTTCCAAAAGCCTTTCAAATAGTTGTCGAGCATTATCAGTCTCATCTTGGGAGATCTCGAAGTCTATGTACGATTTCCATAACAGTTCTGGCATATCCAATCTATTATTATAATAAATTCATCAATTATTATCTGATTTAGTTGTTTAAAATGATTAGATTGTGAATAAAGAAAAGAATTTCATACCTTGATTGGGTAACTGATAATTCATAAATCGCTCTTGCTCGGTCAACGTCACCTAAGAGAGTCTCAAGTTCTGCAAACTGAAACGGATCATACATATGAAAACGAATGATTATATTAGTGACTGGTGGAAAGGAACATGAACACGATACCTTCATCCATGTTGTGCAATTTTCAGGTCCAAATTCAAGAAACTTTTGATACAATATTCTGCATCTATCAAACTCACGTAGTTGAATTTCCAAATCAATGTATCCTCGGAATAGCTTATCTCTTGGACAAATCCCCAATGCCATTCCCTGTTAATAATAAATATAGTTCATAAGAATTCGATACTTTAGGTCAATGAAACGCACAAGTCATGTTTAATATCTTACCAGCATTTTTCTAGCCACCTGTAAATTCTTTTGTCTAATTTCAAAATGAGCATAGAGTAGCCATATTTTAGAAAACGTAAACTGTTTGTGAGGAATTAATTCGAGACATGCTCTGTATACTTGACGGCATCTCTCTATATCTTCAGTTTCAAGCTCTTCAAAGAGTGCATAATTTATCCATAGATAAATATATCTTCGCCAATATTGTTTTTCCTGTTTAAAATCATAGATAAATTATCATTCAAAATAGCTATTCATAGATCTATTAAAAATACCCTGTAAAATTTGAAACTAAATTATACCTTTGTTGGAGGGACGTTCGCTATTGCACGCTCATAAGTTTCTCGCACAAGGTCGAAGTCTGTCTCAGATTCAACTAATCTCAAATAGTCAAACCATGCGTCATAGTTTGATGGATTTTCTTTCACTTCCTGCTCATACTGATGTTTCCTTTTGCTAACAATAACGTCTTCAATTCCTGTTAAGCAATATTTAATTAAGAATGATATGAAATCGTTATCTTTAATCAAAAATCAAGCAAAAAGTATTTAAAGCTAGTGTTTAATGGGAGTAAATATTACCTGACCGATCTCCATATTTTTTTTCATGTATCGTATATGCCTTGTAAACTTCTTGAGTTCGATCTTTTGGAATATGATCTAAAGCATACTTATAAATGACACGTGCTCGATCGTGCTGAAAAGAATGAGAATTTGGAATGAAATTTTTCAGTATACTCGTCATAAATAATTTCTAAACACTAGTCATTAATATTTTTCAAATTTTACCTCTCTCTGACCTTCCTCAAACTTGGCAAATGCAACAAACAGTTTTTCATCTAAACTTTCGTCTCCATAAAATGTAACCGCACGTTCAAACACTGTACGAGCGCCATTTATAAAGCCATGAGACTCTTCGAATCTTGCGTATTTTATCCAATGTTTAACATCAGGATGTACCATGACAAAACGTTCATAGATATAACGCGCTCTGTCTATTTCTTTGTAGCGCAATTCAAACTTAATATAAGTTTGCCAAGCTTGCTCATCAGGTTCCCATTCCATCCAACGTTCGAATACTTGACGCGCTCCTAGATTTTAAACAAAATAAAAACATTTAAACTTTGTCTCCATGTTTAGTTCAATGAAATTAATTCCACAAAGGCCCCCGTATCTATCCTTATGTAAAAGTGGTTTCAGTCAAATTCTATGAAACCGCAGCATGCTGCATTTCAAACCATGCTGATTAAGAGTCTCCTTGGGCCAGACCCCCCAAAGTCAAGGGTTTCAAAGATATTTAAGTATGAAGGTTGAAAATTGCAGCTGGCAAGGGCAGCATGTTTCTACCACGGATATAATGTATAAATATTAGAATCGGCCTAATAAACCGACTAGGTATTTTTTTGTTTTTCAAAAGTTACTCTAAAAAACTTAAACATTGAACGCTCTACAAAAAAGGTCCATGGGTCTTTTTCCATGAATCTAACTGTTTCCAAGTTATTCATGGTTATTAACCAAGTTATTCAAACTTTATCCTTAATTATCTTGGGAACCCTTGACTTCAGGGGGTTTGTTTCATGGAAGCTTTTAATCAGCATGGTTTGAAATGCAATATACTCCAGTTTCATGGAATTCTACTGAAACCGCTTTTATATAAGAACAGATACGGGGTCCTTTGATTATTATAAAGCTGTATATCAGTACCAGCTATATTTTCCAACATTTCTTCCATGTACGTATATTTGTACCAAAATTGATTGGCTCTTGGTAAAATGGTAACTGCTCGATCCCATAAATTTCTCGCATGGTTCACCTGACGATTCCGCATTTCCATTTCTGTATACTTTAGCCATAATGTTATGTTGCGATGATCTACGTCTAGTGCACGTTCGTATATTGACCTGAAATATGATTTTTATAGATATAATTTGATAAGTGATTAGATTGAGATCAAATTATCTCTAAACTTAGGATATAATTTATAATTTACCTCGCTCTTTGTATCTGCTTCTGACTTTCTTCCCATTGTGCGTATTTTATCCAATTCGAAATTACCATACGATTTTTTCTGATATTATCCTCGAATGCTTTGCGTTTGCGGTGTTGATAGTCCGCCAACTCATGGGGATCGGAGATTTTTTGTTTTGGAGGCTTTAATAAGGTGATAAAAAAAAGTCCGAATTTTAAACATCTCTCACAAATGACGCGTTGATTATTAGTTTAGAAGTAACGAGTCCACTTACCGGTGGCAATATCTCAAGATCTCTTTCCTTAGCTTCTCGAAGCAACTGTTCAGCAGTGATTTGAATTTCTGCTGGTGCTTTGTTTTTCACCTATAAATCAATCACAGATGTACACTTCAGTTTAAGTAAAATTATAACTTTTGTTGATGTATGTAAGACTAACCTCTAAAGTGATCTAAAAGAGATAGAGTATAAAAAAAAACCTCACCTTCGCCACTTTGGGCATTTTCTGTGGCTTTTCCATGATTATTAGATTACTTCAACTTTATTTATTGTATATTTATCATACACACTGATTAATGCTTCACTTATTTAGCGGCTGATCCTTCCGCCTGAGTTTTGCTTCGGGATCACGTCAGACAGGTCGTTGAGTGTAGAAGCTTCTACACTCAACGGACAGGTTAGGGGCCAACATGGCCGATCTTTGTAATACTGTACAAATCCAAACAGCTGATAATATTTATTGTTTTATCGCTACTAGACACGTTGATAATAAAAATGTATATAAAAAGAGGATTGCCGTACGCGATATTCTCCACATTGTGTGTTGTTGTGATATTCGTAATTTTATCGAAATATTTTGAGGCTAAAAAATTGGAAAGAGTTTATTTACGTCATATAAACGTTAGCGAAATAGATAGAGGTAATCTTTTGAATATCAAATCTTTCGAATATGTAATAAATGCTGATTGCAACGCTAGTTTCCTCGTTTGGATTGTAACTTCATACGCAGCAGACGTAACTGCGAGAAGCGCCTTACGGAGGGCTTACTCGGATTCCGAACTCCGAGAATTCGGTATTCAAAGAATATTTTTATTGGCCTTATTGCGAGATGATGTTCAAAGCAAAACCCACGTTACCCAAAATGCTATATTAGACGAAGCCAAAAGATACAACGACATTATTCAAGGAAATTTTATTGAAGCCTATAAAAATCTCACATACAAACATGTTATGGGACTCAAATGGGCTACGGATTATTGTAAAAATGTATCGTACGTCATGAAAATGGACCACGATATTGTACTCAATTTATACAAAATTATAGATGTAATAAACGATTTTAATATTCCTAACAACGTCCTGATGGGTTACGTATTAAAAAACATGTCTCCCATACGGGAACCAATGAATAAATGGTTCGTAACACAAAATGAGTATCCCTCCGATTCTTATCCGGAATTTTTATCCGGCTGGTTGTATTTAACTACTCCACAAACAGCCAGGTCTTTAGTAAATGCAGCGCAGAATTATGCTAAATATTTTTGGATAGACGATCTATTTCTTACTGGTATCATTAGGCAGGAGTTAGGCATAAAGTTGCGTGATATACATGAAATATATACAACAAATAATGAATATTTGAATTGTTGCTTGAAAGACATCGGCAAAAAATTTAATTGCGATTTTGCCGTTGGACCAAATGGTGGAGATAATGAGTTACAAGTTAGATTTAAAGATTTTTCTCAGTATTGTAAAAGCAATTGCTCCCCAAGGCCTAAAAACTTTTCTGTGAATAATACTTGTATCGTAGTTTGGCATGATCCCACTTTAGGCAGAGGCCAAGCACAAATAGTAACCATGCAATAATAAGGTGATAATATTTTGACTGTAATAAGAAAAGAATTACAAGTAAACATCCTAATCTACAATCGCACTTATTTCAGTTAAAGATTAAATGAAGTTTACATCGATATTATTTATACAAGGTATTATCATCATGATTCGAATTGTTTTTGTTACTTGCATCAGAAATCCGTCCAAGAATATTATTTTCCAGTAACTACAAAACACACTTTGTACACCTAGTTATTATTCGCTACTAAAAGAGATTCATAAAATTTAAGTTGAATTTATAACATGATGTAGCTTCTAGAGACTAAAATAAAACAATCAATACTAAATTTGAATTAAACTCTTCTTCAAATTTGCTTGAAAGCAACATTGTGATTGTAAGAGCAAGAAAAAAATTCAATCTGTTATTAGTAAGTTTTTTTTTTATTTATTTATTGAAAATATACTTTTAATGTACAAGAACATGTTTAGAAGGCGGATATTCACAGCGGCTTATTTTTACGTAGTATGAAAGTAGCTCCAAGACTTAAGTGATCACTACCACTAGCGAAGTTTGGAATCCTCGACAAAGCTTCACACTGTTTCAGAGTAGGTAATGTATATTTTTCAATGAGCTCAACATCACTGAAGAATATATAATCCACTGTAACCCATCCATCTTGATGAGTTGTAGCTTCGTCTTGCCCGTTACAGTCTTTGTGTGAATAAACACTTCGCAGTCGGAAGGGGTGTGTTAGTTTACCAGATCCAAAACTCACGTAATGACCATCGACAATCTGTATTTGTTGGAATCGTGATGTTCTTACATCAACGTCAGATTTCTTGTACCAGTTTCGGTTAGGACTCTGACAAACATTATCAGATGTAGTTTTTTCGCTGTTTGTCAACTGTAAAGAGATTGTTATTATTTCAAAGAGATATTTATACATCTCAAATAATATTTAGAATTTTTTAGCATCTTATTTTATAACTCATTTACATTTATTTATATGTATTATATTTTTCGTCTTTTTATATTATTGTTTTATTATGTATTTGTAAGCAATAAAATAATTTTTATATTTTTTGTAAACTAAATAAAGATTTAATTTTATCAGTACCATTACTTGTCCCTCGCCTCGATTACACAGCCTTTTCACCAAAATATGGTAATGTTGACAGCTATCAGTTACATGTAAATGTGGCGGAATCAATGAGTTACTCAAACGACGATGATCAGGTGGTCCAAGGGTTCGGCTTTTGCCCGCAAATTTGAAAGAACCTCGTGTTATAAATTCATACACCCCTGAATGTGGTGTTAGATTAAAATCTCCAGCTATAATTATCGGCCGATACCTTGGTCCTCTCCTGTTAACAGTCGAACAATATTATTCACTCGAGAGATTTTTGAACGGTGAACAACTTTCACCTCTTAATTGAATATTTTCAGTACTCAGTTACTGCTAATCATCTCACACAGTATGTTCGATGAAAGCGATCCTCTCAAGTTCAGCCATTAAAATCTGTGTCTGTCCCAATCTGACGTCGTTTCTTTTAGGATTATAAAGTAAATGTGTAGTGGCGATAACCACTTCTGTCTGAGGACTGTCTTTCAATGATAGTTTGACAATTATAGCCACGTTATCTCTGCTCAGAAGTTCTATGTCTGATTGAAAAAATTCCACATTGGTAAATTCGACAAGATTAAACGTTTCCGATCGATACATCAAAAGCAGTCCATCTTGTTTATCATTAGTTCGTTTCTTGTACAAATATTTATACCCATGTTCTTCGAAAGGTTTTACAAATTCAGCCAAATGCTCTTGTTGCATTTCTTGGAGGCATATTATCTAAAAAATATTCAATGAAAAATATTATTACATATTTCATATAAATTTGCAGACTCTGTGAATATTTTGATACTTTTTAAACACTCACAGTAGCCTGGGCTTCGAGTATTTCTTGTATCAGTAATTCTTTGCGCACTTCCCAGTTCAGAGTACGCTGATCATGCTGCTCGTACAAGTACCTGTGCATTTCTATAAGATGTTGCGCCAAAATGTTGTAAGAAAATAATCTGATGATGCAATTTTCATCAGGCTTCATTGCTTGAAGTCCTAAACAAATTTATTTGATAAGAGTACAAAAGAAAAGCTTCAGCTATCTATTGTCCATTTTTTTTTTTCGTTTGCTTTGAATTGACCAACAAATTTTCAATAGCGGCTGTGAAATATGAAACTTATAGCCGTTTAATCATTTGAATAAAAACAAGCCAAGATATTTTTTTTTTGTTTCTAAATATATCAAAAAATCTAATTTAATTCATAGATCAAAAAAGTGGTTGGACGTTATTTTAAATATCTTTCTACCAACCTTTACCGAATCTTTTCCACTTGCGCATGGCTTTATACTTTTTTTTTGCTTCAGAGTTATTGATTTTAGATAGAAAATTATTCTGTACATTCAAATTAGAATCTTGCATTGTAGGTAGCAACGAAGTGCCTTCTTGATCTTGCACAACAGCTTTAGAGGTAACAATCTTTGATACACATGTTTGAAGATTGACAGATGCGTAACACGTGTTCAAGTATGGTTCCATTATGATTTTTCGGAATTCTTTATGGACTTTTTTGCTCACTTTGAATTCTAGCAGATCTAAATACGTAGAGAATAAAACTTCTGGGCCTGATAATTCTTTGTGTAAATTCTTAATCAACAAATATTTTAATGGTATTGTTGTCATATGATAAACCTAAACGGAGAAACAGTTAAATGATGTATTGTACACAGAGAATAAGTTAAGCAGCAAATAGAGTAACAGAGAAAGTGAGATAAGTTTTTTTTTTTAAATTGAGAAACAGAATGGGACTGAAATTTTTTTTGAATATTTTAAAAACTCACCTTAATTTCGTGATGGGTTAAAGCAACATAAATATTTCGTTTTAAAGTTTTAGTAACGGAAACAGCTGTTAACAGCCAAGCCGTTCGGTTCATTAAGAATGAAAGAATAATAATGATTTTATACTACTGGAGAATATTAGAAAAATACTGTAGGAATATTTCCTAATAATTACATAATTTATGAGACAGAAAATATTTCGTTCATTAAAAAAAGGAGGTTAGAACGTCACGCTTATTGTATCTTTCAATGAAAATCAGACATTCATAAACAATAAACACTGTCACAAACAAAAACCGAAAATATTTAATCATTGAGATTCGTTCGTTAAAAATTAATTCAACGTTGTATGAAAGGGATAAAAGTTAACATTTTTTTTTTTATCACAACACGTCCCCACCCTTTGTCAGATCTCAGATGACAATGTAATTATGACAAACTGTACTAATAATAAAAATACAAACTAACCAGAATTTAATTTATAACACTGAGAATTCTTGTTACAAATCGAAACGTTTATTTTACCTCATTTTTTAGGTTAATAGAATGAAAACTGTATTTTATAAGCGAAGTAATCTAACCTCTGATTTTTATTATCATTTGCCACTACTGCGAGCAAACACGTTGTCTTTGTTCCTCTAACGGCGTTATGACTCGCTCTATCTCTCTCTTTCTCCGCTTGTAGGTGTTGAAAAAAAAATATATCGAACAAGTGGTAGAAAACATATATTTAATCGAAATCTTGACTAATCATGTATGTGTATTTACATATTACATCGTAATTGTATAGCACGAATATCGTTAAATAAAACAAAAATTATTACAACATATAAATTTAAATTCAGATCGTCCAAATGGACGGAATGTTTTTAAGATTATTTATGAAATGCTTCTGGAGGAACTTGTCCAAGTTGATGAAAGGTTCTGAATGCAGTTAAGGCTGCTTCAAAGTTCCATTGCACTTCGTTTAGGCACTTTCTACTCCACTCTAGATTCATACCGGACTGTTGGCTCAGTGCCATTGCCATTTGCAGGTGTGCGTCTTGTTGAACTGGTTCGTTAGAACCACCTATTTTGGGGCGGTTATCAACGGAAGAAACATCTTCCACAGCCTGTTTTTTCTGCGATTCTGTTGGCTCTGTTATGTGCAATTGTTCGTTGCGGATACAGTAGCCAGCTCCTTGGGGAACTATGATTAATGTTCTACTGAAGTAACGTAAAGGATTTTTATCGGTATCAACTTCACGGAATATTCCAGTTACCGTAACTAACATCATCACTTCCTGAAATAAAACAAATTTATGTATTGAGGATTTTTGAATATACTCAATTCACTTTTTGAATAGAAAATTTTGCTATTCAATAAAATAGTGAAAGTAATTTGCAAACAATTTACCACCTTCCAAGTTTTATTAACAACAATATACATATGTGATTACTTACCGTTACAAGGCTAAGGTCCATTGAAAAACTGTTCAAATAATGTTTCGTTTTTGGGATTTCTGATAGAAAAGAAACCACAGGAAGTCTGCCTTGTTTCAATAATTTTTGTCTTCTTTCCCGGTCGTTTACTCTGAATAAATTTCTATTGTGTGGCAGGTACTTGTTGAATCTGTGGACATTTGGGTAAAGTAATGGATCAGTTTTAGCAAGTAAATGCGTAAAAGTACTTTACAGTTGGAGAATATCGTATGTTAGATATTGAAAAACGTATTTAAATTTACCTATTTAAATTGTCATGTGTGCATGAAATAGTAAGACTGAAGGTTGCTTGTTCGTCATATGCATCGAGCAATGGTTGACGATTTTCTCCATCGAAAATTAGAAAATATTGATGAAGGAATGTAGCCGCTACTTGTCGTGCGTCATTATTTACTGCGAATGCCCTTTGTGTTGGCGGTAGTTTTGCTCCATCATCAACCGCTACATCAAATAGAATTGGAGGTGGTAGATCTGTTCCGTCCTATCAAAAATGCACTCTTTGTTAAATCACTGTTAATAATATAGGCTACAGACTCTTGGAACGGGTTCTACATACCAATTTAAGAAGATTTGGAAATCTTTTTCGAAGGTCACTGTTGTGTTCGAGTACCAATCAAGACCAGAGTAAATAAAGAAGTCCGAGTTAATATGAAAGCAAATATTAATACTTCATGTAGTCTACATCACAAGATGAGCAATAATCTTCAAGCTAAAAACAGTTTTAACTTGTATCAACGAAAAAATTACCTGACAAAGTCTTCTGGCCGTTCTTTGTATTTATCGCATAAAGGATTGCCAGCCAATCGTAATTCTTTCAATTTTAATTGCTTCAGAGCATCTATTTCTTTCCATTCTCGAATCTGCATTTGAGAAATGTGTGTATAATGAGTTAACGATATTTGGTTTAGTTTCAAACGTAATTGTGCGTCTTTCTTGATACAATATTCAGGAAAATTAACGAACAAATGCTCTTTTTTTTGCTTGCATTTTTAAATTTCGTAAACTATATCAAGTTATCCAAAACTACTAACTCGATTATTGCCAAGGTATAATATAGTAAGGCTGGGTAATTTGTTGCGTAATTGAACGCCAAGTCTGTCAATGTCTTGCAATTTGTTTCCATCCAAGTTGAGTGCCTCCAGGTTTGGCGTGTGTTCACCAACTATATCTATCACAGCTACTAATACAGTTGGTCTGAAGAGTGCACAAAATAGATCCTCACAGAGGCCTGTTTTGGTGATAGAAAAGTGAATAAAATTTAATACTTTTATGATCACTCGGATTTATCTATTGAATCATATAATATAAACTGCTGTCTGAGCACTTACTCGGGTCTCTGTGAAACTCTGATAAGTCAAGAGCATTTGTAGCTGCAACATATCTCTTTGCCATAGCGTCTTTAATCCGATCTTTAAGCTGCTGGTCAACATGAACTTGTGGAAAACCAGGTCTAACCCTAATCCCCAGTTTGAATCCATCGTTCGCTGTTACTTGACGATCGCAAGACAGTAATTGATTTGCCACTTTCAGTTCGTCAACAAAGAAGGTTGCATCGTTTCCTTCCATTTTATACTAGAATGTTAATTGCAGTGATAGATATAATCATCAGCATTTTATACGCCATGAAAAAATAGGGAGTCTCAATTTAAGGAAGTCGAATAATAATAAGCACAAAAGCACACGTATAAAAGGGATTGAAAAAGTAAATAATAACAATGCTCATCTGCGTACCATTATTGGAACAAATATCTCCGGAGCAATGTGAGAGAATAATATTTCAAGCACGTGTTCCTTCTTGTATTTGGCACCATATTGAATTATTACTTTATACCAGTTTCCAGGGCTAGAACTCAACTTTCGAATTTGTCTATTGCTGCCGGCTCCTCTGGCAGGTACAGGACTGTTCCGTCTCCTATAAATATAAATACATGAAACGATAAGTTATACAAGTACAAATTTTTTCTATCTAGCAAGTAAAAATTTTTTAATCAAATTTACGTAGCTGGAAGAAACAAAAATGGTCATACCTAACTCCCCTCTGGCCACCTCTGCCGCCTCTTCGGTAACGGTTTTGCCTGAATTCTTCAGACATACTAACGTCATCTTCTAAATGGAGTCTCAAAGCTGTTTCTATGTCTCTTTGTCTATCCCTATTGCTTCTTTCACCTCGACCACCTTTACCAATTCTTGACATTTCAAACGATACCCTCGGCCTCGATCCACGATCTGAGTATAGGGTTCTGTCATCGTGACCTGCAGATAAAAGAGAAGTTATTTTAAACAAGTGATACAGGGATGAAAATAGAAAAAACGGGAGTAATTTATTTTCGCGTTTTTATTTATATCTCAAATATTTTTTTTTTGTTCGTGTTGTACACTTAGGAAAAATTGTTTGTCGAAATTTTCCGTGTTTGCGAAATTTGAGAAAGCGAGAAATGCAGGTGGTTGGAGAGTGGTGTGTTATTTGGAGTAAAATTGAAAAACTATTACGCCTATTCTGGGTTGTTCAGTGGGAATTTTTTTTTTTTAAACTGAATGTAATATTGTTACCATACAATATTTGTGCAAAATTAAATTTAGCTAAAATGTGAACGCGTCTTAACCTATATTTGGTACTTTTTAACCCTGGTCATGTGAAAAGTAAGAAAAAAATAAAAATAAAAATAACTTACCAAAGTATTGTTTTCTTTCGGGATTATCGCGTCTCTGCGAATTTTGGTTATTCCAGCCACGACCTTTTCCAGATTTTCTGGGCATTTTTAATTTATAAATTATAAGTTTTTACTTGTATTAGAAAAACAACGTGAAGACTTTGGGACACAATTTGCAGTAGCTGTAAGTAGTTAAATTAAATAACACGAGATGGCGTTGGGTAGATAATTCACTGACAGTTTTACTTAACCTATAATTTACTGTTCAAAACTTTCATCCAAATTTATTCTTAATTGAAGAACAAAATTACTAAAAATGTCTATGTACGAGGGCATCAGATTAATTTCCGATAAACAGACCGTCGTTTTTGATATCGGAAGCGCGTATACTAAGTAAGTGTACTATTTTATGGGATAAGACTCTGCTTTCCTTTCCTTTCCGTCATTAATTGTCCGCATTATTTATCGTGTTTGCTACTATTTTAGAAAATCAGCTTTATAATATATGTTGTAAAAGATATAGGAAGAACTGGTAAAAATTGGCGAATCATGATATTAAATTTACTATGTTTCATGCAAACTTTGTATCATTACCAGGTATGGATTTGCTGGCGAATCAATACCACGAGGTATAATAAAAACCGAAGTAAAATGTCCCGAGTCTGGTAAAATACGAAAAGTATTTTTTCACAAAGACTCGGATGATTTGTATCAACTTTTAGTTGAGTTTATCCACTTACTGTTCTTCAGGTATTATGAAAACTGAATAATATGTTTAGCGGTGTTTGGCAACACCATCAAAATATGACTACTAAAAACTATTGATAAGCTGCCTATCTACAGACTAATCAATTTTGCGAATACACTAGTCCATTCAAAATAAACAACATATCAAATACCTTAGCTTCTATAATCGCGTAATTCTCTGGTAAATAACTTCAGCATTATTCTCTTTTATTTACAGACACGTTGTTGTCAGCCCTAAAGACATTAAAGTTATAGTTGTCGAGTCTCTGTTGACACCAACAGAATTTCGCGATACTTTGGCCAAAGTGTTATTCCGTCACTTTGAAATAGGCTCTCTGATGCTGGTGCCTTCTCATCTGGTAGCTGTTAGTACTTTAGGAATTTCTACGGCTTTAGTATTAGATGTTGGCTACAAGGAAGCAACTTTAATCCCAGTTTACGAAGGTGTACCAGTTCTCAAGGCTTGGCAGGCTCTGCCATTAGCAGGACAAGCAGTTCACGAGTAAGATGGGTAGACATAGAGTTTGAATGATTTGAGTCATGTGTTCTTGTACTTAAAATTTGCTTTTTTGTATATGATGAACAATCAGGGTTCTAAATAAATAATTCGAATAAAATGAATTTCAAATGACACAGATATCATCTCATAACATACATTAGACATGATTATTCAATAATTAGAACAAAAAACTTGGTTTATTTGATCAGAATATTAACCAAGAAGTTAGATCAATATTGAACACCATTATTGAAAATAGTATGTATTGTATTTTTTCAGATGTATCAGAGAAGATTTGAAAACTGTGGTTACCGATGGGATTGAAAATACTGATGAGAAAATAATTGAAGATATTAAAGTGAGAACATGTTTTGTCACCACCTTAGAGAGGTCCGTAAAATTGAGAACTACTGAGGCTCCGGTAGCACCACCTTCAGTGAAATATCCTGGAATAAAAACAGTAACTATTCCCGGATCATTGCGGGAAAAAGCTTTTGAATTGTTGTGGGAACGAGATAATGACAATTTGAGCATACCGACAATGATTTTGGATGCTATAGTAAAGGTAACTGTTTGGTAGTAGCATATTGAAGAATTTTCTTTGTTATGATGACAATGTTAACAACATATTCATGTCGTTTTTTTTTTCAGTGTCCAGTAGATATGAGACATCCACTTGCCGATAACATTTTACTGATTGGAGGAACAACAATGACTAAAGGATTTATGGCTCGGTTGAAATCTGAACTTCTAAGTCTTCTAAAAAGCAGCCTATATTCTGAGAAACTGAAAATAAATACAGTCAAGTTTCACAAAGCACCAAGCCAACCAAATTACACAGCTTGGCTTGGTGGTGCTATATTTGGTATTGCAGATTTACCGCTGAGGTGCTTAACGAAAGAAAATTATTTGAAATCAAACCGAGTCCCAGATTGGGCAAGTTTGATCGATAATCAAAAAATAACAGACTCGTTTAAAAATAGTATATAAACATTTTTCAAAGTGTCGAATCAGTCTGTTGAATAATGAAGAATTCGAAATCTGATATTCATATTTAAAAAATTTCCCCAAATAAGCAAATATTTCGTTTTCTTTTTTTTTTTATCTGTTTTTTTAACATCACACTGAACGATACGAAAATCGAAATGCCCACAATGTATTATAATATTTAAATATAGGTAGATAGATTAGTTTATTAATTTATAATTTGTATATTGTAGAATTAACAATAAATGCATTGATTATTCATATATTCTGTTGATTCATTTTCTTGATGTAATTATTTGAGCTTATTGGATTTGAACGTCGATTCACATGTATTGGCCATTGATACAAGTATACTTGTGTTAATACGTGGGTATTCCCCTAGTTTGAGAAAAGAATGAAAAAAAACGCCAGCTGTTGAAGAAGGAGTGGAGCGCAGGCGCATCGTCAGGAGCCGGCTTTCGATCTGTGGACTTCCTCTTCCTGTAGCTCGGCACAATGGCGTCCGGAGTAAGTGTCTTTACGGGAAATATTCTTCGTAAAACATCACCGTCTTGTTTAGGGAATCGGTGACGTGAATATGTGGAAAATGACGATAAAATATTATAGATTTATATGGCGTGTAAATTTTTTTTAGACCCTGTACACGTACCCAGAGAACTTCAGGGCTTACAAGGCGCTGATCGCAGCCCAATATTCCGGTGCACAGGTTAAAGTTTCCGAAGACTTCGTTTTCGGTGAAACCAACAAGACCGATGCCTTCCTCAAAAAGTTCCCACTTGGAAAGGTGAAAGTTTTTATTTCATTCATTATTTTTGTTCTAATTTTTCCCGTTTCGAAAATACCAACAATTATCAACTGAGTTAATTTTCGGCTGTCGATATGCTGACACACCGCTTTATGTCATATTTCATTGTCAACGTGTTATTAACTTTCAATATTTCATTATTTTAGGTTCCAGCTTTCGAGACTTCCGATGGAAAATACATCTCTGAAAGCAATGCAATTGCTTACTATGGTATGTACAATTACATTTTTTATTTTTTTCCTTTTTCTCCAACTATATCCCTTTCTCTTCATCTTTTTCTTGATTTTTTTTCTCCACTTTAAACCGGATTTTTAATACTCATACGGAAAAAATTTTCCACCATGTACCAAGCTCGTGATTTTATTTTATTTTAATTAATCTATTTTTTTTTCCGAATTATCTGAATCACTTATTTTGAGATATACAATAAGGGTGATAGATTACTATTTCTGAAAACATATTCAACTGATGTAAGTTTAATAATTAATAATAATTATATTTATGTTTCTAGTTTCAAATGAGCAGCTGAGAGGTAAGACGGACATTGAGCGGGCTGAAATCGTGCAATGGTTTGGATTTGCTGATTCGGAGATTCTTCCTGCTAGTTGTGCCTGGGTTTTCCCGCTACTAGGCATCATGCAATTTAATAAACAGGTTTGAAAAGCAATTGAGTTTATATAATTTTCAGAAAAAATATATACAGATTTTTGTCATTCTGATTTTCAAAGTAGATGAAAAATCTCATTCCTAAAGACAAAGTATAATAAATTGTCTCCAGTCAGCATTTTAATGCTTTGATTCATTTTTATACAACTAAATCAATGTCTTCAAAAAGAATTATATCTATCTTGTTATTTTTGCATGTTATTTAATTATCACAATGAAAAATCTGTATCAAATTGTTTACCAGTACTGTAAGAGAGTTAAACATCTTCATACGATTATTTTGAACTTAGTTTTAGCCTTTGTTCAAAGACGAGCTTGAATATTTGACATTTAAGTTGCGTAACGTGAAAAGGCAGATAAATCGGTGCAAAATATCCACACACGCATCTGTTTATTATATAGATTTGCGTACTAATATTGCTGACATTTGTACAATTGATTAGCTATCTAATCATAATTGTTTGTAACTTGAAATATTTCTACAGATCTTGTTTGCGTGTGATAAAAGTAACGTTAGTATACCAGTCAGCTTATGAAATTGATTACGTACACTAGGGTGTGCCAAAAAAGGAGTGAAAGATTTTTTTCTTATATTTTTGCATTTTTCAATATTTCAGACTGTAGAACATGCCAAGGATGACGTGAAGAAAGTGTTGACAGCATTAAATTCGCATTTATTAACAAGAACTTACTTGGTCGGTGAAAGAATAACTTTGGCAGATATTAGCGTTGCTACGACGCTGTTACATTTGTATAAGTATATTTTGGAGCCGAGTCTACGAAAGCCATACCAAAATGTAAACAGATGGTTCCAGACTATCATTAATCAACCAGAGTCGACAAAAGTAATTGGCTCTTTTAAACTGGCTGACAAAACTCTTGAATATGATCCCAAGAAGTTTGTCGATTCCCAGGAAAAAGTAAGTAAACAATGTACATATATCTCGTGTATCTTATGGACTGAATATTATCTCTTGAAGCGCAAAATCACTGTTAATTTCACTCCGGAAATTTCATCACCCCATAAACAGAATTTTGAAAAGCTCAAATTATGTAAAAATTTACAGTCTGGGAAGAAAGAAAAGAAGGAAAAGCGAAAGGAACCGAAGAAAGAGGCAAAAGAACCGGAGGTAGTTGATTTAGCCGATGAAATAGCAGCTGCTGAACCGAAATCTAAGGATCCATTCGACTCAATGCCAAAGGGTACATTTGACATGGATAGCTTCAAGCGTTGTTATTCCAACGAAGATGAATCTGTCTCTATTCCTTTCTTCTGGAAAGAATTCGATCCCGAACATTACAGCATCTGGTTTGGGGAATACAAATACCCTGAAGAATTGACAAAGGTAAAATAATTGTCATAAGATTGTAAGACCAACTTACTGTTTGTGTCGATCCCTAATTTTCATATGAGTTCGCGAATTTCATAGTTAATGTTATCATTTGCTTGTTCCACAGGTGTTCATGTCTTGCAATCTCATCGGTGGGATGTACCAGCGACTTGATAAAATGCGAAAAGCAGCTTTTGCCAGTGTTTGTCTATTTGGTGAAGATAACAACAGCTCAATCAGTGGAATCTGGGTATGGCGTGGAAAGGAATTGGCATTTCCGGTAGGTCTTTATCAACATTTCTAACTTGTAAAATTGAATAAATTTCGATTACTTGTCTGAACTTGGTCAAAGGATTAGCATTTGATTTGATATGTTTTTTTTTTTGTACTTCAGCTAAGTCCCGACTGGCAGATAGATTATGAATCGTACAACTGGGAGAAGCTGGACCCAGCTAAGGATGAAACTAAAGAATTGGTGAAGCAGTACTTCAGCTGGACCGGAACAGACAAACAGGGTCGCAAATTCAACCAGGGAAAAGTTTTCAAATAAGAACTATGAAGCTCGATAAAGAAAAAAAAATCGTCATTTACACGAAAAATAAATAAAAAAAAAAAAAAAAAAAAAACTAACTGGCTAAAAGATTTTCCACGTAATACCTTGACGAATCCTCTACATATTATGTATGCTACGAACATCCCAGCTTGAAAATTACCTACATGTGTATTCCGTAACTAACTGCTATAATCACACTAAGTTTAGAAAATAAAGCCTTGTAATAGACTTTCTTTGGCTGAACACCAGAATCGATAAGAGCCCTTTCTCTCTTATTTGTAAAAATTAAAAAAAAAAAAAAAAATCGTATATATAATTCTATTTGTCTTGTTATTATTAGCAGAAATAAATACTAGCAGTAAACTTTGCGCAAATATGAAAACTGTGATTATTGCCCACTCATATAAAATTGTCTTATTTTTCGAACTTCTTATTATGAACTTTTCACTATGATACTATCCAGTATACAAGTGATATATCTTGATACTGTAAAATAAATATATGTAGACATTATATACCTATAATAACAAGTCCTATTTAACATAGCTTTTATTCAACACATAAAATGCAAAACATACAGTTTAGATTCATTTTATCTAGGTATATAGGTAGTTCTAAAAACCTTTTAGGTCAAGCCAATCTTTTACAAGGATCACATGATCCCCTTTGAAAGTAAGTTGGCCTGCAACTTCGTGAATCCGACAAGCAACTCGCTTTCCAGACTTTTCTTCCAAATATTTTTTCAGCTCAAATTCCAGGGTCCAAATATCACCTTGAATTCTTCTAAGCTTTGTTAATCTACGCATCCCTCTAAACGATCGGTCAAGATAAACAGGGTGCATATGGTTTTTGGTCCTGTCAACGTAATATGGCAACTTCTTAGCATTCTCTGTGAAAAGAAAAGGAAATAAATAAAAATAATTAGAATTACTCCGTGATAATCATCGTACAAGTATTTCAACTCATTGCTAATGAGTTTTTATAATAATGTAATATTATAGAAATGTTTAGAGATCCTGAGAGCTTACGTTATGTCGGAATTTTATAATATCTACAAAATTAGAAAAGGTTTTATTCTAACCAGCTGGAGGTTGCCAACCGGATGGCAATTTTTCACCCGTCGAAGGTGGTGGAGGTGGTACAGTTTTTTGTGTCAGTAGTCTTTCGACGAAAAACCATTCTTTGGGATCTTTTGATATTTCAAAATCTGTGTAATGTGATGGATCTTTAACAATTGGTGAACTTCGGAAACTGCTGTGTCTTTCTTGAACCTGCAAATACAATTTTAACGTAACAATTTAAAACATTGACCTGTTTCAAGCGATAGTTTTTAAGAAACTTTAAAACATACACAGGTTACGGTATTTGGTTACAATTGCACGTTTAAATAATAGTAATAACAATAATAACAATAAAATTTAGGAATTCTAAAAAAAAAAAAAAATTTCGCAAGTGTTTATTTTTATAGAGTTAAATGTTCGATTTTAAAAGCATTTTGAGAAGACAATTGATTGGTTTTTTTTTAGAAAACTCTGAAGTTTAAAGGTAATATAACTTTTATTTTGACAACAAGATTGTGCATACGAAACGATAGCAAGGAGTGAAAATGGAAGAAAGAAGAATATTTTATGTATGTTACGTATATACATATACGCAGTCTCCATTGTTGAAAGTATCCTCAGACAAGGACAACTGCGTTGTGCTTTTTTAGAATAGAAAAAATATTGACATTTATAAAGGTCAGAAGCTTTGCATGAGAAATTTGAAGATCGTTTTGAGGTTATATCAGATTGGTAATAGCGTATAAGACGACCGCTTACGAAAGAAATATAAATTCATGCGATACTATTGAAAAAGTGATGAAAATTTCGTAAAATGACACAAGTAGTAGGAGATAAAGGTCCGTCGTCAGGCCCTTCGTACGAGCTACGTGGAAAGAGAATTTCAGGATCTTCGTGGAAGCGATATAGAGACCCGTTGAACTTATACAAAACGCGAAAATTTTAACAAGTACCTTGAAACTGTTGGAAAGTGTATTTTTCGTTATATTGCTAGCCAATGAGTTTGTAAAAATTGGTGAAAAGCAGGGTCTTGCGAAAATTCGAAGGGCAGCCATTTTAACTTCGGTAAATAAGGGTCGGTGGCGGCCATTAATGCGTATGGGCGCGTCTCCTGTTCGTTCCTGTATTATAATGGTAAATTCATTTATCGGGAGTGTTTTAGGTAAAATTTTTCGTTCTGTTAGTCAGCTCATATCGTGAATTAATTACTACGGTGAAATATGATTAGTGAAAGTATCGTTGAATGGGTAAATATTGTTAAATAATGTACATAAAGTTATCGGAAATGTAGTATACGATTTAGAAAACTTAATCATTTTGTCGTCAGATGGTGTTAGCGTAAAAGCAGTAGGACAGCGTACAGACACCCTGAAACGGGATCGTGTTTTTCTGAGTGAAATTTTTTCGATTTTACCGAAAAAACGACGCACTTACGGGACAATTTTTGGCCCCAGAGGTGAGTGGTCATTATCCTTATTTTATTGAAATCGAAAATTCCAATCCCAGGTTATTCAAACTCTTGAAATAAGTCGTATAAGTATCAACTCAGTGCCGACCTTTTGTTTATCCGTGATCATTTTTTCGCGAACATTTCCTGCAAGATTTTCATCATTTACCGTCAAGTCATCGTCAAATTTTCAATCTCAGAAGTTAATATGCCCTCCAAGCTTAGTTTTGAGCCAAAAATTTCAACGATTCGACCCACTAAACCGGAGATATTGGTAAAAATATCACAGGCATTTCCCTGGGCAAAGAAGAGGTTCATGATGTATCCGTGTAAATGCAAAGTTTGTCACGTAATTTTTCTGGCGCCAGGGCCGCATCAATTAACCCCCGAGAATAATAAATTTTCCCCTTCTGCTTCGGATTGTTATTAATATGCTATCAATATAAGATACTTATTTAAGATTTCAAACAACTTTCATCTTTTCGATTATATTATTTTAGTTTTGATTCCGCGTTTCCAAAGTATCTATCCTCATTTCACATTTCATACTTCTACGTGTGCGTGATCTCTAAAAAGTATCACATGGCAACACTCTCCATTCTACTTCTACGAGCATAAATCTGTGTCTCAAAATTTTTTTTATTTTTTAATTTTTTAATTTTGATTTTAACTTTTTAATTTTAATTTTTTTTTCTCAATATAGTAACTGTTTTTTTTAAGTACCGTTTGATGAATCACTGAGACAAACGATTTTCTCATTTTCTTTAAAAAAAAATTTTAAATATTCAATCGGAAGACGATTTTCAACTTTTTTAAATATTTTGTTGTCTCATTTTTTAAATAAATATTCAATGAAATTTTTAAGCTTAATAATAGACAGAAAATTAATTTTTCTCGGCTTTTTAAAATAGCTCAAATTTTTTGTTTTTTGTTGCTCGTATGTGCAGATGTGGCTTAACGTAACACCAGAGAGGTCTCATTTATAAGATGCGCAAGTTTGATATGAGAATTCGAGAACCGGGGGTAAACTTCGTGCTTAAAGAAATAACGTCTGGAACAACTTCGCTTCTTTCGTTCAAGTACCTTCGTACTTGAAGGTAACTCAAGGTGACTGAGAATTTTGAAACAGCTATTTATCCAATATAAACTTTTTTCTAAATACTATCCAATCACACAATAGATAGCATGTATAAAGAATTTTGTTCTTAAGGGGTGCTTTCTTGAAACTCCAAAAAAAAAAAAAAAAGAAAAATAATTAATTCAAAAAATTTGACTTGATAGAAAAAAAAAAAAAAAAATTGAAAACGTAATCCAACAACAATATGATATGAACGGGATTTCAGGAGCCCAATGTGGGTGGAAGTGAGATGGCATCCAGGGAGAAGAGACCCCTAGCGCCTTCAAAGTCCAAACAGAAGGTGAATAATGATTGTACATTACCATCAATCGATCAGAAAAATAGAAAGGGCAAAAGTCAAACAAACACAAGGCAGCAGCAAATTGCGCAGGATATTTTAGAGGCTGTAGCTACTAGCAGTCAACTCCCCGTGAAAATAAACGCCAGCTTGCCGCGTAAGAAAGCTATAAAAAATTTAAGGCGCAAGCCCAAACTTAAGACGACAAAAAGTAACCTTATCAAGGTTAAGATAACTAAGAAAGCACCAATTAGGGCTCTAAGAAAAACTAACGCAGATACTATCAGAGCTGTTAAGGGTAGAAGAACGAAAAAAACCATTGAGGAGGAAAAAAGTATTGAAACTGACGTTGAAAATCCTGAAAGCGATAATAGTATCAATAAATCAGGCTCAAAGGGTACCGGCAACAGTGTCAAATCTGCAAATACGGCTTTAAACACATTAAAAAATAGTCTGAAATCCAAAAAAATTAAGTACCCTATCAGAACCACTGAAGTTGATAATTGCATTACCGAAATTCCAGGAAAGGAGACGGACGATACTAACTCGACTGTGATAAACTCAAGAAACAGTCCGAAAGCTGGGAGAAGAGTTAAAATCACTTATAAAAAGTCTCAAACTCTAGATAACGAGGATACAGAAGATAATACTGGCTTAGAAACTGAAGCTAAATATAACAAAGTTTGTAAGGTAGGAGCTGCCAAGAAGATCAACAAAGAGAAGGAAGATACCGGGGGTGCCTCAAAAAATCTCAGGCTCAAAAGAAACACCAGCAAGGAAAGAGACGTACAGAACAATACAAGAAGTAACACAACAGACACAAAAAGTATTAAAGCAATATCTGACAATAAAAACTTGGTAGATCTTACAATCGACGAGGTTATTGCCTCCACCGTTGGTTGTTTAGTAATAGAAGAATCACAAGGATCGGCAAAGAAGCTCAGGAGAGGAAGAAAAGTATCAGAGAGGACGGAAAGATTATTATCTGAAAGTGAGATTAAGCAAGAACCAGATACAGACGGTAGAGAGTCTGACTCTGAACTATTCAAAGGGAACCAAATTTCAAAAGATATGAGCCAGAGTAGTTCAGATTCTTTGAAAAGTACAATACCTAGGACAAGATATAATCGCACATCGGCACAGAGAAGCCTTAGGAACGGCAAATTGCGAAGTTCCTCAGAATTGGGAATATCAACAGATTCAGAGAACAAACAGTCGAAATTAGAATCAGAAGATCAAATTGGGTCTGATACTTGTGCCGGTGATTCGTCCAACGAAATTATCGAAGGCGAATCCTTTTTTTATGAAGCTAATTTAAATAGTTCCCAAGAGAACATGAATTCATCAAAAGGGGAGAACCCGATGGGTACAAATGAACGAGCAGTTATGAAAAACTTTGAAGATGACGAGAATAATGCTACGGAAGTAGGAAATAATAATAATGGAGAGCGTGGAGAGAGGACGTCAGAAGTTGGACCAACGTTGCGCTCAAAAACAAAAGCCAAAACTATGGATCCTACAGTTACAGGTTCAGATGTTAAATCAGGCAACGATGTGAAGACTGACGAATCGAAGTTTTTAGTAAAAAGTTCTGGTACACAGGATGACTTGAAGAAAAGTACCAGTATAGAACATATGCGAAAAGAAAATATCCTGGTAAATATATCAGATAAACCCAAGAGTCGCCGCAGTAGTTTAAATGTGGAAATGAAGAAAACAGTTGGGTCGTTTTACGGATCAGATAATTCAGATAGTCCAAAGTCACAAATTGATCAAATGATAGAAAATATAAAATTGAATATTGCTAAGTCGATTGAAAGTAAAATTTTTGGTCCCGAGAAGAGCCTGGTTTTAAATAAGAATTTTGAAATGTCTAAGACGGAGGAAATAGTTGCACCATCAAGCAACGAGTTGCAGAAGAAAAATCTTGATGAGAAAGATGAAGATTTGAATACTCCAAATATTTCTAAAAGCGAAATGAAGTCAGAAAATTCAGAAAATTCAATGCCTAAAGTTGCTGATACTGCCAAAAAGATTGAAAAAATGGTAATGGGCGATATGGAAATAGTCGATACTCAGTCACAAAAAAGGCAGCAGAATAGCAATGATAACAGTAATGAAGCTACACCTAGTAATTTATTGAAAGTCTCTGGATTGAAAGATGCACCGATTGCTGAAAATAAACGCGAGGGTTTCTCAAAGTCTGAAAACGCGGCGCTCCACATGGGAAATTGTAGCTCTGATTTGGCGTCAAACAAAAAAGATTTGGACTCTGTTGAATCTATAGAAGACAGTGATGAGAATCAAGCCCATGGAGATGAGGGTCAAGCAAAAACAATGGACACTACCAAAAAAGTCATCAACACCAGACAATCTGGTGTAAGCAGTGAAAAGTCATCAATTACCATTCCAAAGTCAGTAGAATCAAATAAGAATCAATCCTTGCCAGAATTCATTCTAGACATTGAAAAGCGAAAGAGATTGTCGATAGTTTTGGACAAGACAGGGAATGCTGATCATGAACCTTTTCAGAATACAAACAACTCGTCAACCATGGCAAGTGATTCAACATTTAGCAATAAAGATACAACTCATTGTACATTGGATTACAAAATATTTGAACAAGAGTTGAAAGACGGTCAAAAGAGCAATGAAAAATCGACTGCGGCTGATTCTGAATTAGTGGCAGCAGGTGATACAAATGTTACTGTGAAATCAACTGGAACAGAAGGAAAATCATTAGCAATATCTGACGATGTGGAGATGCCATCGATTGATGAAATTGATGATATAGAAAATGATGATGGTTGTTTGAATACTACGAGGCAATCTGAGGAATCTGAAACACTGGAGAGTATCTCTAGAGAAGTAGAGAGATTGGTGGCTGAAAATGAATCAGAGACTACAGAGATAATCCAATCAATGAAACAGCCATCAGAAGTAGCAGATGAGGACGTCGATAATCGTTTGCCAAATACAGATTCAGGCGATGGTGCAAATTCAAAATTAAGTACTAAAAATTGCAATAAAAATGCAACTTATGATGTTTTTAACGATATGGTGGATGCAGAAGCAGAAACAAATCGATTTTTAGAGGCTTTGGAGTCTTCATTTACTGATTCTGATATTCTTAATATGACACCAGAGATCAGCGAAGTTTTAGCCGCCAAGGAACTATCCCGAAGCAATTCTGTCTATTCAAAAGAGACTAGTGATTTTGAAAAATTCAGCGAGGAATCAGCAGAGGATTCTGAGTTTCGCGAAAATGATAAGACTGCTTTTGAGAACCAAGATCCGGTTAATAATTATCAATCCACATTAAACGACCAAGACAGTATTCTCAGTAGTCGAAATTTATCCATACCATCAGAATTATCACATCAAAATGCAGAAAAATCATCAACTCTACCATCTCAAAGCGTAGCTCATTTCTCAAACATAAAAGGCACTATGGAATCGCGGAATTTAAATATAGAACAAGAGTCGAACGGCAAAGAACTCGCAGGAATAAGTCAAAACGAGTTGACGAGCCAGAAAGATATTAACAAGATCCCAGAAAACTTTGAGGAATTCGATAGAAGCATTGAGAACAACCGAAATTCGACTGTTTCAGGTGAAACATCATCAGAAAAGCATACGAACAACCAAGAAAATACTCCAAATGTATGTATTGACACCTTGTACATCGATGTATCTTGTGTGGAAGAAGGCATAATGAAAAAAGACTCACAAGTAGAGAGCATTGATAAACAAATCACTGCGGAAGAACAACAAACATGTTTAAATGAGGAGAACAAACGGGTATTGAGAGCACGAGACAGGCAGAGGAAGGTGGAATCAGGACGAAAATCACAGGAGACTGTCCACAATGCAGAAGTAATTGAGAATAGTAAATCAGGTGTCAATGTATCAGAAGATTCTGATAAAACAGATGTAGCAAAACAAATAGATTTGCAAACGAATGATAACGGTCAGGAATCAACATTGAGCAAACGGAATAATCCTGATCGAATATCTAACGTGGATGAGGCGGAAAGAACAGAACTTGATAAACAGGAAGCAGATGAAAGAGGCCAGGCATCAGGACCACTTATTCGAACTCGTCGTAGTCGGGAAGTGAAGAAACGTAAGGATGAACAACAACAAATACAGAATGTTCAAAAACCAAAACGTAGCAAAAGGGATAACAAGAAATCTGACCAACAAAATAAAGAAGAGACTCTTCTGGATAATGAGGTTGCTAAAATAAATGAAAACACTCAATCATTGACTGAAAAATATCAAAAAACTTACAAAAGTGGTGGGAATTTCCGAGGATTCTCCGAAGGTGGTTCTAAGACTATTTTCAGCTCTAGTAAAGTTAGAAAAAATGATAACGATCGTAGTCATTCAGAGACTGATTTGGAAATGGTTAAACTGGAGATGGAAAATGTTGAACTTTCCAAGAAACGATCAGAAGACATCTCAGCTTTGCCAGACATAATTCAAAGTCAGTCTAGAAATTCTGAAACAGCTTCAGAAAATGAAAAGAAGATCATTGAACATGCGCTTGAAACACCAGAGACTTTGCACAAAGATTTGGATGAAACTTCAACCTCTAGCGAATCGTCGAGTAGTGCTGCAGTAACTCCTAAAATACTAGAAACACCCGAAGACAAAGTAAAAAAAGAATCTATTCTAAGATTACTTGGGTTAGAGTCACTGGAAAAAGCTGCAGAACGTCTCCACCACCAGAAAGCCAAAAAAGAGCAGTATACCGGGACCCTGAAAACAGTTATAAGGGTTCAAAAAGAAAAGGACAAGAAACGCTCGCGATCCCCGTTGAAGATGGTTTTGAAACAAGGAAGAAGTGACGGAGATGGAGACTCGCCAGAATTTTACACCATCCAAAAGGAGGTAAGAATTGTTCTTAATATATCAATTATTATATTACTATTACCTCTATACCCCAAGTCAATTTTAATTCGTATGATTTTCAAAGGGTATTAAACTATCTCATGTTCAATAGCTTATCATGTCTGCGGATAATTATATTGAAGAATAAAATATCACTAGATAGGCAGTCAATTAGTCAGTATCAGTTGGCTTACTTCATATTACCACTCTTTATATCCAATTAACCCATTGGCATGAATTAAATCTATTTATCGATGAATCGTTTTCATCGGATAAATGTAAGCCAATGGGTTTTAGAATATGAAACTAACAAAGGAAACCCTGTACGATAAATGTTTTGCAGTTTATACTGTGATTTAGATTTCAAATTCAGTATAATTCTTTTAGTCTAAGATTATGATGATTAATTGATGGGATAGCAAGACTTATTTTTTCAGCTTGGAACCAGCGGATTAGGCGACAGCAGCTCCGGTGCGAACCGCAAGTTCTCTACTAATCACAGACATTCTTGCGGTAATCTTGGTTGCGGGCATTTTCTAATAACGAAATAATCACACCTCTTTTTCTCATGCTTATTCAAATCTTACAAATTCATAATTCGGTTATAATACATGAAATTTAAACAAGGAAAAGGAATGCTGTATATCAAATGGATTATTAAAAAACTTATATTCTTCGTATTATGTACCCGAATTAAAAAAAAAAATTGCATAATTTTATTCAATAAAGTATTTGTCTGTTTTTTTTTTTTTTTTTCTTCAAATTGAATACAGCAATCTCTTATCCAAGAATATTTTCAGTTAAAACCATTTTTTACTTTAAACTTTAACTTTGATACTATAACAAGCATGCATTTTGAATATTGTATTATTTATTCAATTTTTTATACTTTCTTTACAAATCCAACGATAAGTTCAAGTTCAAAATATAATTTTATGTCAAAAATAATAATCAACGCACGAGAAACTTCTTATAGTTGCAAGAGAATTTTCTAGTTCAATTAAGTTTTTTTGAAACTCTTATCGTTCATTGTTTGTAAAGAAATATTTAATTTAAATCAAGTTTTGTTGAAAAAAGAATGCGTCTTCTTTGTTATAAGTGATATCTTCATATTTGCAGATGAAGATCCAGAGGAACCACCATCAAAAGATCGTCAATCGCTTGTTATCCCAGAGAAATCGTCGTCATTTTCCATACATCCAGGACGTTTGTGTGCCGATGTGTGTTGCTATTGCTTTGGAAAATTTGGTTCATTAGATACACCGATGCACCTAGCACAAATGAAATCCGACGAAAGACGTAAAAAGATATTAAATGTCGAGCGGCATTTGACAAAGGATTCGTGCCTTTGCGATGCCTGTTATCGGCACGTTGATCGAAAGGTAACAAGAATTATTGCCCTGTGGATATTTATAGTTGATCAACTGAAATTATCATCTCTTTCCAAATTGAAATTTGGCTAGTAACAAGTAAAATAACTATGGGATGTAGTCAACTATACTAATCATTCTTATTGTATAAATAAATGAAGGCGAATACCAGTCCTACCAATGTGCAAAGCAAACCGCAAAGGCAACATCGGCAATTAATGGTCTCTAAATGTTCTGCGAGAGAATGCAGAGAACCAGCAAGACATCACGTCAAGAGACGCTGGCTGCTTAAAATTAAAGCTGGGCTACAAAATCAGGCAAGTTTTGTCATATTCGTTGTATTTCTTCCAAATTAGCGATTTCCAAATGTTATGAAAAGATATCAGAGTAGAATCTCTTATTAACAATCTATCCGAATGTATAATTTCTTTTATATTTTGATAATATCAATCTTCAAGTAAAATCTTCAGTAATGTGTATTCTCTTAATTCAGGTGGACATAGACTGGGAGTCAAGCCAGCATACTTCAATGTCCTTTTGTGTGAATCACTATTCAAAGATTGAAAGGTTCCTCACTTGTGCGCTCTGCAAACGTCGTCTTGCAAAAAATCATATGAATCAACTAGTCGCTGCAGAAACTGACGAACTGAATGATCGCCTTAGACAACAAGGGATACCAGTACCACTTTCAGCCGGTACCTTTGTTTGTAAACTGTGTAGATATTTTACTCAGCTACAACTCAAGTACAAAGATATTGAAAATATGAACGCAAACCACAAATCTTTTTTCAAGAGTTATCGTAAACGGTGAGTGTTATACTTCATTTACACACTCATAATTAGCATACTAGTCTATTCAAATTCACACATTCGACACAACTAGTCAATGGATTTCATTTGAATAAAGTTTGTGATTATGAAACGAGTATAGTATAGATTAGTTTAGTAAGATTTTGATTTTGTTTAATTAAAATATTTTGAAGATCAGTTTGTCTGAATATGAAAAGATTTAAAGAAATGATTTATTAAATTTCTGGTTATGTAGAGATTTATTAATATTTGTCCGTCTGTTACAGGATTCTGCATTGTCATGATATTGAAGTACTGGAGAATGAAGAGGAAGACTCGTCTTCCCAGAGTCAACCTGCCAAAGACAAGGAAAAACGAAAAAAGTCTAAATGTGGACAAGGTAAGAGTGGTAGCTCTAAGTCCCTTGACAACACCCATAATTCTACTTCCGAAAAATCGACACCTGAACCAAATAAGAATGAAGGAATGAACTTCGAGACAGATAACGATGGCTTTGGTAATCGAAGTTCGACGAACGAGAAAATTCTTAATCAAGATGATAGTGCCTGTCGTGACATTCAAATTCTGAATGTTGATGATTCGATAGAGAATTTAAAGAAACGGAAATCTCACGATATGCAAGTTTATAATAGCAGTTCTAACTTTTCTTCTGGTAGCACTAACGATCTTGTTGAAATACTGGCTATGGACAAAGAAGTTACTTTGACAAGGCTACCGAAGAGAGCTAGAACAAACAGTGATATCAATCCGGTTGTTCAAAGACTTGGGGCCAATCCTTCCATTAGTGTGCGTACTCTTTTCCCTGGTGAAGAAGAAATGAATTTACATGCCAATGTTGAGTTTAATAATGTACGCGAGGTTACACCGCAAGGTTGGGAAAAGTGTGCAACAATGATACAGTATGACAGAGATACTAAACTGTTGTGGCAAGAATTACAAAGACCATATGGGAATCAAAGTTCTTTCCTAAGACATTTGATACTTTTGGAAAAGTATTACAGATCTGGGGATTTGGTATTAGCACCAAATGCATCACGAAATGCAATTAACTACTCTACATCTGTTCAAAATCGGCTGATATCTTACGAGGGACCAGAAAAGGTTGACGAACCTATTCTAGAGCCTATTTCATCAGAGTTTGCCAGTCCAAGAAGATTGAGCGGTGGTTTTATGATGGAAAGAGATAGACTCTCAATGCCTAGCACTAGTTCTTTCTCAACAAATACAACAATTAACTCGCATATACCAAGTTCAATTTCTAATTCATCAAAAACAAGTCCACCGCGTATTTTGAAATTAAATTCGGGTGTTTCTATTATAAAAAAACCTCCACCAAATTTACATCGTTTAAATTTACCCTCGACTAGCACAAGTAACATCAATAATTCAAAGCGCAAAGACAATCGAATGCCAGTGATGTCGGGTGGTAAGGTGTTTCAACTAAGCGAACCTGAATACAAAAAGTTACAGAATTTGAAGAGGCAGAAGCAAATGCTTAATGATAAACAAATGCCAAATATAAATTTGACGACGAGTAGTAGCGGCTCTGTATCTCCGTCAAGTTCACATAACAGGCCTGCAACACAATATCAAAAGGCACAAATGGCTGCTCAAACGCAATTCCAAAAGCATTTGCGAATGCAACAGGAAATGCTCAGTAGACAAAGCAGAAGTGATTTTGAACCCCTTATTTGTGACGTTAGATTATTGGCTAATGAGAATAACCCGGCACAAAATTTGTTGAATAATTTGAATTTACCAAAATCAATTCAAGTTACGACAAAACCCCCGAACACGATTCCAATAATGCCAAAAATTCCAAAATCTTTGACCGTGATACCCCAAACAATTACCAGACCTACTGATAAATGAGATATTAAATTAAACTCTTTATTAACTTGCACCTCTTATTGGACCACGTTATGCATCAAAATCCCTGTCATGACAATTTTAATATTGTAGTGAAAAAAAAAAAAACACGAGGATTCTCTCTTAAAAGTACCTTCAGATTAGATTAGTGCCACTAGTTGCGTTACACCTTAATTGAAAAACGGAAAGAGTCAAATAAGTTTTCTTTGTTTTCTTATGGTATTTAAATTGTGATTATACATATTATTTATTAGCAAGAGTGTTGAACATTTTCTTTATCGATATACATATGTATACAACCATTGAGCCTTTATAATATTTTGCATCATTATACAATATACTATATAACGCGTGTATTGCGATTTTTATTAGTTGTATAGAGTTTTGGTGTTTTTTTTTTTTTTAATTTTATTTTTTAAACATAATTTTTCTCGTAATCGATGAGAATGTAGGCTAAGAGAGCGCACTTCTTTATTTTCACAACGATTTACCCAAAGTTTGATTTATTTGAATGCATAACAGGGACTAAATAAATAGGTCTGCGCTAAGAGCTGATTGATAAATTGAAATCTTTGCATTGTAAATTTTTCAAACTGATTAATTTCACATGAAAAAAAAATAAAAATACTAAATAAAGTACAGTCTTTTTTACCACATCAAGATTATGTATAATGTAATAATGAATCAGTCATTGATTCTTTGGAAATCAAATACCTATTTGAAAAATTTACCTTATGCATAGATAGGCAAAGAGAACCTGATTAGTTAGAACATTTCTTAAATCTATAAATATTTCTGGCATGCAAAATGTCTGCGATTAATATTTACTATTCCGATTTAAAGAATATTAAAAGTATATTGTATTTGTAAATTAAGAAGAAAGTAAAAAAAACGAAGAAAAAACAGAAAAAAAAAAATTTAACCAAATATTCTAAAAATGAATTCTTAACATTTGAAAATTAATTAAAAAAAACAAAAAAGTTGAAACATTTCGAATGTATGTACTTTGTACAGGCCAAACAGTGATACTAAAAAAAAAAAAAATATTAATGGTCCGATGACTCTTGCTATCGTAGCAAAAGACCTAACACAACTGACTATATCAATGTTCACTAAGAAAAGTGCCTAAACAATGTGAGAACATATTAGTTATTATTGACCTAATACGCTAAAATGACTTACAATGGTATATAAATGTTAGTTATTATCTAAAAAGAACCATATCAGCGCTACCTAAATAATTTTTTTTACATATGTATAATTTAGGCTGGAAGTGTGAGAAATTAGTGTTGGATATCAATGTGCATATTGTGTTTCTGATAGATTCGCACTAACTTTGCACTGCCTCATTCATCCCATTGGGAAAGAGACGAAAAAAAAGCCCTATTGTTACATCGTAATTTACTTCGATCTTCTTCTTTTTTTTTTTTCATACTTCTTGAATTCAGATCTAGATCATCTGCTGAGTTGGGGAAAAAAAAAATTGTAAAAGGGATGAACGTATATGGTACTGTTCAATCAGCTTAACTTTGTTATGCTCTTAATATCCAACACTCTTAGGTGTATTATGTATACTCTTAGGTTTAGAAGAATAATTAGCGTTTTATCTTTTAAATATACACATACGATGCATCTCGCAAACGAGGAGCATAATAGTAATCTGTAATTATAAACGAAATTAAGTATAAATAGTTAATTCAATTTTAGGATATGCGTTGAGCTTATTTATTACAACATAATTATAATGTACATAATTAATAAATAATAACAATCATGATTTTGCGTAAGATTCCTTAGTTTTATTGCAAGTGGTAAATTACAATAAATAGTTTTCGAGACCCGTGCCGCATGGCTACCAATAGCGTTTGCCACCATTGAGAAGTGATTTATTTTTGCTGTTTTTAGCAAAATATTAAGGGTATTCTTTACACTTCGATTACTATCTTCTAGAAGACTATTTTTTTTTTTTTTTTTTTTTTTTTTATGCAGTAAACTTGAAAGTGTGCAAAACAATTGATAAATTTAAATTATATGCATAACGTTTTTTGATAATTGCCCTTCTTGTGGTTTACTATTACTACTTATGCCAGAAAAAAAAAAAAAAAAATGTAAATAAAGAATGCCTATGCATGGGCACTGAAGCCTGTCTGCTAAAGGATAGCTCAACTGTATAGTAAAAGCTAAATACATAAGGAAAGAGTGTCGGATTTCATTATAAACGGAAAGATCTTTTCGATGGATCATTAGTCGTATGTGCGTTTATGTACAAGAATTATTGTGTTAGTCTTCAAGTCCACTTTTTTTGCTGTCGGTTATATTCTGTAAATATTATTATCAAACAATATTCACTTGTGTCACAAGATCCGAACTTTGATTCATTGCATTTATGATTCTTTTCAAGAATACAAAAGCAGCTCATAACATGTTACATTGAAGATTATTTAATTTTTTTTTCTTTTTTAATATTTATTGTCAACTTTTTATTTATTGAAAAATGTTAACATTTTACACAGGCATCGGTACAAAAAGTCTCTTACTATGAATACTTATATGCTTAAGATATTATTAAAAATTATTTGCAATAAAAAAAAAAAGTATTTATGTAAGTTGGATGAATAAAATAAAAGGGCTGTGTAATATTCTTTTAATCTACTTTATACAACATATAAAATGTAAAGTTCGAATCGTTTGACCGACACACCAAAATATATCACATAACTATATCCATACGTAGGAGATCTGAAATATTAGTATTTCAGTATAAGTTTGAAGATGTGATGTGTTTTAACATCAATATCACTGTTTCAAGTCAAGTTGAGAAAATTCATAAAAAGAATATCAGACTCTCACGTGATTGTCAGTCTTGCTTAATTTCACATATAGTATATTATTAGTCTGATGACGAGTGGGTTTGGAGTTCTTGAAGTTTTATCTGTTGTTCGGCACTCTGTATCCTGTAGTTATTGTGGATTACGAAATGGGAAGTAGTTCAGAAAAAACTTTTCAGAATTGTTACACTAGAATGTTGCAACAACTTGAATGAAAGCTACTAATATTATACATATAATAGAAGTGTAATACAATGCAGAGTATATAAATACATTATACATAAAAATTCTCTATTTTACTAAGGATATTTTTGATATATATAAATAGATATACAATATATAATATATATATATATATATATATATATATATATATATATATATATATATATATATATATATATATATATATACATATATATATATATATATATATATATATATATATATATATATATATATATATATATATATATATATATATATATATATATATATATATATATATATATATATATATATATATATATATATATATATCGCATTCAAATTAATTATTGCAAACGCTCGATAATCAGTTATTGTTGTTAAAGGGCAGACATGTCTCAGAGTATAGGGAAAAAGAATACTTGATACCAGTGTTAACAATGGAATTGAATTTTCTAAATACCACGATGAGATATAACTTGATGAAATTTATAGTAATCTGCTTAAAGCTTTGATTTACGAATGACAATTTTTATTGTCTTATTTTAAAGTTTTCAGATTATTACAATCACTTATTAATATTATCAAGTTCTTGTAAAAGAAATTTGTAAATCAATGTTGCTGAATGAGATTCGGACGAGCATCCTGAATCATAGGCTGGAATTTCATTTCATTGTGGATCTCTTGGTACTTGACACTCTAATTCCCTGTGTTACACACTTAGGTCGTATCGTAGATGTACGAGCTAAGCTTAAGTTTTAAGAATTCTATTTTTCTGGTGGCAGAGGGTATATCTATTGTAAAAGAACTGACGAATATGATATGACGTTGAACAGGTGTTGTAAAGAGTTATATAGGACACTTTCAAAGGGCTTTATTCAAATTTGATGGTATCATTTATTTAACGAAGGGTATATTATAAGACTTAACTATCCAAATCTTTGAACTCTCTATCAGTAACGAATTATCTTCGTCAGTATAATAACGTTTAAAAATTTTTCGTGCTATTCATCAATTTTCTTCTTTCAACTTACTGAAATTATTCCCATTTTACCGCAAGTTTCCTCAGTAGCGAAATGCTCAGCGGTAACTATCAGAGTGTTCTTAATTTTTAACAATTTATATAAAAATATTAATTGACAAGTTTGCACGTTGTGTCAAATTTTGCGACAACGAAACCATCATGACGCTTATTATTCTATACCCTGCAAATGATTTATAATTTACGCAACCATCTTACTTGCTTTTATCGTCTTCCACCAAAGTGTCTTGTATTACTCGATGCTGCATGTATATTATATATTATATATAAATATATAAATATATAAAACAAACAGATTCCCATGCAGAATTAGGGAATGGAGATATTTGACAAGCAATAAAAGAATCATTGCGATTCGGAGAATAATATATACTAAATTTGAATTATTTAATCTCCGACTTAATGTCTTGTGTAGGTTTTAAAGAGGCAATGAGGACTAGGCATTTCACTGCCATTTTCATTTGATATTTAGACTTTCTGATAAAGTTGTGGGGACGCGTGTTACATATTAAAAATATTTTTTATAAAGAAAATTGAATAATCAAATTAATAAAATATGTTTCATTCAAAATTAGCGGGGTAGGCAAGGGTGGCTTCTGAGCCCTTATTTTTTATATTGCTATCAACCATCCTGAGGAAATCTTTATCAAATATACCCGCCGAATGTCACGGTGAATAGTAGGAACAAGGAGTTCTGATCTACCACAGAGGAATTTGATACCTCTATGAATAAGTTTTCGTCATATTTTTCGGATAATAATGACAATACATTAAAAAACAAACTGTTTTCGCGAATGGGTGCTACCTGTTTAAAGTTGATATCGCAGAGATTGGCTATTGTGAAAAAAAAAACATGAAATATAAAGGAATGAAATTGACGAATATGGCTTCACCAATTTCGTACCAGTTCCTACGACCATTTTTGAGATATTGAAATTTTCGGTTTAAGAGCGATTAGACCACCTCTCTGTTATCGACACACATACCTATATGTAGATATATGTTCAATACTTAGCCTGACGACTTCAATGGGAATTTTAATTATTAACCATCTGATAGTGCGATTGCCTAGATAAGTTAAGGTATCAGACGCGTTGTGTGATTTGTAATTGACATTAAGCGAGTGAATTGTTAATTCAAATAAATTAATGTCAGCGCACTTGAGTTTCAGTTATGAAATTTATATTATTTAAATTAATGAATTAACATATGTTACAATTCTTATAGCTACTTTTGTTTATTTAGTTATATCATGTAATAGTTATTAATAATTCCCTTTGTATATATTCGCAACATTCAATAAAAATACAAAAAAAATAAAATAAAAGTAAAACATAAAAATAAACAGAATAAAGAAGAAAGGATTTACCTACATATATATTTTGCAAGTAATCCATCCAAGTCCTAGATACAGCTGTGACGATTAAAAGATAGACGATGTAATTATTTAATATTTATCACTTACTCTTATGTATTAAATAATATTACGAAATATTACGTATGTATATCTAGAACAAATAACATGCAATTTTTTTTTTGCTCGAAACATTTATTCATTTAACAAAGTCAGACTGCCGAAAATATATGTAGACAAAAAATACTATAAAAATTGAATGAATATTATTCCAAGTCTGTGCAGCAAAGCAGACCGATGTATATTTATAAATTTTACATTGACCAATCAGTTGTGTGTGAAAGGAGAGAAGATCTTATACTTTATTTGTGGTTCGGAGGAAAAAAATTTCGTCTGCTATAAAAATATATCCGATATGAAAATACGTAGTTGTTTTTTTTTTGCTCTACCGGTACTCACTTGCTTATACATAATTCTAAAGACGAATACTGTAAAAAAAATAATGTTATATCCTGACCCCCGACCTGCTTCTATGCCCCTCATTATTTTCGGTAAAATCGACTAATATTCGATTATTCCTTGTTTAAAAAATTGCGATAATTTCATAAGTTCTTAAGCTGCCGTCTGAGTATTTTACCCGCAGCACTTTTCGGAATTAGATCGACAAATTTCACTGATCCCAGTTGCTTGTACTTGGGTACGCGTTCGGCAATAAATTTTTTCACTGCATTTTCATCAAGTTTTACTCCGGGTTTGCGAACCACGAATGCCTTTGGAATCTCCCCAAATGTGGGGTGCGCTGCCGCTGTTACGGCAGCGTCTAATATTCCCTCATTAGATCGTAACAGTTCTTCCAGTTCAGCGGGAGGTACTTGGAAACCCTTTACCTTAATTAATTCTTTGAGCCGATCTTTGATAAACACGTGACCTGAAATGAAATGAAAAATAATAATGACTTACAGCCATATTTTGATAGGTACGGACGTAAAATCAGGTTCACGTGGTCCTCAATGTTATAATAATAATAATTTTCGCTTACCAAAATCATCGTAACATCCGATGTCACCAGTTTTGAACCATTCACCATCCATTGTATTCGCTGTGGCTTCGGCATTCTTGTAGTACCCTTTCATCACTTGTGGCCCTTTAACGTAAAGCTCTCCTAGCTCGTTTACTCCCATATTTCGACCTAAGTTCGAATCATCCATTCCAACGATACGGAGTTTTGTATTTGGAACAAGATATCCTACTGCGTCCAAATTGTCCATTCCATTAGCGCTCGTTGAGATCACAGGAGAAGTTTCCGTAAGCCCGTAGCTAAAGGAGTGCGATTAATGAAAGAAATACAATTACATACGTACAATCGAAAGTGACCCATTTATATAATACAAAATTGTATATAGAAGCATCACTGCCGCTTGTCTACCGACTGTACATGTATATCTAATGTTAAAGTTTACTTCCGTCAAATTTTGATATTAATTCTGTATAACGAATATTTCAGAAGTTTCAGTTGTCTGTATATTATTTTAGAATTAATTACCTATTCAAAAACTGATTCAATACAGATATAACTAACCCTTGTGAAAACACAATTTCACGCTGAGATTTCATTATCAGTCGTTGTGCAGTTTCGGATCCAATTGGTGCAGCTCCTGACATGATGTATCTAACGCTCTGTAAATGATCACGCGTAGCCAATTCACTGTTAAGCAAAAACAGTAACAGTGGAGGTGCTGCGTACAACAAATTCGACCCAAAGTCCTTCAGACATTTTAAGGCACCCTCGGGATTAAACTTGCGCAGAAAAACGAGTTTCGCTCCGACGCTAAATCAAAATAAATATAGTTGTAAAAAGACGCGCTTGGTGCTGAAAAAATAGATTAAAGGTCAGCATGAATTCGGTGAAAGTGGCGGACGAACTGACTTCCTAGATTATAATTCATTATGCACGATTGTATGCGTAATTATGTACACGTATGTACCTTAAGTAATTCAACAGCAGCACGCTCAGTCCGTAAATATGAAATACCGGTAAAATCACAGGAACTACATCCTGGTGTGTTTCGGTCGTTTCATATCCCGGAAATAATCCTGGAGTTTGGAGCTGCTTAATGTTCGTAACAATATTCCTGCGGGTATGGGATAAGGTCAGAGTTTATTCGACTCTATTTGAGCGTGATGTATTTGTATAGTTCTGAATAATTTTTGTAAACGTTGTGATAATTTCAAAAATATTTTCATAATTTGTCAGTACCGATGTGACAGCTCCACGCCTTTTGGCAAACCTGTTGTTCCACTAGAGTACGGTAAAAACATAGTCTCCTCATTATTTCTGTCTGGAATTGCAGATTCGCTGAAAACTTCAACGGAGTCTGATACCAATTCACTGAATCTGATGCTACCATCTGGTACAGAATTCTGTGCCTCATCTATCACAATTATGGGCAATTTGATATGCAGATTTCCGGAAATGCTCTCTTTTACAACAGAGTATTGTTCTGGGACGGTAATCACAGCGGAGACTTCAGAATTTTGTAACTGTCGACTGATTTCCTTTACCGTGGATATTGGATTGCTCGTTGTTACCTGGAAAATGTATCAATGCACGACAACCAAATCTGCAGAACTCTGATTCCTAACATAGAAGTTTATTAGTGCACCATTTGGTCATTTCATGGTTTTCCTTGGAATAGATTGTTGCTGTTTCTCGTGTTACACAAAGTTCAATTGTAGGCAAAGACTTTGGAGGGAAAATTAACCCCATATGCTACAGGTATAAGTGTTAGTTCGCTCATTTTCGAGCAGGACATTGTCACCTGTGGAAATCCAATAAACTTACTCTAAGTCCAGCCTCTGAAGCGCCCAATACAATTATTGCGAATTCCGGAATGTTTGGTATAACGACAGCGAGGGTGCTCCCGGGATATAATTTGCATTTTCTCAAGGACGACGCTAATTTTCCACTTAATGTACGCAATTGAGCGTACGTGAAGGATTTACCAGTCGTTGAGCAAACCTATCGAATAGAAATATATCCGCGTTCATTATTATATGATTGAATTACAGTATGATTTAAATCCTGCAAGGCCTTGCATATAACAGAGTTGTTTATTGTACATACATTAGGTATGTGGGGTACTTATCATTATAACTTGCAAATCTGATGGACGTTTGACTACGTGTTATTGTTATGTAATATCAATTGTATCACCTATGTCAAACGTCGTAGGCGTGAGTAGCAGTTTTTCCTTGTCGCAAAAGCTGATTAGAGACTCTTGAAGTAATATATTTTCGATAGGAAGCAAATACATCGTGTTTTGCTTATCGGAATGAACTTTGATTTTGCAGATATACAGAACTGTATAGCTATATTAATTTACGTAGTTACAAGACGCATCGATATTTGTTTGTGAAAATGTTGCTGCATATATTTTAATTTACCAAAAACAAGAAAAAAAAATGGAGAAAAAAAACAATACATGAGCTGTTAAACTTTTGTATTCGAAAATGTTCAACAAGTGGTGCTGACATTTGCTTTGCTACCTGGACCGAGATCAATCATCCACTCTTCTTGTTATAACTTATCGCAAGGTTGATTATGCTTGTTTACAACCACACATTGAAATTTCTTTTATGGTGCTCGATCAGAGGATTAATCATTGAAGCAACAAACGTAAATCGATAACCGAACGTGAGCGAGACTGAATTCTCTTGACCTCGATACATACCACTTGTTTGCGTCATTGCAGATTGAGCATCTTTCCCGCGTAAACATCTATTATCTATAGTTTCGGGAGAATAATTTGTGTTCTTGATAGTATCAGTTTCGGAATGATCATAATCATGATACTCAATATAAATGTAATGTAGCCTTAACATTAACAATAACGAGTATCGCAGGAGCTTCTCAGTAGCATGTCGAAAAATTTTTTTCAATCCAAACCGTGTATAGATATAGATTCCTACCGTAGCAGTTTTATTCGGCCATCGGTCCAGGTTTTTCCATACAAATTCATGTAAAAATTCTTTTGAACTGTTTAAATCTTCGTATGCACTGCAAACAACATTGTCTTGGCTCAGTCGTAAATTATTTATCGGTGCATACGAAGAGTATTGTACTTTTATAGGCACTGATGTGGAAGTAATTAATCTTTTATTATAATCATGGGTCTGATTAGCGATAATAAATAGACCTCGCTTTTGCAAATGGAATCTTATCGATGATCCAATATTGTAGCATTTCGGTACTGACCGATTAAGTGAATAGAACAAATTTGACATCGCTATTCGCAAAGTTAGCTATATCGTTCAATGGTCATAACTATATTCACCAGTACCGCACCGGGCAACCGCGACCAGTATACTGAAGCAAATTATTTACGCCACGTATATGTAGAGCCGCGGGCTGTGATATGTGATACACGTATAAGCGTGAGCAATGACTCGTCGTGGTGTATGTACCCAAACGTTTAAAGCCCGCCGCACACGGTGCTTGTTTTCATGATTTTTAGTCGCTGGATTGCTTGCGTGCCTATGACAAAACGCATCAAGCAAGCAATCCAGCACGTAACGGGCTTAAGTCGTCGCTAACATACGTTTAAGTATACGTCCAGTGAATATAGGTATACATATGTATGTCGGTGTCTAGTATACTACAATCCCGTCTCTCTCCGCTACGTATATTTTTGTGCCCAGTTTCGAATAGTAATACACTTGATCACCTTCATTCCCCCGCTCACACACCTATTATTCCTCTATTGCGTGCACTTGATTGTACACTTTTATAGCAAAAACATGTTCGAACAAAGTATAGGTATAAGTAATACTTTCATGTATAATATCAGACTGATGAATGACATATGAGAATGAGATTCAAGAGACGGTAAGAACGACGATAATGAATATGCGACTACAGCGATTATCAAGGTTCTTTCTAGCCATGGACGTAAATATAGACTTGCTGTCCATTTGTAGATTTTTGTTTCAACAAAATGTGCAAATCATATTGATGCCAAAAGAATCGGGTATATATTTTCGTAACTTTTTTTTGGACTGGCCTATGAGTTGCGGATCTTGTGTGATAAATACGATCAAGATATTGAACTTATATCTAACGAGGAATGACTTAGCAGCAGTGTTGTAAAAATTGTAATTAAATTTATTTCAATTACTTCATTGTACTTTTATAATGTGTAGTGAAATATAATTTCAAATACAAAATTTTATTCTATTACGATTGTAATAATGGGCGTAATGTGTAATTAAAAAAAAATTCAATAAAATATACAGGTAATTGAATTTGAAAAGTAATTAATGACGCAATTGAGCTCTTTTCCAAACTCACCCAGGTATCAGGAGAACATCTGACCCAAGGAGGTGTGCTGAAATTTTTGGCGAGATAAACCAACGCCGTACATGCAAGCATGCATGCGGTTGTATAGCTGTACGGCCCTATGCGAGTCTTTGTATGCTTAAGTTATTCGAATTTTTTGAAATTTTGAGTCTGAAATTGCTCCTGGTATCAGGAGAACATCTGACCTCTTCTGGTCAAATTTTTAGCAACAATTACAACGAGTACACCTACATACATAACTTCAATTACATAAGTAATATTAATTGTATCGATGCTTTACCAAGAAACATTGATAATAAACCAGATATGTGAATATTCAATTGATGCATTATTTTTCCCATTCCTTTCCTTGCGTAGTAATAAGAATCACGAAAGCTGAAAACCCCGCTGAGCGTATGTCTAAGCAAGCATGCATTCGTATAGATGTGTCTCTATGCATGTCTCATTCGCTTACGATATTTAGAATTTTTGAAATTTTGAGTCGAAAAATTGCTCCTGGTATCAGGAGAACATCTGACCCGAGGAGATGTGCTGAAATTTTTGGCGGGAAAAATCAGGAGCATAGAGATATGCGAGCATGCATCTGTATAGATGTGTCCTTCTCTCTCTCTCTGTGCATGTCTTATTCGCTTACGAAATTTAGAATTTTTGAAATTTCAAGTCGAAAAATTGCTCCTGGTATCAGGAGAACATCTGACCCGAGGAGGTGTGCCGAAATTTTTGGCGGGAAAACCCCCTGAGTGTGTGTCTAAGCAAGCATGCATTCGTATAGACGTGTCTCTCGCACTCTCTCTGTGCATGTCTTATCCGCTTACGAAATAAGAAATTTCTGAAATTTTGAGTCGAAAAATTGCTCCTGGTATCAGGAGAACATCTGACCCGAGGAGGTGTGCTGAAATTTTTGGCGGGAAAAATCAGGAGCATAGAGATATGCGAGCATGCATCTGTATAGATGTGTCCTTCTCTCTCTCTCTGTGCATGTCTTATTCGCTTACGAAATTTAGAATTTTTGAAATTTCAAGTCGAAAAATTGCTCCTGGTATCAGGAGAACATCTGACCCGAGGAGGTGTGCCGAAATTTTTGGCGGGAAAACCCCCTGAGTGTGTGTCTAAGCAAGCATGCATTCGTATAGACGTGTCTCTCGCACTCTCTCTGTGCATGTCTTATCCGCTTACGAAATAAGAAATTTCTGAAATTTTGAGTCGAAAAATTGCTCCTGGTATCAGGAGAACATCTGACCCGAGGAGGTGTGCCCAAATTTTTGGCGGGAAAATTTTAGCGTACAGCAAGCATGCATACAGTTGTATAGCTGTATGGCTCTATGCGAGTCTCTGTATGCTTAAGTTATTCGAATTTTATGGGATTTTGAGTCGGAAATTGCTCCTGGTATCAGGAGACCATCTGACCCGAGGAGGTGTACTGATATTTTTGGCGGGAAAAATTGGGCACCTTATTGCATGCAACCATATCATTAGGCACAGCTTATTTTTCGATTTAAAATTGCTGTAAATTGAAAAATTACGCTGTATCTTCTTACGATTAGTATAATTCACTTACCTCATTCAATACCTGAAATAAAGAGTGGCAGGAAGGGGCGAGTGGAAAATAATGAAGTAATTAATTATAGGTATATCTGGGAATTTATTGCTGTAGCATCGATACAATATTTCTTATTGTCAATGTATAATGTACAGTAAATACCCATACCTATACGCATTGCGAATTATCGAGTATATCTTTGTTTTCTTACTGCTAATCTTATAATATAAACTACATTGTGTCGGATAAAGATTTTTCTCTCGATTTTTGTCTGGCAGTCACGTCGGTGGTTCAATTGCCAAACAAAAATAACCTAAGTTTGAAAATTCACATACTGCTGGTTTAATATCTAAGCAACAACTTTTCCACGTTTGTAATATTTCTAATGAGATGTCTGTCAAAGTCGTCATAGGGCTCCTGTGTGAACTCGTTGACGCTTCGAGGCCGGGTTAGAATATCAAGAAGAATACTTATCTGTGGACTTGGTATAAAGGGACAGGGCCAAAAACAAAATTCTCTAAACTCTGGGCCTCTAAACCACAAAGTATTGTCCCTAATCCAAGAACACTGAACGAGAATTCGGCTATATCTGATGAAGGGATAAGCCTCGGAAGAAGAAGAAGATATCCAGATTGCATTTTTTTTGTTGTTGTTTTTTCTGCGATTATTGGGAAAATATCAAATTTTTCTTTGTGAAAATGGTTCATCAATCACCAACAAACGATTATACGTCGATTAACGTCAAAATGGATCGAAATAAGTAATACGATCGGGGGGCTAACGAAAATAATTCCCTAGGCTAATTTGAAAAAATTGTTTTCTAATCAACGATGGATGAATGATGGATTAGTCCATCATTCAGCAACAAACGACCGACAAACGATTGCAAAGACAATTAAATAATTTCCAGCAGATGAGGCGCTAATTATACCTATGGAAATGATGTACTGCATCTGCCTGAAAAATTAATACGCCTTATTCTATGCAATTCGCATGTCATTTCTGTGCTTAATTTTTCTAAGAGTTAAGCTAAAGTTATGTGCAATTTATAATTGTTTCTTGAAAATAAATATCTGTTTCAATCAACCGAGTTTCTTCATTTGTATTACGGTACAAAAATAGTGGAACATAAATAATGTTCACGTAATGATAAAACGATGCCCAGAACAGCTAATTTGACAAAAACAAAGTTCAATGCATGTATACATACAAGGGCTTCGTAATAAAATATTTTCAACATATGATCTGTGAAATACTTTCCAAAAGACAAAGCGCTGACGTCTGGTTTAGATTGAAGTTGTGTATACATACTCTCGTTCGTAGTACATAATTCAAATCATCTCTTGAATGACTCAAAATACCAGATAAGAAGAATTTTTCCGTTAGTGAGTACACTGTCCATTTTCTGAAAATAACTCTGTGTTCAGAGTATTTTTACTCGGATATCTGGCACAGTCTCGGATATCTCGTCAACACAGCCCTCAACGAACCCTTGACCCCATAAGGGCTAATAACCCCGGGACAGACCCAACCCTAGAACAGTGCTCTTTCTTGCCGGCTGCTGGTGATAACGGCCATGAATTAGGAGTACTGGCATGTGTATTATGTATAATTAAACATACTGATCTAGCAATTGTTCGTCCGATCCTAGCAATCGTTCGATCCATTTTGTAATTCGGAACCTTTCTGTTTCTCGAATTGTTGTTAAAGGACATTCAGTCTTAGATTTTCATACAGAATCCATCCTGAAAATGTTCCTTGGTAAAACTAAATCATGTTGTGTAGTTCACGAATATTCTGAACAATAGCGCTTTCAATTGATTAAGGGGGTGGCGCCATCCAGCAACAGTTTTACGAATTACTTTGGCTGCTAACGAAGGGCGGATAATTATGAATTCTATTTTTGCAAAAACTTAAATTTGTAAATATGTATATAATTCGCCGCAGAATGCTTGATAATACTTCAAAAGTATGTTCGGTTCACTCACAAATACTTATCTTCCATTATTATCCCAGCCACAGCCTTCAAAGTTCCGTAACATTTCATAGGACACGGGGCCGAGAAAATCAAAGTTAACACTGGGACGCATCACAAACGATGCTGATGAAACGTAATTAAAAATTCGAGAGCCCAATATTGATCATGAGGGATGCATCTAAAGCGTTGAATCGATGGAGCGCTACTTGTGTGGTATATTTATATAGTCTACTTGAAATGCATCAGGCAGGTAACGCTGGACTCGGTTCAGCTCGGAAGACTCTTAAGAGCATACACCGTTCATTAAAATTTTTGAAAAAAAAAATGGGACTTGGGATTTCATTTGGGGTTTGAAATGACAAGCCGTATGTAATGCGATATTTCTGAAATTTTACTATAAATAAATTTGATGTTCATGTTAGTAGGGTTGTTTTTTGCCAATAACGTTACATACTAATTATTTACAATAGTCTTATAAAGTGGTTGTGTGTATGTGTATTTTTATGGTCTATGGAAAATACGTTTTTTCTTTATGTATATGTGTGAGAATCTACGTACATTTAATAATACTGTGATTAATAGTTGAATAACATTTCTTCAAAATTAAATATACTAAAATTAATTGAATTGAATTAATTAATTTTAGACGAAAACTAGAGATATCGCAAGTCATTTTCTGATATTGCTTGCATTGTTTCTTTCTCAGTTTGAGTTTCAAGTAAATCTAACATAAATTAATAAATTAACTATTGATAAATGGATTTAATTCATCCAAGTTGGCTTTGTAGAGAACTATGACCCTTTTTTTTTGTAAGATTTATACAACGAAATCATTGCTTTAAATTTATTAAACGATGTTTCAAAGCTATGATTTCGTAATCGAGATAATATCTTCCACATTAAAGTTTGCAACACCTATTTAAAACGATAGATTTTGTAAAGTTTACAGTAGAAAGAACATTTTTCCTCCTTCAAAATGCACAAAGTCTGGTTACGGACTAATACTAAGGTACTTTGTGAATATTGATATCGAAAAATGCATTTTTTTTTTGTTAAGCCACTATCGTCCGCCGCTATTAGATTACAATTTCCTTATCTTTATAATTACTAAAGAACATCAACTGTTTAGCATCTGTTAAACGTTTCCATCCGCCCGTTCTGTACGTGACCCAACAAAAGCGGTCATTTTGAAAAAGCCACTGAGATCGGGAACAATTTCGGAAAAACTCCCGAGAGAATTTTTACAAAATTTTTACGAACTTTCACGCAAACTTCTGACTCAACAATCAACGATATACCCTGTTTATATAAAAATACACGAGTTAAACTGTCCCAAGAAATACAACCTAAACTCACCCTAAGTCTATAAATTTACAATTTCCTAACTATACACAACTAATAAACATATAATAATATACAGTTAATATCATACAAATTAGGCAACAGTTTAACTCCCCCCACCTATCGACGGAAGATCGTGGCTTGTATATGTATATATGTATATGTATATGTGTATATATATATATATGTATATGTGTATATATATATATATATATATATATATATATATATATATATATATATATATATATATATATATATATATATATATATATATATATATATATATATATATATATATATATATTTATATTTATATATATGTACATATATGTAAATATATTTTTTTAGCTATTTACAAGAGAATATCTGAATAAGATTTCAATAATCTTTTATAAACATTTAAACACACGAAATAAATAACAGACGACTTTATCATCATTCATCATAAATTAACGAACATATATAACTATTTAAATATTATTACCTAAAGATAATAGTAATTAGTCAACATGAACATTATATAGGGAGTAACTACAAACTATGGTATGGTCTTTAGTGTTTCTTAAGCTATGAACAGAATAATATTCCGATTCAAGTCTTTGAAGGCAGAAAGGTTATCCCTTCGCCTATTATAATAATAATATTACTTCCTTTCCTTTCCTTTGTACAAGCGAGAAATGAGTTAAGCAATATTTGCACTATGCAAATGTCTTTACTATGTCACACTTTTTTTTTTTATTATTTTTCTTCAGTGGTGATGTCTGTTCCGCGAGGGCGCCCATTTTAAATATTCATGAAAACACCTGGGTTAGGACTGAATTGTTTTTACGAAGCCTGTTTTCGAAATTACCTACTAATATTTACAGAACCACATACGAATACCAAAACTCGTATACACATCAGGCAACGTAAATTAAAGCTGCAGAAATGTCGTCCCCCATAGTGTTTTTATTTTCTTCATTAATATTATTGTTATTATTGTTATTATTGTTATTATTATTATTATTATTGTTATAATTATTATTATATTATTTTATTATTATCGTCATCATTTTTTTTTTCATTTTCATTTTCTTTTTCTGTTTTTTTTTTTTTTTTTTTTTCTTTTTTGGTTCTCTTATAACAATACCCTACATTTTTTTTGCTATCTAACGTAAGGACTTTCAGGTCCAAAAAGTATTTCACTATAAGGTATAATGTATTTACTAAGTATTTCCTATGTAAATTTGCTAAACTGAAGCGAGATGTTTTAAATTCGATTCTAATCGCGAGTTTACTTCGCTCGTGAAATCGGAATTTAGTCTGAAGAAAATAAAAAAATAAAATAAAATAAAACATTGAAAAATTGAAGTACAAAGAAAAAAAAAGCAATTAGAAATTTGATTCAAAGCGATTGAAAAATGGTCTTTGGATTAAAGATTTTTATATGTTTTTTTTTTACCTATCCGAATGGCGTTCAACTAATTATTAAAATTTTTTGTATCTCAGCTCAACTCTATTACGGTAATGCAATTTGTAAACTGTAAATATTTACGGCAGTGCAAGGTAATTATTTTCTTCCCATTCTTATTTCTTTTTTATTTATATATAATTCAGTTCCGAAAACACCAGCGATGTACGCTCAGCTCGTTTTAATTTCTCTAGAAAATCTCTATTTTCAGCAATGAACATTGCGTAGAGGGTATCGTACCCCTGTAACTTAATAAATACAAACAACACAACTATAAACTAATAACATACGACTTTGAGTTTACCTAGAATTGTCCTAATTCTTGTATTGGACATACGCCCATACGCGAATGTTTTATAGATAACTTCCGACATGAATTTTATATTAGTTTTCTTTTTACTCAATTTCTCGCTAATTATCAGGCGCCTCTCGCAGAATTTAAATCTTTTATATGAGATTATTTTGTTTTGTATTGTTTTTGTTGTTATATATTAGTTGTTTTTTTTTTTTTAGTTACTTTATGGTTGTTCACTTATTACGTTTTTTTTTCTTTACTCAAGCTGTGGATTCCAGGAGACCGTAATAATGGACTCGCATCTCTTCGATCGCTCGGCACCATTCCAACGCAAAACCATCAGGATCTTCAAGATAATAAGTTCTGTTTGGCTGTAAATAGAAAAAATAAAAAAATTATTGATTGAAATTTATTTATTCATTTACTGTACAATTTTAAACTTGAGTGGAAGGCAATTGTGAATGAAAATAAAAAAAAAAAAATGTTGAAAACTGGAAGGAAAAGAGCGAAGATCAAAGCAAAGATGCTTACCGTGTGGATGAAGAAAATCTTGAAGTTCTTTGGTTCTACCCTTAATTCAGGACTCCATGGAATTTCTCCCTTAAGGACCATGTTGACCATATCTACGTAGTAAAGATGAGGTCCAGTTGTTAAAAGAAGCATTCTTCTCCTTGCAAAAAGTCCTTTCCTTTTATAAACCAATCCCTGTTTAAGTATTAAATTCCCCTCGACAAAGTAGTCCCACTTGTTTGACGATCTTTGTTTCTTTAATCTGGAATTCATCTCCTCTGGTGTAAGATCTGCAATCCCTGCCTGTTTCCTTGGCTTTTCAACAACGGCTACTGGCTCAGGTTTCTCCTCCTCACCAATTCCAAGACCGAGTAACCTTGTGAGTTGTTTATCGTCAAGGCCTGGTTCTAAATGATCCGGTACTCTGTAGTGCGATCTTAATTCTTCATGCTCTGATGTACCGGGTAAGTAGGGATATATCGGTGGCGGTGTTTGTTCGTGAAGTGTCTCAAAGTCAACACCATCAAAGAAAGGATGTGCCCTGATGCTGGGATAACCAGCGCCGTGTTCATCCTGGGCACCAAGTCTCTGGGTCGGATCAAGAACAAGTAGTTGTTCGACTAACGTTTTAGCAAGTTCAGAGAAACCGTCTGGTATCTCGTAGTCAAGTTTTTGAATCTTTTGAAATATCATGTAGTCGTTTCTTGCTCTAAAAGGTGGAAGACCAGCGACCATTTGATAAATAATACAACCAAGTGCCCAAAGATCTGAAGATCTGCTAGCGTTTCTGTCAGTCAATATTTCAGGTGATAGATATTGAGCTGTACCAACGAATGAGTTCTTCCTCTCCCTTACGCAGGTCTCATTTTCATTAACAGGTATTTCAGGCTCTTTCAATATCTTTGTGCAACCAAAATCCGTTATTAACACATGCATCTTTTCGTCCAGTAAGATGTTTTCTGGCTTCAAATCTCTATGTATTATACCAAGACCGTGAAGATACTCTAAACCTCGTAAGATTTCAGCCGAATAAAATTTGGTACACTCGATATCAAACGAGCCAACTTTGTTTATGTAGGGTAATAATTCGCCGTTTTTAGCGTACGATAGAACGAAGTAGAGACGGTCCATATCTTGGAAGGTGCAGTAAAGACGTACAAATGAATGTTTTGCACCAGCCAACATATTTAGCACTTCCTTCTCGCGTGTCACATACTCAGTCTTCTTCTCCTTTATTATGTGACGCTTGTCGCACACTTTGATGGCATGTTCCTTGCCAGTATGAATGTCCTTGGCAAGGTATACCTGATAACACAAAGATATAAAAAATAAATTTAATTTTTTTTTTTGTTTCAAATTTAAAACTTAAAACAAATAATTATTGATTATAGAGAGAAGAATTATTTCGGAATGTTAATTTTAAACAACATCAATTTCATAACAGACGAGCTGGTTCAAAAGTCAAGTTCTAAGAATTAAAAACATATTCTTGAAATTAGAATAATTACACGCGATTACGCGGAATGTTTTAATCATGATAACACGAAACGACCGGATCACCGTATACTATTTAAAATTCATTCTACCGATCATTATCATGACTATATTTTTTTCTTCTTCTTTGCTTTTTGATTAAATTTAGATCCGGTCAAATCATTTTTCTATATATAGATTATAAACAGCTCCATGCAAATACATATATTGTGTACTAGTCACCGGATTGCGGCATTAATAATTACACACATATACGTATGCTTAATTGTCTTAATTCGAACCTTTTTTTTTCAACAAAAAGTAAAAGCTGGAAAAAAAATGTATATTAACAAAAATTTGTTACGTCAACTTACAGTTCCGAAACTACCCTCGCCGATGACCTTGCCAAAGATAAAGTCCTTGGGGGTATATTTCGCTGGGGTGCGATTCGTTTGAACCAGGGCCGGGTTCGTGGTGGGAGGAACCCGCGGCGCCACGGTGGTTTGAGGCGCCACGACCCCGTTGGTCACGTCGTTCGTCGGTGGAGACATTTTTGACACCGGCCCCTCCACCGCTACTGCCGGCTGTGGCGAAACGGTAAGCGCCTGGTTCGCCACACGCTAAAACAGAAAATAAGAAGAAAAAATATTAATAATTAAATCAAATAAAAAATTTGACTGGAAAAAAGAATGCACGAAAAATTTTGAGCAGACATAATTTGAAACGATTAATAAGACAAGGTGCGGGGAGGGGTTATTTTATCGTTAATGCTGAAAATTCCCCCCCCCCCCCCAATTCAGAATAGAGAGAGACATGGTAGTAGAACGTTTGGATTGCGTGATTGTAAGTAATTTGAAAAATAGTTACGTAGTTTAATAAATTGTCATTTCATTTAGACTACTTTGAGCTATACGATAAAATAACATGGAATTATTATTATTTTCACGTGTTAAATAATAATCGTTTGACCTTCTCGAGTTACACCGCACGATTGCGATTCTCTTTCGGCCGTTAGATTGGCGATCGTCCGATTTATTAAATCGGTATATAACCCTAGCGTTATAATAGAGGCCTCGTAGTCTAGACTCTCACGAATCACGAATCAGCAAAAATTCAGATCTCCAATATTCACGTTGCCGAAAGAGCGTTTGGTATTATACATTATTACATATTATAATTATACATTATCACGTTATTTACAATTACGATTCCGCCAAGGTTTTGGTTTTCTCTCTATATCGTTACACCGTTACACGAATTATGTATATCCCGCGTCGACAAAACAAAAAACAAAAAGCAAAAGAAATAATAATATGATATTTGAAATGAGTATTCTTACGTTATAACCGTGGGACATGGATATTTAAACAATTCTAGCCTATAAAAGATTTATCAACGGTCCAAGATCTGTGTGTCTCTGCTCGAACAAAAAATATAACCATATTCCAGTGCAAACTGGTTAAATTTATACGAGCGAATTCGAATGTCAAAGAACCTGAACTCCCAAACCATGGCATATACGGTTAGCCTTAAGGCTTATACACAACGTAAATTTAACGGCCAAAATACATTAACATATACGCACAGCATTTGAAAGGATAAAAATTATGAAAAAAAAAAAAAAAAAAAAAAAAATATATATATATTATATATATGTATGAAAAAGGCAAACGTGATGCGTACGTGATCCGGTCGTGTCTGATTGTCGCGAACTCAACGCACTCGCCAACTTATATACGCATAATATTAAATGTATTAGCGAGCCTTAATTGGCATATCCCGTATATGCATATATATGCACACACACACACACACATATATATATATATATATATATATATATATATATATATATATATATATATATATATATATATATATATATATATATATATATATATATATATATATATATATATATATATATATATATATATATATATATATATATATATATATATATATATATATATATATATATATATATATATATATATATATATATATATATATATATATATATATATATATATATATATATATATATATATATATATATATATATATATATATATATATATATATATATATATATATATATATATATATATATATATATATATATATATATATATATATATATATATATATATATATATATATATATATATATATATATATATATATATATATATATATATATATATATATATATATATATATATATATTTGTGTGTGTGTGCGTGTGCGTGTGAGAATATTCGTGGAAAAATAATAATCAGTCGTAGAGTTCAGACGTTTGACTTATATGTTTACTCAATGCTATACAGTATACCCTAACTCATATTATACGAGAGACGAGAAAGATTATAGGTATATATTTAACACGGTAAACGAGAGACAAGATCCCGTATATATTATTTGTATGCCATCGGGTGTTTTTGGTTCATTTTAAAAGCAAGATAACAAAAGACAGCAAAAAAAAGAAAATAAAAAAATAAACACACACACACTAAAACCTCTTTGCAGTTTGCTTTTAGACTCTTGGTATAATACAGATAGGATAGCATTAACCGCTGGAACGAGTTACAGAAAGGAAGAGGCGAGAGACAGAGAGAAAAAAAAAAAAAGAAAAATTTGATTAAAAAAAAAAGTGAGAGAGATGAAGAGCGAGACGTAGAAGTGCGTAAGAAGAAGATGAAACTCGACAGCTGTATCTTGGTACACGGTATTGAGACCCTAACGTAACGACAGGTCGTATTTTGATCATATTCATTGCCGAAGTGAGCAAATATTTGTTCAATTGTTTTCGTCTAGAAGGGTTCCCCGTACAATGTCAATACAGATTGGCGACTGTAAAAGGAATATTAATAAATTATAATTGATACCAGTCGACTCGTAACCTTTGATTATCATTTGTCAGATAAAATACCTATAAAGTAAACATACGTAATCGTAGGTATTTATTCATAATATACATAGGTATACATACAAGTGTGTATATACATATATACACATATATATATATATATATATATACATATATATACCCCGCTAAACTCTTTAAGAAATAAAGATCGCGCCATTTTCTATAACGAGTCTTAAACTGGTACTTCCGGTCAGAAGTACAATCGTACGATTGTTGTTTCGTCGAAGTTACTAGCTAACAGAGCATACATGACATTATTGCCCTTCCACGTATACATATCTATAGTTGATATATAGACATTGTCTATTGTAATTTAAGTTTAGAATTTATTTTTCTTAGATCTTTCCATGTATATATAGGTATATGTTATAATTATTCTCATCTATGTAGGTTCGCGCCTTCAAAGAATAAAAAAAAAAAAAGATATGTACATATGTATCTACAATTACACATATAATATTTAAACGATAAATTGTATCATGGATTATCTAATTATTATATTCGAACCAAGTTACTCTAGTAAATACATTTCCGGTTTCGTAATCAGCTAGCAGAGGTATGTATGTATGTATGTATGTATGTAACGAGTGGTGCAGACAGTTGTTTGTGCGTTATTGGCCTAGCAACAACTGTTTGGCATTGATGAGTCGGAGACAACCGTGGATGTTTTGATAAACATTATTTTGCGGCGCCGACCCGACGCCCGACTTGCAGATAATCCTATCAACTATTATTTAACTCTCGAACACATTCTTGTTAACGATAAGCCATTAGTGAATTTCGATCACTCATGTATTAATATAGGGTATTAGGTGTGTACAGAACGTTTTTTGTTCAATTTTTTTTTTTTCATATATTTACGCCCGTAAATTACATACGTTCATCTCTGTACCGACCAGTTTGATATTTTATTTTGATGTTTACCGTTACGCGGCATTAACCTTTCAAGAATTTTTACTGCCCCGCGCGTCCGCCGCCTCGTACAGATATAATAGCTACTCACCTTTTAGGAGTTTCGACTGTGTGTATGTGTATATATATATATATATATATATATATATATATATATATATATATATATATATATATATATATATATATATATATATATATATATATATATATATATATATATATATATATATATATATATATATATATATATATATATATATATATATATGTATACAAACTATATAGGTATATTATATATAACCACGCGGTTTTGTATATGTATTACCTTTCCAGATGCGAGTTAACAAATCGAAAGTTTATTTCCTCTTTCAGTTATATACATACGCGCTAAAATTCATAACGTTCTACTACCCGTACGTTTCAATGAAAAATATCTGTGAGACACGTAATGCTGTAAAAGATATACGTCATATTTGTTAATTGCTATTCACTTGTTTTTTTTCCTGTTCTTTTTTTATTTGTTTGTTTCTTTTTGTTATGTTTTGTTTTCCTTATATTGTTAATGTTATTTTTATTATCCATTTGTTTGTTTTTATTTTTCTCGTTTTTTTGTTATTTTTTTTTTTTTTTATCAAAGTACCTACTCAGAACGTTCGTGATTATTTTTCAGAATTCCAAAGATTATAATCATACATATGTAGTACGTTAACATGCTTGATACCGCTGATACCGCGATACGTAAGATATGATTACACTTACGACATATGATTAAGAATTGATTATTGTTTTCAAAGCGCGAGAGTAAGAAGTAGGAGGGAGGGAGGTAGGAATGAAAGAAAGAAAAACCGAAAAGAACCGGTTAAAAATTTCTGTATACCTACTCATAATCATTACACAAGAAGAATATGTTACAGTATGTGTACAAATGATATAATCTGAATGACTATAAATTATAATAATCTTCCTTATTTTTATTATTCGATTGGAATTTTTTTTTCTTTTTTTATTTCACTCCCACCATTTAACGAAGTATATAGATTATCGCGCGATGTTTAATAACAACGATCGATCGTCGTACCGCACTCACTCCCCTGCTACAAGTTTGCAATCGAAGATCCTTAATAAAGATCCTTGAGCCTTGAGACAAAAAGAAGGAATTCAAGGCTATATCGAACGAAAAAATAAAACACAATGCAATCGGGCAATAACCATGCTGGCAATATACTTTTTGAATAAAGTATATGTGTGTAACTTGTGTATGTATATGAATATATCGTCAAAAATTGTATTTGAACGCGGATCAAATTTTTTTGATCTGTTGTTTTTTTTATCTTTTTTTTATGACGATTCGTACTTGAAAGAATAAAAAATGAACGGACAAGTACGTGAAAGCATTACACGGTTCTTCTATACTATATAGTTCCCCTTCATTCCCGCCATCTTCCCCTTCCCCTCCCCCGCCGCTCAAACTCCTCTATGGTCGCCCCCCACCCCCTTCCTTAAAGCCCTCTACGTTGGTTTACTGCGGGGCCTTCCCAGACCATGGCGTTAGCCATCCGTGGAAGGCCGACGACCTCCACGCAAGTCTTGGTTGAGAAGGCTTTACACACGCCTCGCGATGTATACTTGGGCTATGGGTTTTATGTATTTTCTTGTTGGTGAATCACCCGGTATATTACAAGCAGCATTCCAACGGCTTTCTAATTTTAGCCGCGCGCATCTTCGCGCAGTGCGCCATAGCGCAGCGCTGCGCGAGAGAACCTTGTTTTGTTTTTTCTCTCTCTCTCTCTCTTCCTATGTACTACCGCGACGGGCCTCACGGAGGTCGTCGTTTTATTTTCCTTCTATATATATAACACATACACACATATATATATATATATATATATATACGTGCATCTATTCGTACGTATAATCATGTATACATACATATACGCGTTTTGCCGAACGCCTCCGTGAGGCGAGAGGAAGCTATAAGCACTTTGTAACCGCATGCTCTGCACTTTTGTTCGTGAATGAGATGCTCTGCATTTCGCGTCGGCATTCGCAGACGCTGATCACAGGCAGAGTGGCTAAATTGGAACGTGAAGATATAACCGAAATAGATATATCGTAGAGAAAATAGGTTGGGCCGAAAAATACAACCTTAATTAATTTCTATGTTTGATTTCAGTTTAGCGGTTTGCTCTCGTTTTAACACCAGCGTCGTGTATAACATGTTTGCAGGAGAGGTCACGCAGAATATGGCGCAATGTTTTTTTTTATCTTTTCAACTATATTTATTTATTAATTTTTTTTTCTGTTTTTGTTTTCATTTTTAAAGCGTACAAATTTTGTTAGAGGTAAACTTGTTCCGCGGAATCAAGAGTTGTGAAACTAAATCGAGGTCGGAGGGGTTTGTCAATTTTACGAATTTACGACAAAATATAAATTAACTTGTTGAGAAACTTGCGGGCGGTAAAATTGTTATTAAGAGACCGTTTTGAAAATATTTAGATTCTAGTATAAGACGATTATTAGATATTAAAACGGGACAAACATGTTTTTTCGTATGTTTTGATATACCGAGACGAGACAAGAGAGAAAATAATAAATGGAAAAAGAAATAAAAAAAAAAAAAATTAAAAGGAATTGTTTTTCACTCGTCGGAACGGCTTTCCGAACACGACAAATGTTTGCGAATTAATCTACTCTATGAAATAATAACTGTTGTGTAACAATATATAGACGGAAAAATACCTGCTGACGTTATTATGCTAACAGTTGCACCCGTATAAGTTTTGACAATGTTTAAAAATAACCATAAAAACGGAACCGCGCCAAATTATAGTACCAGGAATGAAAAGTCTACGTTCAATATCACAGATTTATAGATTATTTAAACCGCTAGGCGACCCGCGCGCGACTAGCAAAACAACTGCGGATCGCCGTAAACAACTTTCGAACGCTACACGTCCGGGGCGCTTGCGAGTTTATTTAAATTTGAAAATTTTTACATTATTCATGTCGCGAGACAGCGTGCCGCTAGTCTCTAGGTGTCAAGGGGACTTCCCATAATACAATATATTCTCTTATCGGAATTTTATGTGAAAAAAGAAATGTCAGGACTTTAATGCGCAAAAAAAATCTCTCTGCGACTAAAAGGGAACGAGTAAGCCAAAAATATGTGAAAATGAGAAAACATAAATAAAATTGAAAATAAAATAAGCTTAGTTTTGTTACGAATGAGGATGTATAGTATCTGTTAGTAATTATTTAGCGTAAATATTTATATCTTCATTTTCTTGAATTTTGTTTTTTCTTTTTTTTTTTTTCTATTATTCAGATTAGAATTTATTTTTTTAAAGCAGGCAATGTGCTTGTTATGATAAGCGCTGCTTCGTTTTTTTATACGTACTACCATCATTTCATCCGATAAGAATATTTCTGGCTAATTTTGAATATCAAAATCCTGGCTGGGTGTAGTCCTCTGCATTACTCGTAGGTACGTATGGGTATATATAGCCAATTTGTTGAAGGTACGAAGTTGTTCGGAGTCAAGTCACTTGCTAATAATATTCACTCGTCACAATCCCCAATAAATCGTAATAATATCCACTCTCCAAATATTCGTTGGTAATTTACGAAATAAATAGTGTTACGAGGTCGACCGACGATTCACTTGTTTATCCGGGTATTATAGCTTACCTTGAATAATTTCTTAAGCCTCCGGTAGCCGCGATGCAATCGCGACACGTACTGCTTGTTGGAATCCAGTTTGAATGATTAAAGCCACAGTTGATGGAATGAAAACAAACTTGCAACTCTCAAAATAACGTTTCAACTCGAGGAACTCAGAAAACACGTCCGTGGCTTTTGAGAGCCGATCGCTTACTGAACTCTGCGGGGTGCGCACCCCGGCTGCTAACCCGCGCTATCCCCACTCTTATCGCTTGCGCGCGCTAACAACGGAGGCGGAAATCCCGCGCATGCGCACTAACACGAAAAGGTGCTCAACCGACGGCGCCAATACCCCCACCATGCAACTACACGCTGTGTACACGCGCTTGTGTTGCGCGTTTGTTTATAGGCGCGTTCTGGGAAATCCCAGCCCGAGTAACGGACTCTGGAGCCTTCACATTCCCACTCCGGCTTTGCATCCGGTCGGTTCTTAGATTCGTCCGTGCGCCAGCGACCAGACTGACTGTAGCGTCGGTTTCAGCTTACCAATGCACTCGGCGAGACGAGTCCCTCGTTGCAGGTCGACGTTTAGCTCTCACCATTTTTTTAGTTTAATATATCGTACGCTTTTATTTACTTCTATGAGTATGACTAGAGTTGTCCAGGGGAATAAAGCATAGGATTATATAATACGATAAGAAAAGTTCATAGAAAAATGGGTAAATATAAGTTTTACAGTATACGTGGTTTAATATTATATTAACCGAGGTTGTTACTCCACAAATCAATTTTATTTCCATAAAATTCATTACCCGCGGATTTTCTCGTGTTCTCGATATCTTGTTTACGCATTACATGTTAACAAGACTATATCTTGAGCCACGCGTGGCTCATGGCTCAATCGAGCTGTCAAAGTCCAGAGGAAAGTCTGCGTGCTGATATAAATATGTTTAAAGGTTTTATCATTCTTATGTACTGAGGGGTCAGTATACAGATACACGTTATTCCATATAAAATCGTCGAAAACATCATTTCCATATAAAGTTATTCGTTTCGTGTAATTTTATGGTTTATTTTTGAATTTTTCATATTTTCTATCCTCTTTCTATACATACGTCATGTGAGTAACTCAATCGACATAAAAATTATTGAATTCATTTTCTACATTCCATTCATATTTATTGTATCAGAGTATTAAAAAATAACTTTATCAACATAATGCGAGTTCTTCACTTCTGAAAACAACGTTTTGTTCGTCGTATCAGAAGCGATGTTGTTACAGACGAATAACATATACAACCGCAGATATAGACAAGGTGAAATTGCAACGGGACAAACAATAATTGACTAAAATGATCAGTATGCGAGATGATACGAGAGTGAAAATATTTTCGTAGGTTAATTGAAGTATATACGAAAATATGTTTGCTCGATTGAATACTGCGCATGCAACGATATAGGTGTACCTATATATTATAATATACCCGTACCGCCGTTATAGATAGCGAAAACAAAATTTGGAATGACTATGAAGATAACATAATCATTAATCATGTATAATATTCGTAGTCATAGAGTATGTAAGTATATCGTCGAAAGTTTACACGAGTTATATAAAAAAAAAAAAAAAAAGAAAAAAAAAACGCGTGTAAAATACTTTCCGCGAAAAAAAAAAATCATCACCTTATATCTAATCCTAGGTAGTAAAGGAAATACACCTACGTCAACCCGGGAGTCAATAAAACCGTCCCAATTGTTTCGCGTTTGTTCGTGAGCGATAAAGATAAACTCACGCGTAGGAGGTATAATACGACGGTGTATTTTAATACGCGTAAGTCTGACGTTCTTGATATACCTATAAGTTTGCTCTAGGTTAATTTGTATCTGGAATAATTAGTCCCGAGTTAATTATTCCGATTTTACGATCAAATAACATGTATAGAAAATGAAAGATATACTAGAAACATGTAAAAAACGGGGTTAGTATTAGAAACAGAGTCACACGAACCCGCGCATTTGAACTGGGCTCGTGTAGCCTGTGCTGCCACCTACTTGATGCATGGAAATAGTCGCATCAGTAGGGAGCGGTTCGTCTCTCTACCTCGACTAATTCGAGCTAACAAATCTCTTTTATCGCTGACGTTACGTTACGTTACGTTACGTTACGTTACGTTATGTTATACACCGACAAAAAAAAAGTTACAAAAAACAAAAACTAATTTTAAAAAAGTATAAACAAACAATAAAGCAGGAAAAAACAAAACAAAAAACGGTACAGATTAATGACTGTGAAATAAATTAAATGAAAAGCAGACGCACGCGACAACCTCATGCACCCTCCCGTGCTCCCAGCACATCCCAATCTCTCTCTGTACCAATATACGTACTATACGTGGCCTAATCGATAAAGTAAGTTCGCGTGCAGGATATAACATAGCGCGTTCACAGCAACGTTTCACAACGCACGCTCTCTCGTTGGTGCACGGTGGCGCAGATTCAGGGGGGTCTTTGAGAATGATCGCGGGCGAGCAGAGCGTAGTTGGCAAATGCGATGCGATATACCCTTACCATGCGTCAAACCCGTAGGCGGAGGAGCGGAGATATAGAGTTGGTAGGTGTGCGTGGGTGTGTGTTGTGTATAATGGGACGTAACGGCCACCCAGGTTATATGAACGCGAATATAATACATTTAAAGTATACCTATACATCGAGTAGAATCGTAGGTTTGTTGTCCGTTTATTAATTTTAATTAAGTTTGAAAGTTGAACAAGAAAAAAAAAAAAAAAAAAGAAAATTGCGAATTATTTTTCTTTCACTTCTCCGTCGTATTTATTGGATCGGATTCCGCGGGTGAAAATAAACGCCTAATAGTAAGAAGAAGAATATATATTTTCTTACGTACAGTACCCCATATTATATACATATATTTTGCGAACAAAAACGTGAGCCTCGTAAACAAGTTGCTAAACTGTATAGCGGACCCGGGGGTATAGTATATATGTATACATATAACCGTAGAAGAAAAATATGATTGCGAAACGATGCAAAAGCTGTTATAACTCGGTATATAGATATTATTAACACCCGTGTATGTACATAGCTTACATACCAAAACGACAAACAATCCTTATCCTATTGATCACGAAAATACTAATTTAAAAATAAATGAGATATTATATAGGCTTAAATCCCCCCCACCCCCCACCCCCCGAACAACATGGACATATGTATGCATGTTGTGTTGGACAGTCGCTAAGTAAACACTATAAGCAGCTGGGGGGGAGGGGGGGGGGGGGGGGGCAAAGTCTGGTGTGTACACTATATGTACAATGTCGTCCTTTTACCTGTTCCGGGTAAGGGTTAGCGGAAACAAAGGCACTTTGCATATAGACTGAAACAATAAGGGCATAATAGAGGTGCGCGTACAATCGTATATGTATTATACATATATATATATATATATATATATATATATATATATATATATATATATATATATATATATATATATATATATATATATATGTATATCTATATTCGAGTTATTTGACAGGTACGAAATTAATTACCCAGTCGGGTTAGGTATAGGTGCGGGTTTTATGCTGGCCTGAAAGAGGGCCATGGGCTGAGGTAAAAATGATGATAATTCTTGTTCGTATATTTCAATAGTTACGTATATATTGGTATTGTAATAAGTAATAACGGATATATAATGAAAGGGTAATAAACACGCCAGTCGCAGAAACATCCACCCGACTGACAATCCGATTCCTTTTATCTACCTAGGGACGATTAACAATACAATTGAACAACATACCTGTATGTACACATTATATCTATTGTATTGAAACGGGATGACGCCGTTGCGGCGGCGCTACAACGCGTCACAATGCGTCACACGATGCGTCACAACGCGTCACGATAGCCCTTAGACTATGACGTCTTCTTGTACTACATGATCGTCCTTTTCCGCGTTCGAAGCATGATGAGAGTTTTAAAACCCTCGTTTCTACGTTTCTAACGTTTCTGCGTCACTCAGCTGTGTCGTCGCAGTGAAATCTGTTTCCCATTTTTACTGTTTCTTTAATTTTTGTTTTGTTTTGTTTTGTTTTGTTTAATTGCCTCGAGTGTTTGTATAAGTGGGTATCGAATAACTTGAGATAATTAAAACGTAATTTTTAATCCAGAAATACATATTCGTTTCTGAAGAACCTTGATCGGAGGACAAAGTTCTCCCTCTTTGCGTTAACTTTATCTTCTCTTATACATGTATTCGTATTGTAAAGACTCTTGTTTCTCGCAACAGGAGTGTGTATAGCATCCAACGGCATACGAATTTTAGCGAATATTTCAGGCGAAAGGGAAAATCCCCTTTACAGGATGCGGATTTGCCTCGTATACTCGCAGATGTTTACCGCCATCATCGTGACCCAGAAATCAAAGAAGAACGAACCGTTCAGACTCCCGTGATCCAATCACTCCGTTACAATATACATATTGTACAGACAAAACCCCTTTTGCCTAACTTTTTTTCTCTTTTTATCTCTCTCTCTCTCCCTCTCTCTCTCTCTTTTTCAACGTATTTTGTCGCGTCTGCACAAACAAATACACGAGCAAGAGTTCTGTTGACACGAATAATCATGTTTTCTTTTTAAATACCACCGAGCGTGTGGCGTTTATATACCTACAACATTATATATCCACGGAGGTTTAAAACGGCGGTTATAATTCAAACGTTCGTTTATACTACAAGCTCTCTTCAATATTATATCAATCCCAATTAGGTACACGTGCCTTTTGTGGCTATACATATAATTGTGGATAGGTCGATTACCTTGGGTTATATTCTCATACGTTTTTTTTTTTTTTTTTTATATTTTTTGGTTTCAAGTTTTTAGTTTTTACTTCTCATTTTTTAATGTCTTTTATTTATTGATTGATTTATTCTCGGTGTCTTGAAGCACGTGAGGCGTGTTTAAGTTGTCATTCCACTCGCTCGATTGAGCATATAGAGGAATTACGTTCCTCAGCTGTTATCGATTACATAGCGTACGATGATCTCATACGTCAATAAATTATATTATATTGATATAGAACGATAAAAAGTACATACCTATCTATTATATTGATATACATATAGGTATAGTATGATAATGAATTTATGCTTCTGCTGTTGCATTCAGGAGACTAAATTTGCATTTAGTATCGCGGTTGTAGCTGTGGCTAGGAAGCGGTCAGTTAATCGTTCGAGTTGTTTACCGCTACCGTGCCAAGTTGAATATTTGGCACTATGCACGGTGCACGGACAATGAGTATGTTTTAATGCATTTCACGCGTGAGATAATCCCCGTTAGAGGGAACAATTTTGTTCTCGTATCAAGTTGCACGCGCGGAAATCCGTCCATTTTATTGTGGGAAACCAAAACTCGTGTATATATGTAGGTATACCTATCTACCTACGCTTATAATATCTTCCATAAGGTTTTTATTTTTCGTTTTACAAAAGTCTAGATATATCCCTGGAAAAAGTTCTATACGATAGATATAACATATTTACATCGTCAAAACCGCGAAGCGCCAACGCCCCGTGTATATATATACCTAACTATATACCTACACGTACGCGCGGGAACTCGACGGTGCGTCAACAGGATGTAAGCAAAATTGATTTGACTTTCAAGAAGGAAGACGCAGGACCTCGACAAAATTCGCATTTTATACCTCATATGTTCAAAGTGCATGTATACGTAATACAGCCGGAGATGGACGGAAAGTTATTATCTGTTATGCGAATTATAAACTAAAAAATTAATTCTATACACGAGTATTCACCTCGAGATACGTGTATATGAGTATGCTCTTATTTATTTTTTCTTGTTTTTTCACAAACCTTTCTACTATCATATATAAACTTGTTTGTGTATATAATATATTATTCACATATTATAATAACGCGAACTGTTTTTTCTTCTTCTTCTTCTTCTTCATTCATTTTTTCTTGCTATAGATTATGTATTGTATTTATGTATGTTCACATAAAACCCGTTCTTGGAATATATTTTTATTATAAAAATATGTAATTATATTTTCCATTAGTTACCAATCTCAATAATCGAAGAAACTTGTAATTACAATTTATACTCGTAAACGTATGTGTAAATGTACCTATAGGTATATCCATGTATAAGGAAAAATTATTATCATATACCAGTTGTATAGTTGCGGTTACACATTTTTTTTTTTTTTTTTTTTCCTTTGATGAAACGATCGTATCCTATAGTTATGAAACGGAACGAATTAAGTGATTTTCATTTCCTCATCATCGTACGTATGTATCGTACATTTATATAGACGTATACACTATCGTATCGAAACTAAATCATGAACTGCAATTCGATACGAGATAAAATTGTTTTTTTTTTTTTTGTTCTGAAATTATTCACTTCACATTGAAGATACGTGTGATCTCCCGTCTCAACTCGCCTTTCAAGATCGTCTATCAATTATGCCGTTGCGGTGATCTTCTTCCGTTTATATACATACTCGGAAGATAAAGGTACAGATCTGGATAGATGTACCGCTCGTATTTATACCATATACATATAGGTACGTGAATACTCGTACAGAGATCCGAGCATAGTCTGAATCCACGTACATATAGGTACGAATACACGTATAATAATGCGGTGCCTCTGTGTATGTATATCTATACACATACGTGTATCCGACCGCGCGAACCAAATTAGCGAGTAAACGATCGCACGAGGCTAGCTTACGCGGCATTGTTAGCTCGTAGGTGTGTTCTCGGTTTGAACCGCATATATGCGGTCGTCCTTTTCGGAGTTATTTTACTCTCTCATGCCTATCTACCTCTGTACAAGAGGCAAATTATAATTTCGTAGAGCTGCAGGGTGCGTAGGTTCGTATATACTTTTACATAGTTATATATATATATATATATATATATATATATATATATATATATATATATATATATATATATATATATATATATATATATATATATATATATATATATATATATATATATATATATATATATATATATATATATGTATATATACGTAGTTGGCGATTGACGAAGACAATAATCGGCGCCAAGGTAACGTTACGTGCCAAGACCGACATATTTTCTTTATCAACTTATTTTATGTTATACCCACCGCGTTACTTCACCGTACGAGATTTTCGTACCGAGTTTCTCTAGCCGTAGATTAAACGCGGTTAAATATCCGTGGGACCTCAGCTATGGGTATATACTTTGTTCACGGACGATAACAACGCCACGCGATAGTTATTTCCGTTTAATAAAAGCCTTGCAATCGAGTTCCCGCAGGTATACATACCATAGTTTACTCTAGGTGTTCAAATAAGCGATGTATACGTATACATATATAATATATGTGTATATATATTTTATTTTTATTTTTTTTTGCAATTAATTCGAAATTTTAGCTTCATTTTCATAATTTGATTACATTAATTGGGGTCGGCGGAAATACAACCGCGAGACTTTGTTTTTATTTTTTTTTTGTAGTTGCATTGGCCAAGATGGTACCGCGTATACGTGAGCAATAGATTCTGTATTCTTCAGACGCCTAGAGCAATGCCTAGTCAGCAATCCAGCGAAAAGTTGGCGTCTATAAAGCGCTGGTTTCGCGTTTATACAATCAAGAAATAAAAGCCTATGAATCATCTTACTTAGAGAACAAAAACCTTTGCCTTAAATCCCGATTTCTCATCTTATAGGTATGAATCGATCTTCCATATAATACGACGCTTTTTTTTTTTATCTTTCATACGAATGTGGAGACCCCTGTAATCAGATCAAGATATATTTATTTATACCCTTGTACCGCGCTGACTCTGATTATGGACATACTTGTGGGCGAGAGACATTTAGGGTAGACAGACGTACCCGTCGTGGTAGACACAAACTCGTACGAACACACGTCTGCATAGACAATATGTAGGTGTACATGTGCCTAAGAACACGGGTCCTCGAATACGTGCCGTGCGAGATTTGCTATGTGGGTTTTTCATTGAGTTACCGAATAGCATTCACCAGTCGATGAATTCAGATTCTGGCTCGATTGAATACGAATGAGACACCGTGGTATAGAATTGGCATACGCAGGTATAGTAGGCAGATGTACTGCAGATATATACTAGCTACGTGATCTTCGAAAATTGATCATCGCAGGAGGGAGAGACAGAGAGAGAAGATTAAAGGATAGGAATAATAATTGAACCGCTTATCGTCGAAGGGGAATAAATTTTTGTAAAAAATCTGCAACATGGGACTGATTCGAATACTCTAGTCAACTGACTCGTCGATTTTTTCCCGAAAATAATTTCATACGGCATATGGTTTTGTCTCGGTTTCTTAATAATCTTCAAAATTGACGGTAAAGTTCTTTCTCAGATTTCTCGATGTTATTTCGATGAAATTCAAAAGCCTTGAATCTGACGTAATAAATAAATAAATTACTATAAAAGTCGAGTCCCGTAAAATGCGGCAATCTGTGTGATTTCTTGTTAGGTCAGAGCTCCCCGATTATTGCACTCAGCTCTTATTATATTCTACCACGCACATGCTGGCAGTCGATATATGAAGAATTGGCGACGCGCCTCTCGGGCGCCTATTATTCTCAACTTGGTGTTTAGTCATTGACAAGTAACGATCCGCGGTATGTTACTATAGTCCCGGGTCACCAAGGCGATATTCTTCTCACTCCCCCGCTCGCCGATTAAGAGACGTATACTTGCGGATAGAGGGACACGAAGCGCGCGGCAGCCACAGCTCCGCAGCACGAGGAGAGCAAAGTGCCTGATGCCTAGAGTGACGAAGCGGCACGTGGGAGCGTTGACTCCAAGTGTAACGGCCAGCTAACTCGGCATTAGGCATAGCCTCTCGGTTCGTTTATCCTACGATTTGCACGGCTAGTACATATAGGTATACATACATACATCCGTACCAATAACTTCCTCCTCCCCCCCCCCCCCCCCCCCCTGCCCTTCTTGGATCTTAAAGCGACATTTAGAGTCCCCCGAACACGTCCGTGTTCAATCAATATACCTATCCTACCTACCTATACCTACCAACGGCTCGTAAATTAAATAAATTGTACGACATGAGTCCCCACGTGTGTACACACTAGAGCCGTGGTAGGTATACCTTTGATATACCTATACCTGTTTTATATTTACTATAGCTGAGATCGAAGCGCCAGGGAAATTGGAGCATATCATAATAATTTTCAGATATAAGTAGCTGTATATGCATGGAAGTTATTTCATACTTTTCAGCTAGGCTAAAATTGATGTACATACATATTACTACAAACACAATATAGTTTTTTTTTTTTTTTTTTTTTTTTTTTTTTTTTTAACGTAGAATTGAGGGACGGAGGATACAAAAAAATATTATCTACTCTTCTGGCCGTAATAGAATATTATGATTACAAACTACACGAGATAAAAGCATAAAATTTCACATAATAACCCCTCGTACCTATACAACATACGTATATAGTATAGGCTTAATTATACCAATTTTTTTACAATTTTATTATGAATTATCGTTTTGTAAGTGAAATTTTTTTACATTTCATAAAAATTTGTCCTCTTGACTGTATACAGGTTATTACTACGAAATATGAACACAGACTTTAATTTGAAAAAAAAAAAAAAAAAATAAAAAAAAATTAGAATTCACTTTCTCCGGATGAATTTCTATTTTTGTTTTTCGTATAGATTCGAATGATCCATTGTGTTCGTTGAAATTAATAAAAGCTAAGCAACTACAAAAAAAAAAAAAAAAAAAAAATGTGAATTTTGGACAATTATTCTCATACCTGTACCTACACTGCAGATACTTAGTCTGTTCGCTACCTCGATTCCTGTCATTCTTCGAGGTTTCCGCTATATTCGCTGTTATACATATAATGTATGTAGGTATATGGGTACGTAGATCGTACATAGCTGGATGTTCCTATATAGTAGGTAACTTTCGAAGCTAAATCACAGACGGCTGCATAGAGCTGTAGATATACATACGTTCGTGGTAACGCTGAACGAGTACAGCCGCAAACATCCATCACCTTCCGAATGCTGGCGGAGCAATTAATCACGAGTCATTGTTACCGTTCCCCTGATAGTGATAGCGCGGTATCCACGTCAGGGAAAATGGAAAAAGAAACTCGAAGGCGGCGGGGCGGGGCGGTTTCTACTCGATTCATGCGAGGATACCCTCTACGTCTGCAGTCCGGATAAGAGTTAGCTTTTGAAGAGTAGCTGCGGGATAAAAACTCTGATATAGGTATACACGTACATCTCCGCATTGTCATTTTATAGTGCACCGACTCAACTGATTAACCGTAAACACATAAGTCATCGAAATTTACGCGAAAAATAAAACATTTTTTTTTTTTCGTTCTTCTTTTGAAAACTAAAAATCTTGCTCCGAAGAAAATTTAAATTAAAATCCGTGTCTGTGCGTATATATACATATATACCTAATGTAATATGTATATAGATTTTCCGCTTGAACGATATAATAAAGTTTTTCATTCTTCAACTTTAATCAAACTTTGCGGATGTCTTCTTTTTTAGGTACGTCCATCAAGGTGGCGTCCTTGTAATTACTTCCTTAAAGATAACTTCCGCGCGCTCGGCTAAAGAAATGTCACATCTGAACTGCCGGGTCGGTCGTTTGGTCTTTCGAACGAACAAGGAAAAAACAAAAAAAAAAAAAAAAAAAGAAACAGAAAGGAAAAAATTATAAACCTCGTCTAGTTTTTAGGTAAATGTTTTGTTCGTTAATTTTTAACCGATGTAAAAAGTCGGCCTACACATTGGCAATTTGATATAGTTCACCGAATTTTTTTTGCCAACCCGTCACCGATGGATCAGGATTAATAAAAATCTCTTTGATCGATTGCCCACGGTTATACGAACTCGGTCGCGCTAAAAACCACGAAAACCATTAGACTCTGATGATAGTTATACTGAGCCACAGTTCTTTTCCGTCTATTTTAACTCAGTTTTAGAAAATTTCACGGCCGAACGTGAAATGCGCAAATTGTTGAGAATGAAAAGTATAACGGTGTCTGACAAGCAACCGCAAAGGTCATACTGTGTAATTAATTCAACTCCGCGTATCTCATTAAGCCGTTATCTTTGCGGTTTGAAAACAGGCAGAATGTTGACGCGTTGCATTTTAGTATATAGTTAATATTAATAAACAATTTAAAACGCGTTGGATATACGCATATATATGGGTATAATATGTGTTAATATGTGTATCTACATATTGCCACGTGATGAGGAATACGTGTATGCATATGTACATATATAGAGAAAGAGAGAGATAAATCGATGTCGTCATTCGGAATGACATCACCAATAATTTCCTTCACCCCGGTAACGAAAATACTATACAACACAGTCGTTAAATATCTGGTTCCCACGTCGGCGCAATAAAACCTGTTAAAACAATCAACAGGGAAATCACGCGCCGAGTGGAAAAAACGTAACCGATTTATTTTTAGTTAAGAAATCGGCCTCCTGACCAACGTCGTCATATAGACGAGGACTGTAAGAGCTGTTACCAAATAACGAATATCACCGTACGTCATTCATTCTACGTCTACGTATATATATATATCCTCGTATTTATACAGACATGTGCTATACGTATAAGTTATGTATATCTATACGACACCGCGTATACCAAACTAACTGCCAGTCAATTCTGACAGCTTTTAGCTTTGAACTTTTAAGTTCATTCATAACGACACAATAACGACCGACTCAGAGGCGAGCCAAGAGCCGCGTTCTATGTACCTCGCTAAAACAATCAATCAGTTACTCGACTCTGGGGTGCTGTCGTTCTTGTCAACTTACGGTATGACGGGGAGAAGGTGACAAAGAGTGACAAGGGGAAAGGAAAGTCATACCACCCCCTCGCGTATAAAATATAAAAAAAAAAAAGAAAACACAACCAACGAATTTTATAAACCGCGAGCCAAAATTTGAACCTAAATTTGAGAAGAAAAAACAGACTATTTTCACGAAAAGGAGGGGTTAGAGGGGGAATGACGGTTTAATTTTCTCACACATAGAGAGAATTTTTTTTTTTTTTTTTTTTTGTTTTTTCGTATATTAAAACTAATATTCACTTCCAAGAATGGTAATTAATTAATTATTCAGTCAGTAATTGTTGCACGGGATTTTGTATGCACATATGTATAGTATATATATATATATAGATATATGCGTCTAGATTATAACCACGTATGGTGTTTCTGCGCGACATGGTTTTAGCGTGTGAACTATGTACATACATACGTATGTACAGTCGGAAAGTGCAAATGAACTTAGACGATGTAGACTGTCGCCCCTGCAGTATAAGCGGTCGCTGTAACATTCAGGTATAATATGGTGGCTCATGATGGGTACGGACTATAGTTCAGTTGCCGCTAGAACATGGTCTAATAATTTTCCGTCAACTATACCTATACCCTACTCGATTTGGCATATGTTGCTGCACGTTTTGCACATATGTCGGGCTGGTTGTAATTGCGCGCATAAACGTATATTTAAGGGTGGCTATTTACACTATATATAAATATATATAGCACATGTACACGTATAAATACGTTGAAATATACGGTTGCAAGTTTGCCTGAATTTTATTACCGTTTTTCCCAACCGCGCCAACGCGTTACGGACTGACGAATTTAGTGGTGCAGGCGATGCAGTCGACGTGTATAAGGCATGTAATAAAATGCGTGTTAATTGTATTATAGCGGGTTGTATCGAGCTCGTGCGTTTGTTTGATAGACGTGCAGAGGATTTTTTTTTTTTTTTTATTCTTCTTTTTTTCTCATTTTTCTGATCATCTATTTTCTCGTGAATTGAAAGTTTTTTTTTTACTAACTGTTAACCGTAGGTAAATAATTATTCTCATATTAGTATCACACGAGTGAGTGAAAGACTATTTTTCGTTTTTTCACATCTACGAGACCGTGAAAAACGCGAATTTAGAAATTGAAGTATGAATAAAATCGTGTCAATCGAAATTATACAGAGAGGATTAAGAAAGAAAACAAAAAGAATTTGGTTCATTACGGTATCGTTATGGTAATGGTGTCGTGTTAAAAGAAATTTCCTTTTCGAGTATCGCAACGATTTAATTCTGCGCCGAATTTATATTAGGATTCCCACGTGAGCAAGGAGGATTGGCTTCAGCGCCAAGAAAGAAAAAAAAAAAAAAAAAAAAAAAAAAAAAAAAAAAAAAAGAACCCTTCCGGTATACCTATGTATGTACCGTATACCCGCTGTGTTACATTTCAACTGAATATCGTATACAGTGACGTCACTGACCCGTCACGAGCCGCGTGACGTAGAGTCCAGGCTGACTGCCAACAGACTGATTGATATAGATATGAGCCAGCTCTATACGCTGCTGGTTGCAGGCTGTGCGCCTGGACCATGGGGGAAGAGAAAGAGATATTGATATACGCCGAGGGGAGCAGAAATATGTCCCAGAAATGAACCGGAAAATGTGGAATATTTTTTTTACGATCAGAACGATTTGCAAATATATCGATATAAAGAGGAATGTAAACGCTGCAGTATAACCATTTTTATTCCCTTTTCACGGTGGCGATTTTCTAATTTTGACAATCTCAAAAATAGATAAATAGATGAAAAAGAAAAAAAAAAATTTACCGTTATGCAATTTCTTATCTAATCATCACTTAAACTTTTACAAACTCACCATTCGTTTGCAGAAATTTTCAACGCTGTGCCATTTCTTGATAATTGTTTGGCGATGCCGTCTGAACATTATAGACCTCACAAATTCACTAATACAATATCTTTATAAAGACTGCAAAACGTTCCACGTCTGTATATTCGATTAGATGTTAAATGCCTACGTAGTCAAACAGGCTTTTTCTGTTTCCTTTTTTAATATTTGAATAGCTGTTATCCACACGTGTTAAATGTTATTGGATAAAATTTCCGAACGATCAGAGAGTCGTTAATTAATCGATAAAAATCTGTAGCTTCAATTAACTGTTCAAGAACTAACAGTTTCAGAAGAGAGAATTAAATGTACACAATCTTTGTAAACTCTTGAGGCAAACAGTGCATCGAACGATTAGTTTAATTCAACTGCATGCAGATGCACTCCACGACACAACCGCTGCTGAACGCGTTGTACATACCTTATACCTTATCACGATTTTACGTAGGAAAAAGCAGTTAAATAGAAACGTTTGACGTCATCAAACGAAACTATTATATCCACCCACCGATACCTCTTTTATACAGAAACGTGTCGTCGGTAATGTTTAGTTTTATTGCTTTGCTTTCATTTACTGTTCAGTTACAAATGCAGACATAAAAAATGAAACAGAACAGTAATTTTATCACTGCACGGTACATATTGTCCGCTGATAATGATATACACGTCGATGCTAATATCACGTGGATTTTCGCGTATATATACGTACTGTGAAGCTCTGTTACGTTATTTCATTTCGCCGTATAACCGGAACACAATATTTCTATGACGTATATATTATGTATGTATACACGCTGATATCTCGGTTAGTGTTTGACGTTCGTTCCAAACTCAAAACGGCGCCGGTTAAAAGCTTTGAATTTTTATTACTCCATTTTGACTATGAGTAAGTATTACAGAGTATTTTCCAAGAATATCGGCACGTGTATAGTGGATGGAATTTTTGCATAACGGTATATAATTAAATAAATATAAATATACATGTCTATAAATATATAATGTATATAATCAGTAAATTTTCGTTTATTATCGTAATGTCGGTGATAATTGAGAGATCGAAATAAAATCTTGTTATATCAATCGACGCAATACTTGCGTTGTGAATTTCAACTGAAAGGGTGAATAAAAAAAATCTTTATATAGGCATAAGTTTTTCTTTCAAATTCCACCTTACGTTCTTATACATGTACATCGTATTGTATTATGCACTCTATCGTCGAACCGTGTTGGACCTAATTACCTCCACGGAAGTCACGTGCACTAGTAGTTCACTAAAAGCGCAAAACTACATTTTACAATTAGCTGTTGTTGCACGTGTGCACCTTGCTGCAGTAGGTGATAAAAATCGTATAACCTGCAGAGCCGCGACTTCGTTCAAGGCTACAGAACCGACCAAGGTGCAATGACATTTTTTTTCTTCTTCAATTTTTACTATTTAAAATGTATATTTTATTCGCTAAGTATTCAACGGTCAAGAAGATTAAAGACGACGTTCAAATTTTGTTACGATGCGGTTACAGGGAAAAAGAAAAAAAAATAAATAAAATAAAATATACATTATATATAGGTATATATATCTGAACGTATTTCTTTTTTTTTTTCAATAGGTATAGTGATTTACACAGCCGATAAGTTATAAGATTTGGATAATAAATAATGGATAACGTTATCAAACCGTGAATTCGGTATCTATTTATCTATTTTACGTTATAGAATATTTAGCCGGCTATAATTGGTGTATAAAAATGACAAAACTTCGGTCTTGGCAGCGGTCTGGTTTTTTTTTTTTTTTTTTTTTAAATCTAAATACTATTGTCGACAAGGTCCAACAATAAAGTTATGCCTTATACCTAGGGGACCTTGGTACCATATCTCGCGGCACGTGTCGCTTAATGGTTATATTCTTTTTTTTTTTATTTTTTTTATTTCCATTTTATTATTTATTTTTTATATATATATTTTTTTTTCTCCCATACGTACCCAATCACTAATGCATCGACGGACTCATACATATATGTGTCTCGCACGTCTATACATATATGCTCGCACGTCATAATGCCATGTCTAAGTTTTTAATAGTGTTAAAAGTTAAAGACCTGATGGGTAGCGGCTATATCGTATAACCAAGCTGTAAATTAAACTGTCGCGCTGGTATAATGTTAAGAAAACTATTCAAACACCTATACCAATAATATCTGGATGTATATGGATTGTAGAATGTCAACCTTTCGGAACTAACTACCTACTTAAATTTCTTCTTCATTCTGATTTTTTCGTTTTTTTATACTATTAATGTCTCATCAAGAATGTTTTGAATAAATTTCGAACGAGCTGTCAACGAACGTTAATGAAATTTTTTTCACAATAATATCTAGAAATTATTTTCATAGATACGTTAAAAAAAAAATTTGAGCAAAGGATTCGGAGAGAAGAACATGTATATTATTAATGTACATCGGTGATCGCGGTTTTTTAAGCGATTTTAATGAGATTTATTTTATTTTTTTTACTTCCTACTATTAAGGCACACGTAACTTTTTCGACAGATTTAGCAAAATTTATTTACACGCATTCGCGATCGTCGAAATTACTGTATATCTATCGAAAACTTTGGTGGACGTAGAAATTCCCAGTACAAATACCTACAGAGTCGTAGATGATCGTCGATGGACACAAAGGCGTTTGATCATTGTGCTAAGTAAAACGGAATACGAATACGTACGTACGTTGGGACCAAGGCTGCATGTCACTGCATCGGAATTTATACGTACGGGCGCCGAGATCTGCAGATAAACAAACATCCTATTTGGTCTGAGAGTATTTACAAACTATGTCGATTATTTTAAGCCCGTTCAGGGTCATCTGATAATTTCTTCTCATTCTCGTTGCAGGTAGAGTTATAGAAGCTCCGATCGCTTATGCTTTAAGAAATATAGTCAAACTATGCGAACGATGTAGCTATACGCGAAGACATCATCATGTGTAGGTAAACCACTGTAATATCTATAAAAGGTGTTAAGCCTATGAGCTGAATAAAATTACTGGTAAAAGTAACGAGCCTTTAACTAGTGTTTTTATGAGCTATCGATTATCGACTAATATATCCTTTAACCGATAGAAATTTTAAATAATTCTTAAAATTTTTAATGAATTTATGAAAACAATAATCGATCCATCTATGTGAAAGTTTTTATCCTATAGATATAATTTCGGATATTGGTGACTCGAAGTATAATGTTGATCGTTGGTACGATCGTTGAAGTGACGACAAAGGCCGGGCTCGTGATTTCGAGACAGTCAGGATGATCCTAACCGCGGTAACACGCGCCAGGGCATAATAACTATTTTCGTAAATATTTACGAGCGACTATATCGACCGTCCTTGGCAAAAGCCGGAGGTTCGTAGAGGGATGTAATGTAGGGTAGTCTAAAGTTCTTCCTATCGGTTCCCATCATGCGGGAATATCGAATTGCAGAGGAGCTGAGAGACAGATGAATAGACAGATCTATATATGTATGCATATAACTGTCGCAGGAGTTTGAATAGTAGTACATATCTTCAGTTAAATCCTCACTGTTAGTAACTAATAATTGCCTGCAGTGACGACAATTGGTATTACGTAGCGTACGTATGTTACATATATGCGGGTATTTACCCGTCAAAGTTAGATTGATTGCATCTGATGTCTCACGATTGGCGCCAGCCTATACCAAAGCATTTATCGAAATTATACTTCCGTGCGATAATATTTTATATACTGCATATATATACGTGCGAGGTGAGGTGATACGACGTCGGAAAACCTGTTCAACGATATAGTGACAAAATCGTAATAATGTTATTATCGATAAATGATTAATCAATCGGCTATCGGTGCTCCTATCTATCGGGTACGTGTTTACTTCCAGTATATATATATATATATATATCTAGGTATATATATATATACATATACATTTCGGACGAAATCATTCACGGATAAATCACAATCGATGGGAAGGTCTACCTCGTGTATATATAGGTAGGTAGGTCTAGGTATAGATATACGCGTTTGTCATCAAACAAATCATCGTCGTTTACGTACTCACAAGGTTCCTGAGAATGATATGACACAAGGCTTAAGCCCGTGCAAAACATTACCAAGAAATGTTGTCGTCACTTCGTTAAATATTAGATTTTGCATTAAAACATATTACTCGATGTAGTACCCAGTGCAGACTGTTTATATACTAAGTTAATTTGAGGGTGAGCCAGTAAATAAAAATCTGGCAAATTCGGTAAAAAAAAAAAAAAAAAATTGATTCTTGTTTTTTTTTTTCCCCCTCCTTTTACAGAAAAAGTAATCTTTGAACTAGTACCACTGATAAGGAAAGAATTGTTGAACTTCGTTTCCTCGAAACTGCAGTATCTTTAGAGAATAATCTGATGAAACAATACAAGGCTTCGAAAATTTTCAAATATAGTCGAGAAAAAAAAAAAGAATAAATAATTTTCTATGCTGTCTCCTTGCCGAAGAAATTAAATTCAATTTCATCGTATTATATCCGGCTGAGTAGGATTTCAATTTTATGGGAAAGACTGACCAAGGCTTCTGGATTATGGAGCTTATCAGTATTCCACTACAATTCACTAATTTCATCATTATTTTTATTTCACAAAGTAGTTATAAGTATTATAGATTAGATATATGTATACGTATATAGGTAACATATATACGTATATAACCGGAGAAAATATATATATGGGTTATATCAAATACCTAGAAACGCTTTCGGGTCTATCGGTCGTACTGCTAATCCTCGACGATGTTTGCGCGTGAAGTTAGTATACCGATCGACAAATCGAAAAGCCCCCCGCCCCCCCCCCCCAAAAAAAAAAAAAAATAACTACGAATAAAAAAATGTCATTCCGAAAATTACCCAATTATAAATTTTCGAAGAAAAAATAATTCTAAATAAAAATCCGCACGTCTTTTACTTTGAAGCGTCTTTTACTCGATAACGTCTGAATTTATTTAATTCTCTCCATTTTTTTTTTTTTTTTTTTCTCATATCTAGAAAATTTGGAAAACTATAACCCAAACTTCGAAAGTGCTGAAAAAAAAAAAAAAAAAAATGAGAATCAAAAAATAAATCTCGAGGTCGTCCGCTATACTATATTTATACCTATGCATACATATTTACGCAACAAAACTGACCTATGCTCGCACGCGCGTACCTGTAGCTAATTTACAAGGCAGGCCTGGGACGGCTGACAAAGTGCGCGTCGTGTTTCTGGACCTCTCTTATGGGCGTCACTAAGTCTGGAGACGTTAGCGTCTGGGCTTTGATCTAGCGGAAGGTCAACGGGGATGCCGGAAGTCGTTACGTAAGAAATATTGCCGTAGAATGTAGACTTTTATTTATTTTTATTTTTTTCCTTTCAGGTTTATTCGTGATGTGCGGTATAGTCATAAGCATCATGAATATTATTCGCCCGTACCGAACCGGGCGATCCTCCTCATCCCAAAAAAAGAACTAAAAAAAAACAAATATAAAAAAAATACAAAAAAAAAACAGAAAGCTATAAAAAAGAGAGAGAGAGAAAACTTTCTCAGATGCACGCGTGCCTTAATCGAAGAGCTAGAACTAAAGTCTAGAGACAGAGTTTGGCTCGCACGTTGACATTTCGTACGCGCGTTGAGTTGATGGACGGAGTTGTACGGCAGGCCGAGTCATCGGGGCCATCGGAGGCCAACAGAGACGGTGAACGATCAATCGGGCTCGTCGGAATTACCGGCGTTCCAACAGCAAACGAGGCCTTTCGTCGGGACTTTCTTAAACGTATTTGTACGCCTATTGGTTGCATATATGTGTCTATATATGCAGTTATACCAATGCACATGTGAGATGTACATACATAATTACATACATATGGATAGTAGCAAGGATATAGATGCCTCTTTAAATCGGGGTGGTAATTTCATATATTTTTGTTGTTGGCAAAGTGCTTTTGCAGTGACGGTGCACCTTGTTATATTTACGACTAGAAAGCACGCTGCCAAGTCGAGTAAGGTGTCGCGTACTACGCCGGTTAAATCCAGTTCACCGTTTCAAAGATGCGTGTAAACATAGAATAAGATTGTTAAGCTGGTTCCACGCTGAGGTTTGTGTCGCGTGTCGCATTTTGGGGATGAAATTTACCGACTAACGTTACAAGACGGATTTCTCCCTGACCAGAGACCCTGAAAAATGAAGGTAACCAAGTTTCGTCTTTTTACGAATCGGCTTAAGCGCGGATAAAGTTCGTCCGAAAATTAAAAACCCTTCGTAAACTAGACATCAGCGGATGTCGGACGCTGCTTGAAGACAGCTTAATGAGAGACGGGAGAGCTACGGAGGTGGGGGAAAAGAATAAAGATAGCTTTGGTGCATCCCGTGGGTTGGCATCGTCGCCGACTGTCAGGTCGGTTATTTCCATCACTAGTCGGGGTTCACGACCTGTAGGCTGCTTACGTGTGATGTAATCTTGAAGTGATGCTGCTGCTGCTGCTGCTGCTGCTCGTACTGGTACTAGTACTTATACTGGTACTGATGCTAGCACAGGTGAAGAGGGAGACGATCGTTGCGGCGTGGTTGCGGGAGTAAGACGAGAACCAGGAGATACAGGATGAGAAAGGGGGCCGGAGCCAAGTCCGCTATCCGTGCAAGATATTATATTAAGTTATAATAAAACATATCAAGTTCCAGGCAACTGTTCCTCTCAATTAATGGATTCGATAGACCCGCGAGAGAGGGCGTAAAATAGTTCCAAAAAATCCTATAACAATTATCAACATTAACGTGGACAGCTTGTAGATGATATGTATAAATACCTATCAATAAATTAGCATGATCGAGTCGTCGCGATCGCTAAAGAAAGCGCGGGTTTCAAACCTCTAAAACGTTAGCGGAAGTACGAGCTCGTAAAATTAAAGCCAATTGACGTCATAGCGGAAGTTGCAATTCGCGTGGGCTCGTGTCGAGTGTTGAGCTAAACCGTAAACGAGTTTTATCTCAGCTGACTAGGAAGACCAGGAAATAAAATTCGGCTGAGAAATTCCGATCGGAATAGTGCGAAGCGAGTTCAGTAAATTTTTCGATAAAACTAAGAGCGGTTATAGTATCGAAGCTCTACCTACCGCAGGTTCAAAAAATTGGAACCTACGAGGATCAAAGAAGATCTATACGGTTGAATTTCTCTACTACATCCGGTGTAGGTAGCTGGAGTATATATTCCGTTGCATAAGCGTTCTAGATAAATAATTCGCGTTAGAATTTAACACCAGTCTGTGTTTACTCGTAAATCAAAGTTTCGTACTGTTTATTGAAAAATAAGGGTAAGGTTATCAACGCGATTTCTTGGACTATTTTTTTTCATCACACGTTCGATTACAAGATGTAAGTGAATTTATTCCGTACGCGTGTCCTCCGTTTCATTTGTACCTTGGGTACCTTCAACAAACATATTTACACCTGTCCCCGAAATTGGCCTTTAATTACGTCGCCAGAGTTCTTAGTATCCGAGGTAAGTTAGCCTGCTAAAAATAGCATCTATTTACCTCCGTGATAATTATGCGATACACCTGGCTGGAATGGTAATCAAGCAGCGCAATTAATGCACTTTTACGTAAGCCCGAGGTCTCGGTAATAGTACCTACCGCCGCGCCGCGCGGTGAAACGCCCGGAGTGTTTCGCCCGTTTCAATATCTCATGATATCGCCATGGTTCTGCATAAACGTGCAATTCATAAACGTTCAAATCTGGTTGCAACCAACTTGGTACTTTAGATAGGGTTGTTATTGTCACTGCAGTGCCGAGTGACGTTTCCTCGACAACTTGTTATTTCTTAAATTATTCACCATATATTAGTAGTTTGGTACCTACGCCTTAACATTTTTTGTTTTTTCATTCATGGTTTTTCTTTACCCCATTGCCTTTTATTTCATTTTTGTTTTATTCCTTTTTATTTCGTATACTGCATGATTTTCGTAAGGTGGACTCGACTCCTCTTCGCCCACTGCAGTTACATTAAGTGATAAGTAATTCAAAGGACTCCAACTTGTATCGGACAATGAGTTTCTGTTTCATACTGATTCTTAGCCACGCAGAGTACTAGTAGAGTCGAGCCTTTACTGGCCTCGGCTAACTGTGCAGGAATGCAAGCCTCCGGGGCATTCCTTGTAAGATTGTGTTGTGCTCGTACTCAATAATTATTTACCGAGTTATGTACAGAGATTATCAAGTGTGTGGGTTTATAATGTTTGGATTTTCATATTTGGCAACGTAATTCAATTCTATATATCAGACAGTTTAATCTATATACCTATATACACAATTTTGCAGTACATATAACGTGAATATATATAATACCTAGACAAGCGAGTTGTCTTAAATAAAAATGACATATCCTTACAACAAATTCACATTAATTTATGCGGAACGGAATTTTATGAGGTTGTAACGGTCGTTTACTATTAGTTATCCCCACACTGGTGAGTTTCACGGATATTTATACCCCCCCCCCCCCCCCCCCCCCATGAAAATATATATCTACTTATTTACCTACGCTACGTCACGAGTTATTAATACGAAGTTAAAGTTCAGGTAGATGATTTATCGAACGAGTATTTTAAACTTAATTTTTCTCAGCCTGTAAGCCACAGGTTATTCTGTCATTGCAGTTGTCTGAGCTTTCCCATTTTTCAAAGAGGCAGTTTTATATTATTCGGAATTTTAGACGTAATAATTTTTACGAAAAAATACGTTTAAAACGATGTCCACTCATACTGATCGAAACTGCACGTATAAACAAGAAAGCAATTGAATCTTCTTATTTTCCTTTTCTTTCTCTCATTTGCTACGGAGTGCTGCAGTGACGTCGTTACAATCGTCCAGTGCGTTTTCATTGCGGTAACGTTGTTTTGACTTTCGAGTTACTTCGGTGGTCATATAGCATCGTGTTGTTGCGATGGGTAAATCTCGTTGACGTCAAGAGAAATCGCATTCTTTCTTGTCGCTTCAACCGCATAAATTTTTTTCCTGGTATAGGGTTCGGCAATATTAGTAAAATAGTTCGCCCCGAAGAAGGAGTGTTGAACTCGAGCCTGAGTCTCTTCGTCATATGAATTAATTTTATGCTACAGTTAAAATCAGAATTTCCATCCTCATTTCTGACAATTCGCATATGAATCTACATTGTGCAGATAAGATGGTTGAAAGATTTCACCTCGGTTATAAACAATGAGACATGAGATCGGGACGGTTATTATAAGTACGGGAATACTTGAGAGTCTGATTAACCGTGCTTGGATATGCGATCCAATGTTATTCTACGTTGCAATTTTATTAATTTTGCATTGACCGCGGAAAGAGTCGTATTTCGTTTCTGCACGCGCTGTATGTATCGCGTTCAATCCGGTAAGTCCCTGAACTGTTCCGGGATCGTGAAGTATCCAATCACAATTTCATTGACCTGAAATATAATTCTTTATATACGTAGTTTTATTTTGTTCAACGTTTTCCACGTGTCTTATCGACATTGAATTATAATAATTATAAACGCGCCCGTTGATTGAACATCGTCAAATGGCGGGTAAACGAACCTTAAAATCAATCATTCATTGGAAAAAAAAACAGACCGAAAAGAAAAATAAGATCAATAAATAAAAACAGGCTTTCAATGCAAAGACATAAGTTAATTAGCGTATATCTAACGATCAAATTAGTTGAGTAGTAGTTGCAATTGATAATTTACGATATCGTATACCTGCTGCATTAGTGTCGAGTGTTGATGTCGCAGGAATTAACGACTTATTACGTAAAAATAGATAATCGTGTTGCGGTCGCCAACTGCAAATATTTGATCAATATTAAATCCCAATATACTTATCAAGTTGAAAAAACATACCCTAAATTTTTTTTCTTCATATACACCTTCATACCTATTTTATATGAGTAATGAGTCGTATACACACGCATCGTTTGGATCGAATTTTGAGGTAAAATAAAACCGTAAACGGTTGCAAAAAATTTAATAAATAAATGTATTATTTCCATCCGCAGAGAATCCAATATTTATAGTATCGTGGTGAGTCGATAAATAAATATATACGATGATATCGTTGATAAAACTGACAATTAGGTAAATTATTGGCGATAAGTTTGCACGTTCACAGTTGAATACGTAAACTATGTTAGGTATAGGTAGGTATGTACGTTCGTAAAATGCATGAATGCTATATAAAACGTCGGTGAATAAAGGAAGAAAGAAAAAAAAAAAAAAAAATATATATATATATATATATATATATATATATATATATATATATATATATATATATATATATATATATATATATATATATATATATATATATATATATATATAGATATCTTTGAATAGGTAAACTAGATCCATGCCTGTACATAGAATTTATACTCGATGCAGTAATAGTTGCAAAACCTCCGGTCAATTATTTACCTACCTCGGGGCTGTGTACGAGCCAATAGCGAGGTGGCGTGAAAAAGGCGAAAGGTGGAATTCCTTCGTCTTTAGTGTCCGTGTTTCTGGAAGCATTATATACCACTTACGACCTTCTAGGTGCCTCGGTGCTGCGAAGTGTTTGGTCGAGCGAACGAGCGAACGCGAACGCGAACGCGAACGCGAATGCGAACGCGCGCGCGCACGCGGCCTTAGAAGGTCGCTTAGTCAAGAGGCAGCAGCCAGTCTGCCTTCTTGTCATCTATATACATGTAAGACATACATATATATATATATACCTACTCTATCTGCAACCTACGCGCGGCATGCATCGCATCGGATAGTCCGAGCTCCTCGTTCAAGTTAATGTAAAAAAAAAAATCATCCTCAAATAACGAAATCCCTATCCTATTCGAAATTTTTATGCATATATATGGTATATATATATTTTCCGTATATACCTACATATATGCAGATGCACAGAACTTTCTATCTCGCTACAAACTTCGCTTCTTAAAACTGTTTCGTGACGAGTGGAATTCCCGGTCGTAAAAATAACCAAATATTTTTCGTCAACGTTTCAAGTTTTGAGGAAATATAGGTAATAGCAGATTCTATGATTGAATTCAATTCCTCGACGTATTTTCCCTTCATTGATCACATAGGTATAATAATAACAATGCGTGGTTTTCCATAATTTTTGATACGCAAGTATATAAGGATGTATAGCGTCGCAGTGTATAGGTACCGTAACGTACCCACGCTTCATATACACATGTATACATATAAATTAAGATATATATATATGGATATATATACATATATAGGGATCATGTACATACCTACCTATTTAGTTACTTACGACAATCGACGCAAGCATTCCTCCGCGTCTTGGCTCCCACGAGTTCACACCGCAATGGCGATTATAGCGGATAGAACTGTCGAGGGACGGTGGTCCAGCTATGGGAGCCGTGTACGTTAGGTGGGAGGTATAAGCGGGATGGTAAGGTAGAAGGGGGAAGGGGGTAAAGGGTAAGTAGGAGATTGAAAATAAAAGTAACAAGTAAAAGAACGAAGAGACAGGGAGACGGGATACCAGAGAACACCATTTACCGTAGTTGTAAATATACCTATAGTATGTATGTATATGTATAAAAACCTATACCTGTAACTGGGGTTACTAGATCGGAGATGTAGGTATATATCTCTCGAGAGGCACGTGTTTGCCCGATGAAAGTAGACCGATGCGCAATAACCTACGACGATGTACATACCTATCAATATAATATACAAGTGTATAAATTTTCTACACATTCATATATATATACATATATAATATATATATATATATATATATATATATATATATATATATATATATATATATATATATATATATATATATATATATATATATATATATATATATATATATATATATATATATATATATATATATATATATATATATATATATATTATATATGTATATATCTGCTTGCCTAACTCTCTCCTTCTCTTTCTTTTCACCGAAGTCTGTAGAGCGAAATGCCCGCCCCCGTCTATATTAGCTGTATATGTATAGAGCGGCCGTTTATCCGTATTATGGACGTATGTAGAAGAATATATACCTAGCGATTGATATATACGCCACCTGTGTGTATAATATATCCTTCCGTGAGGCCGGCGGGCATGTAGGTGTCAAATTCGCGATGGTAAAGAGGAGAGGTTGGTTATAACGAGTGTGCATCTATTATATAGTACATATAAAGTATGAACTTGTGCGATAGGCATGTGTGTACATACATACCTGGCATACGTATGTCATCAGAAAATGATATTGGTTGTATCTGACCGATTGCGCATAAAATGATAATTATCCGTACGAAATCGAGAATTCTCTTTTAATGTAGTTAATAAGTTGAGATAACGTGGAAATTGTGGGAGTGAGATGGGTTCATAAGATCGATATTTATATATCCACTGACCAACGATTACCGACCCACGACGCCGATCAGATCGTCGGGGTCGATTAACGCCGCGGCAAATTTATATAATAAAATTATATGCCTAGAATTTCGGAAGTCCTACTTCAAAGAAGAGCCATGCTACCACTAGAAGGTTTCTTACAGTTCTGCCTGTAATCTATAACGATCTTATCTTATTATACTCTTATATTCACCGAGCGCACCCATCGCATCGTATCGCCCCGGAGGGGACGAGATAGATCCCACCTCTGTACCGCTCTACTTCATTCTTGCACTCGCTTATACTCATCCGCATCATCGCCAACGCCAACGCCAACGCCACCGACATCGACATCGACACCGTCACCGTAGACTATTCCGCATTCTCTTCCCTCTCATACCGCCACGAATTCACCACGTCTCAGGGCATTGAGGTATTGGTGAAACTGAGGTATTAGCGTGTTGGTATGCTAAATCCAATTTTAATACTCAAGTCAAACGAGAGGGCACGAGGGAGTCATAATGTAATCCTTATTGATTTTACGCGATAACGATGACATAGGGAATATGTCAGCATTTTTACTTATTTTGTTGCTTTTTTTTTCATTTAGGTACTTAGAAATGTTCGATATGTATGATAATATGCAGAAAAAGTATTTGTTTCTTCAGATGTAGGATAAGTATATATATATATATATATATATATATATATATATATATATATATATATATATATATATATATATATATATATATATATATATATATATATATATATATATATATATATATATATATATATATATATATATATATATATATATATATATATATATATATTGGAAAGACATAAAAAAATAAAAAAACTGATCTATTTTTTCTCAATTTCACGGCTGCGTTTAATATCTAATAGATTTGGCACGCGTTTAACGGTATATAGAACTTCAGACAGACCCGGAAAATAATAGGAAACTAGATTATGCGCGACGGTGTTACGTGTTGGCAAGCGAGACGCGTTTCTTCGTACGTAGATACCTGTTGATTTACGAGGAAGCTATAAGACGCTCCGAATATTATTAAGAAATCGTACGGAGAACGTTGCATAGAAGATACTAAAACTAGAATGAGCAAAGATGAGGAAGAATAAGAAGAATAAATACATCTACCCGGAAGTAGTAAATCTGATCGTCCCAGGTTTCGTACGATCAATCGTTACGACTTTAAGAAAGACAGGCAGGTATTTCGGGTCTCGTTATACGTACAGTTGATCGGGGAAAAGAATATTTTCATCTGAATCACCGGCAAATATACAAAGATCATTACATTATATACCCGGACCAAAATCAAGTTTCGTTTACTGGCGATAAGATATTTATAGACGAATATCGAATAAGTGTGGATCATAAAATTCTCCGTTGTCAAAAATCTAAGTAAATTTTCCCAGTATCTCAAACTTTTCATTAATACGTTCCTCTCTATCTATAAGAAACATGGACAGCAGCTATAATAAATTGCGTTCAAGATTAAGATTATACGTGCAAGGTTAATCGAGTGTAATCAATGGACTGAAAATTACCAATTGCAAATTTAAAGGTCTTGCGTAATCGTTGGTGACACTCTAGACTTTAGAGTCTAGACTAATCGAATGATTGATAGGTTAGAAACGCTGGGAATTTTTCGCCTCCAGTTAAAATTTATCAATTCTATTCTAGCGGCAAGACACCGAGCAAGACCGATTCTTTATCGGTTTTTCGTTTTTTACTAACACAATATAGGTATGGTACCCACACCTGTATTGTACAAACTGCGTCCGGCCTCTTATCGGTCAGGGAATTCCAACGACTGCAGATATTGATCTGAACTGTGAAAGAGAAAGGCGTATAGGCGAGGGAATCAAAAACCAAAATACCCGGAAAAAAAGCAATAAATTGAAAAAAAAAAAAAAAAAAAAAATTGCTAGTGGAAGAAACTCCAAAGTTATCTCATTGCTACCGCTATAGAGAGATCGAGTATCTCTAGTCTCTTCCGCAGTGTATAGTCTGGCTAGTGAAATTGGCAAAACCGAGGCCGTCGTGGGTGAACGAATGGGATTGAACATGGGAGTAGATAGCGTGCAAATGTTGGTAAATGTGTTTATGTGTTGGTGCGAGGCCGGTTGAACTAAATACCACGCTGATACGATCATTCGTTTGGTCCTACGCCGAGCGTGGCTCGGCCTATCCGGTGAAACACGTGCCCTGTAGAGGCTAGGAACGGTGCACGCACACGCGTGTTGCGTACACGGGGTGTTACCGTATATACACATAAGCTACATGAGCCAGTATATATGTATGTATATATATATATATATATATATATATATATATATATATATATATATATATATATATATATATATATATATATATATATATATACCTACATGTCGCTCGGCGTTCTATACCGTACAGTTTTGCCGAGTACTAAACTGTTACAACGATACCGATATGTTGGATCAATAACTGATCGAATACCTTATGGTCGTTTCGCTCGCATAAATTGTCTACCTACCCAGATTATACGTAGGCGTTTCCATTACACCACTATATGATCATTTTCATTACGATATAGCCCTGTCTGGTCTAAACTATATCCGAGTATACTAATGTTGAATAATCTCTGAAATCATCTTTCACCTTCTCCGATTCAACAAACAATTCATTCGGGATTCAAATATCGTCACTTTTGTGAACTCTGTGTACTTCGTTTCGCATAGTATATGTACAAGGAGAAAGAGAGTGAAGGAACTGGTCTGTAGTTCGGATAAATTTCTTTTCCTCGGACGGATGAGTTGGGTTGAAAGAAAGTGTCAAATCGAAGGTATATATACGTAATATGGGCAGGTAAATGATTGAAGAGAAGTGATTTTTTTTTTCTTTTCATTTCTCTTCGAAAAGTAGCGATATTAAGCAACGTCACGTACATGCGACAGGACCAGCCGTCATTTCTCATATTCCGATTCATTGGATAAACAACGTCGGTCATGCGCCAGGAGTGAGGAGTCTATAATTCATCGAACGTTCACGTCCGTGTGAGTGAAAATATAATCCAAGGGTCGGGTCTGCAGCGGCATGTATTAGTCAAGAGAGGTAGGTAGGTACCTACCTACCTACCTAAACCTAAACCCTAAACGAGAAGTCAAGGAGATGAAAATAATATCTCAATCATCGGTCACGACAATATAAACTAAATCAGAACCCCTACGAATGCCTTAACCCAAATCCTTCTACTGCAGGCCTACCAATAATAGATTAGATAAAACCATTATTGCTGCAGCAGTTTGAATGGGTCGAGTTAGAATTAACGTTATCTTCTATTAAGTTTTCAGAAGCTTTGATCATCTATCCACCAGTACGTGCAGGCGATTTGAAATAATGCCCACAGTGTGGTATTAGTATATACGTATATACGTATATCTCTGAATGCATGCCTCTATATCAGTCCTCCTCAAACGCCGCGGTTATCCAAGTGAGTTCGAAACGGACTGATGTATTGTACAGTTTGATATCTTGTCAGGACAGATTAGACGGCCACGGCGGATCTCTTCAAGGCAATTTGATTCAAGGGACAGAAATAAAAAAAAGTTACGAAAAATGGAAAAGGAAAAGAGAGGAAAAATTGACTCGCGACGTTGCCGAGACGATATACATATATATATATATAATATATGTGTGTATGTATATCAATCGCGCGAAATTGTCATCAACAAGTGACTCGTAACTCGGTTATAGTGTATTATTTTTCATCAGTTGTTTAGGCGTATTGTTAAGTGGGCATGAGTCAAGTCTCGCGACTGGCCGTAGTCCCCGGGCTTGTAAGCAACATTGTCCAAGCGTGCAACGCGGTGCATTCCTCTCTCACGCTGCACCAGCGAGCGGTTGGTCGGGCACAGCCCACACACAAGTTTCAAACATTAAAGGAGGCCCCACCGCGCGTATAAGGCCCGGTTCTTGGTCCGAACCCCCCCTCTCACCCTTGGCCACCCCCTGCGCCACAAGACACAAGAATGCACGTTGTGTGTGTGCGTGTATATTACATATGTGTATAGTGTGTATGGTGATAAACCGAACTCGCTAGTCAAGGGCCCACAGTCCAGTCCGGCGCGGCGTGCGGACGCCGCGCCGTGTTCCACGAATCGGACTGCAAGAGGAAACCTAATTTCATCGGGCGACGACACCGCGGGTGCACCGAAGCTATTCTTTGTTAACTTTTCATTCCACATCCTTGACCTTGTCGAAGAAAAGCTTCGGTCTCTTTTATGCATATATTATACTGACAATGGGCCAAGAGAACAACAATTATATGTATATGGATTACTCATTCTATTGCAATCAATGATGAAGAAGAGAAGAAAAAACAACAACAAAAAACGGAGAGAAAACTATCTTTCGTTACACTTGCACGGCCATCGAGTGTCGTAGTTTATTGCTATATATTTTCGGACGATATGTTTAGTTGCTAGGTCGAACGCAGCTACCAAGTCACGTGCAGGCGAATACCAATAGAAGATATTATTTAGTCTGTTGTGGCCTAGACTCCTAACTGGTTCGCGAATCTCCACGTGTCACGGCGTGGGCGTTTAACGATAAGACGTAGAGCCAGGGATAGAAAAAAAAATAAATAATAAAAACTGAAACTATATATTAACCGAAATGATAACGGATAGGAAAGATCCAATGCCTATATTATAGTCTCAAGGTGTCCAGGTATTCAGGTATCCAGGTATCGAGGTATACAGGTATCAGCTTCATCATTTCGATGCAAATTTATTCTTCTCCGAGAGAATATTATACCTATACGTTATTCGGAAATCGATTATATTGGGCCTCGCAAATCTTATCGCAGGCTTATATAGGTATAAAACGGGTCTATATAGTATTTTATAAACTATTTCTCTGTTCAAGGTTATCATATTATAGAAGCTCATTGTCAGTGTCATTCTTAGAATAGAATATTATAACCAAATCGGAAAAATCAGCCACGTGCGTAGGTATTATGCCGGTAAAAGTTTTTTTTTTTATGTATACGCAGAGTTTTTTTTTCTTTTGGGTTCTGAAAACGCGAACCCACGTCCGGTATTCGAGTACCTATACACCGGATAAATTGTTAATGTCGCGAAACTAATCAGGACTCGAAAAACCATCAAGTCCGCAAACTAACAGCGTCGGAGATCAAGGCTCCCCCCGATGCACTCGCCAAGGTTGGCAATCCTGAATCTTTGTGGGATGCTGCACGAGTAGGTACGAACGTATAAGGAGAATGCATCGAGGCCAGGGGTTGGTGAACGCCCGTGCGTTGTATGCGACGTCGTCCTCCAAGATGGGGGAAAAAAACTTAATCGAAGCATGAAGAGAGTATCCATCTGAGTAGAAAATATCATACATCTTTTTTTTTTTTTACCTTCTTCTTTTTTTTTTTTGTTCATTTTTATTCCCGTTTTCATTAAACGCTGAGCCTATATTATTGTGATAATATACCTATAGTAGACTTGGTCTCTCTCTCGTATATTTTGACATCACCTGCGGTACCTACTCGAGTAGGAATTATATACGAGCGTGTAGGAAGCACGTATAGATTTGACGGAGCTTATCTTGTTTCATATATACATACACATATAGATATTCGGTATACAAAGACTAATTTTTCTTTATCAGCTTACGAGTTCGACGTAACAGTAATCGTTGTAAAAGTAAGCACGTGGGATGGGATACGGCGTAGTACGATTTGCTACGCCCGGTAACAATACGTCGTCGATATCGCCCTGACTCGCGGGTGATCGTGTATAAACATATTCATTTCATTTTTTTTTTTTTTTCTTTTTTTTTTTTTTGTACGTGTGTGTACCTATAGGTATAACTTTTAGAGATAGTGGGCAGCCGTTCAACGCCGCGACGCCCGCTACGGTACGGGTGCTGTGCGGGCGCGCGGCGCGGCGTAAGGAATCATGCAGAGAGACACACGTGTCTATCGAGATAGAAGTTCCATATACCTACATCGACGTGGAATTCTCTTAGTCGAGATTCGTTCGTTCGACCTCGATCGAATTTTTATTTTTCGAGTTTTCTTTTATTTTTTGTTGTTTAGGACTTCACATATACCTATACAGTCACCCTCGAAAACTGTGATACAATTTATAAATAAAAAACGACGTTTGTTTCACGTTTCAAGTAATTTTTAATTTTTTTTTTTTTTTGCATCAAATCCGCAAAGCAAGGTGAAAGCTAGACCGTTCTCATCTTTGCGGAGCATCTTCTATATGCACGGAGTGAAAATAGCGGGTAACTCAATCCTTCTAATAATTGCCAGGTCATACTTTCTTTTTTTGGTGTTTGTCTTTTTGCGGTTCAATTTTTATCTCTCGGCGTTATCGGTCAGATACTTATTACTGCGCAAAACCACTTTCTACATCCCGTACCGATCAAACTAGACGAGATTCTCTCCAACCGATAACTTTTCGCCTTTCCCTTCTGCAATACCGTTGCAGATCTTTTAACAATTCGTCTTCTATAAGACGACGTATATTATCCTCAATTCGCAGACAAACGTCGAGGGATCTATTCATCGCTATGCTAGATCTGAAAATGCAGATAAAATGCAACATAATTTTGTAATTTTTTTGTCAATTCTTATTCGTACTGAATTGTGTTAGGGAAAAAACAAACAAACGTCTCGCGGTTGAACCGATCTGAACTTTATCCCTCGTGGACTTTTGAATCTTTCCACGATTCTCTAGGTGCTGCATTATAGACGGACGAAGTTACGTAGTAAAAGAAGACGGCGCGAAGAAGGAGCCCGAGGAGGAGACGCAGGGCAGGAAAGCGGCTGGTTACCGACGGATGGGAGGACATCGAACTGAAATGGCCTCTGGGAGCGCATTCCACTCTCGCTACCTCAGCCTCAGCCTCTCAGCCTCTCAGCCTCTCAGCTTGAGCCTGGGCCTGAGCCTGAGCCTGAGCCTGAGCCACCGACATTCCCACCTGCCCCTTCCTCCGCTCCAAGAACCTCATCCCTTGTGCAGCATCCTCCTTTCGGTCTACCAATCTTTTATTTCGCCTGTGCATTCCTTAGCTTCCAGTTGCCACGGGACGTACGTACGTACGTACGTTCGTTCGTTCCCCGAACGATTCTCATCGACTTTCCTCAATAAAACGGCAACCTAGAGACGTCTCCAGAAAATTCATCTTCACAATTTTTTAGCCACGACGGTATACATATACCGAGAGATTAACGTGAAAGTTAACACTCAGTCACAGCCAACTCGGCACACTCCACGTTTTTCGTATTTTTTTCGCAGGCTGGCCATCCGCTATTTTTTTTCTTTCCGTTTTTTCTTTCGATTCTTTCCGATGTTCATCAATTTGACTAGAAATTAAAAAGAATAGCGCATGGCCAGCCTGCGAAAAACAGCCGGAAAACGTGGAGTGTGCCGAGTTGGCTGTGACTGAGTGTTAACTTTCACGTTAATCTCTCGGTATACGTCAACGTTACTGCATAATTCCGTATACGCGTATATTCGAAAATGTGCGGATGGGATATCGGAGGATAAATTTCATAACGAGAAACGGTAACATCTGCAGATCTCGGGAGAAAATTAGGGGGAAGAGAAGTAACTAACAGTTTGCGATCAGTGATGTTATTTTTATTTATTTATTTATATATTTTCCTCTCATATTTCGAAGTGAACAGGAAAATGGAGATACCAGGGACGGGATTTCAACTGTATCTATAATGTGTCGCCTTAGCCCACGTGCCTATTTCTACATGTATATAATAGTAAGTTTGTTGTCACGCTAGAACCGAGCAAGAACTAGACTCGTAGTTATTTTCCGTACACATTCCATTGTACCTACCATAGTATTTAAGAGCTACGAGTATAAGGCAGAAGGCATTACCGATGGTCGTGCGTCTAGGTCTGGGCGCAGGTACATAAAATAACTTTTACTGCTAAGACTGCACCATTGCAAGTCAATTTACCGTTACCCTTGGCAAGTGGGACGTTTCAAATAAACTTGAAAATATACTAAGATATACACACGTTCTTAATCATGTATAGTATAGTGTCTCGAAATAGTTATTAGTGATAATTTACAATCGAATTGATATTTTCTCTTCGATTATAGGTATTCGATTATAATCAAGTAACATTTTTTTTCACGATAAATCATCTAGTTTCGCAAGGTGATTATACCTATATTGGCGTCTTTGCCGGCCCCGTAATCGTCACTGTTGACACTAGACTTCGATGGTCTGACTTTTCTTATCGATATTACAAACTTATAACGAATTATTTCGACTGTTAACCTTGGGCCACGTGTATGCCAATATAGTAATAACAACAGGAATAATAATAATAATAATAATTATTATTATTATAAAAACAATAAATATCTAACGATTAGAGCATCTACACGTCTTCAGACAAATTGTATACGTGTCTAATTATCTATCGCGACAAAACGGAGCAATTAGTTGAAAATGTTAGGCCTATCTCGTAATTGACAATATTGTGTAAAACAAAAAAGAAAAAAAAAAAAAAAAAAAAAAAAAGAAAAATTGTAACACATATTTTCATCCACGCAGACGATATATGGCGATAAATATATGACAGAAATTAGAAAGAGCCTTGAGTTTTGAGCTTGCAAGGCTGTTTTTGTCGTTGTCGGTAGTTAACTCTGTACACACTCTATCTTTCTCTTTCTTTCCCTCACTCTCAAAAAAAAAAAAAAAAATAAAAAAACGTAAAAAACGGAGAAAATGATACATACATAACGTATTTACACACGTTTATAATGTTATATTATGTTAATTTCTGTACGTATGGTACGTACGTACATTATAGGTATAGATAGACGAGTAGCCTGTATGTATGTATGTATGTATAACGAACGAGGCTAGATTCTAATTACGCTTTAGAAAATCTCCCCCAGACGTTTATAATACAGCCAAGCGGTTAGAACTGATTTGAACTTTCTAATCTGTATCTTGAGACTATACCGTTATCGTTTGAACGTATTTTGCGATATTTTGCACTCTGGTTGAATGGATTTTGAGGGAAGGCACACATAAGGAAACATTAGCGTACCGGAAATCTCTGGCAAGTAGCACAGTTTAGATAAGATAAGACGCTGGTTTGCCCATCCGTGACGATCCTACGTACGCGTTAAGCACGTCGATGCTAATTATCTGAATCTCTTTGTCGTTTCCTCTCCGTCTCGTATCTCTTTCTCTTTCTCTCGCCGAATGGTTAATCTCAATTCTCAATTGTCTTCAGCGCTTAGCAAGCGGATCCGTCTAAATACCGCTCTACTATGCGGGGGATACAACGCGTACTCGGTAGACTGTAAACCGTCTGAAGGATATTCGATCTGATATAAAAGTTCGAAAGCAACTGGTAAGTAGTTTACCGAACTCGGTGTAGCCACGTTAATAAGTAAAAAGTTATACAAGGACGCTGTATAGTATGTAAGATTATCAGTATTTGCCTTAGAAATAAGATAATAAATATCATGGATATAAATCGACCATCTAGATGAAAAAAAAATTTTAAATCCAAAAACATTTTCTTAATACTATAGCTTTGAATGCCACTTTTAAACGCTGCACGTGAAAACAAAATCTCTGAATCGATTTTGGCACCGATTTGAAAGCCAAAGTGTCGGTTGAGTAACCGAGGTAATCGCGGGCTGCAAAACGAACGAAAAATATAGTAGGTATAGGTATACTATATGTATATCTATGCAGGGTTATATATGTATGAAGACCGCAGCGTCCTCATGATCGTATCCCATTCAACAAATGGACTATGAATGAAGTGTCGGAGAGGAACAAGTGCGAACTCTAATTCGTTGTCGAGTTCTCTATCCATATACGGTATATTTTGAATTAGAAAAATAGTTGAAATAGAATTTAATCAACCACGCGAAAAAAAAAAAAAAAATTGGCCAGGATTTCCGGAACGCAATTCCATATATGTGTATCATTAAAATTCTTTCAATTATTATCCGTTCGATATATTCCGCAACTATAATAAATTGCTAACAGTCATTATATATAGGTAGATTATACTTTCATTTTATAATTAATCAATCGTTGAAGAAAGAATTTCCGATCAATTTTTTCGTTCTTAAAATTTTTTTTTGTTTTTTTTTTTCTTTCCAACACAAGTATGCAACTGATCTCGGAATCCTCATACGAGCGTTACTGCTCGACTCCGTTGATCGTGATCGGTGGTTGACGTCATCTTATTTGTCGCGCGGTTTGACCGCGTGCGAAGGCCTTAAGTCATCCGTTCATGTATACGTATGTATATATATTATATATATATATATATATATATATATATATATATATATATATATATATATATATATATATATATATATATATATATATATATATATATATATATATATATGGTACGTAGGTATATAATCTTTCGTCTGAATCATGTCCTGACGTGAATAGAGAGGGGCGGGTTTCGGGGTGTGCCGTTTTCAATTAGAAACGACATATTTTAGGGTAAAAATTGAAAACGAAGGGAGGCACGGCGCGGCGTGACGTGTCGTGGCGGCGCGGCGCGGCGCGGCGCGGCGCGGCACGGCGCGGTTGGAAAAGGATCATTGGAATTTAATATACACCGGATGTAAAGCACGCCTTGGGAAACACGCGCCCGTACCACGTCGGTCCCTGAACTCAATAGTTGAATATAGTGGAATTTAGTTGAGAATTTAGTGAAATTCCAAGAAATGGCATGTAATTTACGACACTGCGACATTTTTATCTCGTGCCAGAGGATTGCTTGGACGAAGTCCGACCGTGTGACACGAGCTTCAAGTCGGAGGCAAGAGGATCCTCTCCCCCTGCCCCCTGCCCCCTGCCCCCTGCCCCCTGCCCCCTGCCCCGTGCCCCCTTTTTGCTTCTTTTCCTCATCCTCCCTCACTCTTATGTTTGTTCTCTCTTTCCCCATGGATATTTCCGTCTCTCTCGATCCCCCCCTGGAGAGTAATAAGGCCCCACCGCGGTAAGACGATGTTAGCGGATGTGCCGTTACCAGGCCGCATTCCCTTCGGGCACGCATGCGCGACGCGACGCATTCCATTGTCTTTTACATTTCAGTCTGTTTCTCTCTTCACGGTATTCTTACCGCGTTTCGATATCTCCGGTTCGTTGAGAGAATAGAAAAGGCCCAAGTGAAATTTTTTTTTTTCCACATATTTTTTTTTTCCATTCGTTTTTGTTCAATTTTTTTTTTCTTTCCTTCTTTCTAGATCATTATTTCGCTATATCAGCTCAGAATCAGAGCGTACAGGACGTTGCCGTTGGGGGCTTATGACTCATCCGCGAAATTTCATTAATCATTAATCACAACAAAAAAAAAAGAGAAAAAAAATCAATTTTTTTTGGTACTCCTATCTCTCGCTGCAGCATTTGCGGTTTGTTCTAGGTATGAACGGACAGTGAACGTTAACAATACGTAACCCGTTGCGTAACTCTATGGTATTTTATTGGCTATATCGAATGATCGGGTGGGCAAGCGAAACCAGAATATGCAAATGAGACTAGGAATAAGGACGCGAAATATGGAGAGAAGCGGAAATTGCGGAAATTGTTGCGGTCGACCGATATATACATGTATAGTATATAAGTGAAAAGATGATGTATTTTTATTGTCAGTCGAATCGCTTGCAGTCTACAAAATGTTGGCAGTCGAAATAAGAATGGCCCGATGGCAGAACCTTGAGAATATAATAAAGAGGGATGCGTAAAAGGCCAAGAGACGCTAAATATTAGCAGGATATCTGTATAGCAGTAAATGGTATTCTACCCTGAGGCCGGATACGGAATGTTTACCCGTCGATTTTGCAGCCGAAAATATGAATTTTTATTCACTCATGTCACTCCGGTACAAAGAAATGTCTAACGGCAATGGACTCGTATTCTTTTCAAAAAATTCAAGAAAGGATCCTTTTGCAAGATCGGTGCAATTACGAGAATGATAAATGTGCGAATTTCGAATCGTCGAATTTTTTTTTAACGTTATATATGTGATACAACGTTGAACACATACGAATCGTGAATACATCGAGGTAGCAGTTTGAAGTAAGTTTTGCAATTTATGAATTGAATTTTCGCGATTCGCGGAGCATTCGCTGAATCTAAAACTCAGTAAAAACAAACAAGCCAATTCGATTTGACTGCGCAATCTTTGGTCTAAGAAACCGTTGACAGAACCCCGTTGACGGTTTACCGCAAGAGGACCGTTTCAGTTCCATAACAATAATTTTGTGGCCTATTAGGCAGCGACGACCTAAACCTACTTATTCAGCGTTAGGTAAGGTTGCCGTTTGAGTCACATGCGCGTTCGATTAGGCCAGAGCCCCGTTACCAGAGGAAGACAGGGAGAAGAGATACACTGTGAGAAAGAGAAAGACTTGTGTGAGTCAGAGTTCTGTGGCGACAGCAGCAGCCTTTATGGTGGGGGAGTCATTGCCAAGTGAAAGAGAAATGGTTTTATTTCTGCTAAGCGTTACCTAAGCTCTTTCGATGGAATCGTTCGTGCGAATGTCGGAGCCGACTGACCATCGAGGGAGAGTTTGTCCCAAATTCACGGCCTTGCGCCGTTCCCATGAGCGAGGTACCAGCCGCTTGACAAATTCATGACACAGATAAACCTCGGCGCTAGACTTTGCTACATTCGGAATATTTGCAAGAAAGAAAAAAATAATAATGAAAAAGGTGACAAACCAAAGAAAAAAAAAAAACGAAAAACCAAAATTACTGGAACCTTGTTGAACCTTGTTCATTGAATGGCACCACATACGGTACTTTTTGGCCAACGAGGGGCTAGTATAATTCTCGATTTTATTCTGGCACAGATTCTCGCTATCGAATGATCTTCCGAAACGATATACATATACATAATTGCGGATCTGTAACGAATAGCGAGATATTCGCTTAAAAAAAAAAAAAAAATTGTAGGTCCGCAATATGGGTTATGCCGCTGTATGGAAAAAAAAACACGTTATGTATAATATATGTGCATAACCATTAGCGAAATGACAAAAGGCTCCCGACAGAAATAACACATTTTTCATTTATGGAGCTTATTAGATCGCGTGACGTCACAGCTCTTATTAGTGGTGCAATTCCCGGAGTGGAATGTCGGTCACTAAGTTATGAAACTGCAAGAATCCATTGGCTGGTACAGCCAGTAATGCGTAGTGGTACACTTTCTCCTTGAGAAGATAGATGCTATATATAGGCCCTATTAATTTGATAAATAAATAAATAAATAAGGAAAAAATACATAAAATTGCGTCGTAGAAAACGGCCGTAAAAATTTACCAACAAAATTCTATCTATACCCTGCTATAGTATTTTTAATATTCAAACTTCGCCAACTTTACTAGCGAAAGTCTTTCATATCTTGAAAGGAGCTGTTCTTATACCGTCAGTTAGAAGTGGTAGTTCATAACTTTGTACATAACTGCCAGATCACTATAATAATATAGTTCAGCGAGCCTAAAATTCTACGTATAGAAGCCCTTAACCCAAAAACAATAAAAGGTCGAATGGGTGTATTAAAAGAAGAGCGAAGAAAAGAAAAAGAAAATAGACAAAAAAAAGGTAGTTTCGCAAATTTCAATGTTTGCGATCGAGAAAACACAAAAAAAAAAAAAAAAATCGCACTACTCAACGTCCCGTGAAGTCGGCGTTAAATTTTCGACAACCCTAATTTTGTTCCTATGCACCCTTGTATGTACCTAACCGCTGCGAGGAATCACAATGATCCCGATTAAACTTGGTGAATTATTACGCTTGAAAGAAGAGAACGGTATAATTTCATGTAATTTCGTTTGGATGAGACGACGGCATTAGAAGAAAACTACTGCAGCACAGGCAGCCACCTACTGCGAGACCAGAATGACAAGTACTGGGTCCATCGAAAACCGAGGCGCAATGGTCAGCGGCGAATACTGCTACGTCCGCAATTTTGCCAGACTTTACGTCTGTCTCTATCTGGTCAAGATAATTGTGGGTTGTTGAGTTAGACCTCACAAAGACGAGTATATAACCTCCCAGTATTTGTCAATGTATTTGTTGCACTATCATAGGTATGTTCATGTACATACGTTACATGCACACAAAGTTCTCGTTCTTGGCTCGGTCTGGTTAGCGTTTTGAAAGTTAACGCCGCGGAATTCACTTTCCCCGCAAGGTTTACAGTATCCCGGACCAGGTCGCCCTCTTTTTATAACTTGTCAACAAAACTTAGCCAATAACACCTCCGGGTACCAATAATGCGCCCACTACTACCGCTACCACTACCACTACTGCTACTACTACCGATACTAATACTACCGATCGTTACGGTAGCCTTATGGTTCTGGTACCGCCACAAGGACCGGCATAAAACTGTAGGAGTAACCAGTAGCACTGTTACAACGGCGGGACGGTGAGTAGAGACGGCAAGATTGAAAAAGGCGGCAAACCGTCTCAACTGAATACCCAGGGGTTTCCCCTATCAGTGAGCAGCTATCCTGCGAGTGAATTTCAATCGATTCAATTCATTTCACCCGGACGTGTTTCACCTTTCGTAACCTTTGCGTCGGTAACGATCTAGAGACTAGAATAGAAATCACTCGGCCGTAGTCTCGAGGGAGAGGGAAACACACTGGGCTTATCCGCGAGGGACAGACAGATCTAAAAAGAAAAGTAAAAATTACAAAAAAACAAAAAAACAAAAAAAAAAAAAAATGAAAATGAAAATGAGTAAAATATCAACCCACAAGTTTGGTTTACGCATATACACCAACGTTACGTCAATATTTTTAATTATCACCCACAAGTGAGCTCAGGCTTTCCGCGGCGCGGCGTGCTTAAAAATAGACCAGTCAATTGCACAGTGGCGAGGTGTTGCGCCATAAATAGTAATAGCTTGGTAAACATCGTTCGCTGAACATAACATAAGGATAAGTCCTCGAAATATAATACCTGCACCGTTATACCTTTTACACTTTCAATATACATCTGATTATAATATCTCGATGTTATAAAAATATTTCGACGTCGTGACCTCGGAGATTATCATAATCGTGATTGGTCCGGTAGAACCAATCACAATTTAAACTAATGCAACGGTTGAAAAAATAATTAACTTATATTTCCAAAGAATTTTTCCTTCTCTCAAAACTTATTCAAGAACAATTTTATAGGTATTTCAAAAACTTGCTGAACGCCTTAACTAAAAATAATTATTTTACGAAAAATCATTATTATTATTATTATTGATACTTTGCTTCAACATCAATAATTACCATATCGAGTTCAAATTTCACATCAGCATGCCGGTGAAAAATGAACTTTCAGTAGTTGTACCGCCACGCATACCTATAATAACATGTTATGTAAAGATTCACTTCAATACGGAAAAATAATTCTTAAAGATGTAGAATCTCTAAGCTTATGTGTTCCTACGTCTGTCAAGTCGCTTTACACATACATATTATATAAAGAGATGAAAAAATTATTACATACTTGATTTAGTCTTATTTTCTCAGAATAAGTTAGATCATCATTTATTCCAGGGAAACCATTAGACTCTACATCCATCAAGACTGTATATATGTCATAAATGTAAACAATTCCGAATAATTTGCCATATCTTTGGAATTATAATATATAGCACAAGAATTAGTAATGCTATCTAAATATTATTACCAATTGATGATCTGGTGGGCAGTGAATCTTGTTTTATCCAGTACAGAGTACAAGAAATAATGTAGTACAGCAGGAGCACGAGTATGGAATATTATTTACTTAAAAAAACTTTATTTATTCTCAATATGAATTCTGTATAGGTATATATATATATATATATATATATATATATATATATATATATATATATATATATATATATATATATATATATATATATATATATATATATATATATATATATATATATATATATATATATATACTATTTAAAGAATCAGTTTCCGAGAAGGAAAGTGCAGACGGTTCACGATCATATTGATCATTATGATGCGTCGATCTTTCTGTTTTGTTATTCGGAGGTTGATTCATGGTATTAGGTATATAAATTAATTTGCAATCCGCTCCTCGACGCCCAGGTAGGTATATTTATATGTACATATATATTTATTTACGTAACAGAACTGTAATTGCGATCTTGTCCATCGGTTCTCACCTCTGCTCCATATGTCTTGCGGTTAAATTTAGAAAGGTGTTAATTCATATTCATCGGACTCGTTCGCGGCTCCCTTTGGCAAACGCTTGTCTTTCGAATTATCATCGATTACAGTTTTTTTCGAGTATCTTATTCGGGTATAACCTATCGATTAACGTTCGTCCAATATCATTCCATCATCCCCGTACGACAAACTCTCCTTCTTGGTTGATTGACGTTTATCAAAGAACGGGCGGTAATCGATATATACACTTGTAACCTATAGCTCTTTACTATTCATCGATAGAAATCGGTTCGCGGTAAAATTTTGGCTAGCATAAAACACAAAACGTATGAAGTGAGGAACTTACTGCTTTTCTTCACAAATAGCTTCTCTGTTTAAAGTATAAAGACAGCTCGAAAATCCGCCAGCGATACACTTCCGTATTATAATACAGTTAAGTTAGCCGCGGCGACCAAGCGCGTTTACACTACTCTTATAACAGGTACATACAAGAACTCCTCGTAGCTAGATACATATTATTAGTTGCGTCAAAGAACCAACAGGAATAATTAACGCGAGACTAATTAAGCGAGATCCTTTTGCGCGTTGGTTTTGCCGTTTTTCTGATGAAAGGTGGGTCAGGTCGAGGCGCCAGTAAAGAGTGAAGATTTGAAAACGTGTGATATCGCGTTAACGATCAAGTTATGAATTTTCTTTTTTTTTTCGGGATATATATGTATTAAATCAATATATTTATTACATTACATGCTCGAATGTACGCATATAGGCGTCACCGTTCTCAATTGACGTCAGGTTCAGAAAAATGTGTTTACTGTAGTCGAGTTTACACAAAATGTCATAAAAGTTTCCAGGTCGTCTTATTTTTAACGACCAAGAAACCCGTACATCAGACTCGCGACCGCGACCGCGGTGAAGTTGGTCCGGGAGGAAAGGTTGACCGTATGTATGTACGTACAATATACCTATGTATGTACGTATACATATGAAAATATATATATAATATATGATATATTTATATTTGTATATACACATAAATAAATACATACATATCTACACGCGTGCAACCATCGTGCGTGATTTTCCTCGTAAAACATTCTGACCTCAATTGCGCGAAGTCGATGACAATCGAGAATTACCTGGGCAAACAAACAGCTGCGAGACGTCAAAGCCATAATTTTATTTGCGTCGAATTCATGAACTTTGCACCGCTGCCGAGAACTATAAGCGTTCGAATCGCTCCGTTCGACCGTATTGCATGACCATACCTATACAATATGTATACACGCAATTTCGATCGACGTCTCGCATCGGTATATTGGACTTTAGGAATTTACTATATACTTGTAATATTGACATATATATCATCGACGACAAAGTTGTTTTATTTGATTTTATTTATTTTTTCTTCTTCGTCAATATTTGAACGTACGAATTGATCATTGAACAAGAATACGTTATATTATGTACGATGTTAACCAGCTGAGTATTATTCACTATGATTATATTAAATAATTATTATAAATTAGATTCATACCGTTATACTGTTGCAAAGTTATTTATATAATTATTTCCTATCTGAAAATAGGTATATAGACTTATATAACGTACTCTCGCGCTATGATTGCGAGCTATATATATATATACATATATACATATAAATATGTGTATATATATATAACGTATTTGCGTTGTTTTCAGCACAGCGTCGCGCGTCGTAGCTGTGCATTGAGTCTGGATCTGACGCATCCTGCAATTATGAAATTTAATCGTAAATACCGAAGAGCGAAAACATGTTCCACGGTGTGGACATAATACATTTATAACTGGTATATACATATACCTGTTTCTATCATGTGTCGAGTTCCCGGGAAAACTCATATTCCATAACTGCAGGTGCCCAATATACGCGAAGTTTAATGCTCATCAAACGCCGGGAATGAAAAATATTTACTTTTCCTGATTGGAGGATGTTTGAACGATGCAAAATGCAAGACACTATGAAAAGTCAGACAAGAAAGTTTTAGAACGCGAATAAATTTTTTTGCAATATCCATTAGGCATTTAGGAATAGTAGTACCCACGTTAAAAGAAATAATTATGCTCTCTGCAAGCTTGACCAAAACTTGGAGATCGCTATCTTGACCGAAAAATATCGAGACTCAATTTTACACCAAATTTTAATGTCAGTTATATTTCACCCGCGTTTCATTTTCGGTATCTGCAGTTAATAGCCGAAAATTTTTGTTTGTTTTTCAATTTTTTTCGTTACTCGAATTCACCTCACATATATCGTGAATTTTAACCGCCCTGAAGTGCGTCAGAACCGAACAGCCAGTGTGTCGTATATTTAAAATAAAACGAATATGGTCTTATTTTATTTCCTCCCTCGTTCGAAAATGCCATTTTAATAGGTACACGATCGTGAAGCATGGTGTGGTAATTAATTAGGAATAATATATATAGCCGTTGTCTCGTTCCTAAATCCGATGAAATTGGTTATACTTGAATATTATTATGTGCAGAAAATTTCACGCAGTGATCATATAGGTGGGTAACGCGGTATCACGTTTAGCACGTTCAATATCTTATTATCGCCGATGCTCATTTTTTCTCCTTTTTCTAGTGAAGTTAGTGAATATTGAATTTATAGCGCATTCCGCCCACGTGTAAGGTACGTACTGTATACCTGCCTAACCACCTACGCACGCGAACGGGTTGAAATAGTGGTCTGAACTTGTTGTTAAAGAAAAACCAAAAAAAAAAGGGAAAACGAAAGAAAAAAAAAAATGGTAAAAAATCAACAACCGCGACAAAAGAGGATAAATAAAATAATAAAAATACGGAAACGGAGCAAAGCAAACGAGAGAGAGGTAGAGAGAGAGAGAGAGAGAGTAATGAGAATTCGCGTGGGAGTCAAGCGTTATAAAGTGTGGGTACGTACTGAGCGTTGATATAAATTGCGG